>JAEQBH010000159.1:0-600000 GCA_016808115.1 Tetrastigma voinierianum
TTTTTACATGGATGAGCAGGCGCGAAGGGCAAACTTCATAGCTAGGAAATTTGGATCGGGTGCCTTCAAAGCAGTGTTAATGGATATGTTTCCCGATGCTTTATGGAAATCAATCACCCTGGGTGTCGATCATTGCCCTCTGGTTACAAACCTTAATGTTAACTCAGCCCCTGGGCGTAGGAAAAATATTCCTTTCAAATTTTTATACAGGTGACCACCTTTCCCTTGGTATTGTGAGGAAAGCGGATCAGGGTGGGGACCCCGTACATTGTCTAAAAGCGAAAGAGTGAAGGCCTCCCCTCAAGTTGTTCAATTTACCCTCTTTTGGTAGTGCATGATCGTGTTGAGGCTGCCGGGGAAGCAAAGCGGCTCAAGGCGCGCCGACAATCCTTCGGATGCCATGCTGGTGGAAAATGAGAGGAAGTGTTTAAGGACCTTCTATGATCTTGCCGCTGCTGATGAGGGTTTCTTAAAGTAAAAATCTAGAGTACAATGGCTCAAGCTAGGAGATCAGAATACAAATTCCTTCCACAAATCAGTCAAGGCTCGGAATGCTCGGAGTATGATTAAAGGCACAACCTCGGGAAATGGTATGAGAATCAGTCGGGTTGGCTATTAAGGTGGAAAGTTGTTGGCTACTTAAATATTTGCTTGTGTTGATGGCCTCCTATTGACGAAGTATTTGAATAACGTGTGATAGGTTTTGGTTGGACGCCTCATCATCTAGACGTTTTGAATGGTGATATTTCTCATGAAATAAAAGAAGACCTTGTTCTCTATTGATGATTTCAAATCCCGGGCAGGATGGTTTCTCTTCTCTTTTCTTCAAGGCAGCTTGGAGTATAATTGGAGGTGATGTAATTGATGCAGTGTTATCTTTTTTCAAATCAGGCAGCCTTCTTCGTGAGATTAATTGGACTATAATTGCTTTAGTGCCAAAGGTACCTAACCACAGATCTATAGGCGACTATAGACCAATATCTGTTAATAACCACGGTTTATAAGTGCATATCGAAGATTATTCTTTGCGAGTTAAATCAATGCAATCCACGAGATTATAAGCCTGCCTTGATCGGCAGCGTGCATGGTGAAGTATGGCAGATAACATCCTTGTACCGGGAGCTTATGATCGACTATCAAGCCTGATAAAGGCCTCGGGTGTGCTCTTAATGTTGACATTAAAAGGCTTTTGATACAATCGATTGGAGCTTTATTAAAGGTATTTCCCAACAATAGGTACACACAACGTTCAACAAAATGTATTAGGCTTGTATCACCACCCCATTTCTGTTTTGGGTTAATGGTAGAGCTTGCGGGGTTTTTCAATAACAATGGAAGTGGGTTGAGACAAGGGGATCCCATATCGCCATTATTATTTATCATTGCCATGGGCTTTTCTAGATCCTTGTCGTTGGTAGCTCTTGACGGGATTTTCGGTTCATCTAAATGTGGGATATCAGCGACTCACTTGTGCTTTGCGGATGAAATTTTTCTTTTTGCTAGTGGGACGATATCCGATGTCGAAAGTTATTTTGGATGATGAAACGATTTGAGAAATTTGCTAAAGACTGGGTAAATAATTAAAAAGCGCCATTTTCATTGCCGGGGTATATGGTGAAGTCAAATCTGCTCTATTGAACATCAACGACGAGTTTGGGAAAGGTTTCCTATGAAATATCTTAGTGTTTCTTGATCATCAAGGCTGTCTCAAAGTAGATTGCCGACCATACGGAAAAATAGCCGAGAATCCCGGTCTTGGACAAGTAGGCGTTGTTATCATATGAGAGCGGTGCATTTATTGGTTCTGTGTTGCATAGCATTCAGTTGTATTGGTGCAGTATGTTCATTATTCCGAAATTCATAATTGTCAAAATTGAGCAACTTTTGACCGGCTTTACGTGGTAGAGAGCACAGAAATTCTCCAGTCGTGCTAAGGTCGGTTGGGGATTCGATTGTGTCTTGAGAGGAGGGTGGCAGTCTGCGTCGGATCAGGGCTAGGTAATCACGAATGGTTGCCGGCACGTTTGGAACTGTTTTGGAAGGACGCTCATATGGGTGAAACAGATAGGAGGCGTACTTGAGACAGAGCCTTTGGTGTGCCAAAACTCCTTCGATTTGTTCTTGTTTGGCGGAAATCTTACTTGGTGAAGATAGATGAGCCCTTCATCAACCACAAGTTTATAACGGTAAGGGACATTCCTTTGGCATGATTCACGGAATCCGGTTGGTCCTCTCCTCAGCACTATGAGATCTTATTGTGTATGATTCATTATTAAGAATAACTTTATGGTAAGTTATTGAAGGGATGGTAGGTGGAATTGGCCACTATTACGAACTCTGAACCTTATCGAAATCAAGAGCGATTTGTGTCAATTATCATTTAGATGGCTCTAGAGGGATATTGTTACATGGACTCTTGCTCCATGCAGGATCTTCGATTACATTGCACGGAACGATTTAGATCGAAAATCTTGGGTGGTGCAACGGCATTATCGATATGGTTTCCCAAGCTATCGGGGAGACATGCTTTTATAGTCACAGTTTGACCATTCGGGATGATTGAGGTTACCACAATTAAGCTTCTCAAATGGGGTCGATATGATGAATTCATGTATTTTGCAGATGCGAATGTTGAAGATAGGAATCACTTGTTTTTGGAGTTGCCATGTCACTGCTTTGATATTTGGTTGAGAATTCTAAGGTTATGTGGAAATTCGGAAATGCGAAGTTGGAAGAATGACTCTATGGTATGTGCTTCTAAGGAAATCATTTTGTTCTATTGCGAGAGGGTTACGTGGGGTGCTAATTTATCATTTATGGAGGCATCGGAATAGTAGGAGTTCACGAGAACATCTATTCTCTGTGACACCATTTTCATCATCTATGTGTGTTCGGTTGAGAATCTCTAGTTTCGAAGGTGGTGGACAATCCTGTGAGCAGGCTATGTGTGAGAGATGGTCCTTTAAAGCTTCATATCTTTGGTCTTGATGGTTCTCATGGATCGATTGATGGGTTTGTTGTTGGTTGGGTCCTTGTCACTTTTGGGCCCTTTGGTTGCCCTTTACGGGTGAGGTGGGCTTTGGGGTGTGGTGTCTCCTTCGGGTTGTGGAAGTGAGTTTAGTTCTTTGTTTTGTTGTCATTGGTTGTTGTTGTTGGTTGTTTTGAGGCATGGCCTTTCTCCTTGTTTTAGGGGAGGTTACGTAGTTTTCTTTCATTTGGGCTTTAGGCTCGTGTATTCTTTGATTGTGTAGTTTGCTTTTTGGAAATAACGGCCATTATCCAAAAAAAAAAAAAAAAAAAAAAATTCATAATACATAGCTACAATATCATCACAACAATTCATTAGAATGCCTGATGGATACGTAGTCATTATCTTATCAGCCTAGGTATCGTGTACAGCTTTGAATACTTAGCATTCTTGTTAGTATCAGATGTTCAACACTAAATTGTTTATAAACCTAGGCTCTAATATAATTGTGACACCAAACTCCCAGATCTTCTTTTTTCTTTTTAAATATTTATCACGGGTAACCTATAACAAGCTATATAATGGCCTCGTTCACGCATACTCACGTGTCACTCCAGTTTTCAGTAATGACACATACTTGATTACCTCATTCAGGAGCTCGATATATTGCACTTAGTGAAATGATCAGCTTTTCGAAACTATGTGGGTGCGGAATGCCATCCCTGCAGGGCATATGGTTAGATTCTAGACTCATAGAGCTTTCCATATGGTCGAGAAAGTGAAAAGCGAGCTCTCCCGTATGGTGCGTCGAAGTTCTTGCATTTGCCAGAGCTCATTCTCTGGAAGCGAGCTCGGCTCGGCGAGTCGACTTGTATATTTGAGCACCAAATGCCATACACAGGCATGTGGTCAGATTCTAGACCCAAGAAGCTTTCCCTAGGGTCTAAGAACACCTAAAACGGACTTCGGATGAGAACGTTACGGACATTCAAAGTTGGCGCTTCATATGAGCAACGACTGACATGCAGAACCGACAGGTACCTACTGTCTTTCTTCACTTTCGAATACAAACGCGTGAAACGGACTCACATTGTATTGAGCCATATATGGATGGATTCTAGACTCAAAGAGCTTTCCATAGATCTCTGAGCGGTAAGCAGGACTTGGTTGAGGAAAGTTATGGTCGATCAGTTGGCCTGACCGAGCTCATTCCTGCTAAGCTGGCGAAAAGGGACAGCTCGTCTCACATAGCTCATCCCTACTGACGTTGGCTACACACAGCTCATCCCCGCTGAGCTCGGCCATACACAACTCATCCTTGCTGAGCTCGGCCACACACAGCTCATCCCACTTGACTCGACCATAAGGAGTCGGCTCGTCAAAGCTTGGCTAGAAGGGTGACTCCTCGATAGGTTAACAGCCTCCTGACGCTAAATCCTGTGGGGTTGGCTACACACGACGCTCGTCCGCCACGAGCTCGACCATATACAACTCATCCCTGCTGAGCTCGGCCACATAGCTCATCCCTACTCAGCTCGGTCACAAGAGCTCAGCCACATAGCTCATCCTCTCAAACCCTTCCGAGTGAAAAGGCCATAACTTGGGTTGTAGAGGTCTGATTTGGGTTATTCGAAAGCCTAATGTCAAGTTCTCAGTGAAACTAATATTTCTTGAGGATGCTAGTTCAAATTCTCACTTTTCCCGACCAAAAATAAGCCTCGAAGCGATCATTACATAGGGTCAAAGCAGGCACTATTCACGACCATCAGTGAGGCTCGGCCACACCGCAGCTCATCCCATGCGAGCTGTGCAGAAGAGGTCGACTCGTAGAAGGCTGGGCGAAAGTATTCGACCAAAGGAGTCGGTTCGACCCGGAAGAGGTTGGTTCGACCGGAAAACCGACCACGCAACTCACTCTCTCGAGACCGCCGACTAAGGTCCATATCTTAGAGGTGTAGGGCAGATTTGGGTGATTCAAAGCCTACATCAAGCTCGCGATGGGTACAATATACCAGAAGAAACATGGCCAAATTGAGAGAGAGAATCAAAGCACAAGGATCCGTGATACGAGCTTCTAGAAGATTATTAAATTCAATCTTAATTATAGAAAAATTCAAATTCGGGTTTGTGAAACCTTGGAACCTTCGAATATATTTGCTGTTCCAAGTGTTTTGAGTTTTATTACTATTTTGATTTTGAGATATTTTATTTTAGAAAGATTTATTCTCCAAGTTAAAGTAGAAGTTGTTTTATTTAATTTAGAAAGTGTGTTTTGCTAGGAAAATAGGAGTTTCTATTTCTTTTTAGAAAAGATTTGCTTCAGATTTGGTGTTGATTTGCTACTTATTTGGTGATGATTTGTTCTGATTTCTTTGCTATTTTGGAGCGATTTGTTGATTCTTGCTATTTTGGAAGGCCCGATTTGTTCTTGATTCTTTGCGATTTTATTACCAAGTCTTGTCTTAAAGTTATCTGGTTCCTTTTTGTTTTTTGGCAAATATTTACTTTCCTTGTGTTTGAATATTTAGTTTCTATTCTTTATATTTGTGGAGCCTATTTATGAAGCATTATCCTACATTCTTGAGTTTTAAGCATTTATAAAATTGAAAGTTTCAATTTCTCTTTGGTTCTTTAAAGAACTCCTTGAACTTATCGGTTATTCCATGGAATTCATCAACACTTATCAATCGGATCTCCATCACCGATTGTAGGCGTCTCCTATACAGGTTCTTGCTTCCATATAAGCAGATTGAGTCATCCATCCCAAGGCGACACTAGAGCGGTTCTTTCGAGCTAATTCGATCATGGGTCTCCTCACAAGTTGACGGAGTTCGTATCACAAATTCCCTTTACTTCCCAACAAAAAAGTAGTATTACAGTTCGGCTAATACATAGGATCGAAATAGAGCAACTTCTATGGTTGGGCCTTGGCCCGACAGCCTCAGGCGGCAGCCCGCTGCAAATTGTTTAAACATATAATCTGAGTTTAATTACAATTTTATTTACATCACAAGTACAAAATTTTGACAACAGTTCAGTTTTAAACAAAAACTGGGTTTTCTACCCAGAAATTTTACAAAAGAACACAATAAGCCATCTTAGGTCTTCCTCTCAACTAAGACCTCATGAAGTGCCTTCTCTTGGTGTTATATAGATACTGAAAATATTTTTCCCACAATGGGGTGAGCTATGCCCAGTAGAGAAAGTCTCCTACAAGGGCTACTCTCCACCTAAGTGCACATGGAATGGCATAATCCATAAAATCATTCACACACATTCATATAAAATATGCATATCTCTATATGAATGTCTATGTCATGCTCAGTGCTTACCGACTCTCTCATACATGCAATTTTCCATGTATGAAAACTATTTTCAAAACAAAAACTTTTTATTTTTGAACAACCTCTGATATCAGACAACCCTCTGAATATTTTACACACTTGGACAACCCTCCGAATAGTAGACAGTTGGACAACCTCCGAGTATCGAACCATTGGACCATCTCCGAGAACCCCTTATTGGACAACCCTCCGATAGAGTTCATTGAACAAACCTCGATGTAATTTATTGGACAGCCCTCAGAATCACTATTCTTGGACAACCCTCCAGAATCAGCCCATTCTTTGAACTGACCCTCAGAATACCCATTTTATTCATGCACTCTTTTAGTTCACGCGATCACCAATTGCACATGCAATGATAATGTCACTACATAACATCTCATGTTACATGCATGATGGAAAATGCATGCAACACTCATAGTACATGCTTCACACCAAGCATCATGTTAATATATAACAAGCATCTGGAAATGTTAAGGTTGCTGATATCCCAGAAAGGCTGACTGGCAATACCTTTGAATGTCTAGCTAGGAAAATGGCACTTTTCTGCTTGTTCACTTGAAGCCAGAAAACCATAAACACCCTTAGTGATCTATGAAGACTGAGTATGAAGCAAAGATTTGGGAAGTTTGGGTTGAGGTTGAAAATTTAGTTATGGAAAGTTTAGAAAAGATGAGATGGTGAGAAAGTAGAGTTTGCACAAAGAGTAGTTACTCTTTAAAGGTTACTAAAAAAAGATCCACACAAGATAGATGATGGAGTAGAAAGGCGTCACAATCAACTATGGACGGAGTTAGTGATAAAGCGGGACAAAGACTTCGCCGCAGGAATCCTGGAGTGTGAGAAGCCCGAGCTCGATCCCCAGGGAATCCACGAGATAAGAGAACAGAGAGCCGAAGGCTTGAGATTGCTACCATCTAAGGATTGCTTGGGGTGCTACCATCTATCACTTGTGGAGCGAATAGTAGAATTTATGAAAATATGTGATATCCGGTGATGGCATTTTCATCTCATTTGTAATGATGTCATTTGAGAATCTCAAGTTTCAGAAGGTGGTAGATAATCCGGTGAGCAAGGCTATGTGCGAGATGGTCCTTCCTCTTAACATTCTTGACATTGGTGCTTCATTTGGTTGATTGATAGTTTCGTTCTTTGGTTGGGTCCTTAGGCTGTGTTGGGCACGGGTGTCTTGGCAGGGTTGTGAAATTTGAAGGCTTACAGGTGTGACTCTGCGATCAGTGTATTCTTTGGTTGTGGGGCTTTGCTTTTGGAAATAAATGCTAGCATCAAAAAAAAAAAAAAAAAAAACGAGAGAACTCTTAAAGAGAAATACGAAAATATTATTAAAGCATTGATTTTCAAAGACTACATTATGGGGGGTATATATAGTCCCATACTTTCTACTTTAAAGCAACTTCTACTTTAACTAGGAAAAGAAACTTTCTAAATTATATAAAGCAACCCTTTAAAGCATACTTTCTAAAATAAATAAAGCAAATCTTCTAAGGAATAAGAAACAAAATCTTGGAATATCTCATATGAATCTTTCTAAGGTAATGGCTCCATGGGGGTTTGTCCAAATCAGACCCCGTTTTGCCTTCCATGACTGAGCGGGAGTCGAAAAAGGAGTTTTCACATGTATTCAATCGCGTCTTGACCTTCCCCCGATCGATTCTTGATAGTGGGTGAATTCCCCAATGTTTGGTGTGTTTATAGAAGCTCACGTAATCTGAACGATCAACTTGTGGGGGCCGTGATGAATTAGCTCGGAAGAACCGCCCTAGTATTCGTCTTGGATGGATGACGTGACCACGTTGCTTATAAGGAAGCAAGAACCGCGGTATATGAGGGACGCCACAATCGGTGATGGAGATCAGATTGATAAGTCTTGATGAGCATACGAATAGCAGATAAAGTTGAGGGAGTTCTTTTAAAGAACGAGAAAGTGAAACTCTCAATTTTATAAATGCTTAAAGCGAGAAGAAAATAGGGATAACAAGCCTTTAAATAGGCCCAAAAAAATGAAGAATAGAAACTAAATATTCGACCACAAGAAAGTAAATGTTGGCCAAGGAAAAACTAATTTGCTTTTTCCTAAGTAACACACTAAAAAAAAGGGAAACTAGATAATTCTGAGATAAGGCTTGGGAATCAAATCGGCACAATTAGCGGCAAATCGAGGAGCAAATCCATGGAAATAAGCTCCCAAAATAGCAGCAAATCAGGAACAAATCAGAACCAAATCAGCTCCAAAATAGCAGCAAATCAACACCAAATCAACACCAAATCTGCTCCAAAATAGCAGCAAATCAACAAGTCAAAAACTCCTTGGCTCTTGGTCCAAGTCTGGATTTAATTTGATGATGTGGATCTTCGTTTCCTTTTCGGAGTTGAACACGCGAGCTTCTTCCACGTGGGCATCTCGGATTAAAACATGAAGGGCTTCTTTGAACCTTTTAGCCCTGGCTCGTGTCATAGGGCCCAGTGGGACTTCAAGCGGGTCCACACTCCCTTCCTTAGCCCTGCTTCCATCATTCCCCTCCTCTTGGAAAGGATTTGTCCTCAAATCGTCACACAAATCAAAGGACTCAGAGTCGTGACGTTAAAGTAACACTAAATTATATTCAGGGCAAATCAAGCTTGTATGCATTGTTATTGATGCGCTCGAGGACTGAAATGGACCATCGCCACAGGGATAACTTGGATCGCCTTTGTGCGGGGAAATCTTTCCTTGCGCAATGTGCACCCCAAACCCCTGATCTCGGGTTGAAGACTACGTGGCGGCGCCTTGTTAGCTTGTTTCGCATATTGTTCGGTCCTTCGCTCAATGTTGAGTCTTGCCTTCTCATGAATCACAGCAACAAGTCTGCTTTCTTTTTGCCATCTAGATTAACATGCTGGACATAGGTAAGGAGATAAATCTAAAGGGGTTAATGGATTAAAACCATATACAATCTCAGGCGAAAATTTAGTGGCGAGAATGTATGGTACGATTATAAGCAAACTCAACATGTGGCAAGCGATCTTCCAGAGGTTTTAATGTTCTTTTTAATGATGGCCCTCGACAACGTAGACAAGCTCACATTTATTTCTCGGTCGACCGTCGGTTGTGGATGGTAAGTGAAAACAATAACTTGGTTCCTAACTTCCACCACAAGGTCTTCCAAAAGTAACTCAAAAATTTTGCATCTCTATCTGAAACAATTGTTCTAGGCATACCATGCAATCTCACAACCTCCCTGAAGAACAAATTGGCAACATGAGACGCATCATCCGTTTTGTGACATGGGATAAAATGTGCCATCTTTGAAAACCCATCCACAACCACACAAAAATAGAATCCCTACCATGTCTAGTCCTGAGTAGACCTAACTTGAAAGTCCATTGAAAGATCAACCCAAGGTTCTAGGGAATAGGAAGTGGTGTGTACAAGCCGTAGGTTTTACGTTCGAGATTTAGCTTGCACTGCGTATGATACACCTCCGCAATCCTCTCGACATCTCGCTTCATGTCGACGATAAAGATGTTCTTACCAAAACCCCTAAAGTCTTGGCTACCCCAAAATGTCCCATCAATCCTCCACCATGAGACTCCTCACTAATAAATCCGAATGGAGCAAATTAGGAATGCAACCTATTTTCCAAGCAAAACCCTCGTGTCTAAGAACTTGTCATGGGCTCCTTTTTCACAACAAGCATATTCGTTACTAAAATCTTGGTCCAAAGGATACAATTCTTTAATGTGTTCAAAACCAAGCAATTTAGCATCCAAAGTAGAGATTAGGACATACCTCCGTGAAAGTGCATCGGCTGTGATGTTTTCACTACCTTGTTTGTAGCGGATGACATATGGAAAAGTTTCACAAACTCCATCCCATCAGACATGTCTCTTATTCAACTTATGTTGGCCCTTGAATGCTTCAATGACTCGTGGTGGTGTGAATCCACAAATTCCTTAAGCCAAAGATAATGTTGCCCGAGTTTCGAGGCGAACAGTTGACAGCATGCAACTCTTTGTCATAAGTAGGGTATTTCATTTTGCCCCATAGCTTTTAAACTAAAATATCTGATGGGTCGTCCTTCTTGCATAAGATGCGCCAATACCAGGAACTGACATCACATTCCACCTCGAAAAGTTTTTTCAAAGTTAGGTAAAGAGTAAAGGAGCATGAGTTAGTTTTCTTTGATAACTTGGAATGCTTTCTTGCTCTTCACCATAAACCCGACATCCTTCTTGATGACTTGGTTATCGGTGCGGCTATGCTACTAAGTCTCTCACAAACCGCCGGTAAAACTAGCAAGTCCATGAAAACTTGAACTGCCTCACACTTGTTGGACTTAGCCGGTCTTGAGATAAACCGAACCTTCTCTTCATCAACTTTGTAGCCCTCGTGCACTAACAAATAAAAACGAAACACAAACTTATCGATTACTTGAGAATGTACGCTATGAGTTAACAAACAATCTTTCTTTTGAGCATATCAAAAACATATTTTAAATGAATCAGAAGTGATCATCCAGTTCTTACTATAAATGAGGATATCGTCGAAATAGACAACCACAAATTTTCCAATGAAAGCAAGTAAAAAATGGTTCATTAGTCTCATGAAAGTACTAGGTGCATTAGTTAATCCAAAAGGCATAACTAACCACTCATATAACCCATATTTTGTTTTGAAAGCAGTTTTCCATTCATCACCTTCTTTCATTCTAATTTGATGATATCCACTTTTCAAATCAATTTTGGAAAAGATACAAGAACCATGCAACTCATCAAACATATCATCTAACCGAGGAATGGGATGACGATACTTTGCATTATATTATTGATGGCTCGGCAATCAACACATCCTCCATGTCCCCCTCCTTCTTAGGAACCAAAATAGCAGAAGACATTTTATGGACTCAAGGCATCCCTCATATCCCTTTTCCATCAATTCACCAACTTGCTTTTGAGGTTCACTTTGTCTCTCGGGATTACTTCTAAGCGGATCGGTTCGAATGAGTAACTTTACAGAACAAATCAATTTGATGTTCGATCCCTCGGATAGGAAGTAACCCATTCGAATTTCCTGGGAAAAGAACATCTTCAAATTCACATAAAGGTGGAGACCAATAGAACTAGGCAAAGAAGTGTCAAGTTGGTTAGTATTAAGTGCCTCTTTGTACAAAGAAATGATCGTGAGGCTTGTTTAAGAACAATGCTTTCTTAACCTCACTTGCCTTGCATAGAAATTGGTTTTTCTCTATTTTCTTTTAATTTTCATTCCTTGCATTTTGGCACTCTCTTTCTTTTGCTCACTCTCTTTTTCATTCTTTTTATTTTGTTCACTCTCTTTTTTCACTCTTTTTTCTTCTCTTTTTTTCATTATCTTTTTCACTATTTTTTCTTTTGTTCACTCTCTTTTTCACTATTTTTCTTTTGTTCACTATCTTTTGCAACCTTGCTGATCTTCATAAACTTGACTTGGTGTCAAAGGAACAAAGTAGCCAGTCCGTTAGTTGTGCACGAGAGCAGTACTTATTAATTGGCTTAGTGGTCTTGAGCTTTCCTATCAAATTGCCATAGTCTTCCCTAATAACAAATTACTTGACTTGCATTGGAACTACATCACCTGAAACTTCATCTTAAATTTCCCATTCTTTAAAAGCGACTAACACTTGTTTGTCTGCTACCTCCACTATCCATTCAACCATTGCAATTTATAAGGTCGAGGATGCTTACATGTTGGCGTCCCTAGTTTCTCCCACCATGGTTGTGCTAGCAGCATTAGTGCCCAACTTCACAATCAATGATCACACTACATACCTTGTTTGGACGTGGCACCTAGTGTGAAAAATGTTATCTGGTGCATCTTGTCATCTTCTTTAGCTTGCACACTTAAGGCCCTCTGGCCACCATTAGTTCTCCTTGGACGGCATACTCTGTCATGCCGGCATCCTACAGGATGGCATAGAATCCTAATCCGACTCATTGTACGTTTCAATCTCATCATTGTCCCGCATCACCATGACTATTTTGTTCGGACATTGGCTTGCAATATGACCTCTGCCTTGGCATTTAAAACACATAATATCATGATTCCGAGTAGTGAAAGAATCAGGTTTACCTTGATTTCCTTGGTTGTTCCCTTCTTGTTTAGTTGTTTTAAGCAGGTGTTAGGTGGCTTCTCTTCCTTTTCCATTGATTCATTTCCGCGTAGATGAACTTGGACCAGTGTAGAGCGCGTGTGTTGCTCTGCCCCTCCTCTTGACTTGATTCTCAATCTTGATGGCCATATGCCATATCCTCCAACTCACGTAATGTTGCGATTCCACGATTTTGAATTTCGGTTTAAACCCACTAGAAACCTTGCCATGGTAGCCTCGATCTTCTTCAATATTAGCTCTATCATTGCAACCTCCATCTCCTTATATCTCCTCCACACCTCGATTACTGCCTCAAGTTTTGCAACTTGTTGTACAACTCTCGGTAGTAGTAAGTCAGGGACAAATCTCTTCCGCACATCACCCTCTTACGTCTCTTCCCATGTTTCCCAGATGGCTCCACATTAGTCTCTTATTCAGCACTAGTTGGTCCCACCACACAATGGCATAATCAGAGAACTCCCATAGCGACCAAGCTTCACCTTCTTGTTTTGAATAATTGTGACAATCAAAGCCAACTCTACCTTCCTCTCCCACTCGGAGTATGCCTCGGGATCATTCTTTCTTGGAAAGATGGAATCTTCATCTTAATGTTTCCCAAATTATTATCTTCTAGATTCCTATCTTCTCTATGTCTCCCCCCCATACCTCCTGTTACTAACACCGAATCATAACCATTCGTCTTGAGAAGTCTCCTCTAGTCGCTCTTCTTGATGCACGCCCTATTGGCGACCTCTCCTTTCATGCATTGGAAGGGTTTCGTGGGTGCTCGAAGCTTTGCTCCACCCTCTCATGGAATTGTTCCAATTCAGCCCTAAACATTCTCTGTACTTCGCTAGTTAAGGCATACATAATGAATTTCATGTAAATGCTCCATGCACCTTCGAGATGCGTTGTTGTCTGACATAGTGCTGCAAAAACAAGGTTAGAAAAAAAAGTAGGACCTCACAAATCACTCGCTCACGGGTTTTCACTCGAAGAATGATTCACTCAGTTCGCTCGTGTTTTCACACAATATATTTGGCTTTTTATCACTCTAATAATCTGACCACTCTTGCCTTTTTTCCCTCAGAATTTCTCTTAAGTTCTTTTGGAACTAATCGAGCAAATCAGATTTTTCATAAAATTCAATAAAAAAACTATCAAAGAAGAAAGAATAGGTTAGGTGGCATTAACTAAGATCAGCTTCACTTGTTATTTTTATCTTATGTGATTGGTTATAGAAACAGAATGATGAAATAAACTTATAAGTTTTTTACGCTTTTTTTTTTTGACGGATCCTTTTTCTTTACTCCTTTTTCTCTTTTTTTTTTTCTTTTTTTCTGTTTTTTTTTTTTTTTTTTTTTGTAACTTTGAGATGGACAGATTGAATAAAAAACAATAAAAAAAAATTATATCGATCAGAGATGAAGAAAACAGTGATCCAGATGGCTCGGAAGAAGCTAGCCCTAGTATTCGGTGCTTGGATGGATGACCCTTGACGGGTGCTTATAAGGAAGCAAGAACCTTGAGTATGAGGACGCCCACGATAGGTGATGGAGATCCGATTGATAAGTCTTGATGAGCATCTGGAATGTAGATAAGTTCGAGTTCTTTAAAAGAACCAAAGAGAAGTGAAACTCTGATTTTATAAATGCTTAAAAGCCCAGAAGAAAATAGGGATAACAAGCCTTTAAATAGGCCCAAAAAAAATGAAAGAATAGAAACTAAATATTCAGCCACAAGGAGAGAAGTAAATATTTGGCCAAAAAAAAGAAAAAAAAAGGAAAGGAAACTAATTTACTTTCTAAGTAACACGCTAAAAAAGAAACTAGATAATTAGGATAAGGCTTGGGAATCATCGGCACAATTAGCGACAAATCGAGGAACAAATCACTTTTAAATAAGCTCCCGAAATAGCAGCAAATGGGAACAAATCGAGCAAATCAGCTCCAAAATAGCGGCAAATGTACAAAATCAACACGAATGCGCTCCCGAATAGCGACAAATCCATGAGTGTCATGGCTCTTGGTCCTAAGTCTGGTTTCAATTTGATGATGTGGACCATCTTCGTTCCTTTTGAGTTGAACCACATGGCGAGCCTTCTTCCGTGTTTATCTCGGATTAAAACATGAAGGCTTCTTTGAACCTTTTAGCCACGGCTCGTGTCTGTAAGGCAGTGGGACTTGGCGGGTCCACACCTCCCTTCCTTAGCCACCTTCCATCATCTGCATCGGTGGTGCAATCTCTAAGTCCAAGTGAATCAAAAGTAGACATAAATGAGCAGGATGCACTGAATCAAACAACACATGTGCCCCGAGTGCGCTGTAACACAAAACCATACCTTGGCTCTTGCGTGGGCTCTGGATCAGAAATTGTCTGAAGACTGCCTTTCTAAGACCCTTGGCCGAAGTGAATCATTATTCCTTTACGGAATCTCCTCCTCTTAGAGTTTGTCCTCCCAGATCACGAGCTATTGGATCAGCACCGCTGGGAAATTTGGGTGTTATTCTTGTAACTTAGGGCACCACCTCATATCTTCACGTCTGAGCCCATGTCCCATTGCCCCCAGCTTGTCCACTGTTGCATGGCGCGTGAACCATTTGCTCATCTTTGGCGCTTAGCCCTCTTATCCCTTGACACAGTCACCCAGGCACAGAGTGTGTTTCTTTCATACGTACCTCAGTTTGCTCCCTCTCGATAGCTCGGGGCTCGTGCCACCACCTGTGTTGGTGCGAAAAGCTGAAAGAAACCACATGAGCTAGAATGTTCGGCCTGACCCTCTACAGCTGTTCGGCTCTCATCTGCCTTCGCTGCCACCACATCTTGTACCTTCCCAGATATGATGCTTGGGAGGCATACTCGAAACTCTGATGTAGCCCCCTATTTTAAAGCATACTACGTATGATCTAGAATAAATCAGAGAAAATCGGGGAAAAAATCAACGCAATGGCTCCCCGAAAATGGTAGCAAATCGGGAACAAATAAAAACCAAATCAGCTACAAAATAGTAGCAAATCCCGACAAATGAACGCAATCTGCGACAAATCATCTCTAGTAGTAGCGAATCAACAAGTCAGCTCATGGCTGTGGTCGATGGGATTTAATTTGATGATGTGGACCATCTTTGTTTCCTTTTTAGAGTTGAACACGCGAGCTTCTTCCACGTGGGCATCTTGGATTAAAACATGAAAGGCTTCTTTGAATCTCTTAGCCCTGGCTCGTGTCATAGGGCCCAGTGGGACTTTTTTTTTTTTTTTTTGGATAATTAAGAATTTATTACCAAAAGGGGCATGTTCAAAGAATACAAGGAACGAGAGGCTAGAAGCCACAATCGGGCAAGAAAAGCGGTTAGCACACCTCCCTATAAATATAGGAACTTGTATAGCATTGGAAACAATACAAAACACCAAGAAAACAAGCCCCTGAAGCCGGAATGACCAAAACCTTTAAAAAACGCTGCAAGCCAGGAGGCGAGCAATAAGGCCTCAACAATCCACAAGTCATGCGGCCCGATACCGAGGAGTAAAATATTAAGTGGGAAGGACCATCTCTACGTGATCGTTTCACGGACTCTCATATCCCGAAGACCGGATATCGAGTCAACATCTTCACATATGAGATGAAAAATAGTATCAGCTGGAACATAGTTGTTCTCTTGAATTCTACTATTAGATGACTCCTGAGTAGTGAAATAGTAGCACCCCATGCAATCTTCTAGTAATAGAGCATAAAGGAATTTCCCTTGTTTGGCAATTACCCATAAATTAGGTTCTCCCCAATTCCTCGGCGACTCTGAAGCCCACACAGCCTTAAAATCCTCAGCGAATGCCGGTGTGAATTGGCACGAAGCAGAATAGTGGTTCACATCCTCCATTCCAGCTCGACAGAATACACAGGATATAGAGTTGATGAGACCCCACTTGAGAAGATTATCTTGGGTAACCAGTCTGTCCTGTACGGCCAACCAAACAATAAAAGCATGCCTCCTGATGCCCAGTGGGACTTCAAGCGGGTTGACGCAAGGTTGGGACCGTGATGGATGATCAAGAAGTTTAGGTAAGTCAAAATATGGGTTTTGGGTAGTTTTCTAAGGCCAAAATAAGTTATGGACGAATTTTGGAGACTTTCTAAGTTAGGGACGGTGTATTTCTGATATATAAGGAGAAAAAAAGGTATTTAGGAAGGTTTTAGTGATATGGAATAAGATTTGAAAGTTTTGGGTTGAGGTTGAAAAGAGATTCAGTTTATGGAAAGTTTAGAGAAAAGATGAAATGAGTGAGGAGAGTAGAATTTGCATAAGAGTAGTTACTTCTTTGGAGTTGCTGAAAAGATCCACCTGAAGATAGATGATGGAGTGAGCGCCACAATCAGCTATGGACGGGTTGATTGATAAGTAGAACAAAGACTTAATACGGAATCCACCTAGGTATGAGAGACCACGAACTTCGTCCCCAGGAATCCACCCAGAGATAAAGAGAACAAGAAAACTGTAAAAGAGAAATGAAAATATTATTAAACTTGAGAGTGATTTTTTTTTTAAAAGACTACGATATGAGGGGTATATATAGCCTTACTTTCTAAAATCAAATAAAAACTCTACTTTAATTGGAAAAGAAACTTTCTAAATTACAAAAGCAACTCCTAAAGAAAACTTTCTAAAATAAATAAAGCAAATCTTCCTAAAATAAATAAAAGCAAACTTTCTAAAATAAATAAAGCAAACTTTCTAAAATAAATAAAGCAAACTTTAAGTATAAATAAAGTAAATCTTCTAAAAGGATAAACAATCTTGGAGCAAATCTCATATAAATCTTTCTAAAAAATAAATATGGCAGCTCCATCAAAAGGTTTTTTTTTTTGATAATTAAGATTTGTACCAAAGGGCAGCATGTTGACAAAAATACAAAGCAAAAGGGCCCCGAGGGCCATGAGCGAGGCCCGAAGAAAAACGGACGACACCTCCTATGAAATATAAGACAGAGACAACGGCCCGAGACAGCACAAAGCCCCTGACAAAACAGTACAATCAGGGCAAGAGCAAACGGAAACACAACCCGGGCAAGGCAACAAGGCCCCAACAATCACAAATCAAGCAACCAACCTACCATGAGATAAAATATTAATGGGGAAGGACCATCTCTCACACATTGATCACATTTGCGAATTATCAACAACCGAATACGGAAATACGAGAGTCTAACATCATCACAAATGAGGCGAAAAATAGTGTCAGTTGGAGCATAGTTGTTCTCTTGAATTCTTCTATTCCAATGACCCCACAAGTGGTATATAGTAGCGCCCAATGCAATCTTCCTTGTAATAGTGAAGGACTTCCCTTGATGACGATTACCACGTAAGAGTTCGTTCTCCCAATACCTCGGAGTTCTAGAGACCCCACACAACCATAGAATCCTTTGCCAAATACCAGCTGTGAAATGGCAACTGAAGAATAGATGGTTCTGTCTTGACATTTGCAACCGACATTTGCACATCAAGGTTTGTCCGGAGTCGACCGCGTTTTTTGCCTTCGAGGCCCGAATGAGGTCCCAGGTGTTTTCACATGTATTCAATGCGTCTTGACCTCCCAGTCAATTCTTCAATAGTGGGCTGAATTCCCGATGTTTGGTATTGTTTATGAAGCTCACATGAAGCCCCTATAGTTGAAAAAAAAAGACTTGTCTAAAGTCTTAACCATGATAAGCCTCGAAATCCTTAACCTTGAATGTAGAGCGAATATTGCCGGTCATAGAGCAAATTTAACCTTGTAAGCATTCTTTATGATCTTCTTAATAATCTTGGAAGAACCATCTATTCTTGTGCCTGACTTGGAACACCTTTCTTTTTCATGTGTATGCTACTTAGAATCCGTCCTCTGGATCAAATCTGACGATTGATAACCTTCATATGCTTGTCTTTCATATTGTTACACTCTTTGCCCTTTGTTGAATCTTGCTTCCTCATGAATAAAAATGTTGTTTAATTATCCAAAAAAAAAAAATGTTGTTGAAAGCTTGGCAATCAAAACACATACTCCAAGATCCATATTTTTCATGCACCAACATAGTGGGAACCACATAGGAATTTTCACTCTCTTGAACAAGTCCTTTGTCAAGAAAATCATCAACTTGTTCTTTGTTTGTTGGGGCTTTGCCCTTTTTGGAAATAAATTCTTAACTATCCAAAAAAAAAAAAAAAACTCTTCATGCTCCTTAGTAGGGCTCTTCGCATTGACTTATTAGAAAAATAAACGGTATGAGGTCTATTTTTTTTGGATAAGTAAACATTATTTCAAAGTAAGCAAACGATCAAGAATACAGAGCCCCGAGGCCCAAAATTGAAAAAGCGGAAGCAGGAGCCTCCCCAAAAGGCGGAGTGGAAGGCAACGACCCAAAGCAAACCAACAACTAGGACGACAAAACAAAAAAGCAGACACCTACCCACATCCGGAGTAGGGGAACACCACACTAAGCCCGATACAACTAGGGCTAAGACACCCAATTGACACGGATAAGGACCCAACCCTTGTGAGAACCATCAATCAACCACATGAAACACCAATGTCAAGAATATTACGAGGGAAGGACCATCTCTCACACATAGCTCTGTTCACTGGATTATCCACCACCTTTTGGAAACTTGAGATTCTCAGCCTGACATCATTACAAATGAGATGGAAAATAGCATCAGCTGGAGAATAGATATTCTCATAAATTCTACTATTCATTTGTCTCCTGATGATAAATGGTAGCACCCATGCAATCCTCTTAGTGATAAGTCAAAGGATTTCCCTTTGGTAGAAATAACCCATAAGAGCTCATTCTCCCAATTAGTGGAGTTAGAATTCCCACATGCTCCTTAAAATTCTCGACGAAATACCGACGGTGGTGCGACCCAACAAGTGATTCCTGTCTTCAACATTAGTCGGCGAAAACCTGAAGATATAGAGTGATGTACCCCACTGAGAAGCTTGTCTTGCACAACCAATCTATCTGAATGGCTGACCATACAATAAATGCATGTCTCTATTAAAGCGAAACCCAGATCATTATAGTCTTGGGTTGACCTGACTTCTTTGGTCCCAAATTGTTCCAAAAATTTGAGTTCACAGGTGAATTCCCTAGGAAAAGCAAGTGTCCCTGAAGTAAAATCCTCTCTGGTGATAAATCGAGGCTATAGTTGGCACTCTAGATAAGAAAGCTTCTCAAGTGGGGCCTTTCAAACTCTTAGTACATTTTCTTGGGATTAGTGGTGAAGATAGGGAGCCACTTGTTCTTGGTTCTTATTTCATTGGCATTTGGATGAGGATTTTAAGGTTATGTGGAATTCTAGAATCTTGAAAATTGGGAGAATGAATTTTGTAGATAGCTGGGTCCAAGAGTAAATCTTCCTTCCCCATTACTAAGAGGATTGCATAGGTGCGTATCCATATGGAGACAGGAATAGTAAATTCATGAGACCATTTTTATTGTGATACTATTTTCCACCTCATTTGTATTGATGTTAGACTTAGAATATCGGTATTGAGAGGTTGATAATCCTTCTAACGAGCTTTGTGTCGAGGGTGGGCCTTCAGTAATCTCCCTGGCAATTGGTTCGTCTTCTGAAGTGTGTTTGGTGGTCACTGCAGTTGTTGGGGACTTCTCTCTTTTTGGTCATGGTTGCCTTAGCCGGTGTGGGCGGGGTTTTGGCGTTATTTTGTTTTGGGTTGCTGAGCTTTGTTTCGGACCCAGTGTGCCTCTTTATTGTTTGAGGGTTGTTAATTTGGTACCTTTCCTCTATTTTTAAAGAGTCTTGTCCGTTTTTTTCTTTTGACTTGTGGGCCTTGTTCCTTGTAATTTCTTGGTTGGTTGTGAGGCTTTGCCCTTGATATCATTCTTAATTATCCAAAAAAAAAAAAAAAAAAAAAAGGCTATAGTTGGCACAACTATTCTCGATAGCAATAAGATCGAGTTAGCAATTGGCAGTTCCATCTACCATCATCGATAACCTGGGACTACCACGAGCATTATTATGAATAATTTGAAACATATATGATCACGATCTCCATAAGTAAGGAAGAAGAGGGCCAGCGGGTTCGGGAATCATGCCATAAAGTCCCCTGCCATTGTGCACCTTGTGTGATGAGAGAGCCTGATCTATCTCCCGGGTGGAAGCAATTTTGTGACTCCCACGAGCAAAGCCCAGGAAAGTTTTTAGCACACCAGGCTCCAGCTTCTCATATACCTTCTCGCACCATGCGAGCCCATAAAGAGTCAACTACATAAATAGATTCCAAATGTGTTTCATAACATTTGCATCATTCGAATCTTTGATACGACGCATGCCCAAACCACCCTCCTCCTTTGGAAGACAAACCGACTCCCAACTGATCTTAGCTCGATGAGAATTCCCACTTGTTCCGGACCAAAGGAAACTTTTGAAAGCTTGTTCAATCTTAGTAATTGTGAATTTAATTTATAATAAACGAAATTTCATATCTTGCTATATACTATACAAACGGAACCAATCATTCCTTGACCTTCCCATGATAACGTACAACGTCGAATGGCGTGCGCGGAATTTTTATCCGATGCTTGGTGACAATCAGATTGGGAAAGTCTAGTTGAGATCAGAGGGACTCCAAGATATTTCATAGGAAACCTCCCCAAACCGAATCTTGTGGTGTTCAATAAATCAATCTTAATGTCGTCGCTTACCCCGGCCATGAAAATGTTCATTGTTGACTTGCAGCCTAGAAAAATGCTCAAACTTTACCAACTCGCCCATCATAACTTGGCCTGCTTCCAGACTGTCCCTCCCGAAAGAGGAAAATATCATCGTGAAGCTTAGATGGGTTAAGGCGATTTCTCGCATTTAGGATGGGTGACTCGACTATGGCGCGATAATGACTTTGAAAGGGCCTCCATGTGATGATAAATAAAGCGGAGAAAGTGGATCCCCCTTGCCTCACCCCGCTTGCTGTAAAGAAACCCCGTAGCTCACCTGCCGTCACGAGGAGAATGTAGGGTAGTGTGCATTCAACAATACATTCCATCGAGAAATGCGAGGTGTTCCCATGTTGTCTAAAATACAGGAATACAACTCCGGCTAATTGTCATATGCCTTCTTAATGTCGGCCTAGAAACCTAGGAGGCCTTTGTTTGATTATAGTTGACCATTAGCTCTTGGGTGATAAGGATATTATCGGCCAATACTCAGGCCTTGCTGAGGCGGCGAAGGACTTATTATATCGGGGATCATTGTTTAAACCTCGTAGCTATAATCTTGAGAAATGCATTTATACATGGTGTTACCTTGAGATTGGTCTATAATCACTCATAGTCTCGGGATTAAGGACCTTGACTTAAAAGCGATAACTATGCAATTGTTCCGAAGAAGCCTACGGTTGAAGAAAGAAGTCATTGCCTCAGCTACATCACTCCCGATAATAGACCTGTTTGCTGTGAAAAAAAGGGACGAGAAACCATGGGCCAGGGGCTTTGTTTTCATCAATAGAGAACATGGCCTTTTAGATCTCATAAAATAGGTAATTTCACTGCCCTTTAAAATGTCCGGATCTTTGCGTAGACCATGTGAACCTACCAACATTATCCACGTATTCTTGGTCAAAAGAAGGACCATCAGAGCATAATACATTCTTGAAAAAAACCAACGACTTCCTCTTTGATGGCCTCGGGTCCTCCAGTGCATCCATTCCGGAGTAATGACTTTTATCGCGCCGTGCGTCAGAGCTTTGTGACTTTATGCTGGAAAAACCTCGTGATCTCAAGTTTGAGCCCGCATTACTCTGGATTTACGTTTGAGAATCCTCCCCTCTGCATCAGGCCTAAATCAACGGTATCTCTTTAAATACTTCCTCTCATTTTCTGACCAAGTGATCGGATGGATTGTTCGATCACGGCATTTTGGGCGGCTCAAATTCTCCTGACTACAGCTCGTTCACGCAACTTACCAAATGAGTGGAAATCGCAGCCTTCCCGGGACCAACACTCTTTTCATTTTACTGTCAATCACGTGCATGGGAGTACCAAGCACTTCACACTCCATGCTTCCTTCACAATCTCAAAGAAAAGCATGGTGGTCAGCCAAAAATTAAAAATTTAAGGAAATTTTTCACATTAACCGAGCAGGTCTAATATTCAAACTTGTGACAGAGGGCAATGATCGAGATAACCCGAGAGTCTTTGAACTTCCATTAATGCGTGGGAAATGTATCGAGCAACATTCATTTGAATACAACGATCCGGCTTCCCTGCTATGAAATTTTCCCCTCTTGCAGGTTCATCCACGTAAATGGGCCCCGAAGGAACATGACTAATTCAAGTTGAGCAGAACCTCGCTGAAAATCCATCATTGCCAAATCTGACCATATTGCAGGACTTCTCATTGACCGTCGGTGGTGTTGAAATCACCAGATGGCAAACCATGGATTTTGGCCTACCACGGGTTCACACCATTGATGATGACGCCATAGCACTCTTCTTTCCATGTAGTTATTCGAAGCATATACGGATTGTCCTTGATAGCAGTAACATGACAAAGTATTGCCTGGTCCATTGAATGGATAACATCAATGCTCACCTTATCTGGGTTTCCCCAAATCCAAATTCTACCAAGTAGGGCATGATCATAATTATGAAACAATTTCCAACCCGGAAGTATAGATGTGAAAATTCTGTCCTTGTTATGCACACGCACCTGAGTTTCCAGAATACACACAAAATCAAGAGTTTGGGACTCTATAAGCGAGCAGGCTTCTTTTTGCTTAAGGGATCATTCAAGCCCCTTATGTTCCATGAAGCAAATTTAACCATTGGGGAAAATTTGTACATACCCCTGACAAGGTCTGTAGAAGCAAGACTAAAGCTTTTAATTTCTTGAGCTTCTTCCTAGAGATTGGCACTGGCGTGAAATCTAGCTCATCCACTCTCTTTATCTGCTTGAACGTATCCAGAATAGGAGAGGAATCAGAAAAATCATAAGTATCAACTATGAGGTCTATTTGATGTTCAATACCCCTCATAGGTGGAAAACCGTGTGGTATTTCTTTAGGCATTACATCAACAAATTCTATAATCAATTTTGCTTCTAGTGAGAATTCCTTTTCACTTCGTTTCTTCAACAGCCAAAGTATTCGCATCTGAAACATCTTTTGATTTCCTAAATCGAAATTTGGCGGTAGTAGACTCTTCTCCTCATCTTCTTGGATATGGTTAGATTAAACTACTTCTTCAGCATCAACTTAGATTTTGACACTTGAGTGATTTATTCTCATCGTCTTCTTGGACATGGTTAGATTCGATAACTTGTTCAACATCTTCTTCCTTAAGCTTCACATCTTCTCGATTAAAGCGGCAGCTTTTAGTTAGGACATTAGAATCAATATGCTGACCTTTGGCACTTAAAACACGTCTTTGACTTAGAAGCCAATTCTTGTAATGCTTCACTCTTTACTTGAGTGTGGGTAGTTTTCCTACCAATAGGATTCTTTTTTTTTTTGGATAAGTAAGCATTTATTTCCAAAAAGGCAAAGCCCCACAACCAAAGAATACACGGACCAAAGGCCCAAAATTACAGAAAAACGGACAGAACCTCCTAAAAGCGAAGGAAAGACATGACCCAGAAACAACCAACAACAACCAAGGAAAAGCAAGCGAAACAAACGAGACACCCACCACATCGGGTAAGTGACCAAACCCCAATGGCCCTGGCCATTGCAAGACACCTTGAGCGTGTGAATAAAGGACTCGACCAGCCAGCGAAACCATGATCAACCCGATAAGAAACACCAATGTCGAGAATATTAAGAGGGAAGGACCATCTCTCACACATAGCTCACATTCCTTTGGATTATCCACCACCTTAAGATTAAGTTCAATAAGTTCCAAAAATTAGAACCTCGATAAACCCTTCATTAGCGCACTCTTAGTTGTAGTAGAGTTTCCATACTTTTTTAGTCTGACCTTGAAAGCAAGTTTCATCGCATCTTGAAAACTATTGTTGGTTGTAAAATAACTCCTAGCAATACCGGATCTCAAACCTGATGCAATGTAGTGGTGGGCTATGCATGTTTCTCGACCTCTTGCAAGTCTCCTTTGATAATCAAGTTTTCAGAAACAGCCAGAATACTCCTCCACGCTCGAATCTTGTTGTAAATTTAAATTTTGAGGTGAATGTCTTGGCGTAGTTAAAGGAAGGTACTTCTTTTATTAACTCTTCATCTTTCCCCCAGTTTGAATCTTCTTTTACCATCTTTCTTTTTTTTTGGATAAACTATTTTTTTTTTTGGATAATAATTGAAATTTATTACCAAGGAAGCGAAAGCTTGACCAAAGAATACAAGAAGCCAGGGCCGAGGCCACAGCCGAGCGAAAAAACGGGCTGACACCTCCCATCAAATGTAGGAACGACTGACAGCCCGAAACGACCTAAAGCCACCAACATGATGACCTGACCCACAATCGGGCAAAAAAAGCAACCTGAGAACCGCCATGACGGCAATGACAAGGCTGACAATCACAAATCAAGCATCCAACCTACCAGGAGATAAAATATTAATAGGGAAGGACCATCTCTCACACATTGATCTGTTTGCAGGACTATCAAGAACCTTCTGGAGAACAGAAATACGAAGTCTAACATCATCACAAATGTGTGAGAGATGGAGACTTTTTGGGTGCGGGCTCCGAATAAGGACAGAATTTTCAATTCTCTATTTCCAGGTTGGAGACTTTTTCATAACTATGATCATGCCTTGCTTGGTAGGACTGAATATGTGGTAATCCGTGAAGGTTAGCATTGATGTTGTCCATGTGAGACAACTGTATCTTTGTGCCCGCGTTCTGACTCTTAAGGACAACTATTCCTTTGGTGTTCGGTATATATGCTTAGACAACTACGTAGACAGAAGAGTGTTATGGCGCCATCTTCTTTGGTGTGAGCCCGTGGTTGGCCAAAATCCTTGGTTTGTGCTGGGGGACTTCAACACCACCAGATTTATCAGTGAAAAGACTGGGGGTAATATGATGTATGACACGGCCATGAACGATCTTCACGAGTGTCTGTTCAATCTTGAATTAGCGGATATCCCGTTCTTGGGGCCTATATTTACGTGGATATGAAGCAGTCGGGAGGAGAATTTTATAGCAAGGAAGTTGGACCGTTGTCTCCAAAATGAATGTTGTTTGGATGTTTTTCCCTAGCGATAGTGGAAGTCTTGCATCTGAGGTGTCGATCACTTGCCAGGTTATAACATGGCAAGTGGGATGCAGGGCGCGAGAAAAGTGTGCCCCTTCAAATTCTTTAATTTTGGGCTGACCATCACCTTTCACGGAGCTAGTAAGGGATGCATGGAATAGTGATATATTGACACCATGTATGGAATTGACATGGCCCGAAAAGTGTGAAGAATTTTGCTCTCAAGGCTTTAACTTCCTCTTTTGCAAGGCTGCGTGAGCGAAGTTGTTGATGCCAGGTCCACTAAGCCGGGCTGTCTGCGTTGTTAAACAATCCATCAGTCCTTCTAGTGGATAATGAGAAGAAGGTGTTTGAAGAGGCGTTTCATGACTTGGCTTTGTCTTTGAGGAGGGTTCTAAAACAAGAATCTAGAAATCGATGGCTTTAAACTTGGAGATCGAATACTAGCTTCTTTTCTGACCATCAAAGCTAGGAATGCCTGGAATGTTATAAGAGTCATTACTTTGGCAAATGGGTCTTAGTATAGAATCAGGAGGCTATCAGCGGGAAATAGATTTTGACACCAACAAGTCTTGTGTTACGATGATCGGAGTCTAATGACCATAATCATTATCTTGATAACTTGGATGGTCTCACTTGGTCTCCTCAACACTTGGCCTCTTTAAACAGTAGGATAACCCATGAAGAGATCAAGAATGCTATTTTCTCTATGAACGATTCCAAAGCCGAGACACGATGGTTCTCGTATATTTTCAAGAAAGCTTGGAGTATTGTTGGCCGTGATGTTGTTAGGCAGTGGAATCCTTTTTCGATTCGGGTTGTATACTTGAAGTGTTGCACTAATATTCTTTGGTGCCCAAGATTTAAACCGGAATCTATGCATGATTATAGAATATCTGTTGTAATACTATATACAGTGCATTTCGAAGGTGTGCTACAAGGATTAAGCAGTGTCTCGAGAGATTATCATCCCAGCGATCTGCTTTTGTTCAAAATTCGGAGTATTGCGAACCCAATGTTCTCATCACCCGGGGAACTTATGACAATTATCATGAAATAACGGTTGGCGGAATGTGCACTAAAGTGACATAAAGAAGGCCTGAAGCTCAATAGGTTGGAGTTGCATTATTGATGATACATCCGGAATGGGTACTCACGCTAACTTTAAAAATGTATAGGCATGCATCACTACTCCCTTCTTTCTCATTGGCGTAAATGGTGAACTGGTTTCTTTGCTAGCAAATGGATTAAAATGGGTCCCTTATCCCCTTTGCTTTTCATCATTCTGTTGACCTTCTCTAGATCTTTATCATTAGGCACATGAGGCAAGGATTTGAGTTTCATCCTAAATGTGCAGAAATCAACTTGACTCATGTATGTTTTGCGGATGACATTTTTTTATTTGCTGGTGGAACGTCTTCCGATTAATCGAATTATTATGGGCCAGTTGTACAAGTTTGAGAGATTCTAGGGCTCAAGTGAACAAACGAGAAGAGTACTATATCTTCCTTGCGGGGTTAATGGTGATGTCGAAAATGAAATTTTGAACATTCTTGGATTTTCTTTAAGGGAGCTGCCTTTGAAATACAGCAGGTTCCACTCATAGCTTGAGACTTTCTCATTGTGACGTCGGCTAGCTCCTTGGAAATCGCTGCTAGTGAGTCCGGGCGTGGACAAGTAGATCGTTATCCTTTGCGGGTAGATTGCCAATTTGTTATCTGAGTGTTATATAACACATTCAAATGTCTTGAGTGCGATATGTTCATCCTTCAAAGTACCTTATTGATAAAATTGAGCAAATTTTCAGCGGCTTTCGTAGTGCATTGAGTGGGAATGCTCGGCGTGCAAAGATTAGATGGGAATCGTATGTCTTCAAAGGAAGAGGGCGGTTTAGATACTGGCATTCGATTTAAGATTTAAATGATGCTAGTGTTATGAAACACATTTGGAATGCATTTTATAGGAAGGATTCTTTATGGGTGGCTTGGGTTCCAGGTTTTATGAGACAGAGGAGTTTGTGGTGCTAAGATACCTTCGAAATGCTCACGGAGTTGGAGGAAAATTCTTGACTCGGGGAGGCAGTCGAGACCCTTCATAAGACCTGAGTGTGTAATGGTGTTGGGACTTTCTTGTGGCATGATTTACGGAACCCGATTGGCCTCTCTATCTTGTTATGGAGAACGGATTATTTATGGTCTGCTATTCATAGGAGCGGCTCATGTGCGAGAGGTTATAGTTGGTGGTAAGGTGGAAGCGGCACTATTGCAGTCAATGGACCTTATTGCTATCAAGAATAGCTGCAGGGACTATCCTATTGATGATTCTAGAGAGTTATTGTTTCTTGGACAGCCCCTCCCAGGGGTTTTCTTTGTTAGCACGGCTTGGAACCGAGATTAGACGAGAATGCGGGTAGTAAGCGGCACGGTCGGTGTGGTTCCCAGGCTATTAGAAGACATGCTTTTTATAGTTTGATTGGTCATCCATGATAGATTGAATACCCAAGACAAGCTCCTCAAATGGGGCCTTATCAACTCTATGTCATGTTTATTCTGCCGGGCTAGTGTTGAAGACAGGAACCATTTGTTCTTCGGGTGCGTTCAGGTGGGTATTTGGATGAAGGATCTTAAAGGTTGTGCGGGAATTCTAGAATCTTGGGGCGGGGAATGGTGTGTGGATAATTGGGACAAGGGTAAATCACTCATCTCATTACAAGAGGATTGCGTGGGGAGCTACTATATATCATATGGAACAAAAAATAACGAGAATGCATGAAAAATGTCTATACTTCGCGAGCTATTTTTTCACATTGTTTGTAATGAGGTCAGACTTAGAATCTCGGGGTTGCGAAGGTTGATGATAATCCACGCAAAACGGATCTTGGTGCGAGATGGTCCTCTCTTTCTATCTGAGCCATGAGTGGTCGAGACTTATGACCTTGCTAGTTGGGATCACGATTCTCTTCGCGGGGTGTGGGCGTGGTGTTCTTGTTCTTGCTGTCCCGGGTTGTGGCACGAGTGGTTTTGTTTGTGGGTACCGCTGGCTCGGTTTAGCATGGTATTTGTTCGGAGTGTTTTTGATATGTGGCCCAGTGCCGGGATGTGGGCTTAGTTTATTTGGGGTTCTTGGCTTACGTGATTTGTGGGTTGTATTGGTTTGGTTTTCTTTGTTTATCGGGTGATTTGTCTCGTTTATCGCCCTTTCCTATGGTTTTTAGGGGAGGTCTTGTCCGTTTTACCGTTCCCAGAAGGCTGTGGCTTCTTGTATTGTATTGATTTTGTTGGGCTTTGGCCTTTTTGAAATAAATTCTTACTTGTAAAAATACCTGAATCTCATTTGGTGAGACCCCACTTGAGAAGCTTATCTGGGTAGCAAATACGTACATCGGCCAGCAGACAGTAAGCATGCCTCTGATGGCAGGGGAAACCAAACGAATAGTGCCCAGAGTGTAATGGCATCTTGGTCTAAAGTGGTTCGAGCGGAAAACTACGGTGAAACCCCGGAAGGATCTAGAGTCAGATAATATCCTCCCTAGAGCATCGATATGGTAGTTGGCATGTTCTTGATAGCGATAAGGTGCTTTGAATTAGCGATAAGGCTGATTCCACCCCTGCCAGCAATAACTCTGACTACTCGAAGCGTTACAATGAATTACGGGAGTCATCTGAGATCAGCTCACCATAATAGGGAAGGAGAGGACCAATAGGGTTCGGAAATCATGCCATAAAAGGTCATTTGCTGCAGTCACCCACAGCAATGCTATGAGGGTGAGATGCTCTCTCTCTAAGGATTGAAGGATTTTCAACGACTCCGGAAAATTCGTAAAAGGGACCTTTTGCATTCAGGCTTCCTGTAGTAGATAAAACCTGCACCACGCCACCCAGCGAGGGAGTCCTTCTTGTAGAAACGATTCGGAACATGCTTCATAACATTTGAATCATTCGGGTCTTTAGCACGTGCGAGCCTAAGCAGCCCTCCTCCTTTGGAAGACACACTTATTCCATTGATCTTATGCACGTGAGCTCAGAGATTTCAGAGACCATGAAGCTCTTGAATGAGCCTTCGATCTTAGATATAGTATACTTGGGGATAATGTGAGTTTTTCCGATCTGTTCAACTATCTTGTGTAAGGCCAGAGCAATCGGTGTGTCTGCCGGCATGGAATAGAGATTTAACGCGTCGAGAAGCTGAGTCTAGCCAGTGGTCTTTGAATAGAGCATACAATCAGTGAGTGAGCCTTGTAAATCGGAGGACTCCAAATGTCTCATAGGAAGCACACTTGGAGGCCCGAACCTTTGTGGTGTTCGACAAGTCGTCCCCTTCATCGAAACTCTAGGGTAGAAAAATGGCGCACTAGCTTGTTCACTTGAAGCCAGAAGCACGCAAACACCTTGGTCGCCATGAGGAACTGAACTTGGAGATCGTCCCACCGAGAGAAAACAAAAACATATCATCTGCAAAGCATAAGTGAGTTAGGTTGATTTCCTTGCATCTGGGGTGAAACTAAAACCCTTGTCTATTGGCGGCCACAGCTAAGGATCTGGAAAAGGTCTCTATTGGCGGCCACACCTGGGAGGACCAATATCACGATGGTAGTTTAACATAAGGTCTTGGGTGATAAGGACATTGTCGACAATGCTCAGGCCTTGTCTGTGTTGTGATGAATTTGATAATGTCAGGAGACCTTTGTTTAATTCTCGAAGCAATGATCTTCGAAGTGCATATAGATGGTGTTGCAACAGAAATAGGCCTATGTCGTGCATGGGAACCGAGTTGGGAACCTTAGGCACAAAGCTATGGTGTCTGATTGATCTCGCGACATGCTTCGGTCGAAGGAACTCACGGTGTGACGTCACTCCCGATAATACCGGCGCCTTGAAAAAACGTGAGGAAAACCCATCGGGGCCAGGAGCTTTGGAATCATCAATGGAAAAAATGGCTTCCATGATCTCCTCATGGGAAATTGCTTTATTCAGCGTATCCATATGTTGTGGGGGACCGCTGAAACCATCGATCCTATCTAAATACCGGAGCGACTAGGCGTAGGGTTCATCGAACATAAAATACCTTGAGTACCCTTCACATTTCACCTTGATGGCAGCTGGTCTTGATTACGCGACCATTTTGCCATAGTAATAACCTTTAAAGCACTTTCTGACATTCACAGGCTTTGTGACTTTGTGGAAGAAGCTAGTGTTAAGTCTCAGTTTAAACCCACTTCCCGAACTCCCAGATTTTGTGAAAAACCCTCCTCATGACTAAGTCATGATATTTCTTTTAAGCAACTCTTCTCATTTTCCCCGACATGGATTAGAGGAATTGTTAAGCACGACGGTGGGCTGTGAAGTGCCTCTGCAGTGCGCCCTTGATGCGCTCATCGGCTTCTGAAGGATCGGAAGTGAAGGCTTTAAGGATGGCCTTCACCTTTTCGACTAACGGTCGATCGGGCTGTAAGTCTGAGAAAACTTCATTACTCCAGCTTCCTTTACAAACTTGATGAAGTACGGATGATCGACCGAAATTAAAGAATTTGAATGGGATAAACTTTACGGGCCGGGAATCAATTTACCTTAAGGCTGGTAACCGAGAGGCGATGATCGGATAACCCGAGGAGGAGAACCGGAGTGAGCGCGTGGGAACATATCATTGCATTCATTTGAAGGCATCTTGTCCTAACTTCCTAGCTATGAAGTTAACACGAAGCAGCGGTTCATCCCAGTGAATAAAGGCCCCACAAAAGGAACATCCATAGCTGAGAGAAAACGGGCACTTTCGTGGAAGTCATTCATGGCCGTGTCATTCAACATGTTGCCCGGACGCTCAGCGCTAAACACAGTGGTATTGAAGTAGCCCATAATCATCCAAGGGTTTTGGCCCACCAAGGGCTCACACCATAGGAGATGGCGCCATAGCACTCTTCTATCCATGTAGTTGTTAGAGGCGTACGCTGCCAGAGAACCAAAGAGATGTTGCTTTCGGCCTGATGTGTGGCAAAGCAACAGCTTGGTCCATGGGTGAATAATATCAATCTTGACCTTCTCGAGGGTTTCCTGAATCAGTTCTACCAAGCGGTATATAGATCGTTATGGAAAAGTCTCCACCGAGAAAAGAGAAATTTGAAAATTCTGTCTGTTAGGTGCCTTTTTAGAGTTTCCACCGAGACAAATAAAATCAAAGATCATGGAACTTTTGAAAAGAGCCCTTCTCTTTGCTTGAGAGTGATTCGGAAGGCCCCTTATGTTCCAGAGGCGAACAACCATTGGGAAGATGTGGAGTCCTATCATTGGATCTGCAATTAAGTAAGACTCAGTTTTCTTGATTTCTTAAGCTTCTTCCTGGAAAGAGGCACAGGCGTGAAGTCCAGCTCATCAACCCTTTTTATGTGCCTGAAAGTGTCAATAATGGGAGGTATTCGAAAAATCAGTGTTAGCAGTAGGGATGGACAACGGACCTACTTCCACATTAGGACCCTCTTCCTCGCTTTGCGCTAGACATGCAAAGGTGTTACCATGCAACTTGAGTGGGGCCGTCGGCCTCAGTAGCCCACCTTGTGTCCTCTGCGTCGACTGAATTCCGGCTTACGCATCGTTACGGGAGGATTGGATTACGAACAAGTGGAATTTTCAGGCTGTTTGCATGCTTCTGGTAAGATAGCTCTTTGCCTGAAATGGAGTTTCCGGTATATCTTGACCTTCACCTTCATGTATTCCCGATAAGCGCCTCGTGCTTATTGTTCCCAGGAATTGTGGAGATTATACCCTTTTCCGGTCTCTTCTTAACCGGCAATTTACGGAGTTATGGCCAAAATAGCTTGCATTGACGGCATTGAAGACCCCGAGGATATTCGATCCATATTGTAGAATAGCGCCATTACCCGCGTCGGGAGCATGATTTAGAATTCACAATCAACCCCTGACCTCTATACAAATTCTAGCGAATAATTTTGTTTGGTTCTCGTTAAGTGGATCAAGGTGCGGCGAGTTCAATAGTGCTTTGTGTGCCCAGACAGTGCTTGTCCGGTATTCGGAGGAATGTTATAGAACTTTGACCCAGTTAAGGATAGATGATAATGAATGTTGAGCATGTCCATTCGAGGCTTCCATGCACGTAATATGAGCGGTCTCCGCTAAGTGCCGGTCGATCATAAGCGAGTCTAGGTGCCTCGGGTCCACGAATCGAATAGAATAAACCATTCTCGGTTGTAGATATTTCGGGCATCTCACTCTTGCCCAAGTGCGTTAACGAGCACCAGAGCGGGGAGGCGGCTTATCCGAAATTGTCCTACCAAACATCCTTCCACATGTCGATGCCCTCATTCATAGCCTCCACCCAGGAGGTTTGGCGATAAGCTTACCATCAGCATAATCACGGCATAGAGCTGGCCAGATACTTTGTTTTCACGAGGCATGAATGCGAGACTTTCGGGTGGAGGATGTTAAGCCATCTCAAGATTAATATTGTAGAAAGATCAGAGATTCTGATGCCATTACCGGCTGGCTTGAATACTATAAATCACCACTTCCTCGCCTTGCTTTTGCTTGCCGAAGATGGTAACGACACTGCCCAGAGACAGTGTCTTCGGGTGAGCTCGATGGCTGGATTGTGCTCATCGGGCGGGCTCCTCATCGAATCTACGGGTTCGTCAGTGAGCCAAGCCTTGCTGCGGACAGTTGGGTTGGCGCTCGTTCCTGATGGCTTCTGACGCTGTAGCAATTCTTGCTTGCGCCGATAGAGCCGGTGACTCCCTTTGAGTATCCCTTTTCATACCCATAAACAGTCGTGCCCTTCTCCTGCAGATCGGACTTCTTTCCAAGCTCGCCGTGCTTCAGGAGAAGATCCGGATGGAGAGGCGGCCGCTCGTAAGGTAACCTTGACGTCTGATAACGGAATGACGGAGTTTGAGCTCGAGCCGAACCACGAGATCGAGAGGGATGCGGCGTAGTCGCGATGGTCGATGATAGTACCATTATCGGTGCTAAGTAACATCCTCGGGGATCGCCCAGCGCGGGAGAGAACCACTCATTGCTGCCCGAAACTTGAAGAAATCTCCAGATTCGTGTGTTTCCGCGTGGGTATCCTTTTTAGGAACCCAAGATTGCAACTCACCTTTTTGGGAAGGGCGACCATGTGTGGTCAACCCCCCACCAACTCCGGTCCCCACCACAGAGTTTGTCATCCCTGTGAAATCAATGTGAAGACGACAAGCTGGTCGTCTCTAGAGAGCATTTTTTTATCACCCACATCAGACGAGCGTTCACAAAGTCTATCCGTGACTTTTTTTTGCATAATATTACCATCTCTTTTTTTTGGATAATTTATTACCATCTCTTCCGTTGTCTCTTCATGTTTTCCTGGAAATAGAAGCATTCTTGCACATCTTTGTAGCCACCAACTTCACTTTTCACGTTCGGGGAATCATAATACTTTCAGACATGCTCCACCATATTAAGCCAATCCAAATTCATAGGATCCATCCTTCCATCCAGATGCAGGAATGTTAAATTTTGGATTGAATCTAAAGCCTTCATCATAGTTACCATGCCTCTTATAGTAATCTTCATTCTGATAGTAGCAATCATACCTCCCATGATAATCATAGTCTCGTACATACATACCTTTAGCTTTCTTGTGTCCCAAGAAACCTTCAAGTTGACTAGAGGCGCAAAAAAGTTCTTCATAAAAAATCATATTTTTCCTCCTTGGCTAGTGGCTTGACTCAAGCAGTATCTAGAGATCTTGTCTCTAGCATCAAGCACCATTCAGTTTATGATCAGCCATCAATCCATGAGCTCACGATACCACTTTGATGCGGTTGGGACCGTGATGGATGATCGAAGTTTAGGTAAGTCAAAACAACACCATGTTGTCAATGAAGTGCGGGGGTAACATGGCCTCGGGATTTGGCAATGATGGATTTTTCGTGAGTGTATGCAATTCAGCTTAGATTGGCTGATGTCTCCTTCACCGGGGCCCATATTTCGATGGATGAGCCGTGAGAGAAATTTCATGGTAGGAAAATTTGGATCATTGTCTTCAAATGAATGTTGCTTGGATATATTTTGTCGTGTAGTTCGACTCTGGGTTATCGATCATTGCCTGCGGTCACAAGTTTGAATATTAGACCCCGGTTCTTGAGCGGAAAAATTTCCTTTAAATTTTTAATTTTTGAATTTGACCACCGCATTCCTTGGATTGTGAAGGAAGCATGGGCGTGTGGTCTTGGTACTCCCGTGTGCAGTTAATCGCGAAAATGAAAGAGTAGCGTCCTTAGGCGTTAAATTTCCACTCATTTGGTAAGTTAACGTGAAGCGGTTGTGGAAGCAGGAGAATTTGATTTGGTAATCTTTGTCTTGAACAATCCATCTGATCACTTCCTGGTGGAAAATGAGAGGAAGCATTTAAAGAGATACCATGATCTAGCATATGCAGAGGAGGGATTCTTAAAACAGAAATCTAGAGTACAGTGGCTCAAACTTGGAGATCAGAATACGAGGTTTTTCCATAAAGTCAAGCGCGGGAATGCACGAGTGCGATAAAGTCATAACCAGAAAATGGATGCGAATTGATGACCGGGAGGCCCGTGAAAGGAAAACTGTTGGTTTTTCAGAATGTATTAATGCTCGATGGTCCTTCTTTTGACCAAGAATGCGTGGACTAATGTTGGTGGGTTCACATGGTCCTCTGACCTGGACATTTAAAGGGTGAAGTGCTCATGAGGAGATCGGCCCGTGTTCTCATTGATGAAAACAAAGCCCCGGGCCCAGATGGTTTTCTGCGTCCTTTTTCAAGCGTGGTCTATAATTGGGAGTGATGTAATTGAGGCCGTGACTTCTTTCTTCAAATCTGGTAGGCTTCTTCGGGAGATTAATTGCAGAGTTATTGCTTTGGTTCGAAAGTCCCTAATCACGAGACTATGAATGATTATAGACGATCTCTTGTTGTCACAGGTGTATAAATGTTCGAAGATTATAGGCTGCGGATTAAACGATGCATCCACACGACCATAATAAGTCCTTCTCGATCGACTTTTGTGCAAGGTGGATATTCTTGATAATATCCTTATTACCCAAGAGCTAATGGTCAACTATCGCCGAAAACGATGGGCCTCTAGATTGTTAACTCACAAAGTTGACATTAAGAAGGCATATGACACAATTAGCTGGAGTTGTATTTTGGGTATTTTAGACAGCATGGGAACACCTGCATTTATGATGGAATGTATTAAGGAATGCATCACTACCCCTACATTCTCTGTATCGGTAAATGGTGAGCTAGCGGGGTTTTTTGCTAGCAAGTGCGGGGTGAGGCAAGGGGATCCACTATCTCCTCTTTTATTTATCATTGCTATGGAGGCTCTTTCTAGGTCATTGCTCAGTAGTGCCATAGTCGGGAGTTTAGGTTCCATCTAAATGCGAGAAATCGGCAACCCATCTAACCGCGGATGGTATTTTCCTCTTTTAAGAGGGACAAAGTCGATTATTACGAAGTTATGATGAAGCGAGTTGGAAAAGTTTGAGTATTTTTAAAGCTGCGAGTAAACAAGCGAGAAGAGTGCCATTTTCATGTGGAGTTGCGATGACATCAAGAATGATTTATTGAACACCACAGGATTTGGTTTGGGGAGGTTTCCTATGAAATATCTTGGAGTCCCTCTAATCTCAACTAGACTTTTAATCGATTGTGACCCTTCTTGGATAAAGTCGATATAACCCATTCTTTTAGACATGAGTATATATCTGAAGTGTTGATTAGTTATGTTTTGTCATAGTATCTGGCCCGATATTGGTGCGGCCTGTTTGATATGCTAGGCATACACAATTGCTAAGATTGAACAAGCTTTCAAAGTTTCCTTTGGTCTAGGAAAAGAATTAAGAGGTACTCATCGAGCCAAGATCGGTTGGGAGTCGGTTTGTCTTCGGAGGAGGAAGGTGGTTTGGGCATGCGTGGTATCAAAGATTGAATGATGCAAATGTTATGAAACACATTTGAATCTATTTTATAGGAAGGATTCCTTTGGCAATTGCATGGGTCTTGGAGAATGTATATATGAGGCCTTGGGAGCACCGTGGTGTGCTAAAATTCCTTCGGTTTGCTGTTAAGGTGGCGAAAATTGCTTCAGCTGAGAGATAGGATCAGGCCCTTCATCAAGCACAAGGTGCATAATGGTAAGGGGACTTTTTTATGGCATGATTCATGGAACCCGGTTGGCCCCCTTCTTCCTTACTATGGAGATCGTATCACCTCATGAGTTGACTATTCATAATAATGCTCGTGTAGGCGAGGTTATTGATAGATGTTAGATGGGTGGCGATTGCGAACTGCGGAATCTTATTGCTATCAAGAATGAGTTGTGCCAACTATTGCCCTTGATGACAGGAAAGTTTTATCTAGTGGACACTTATACGGGGGAATTCGCGTGAACTGACTTGGAACAATTTTAGACGAAGAAAATGGGTGGTCAGCGGCACTATAATTGGTTTCTCATTTGTCGGGAGACAATACATTTATCGTGTGGATGTGGTCGGGATAGATTGGTTGTGCAAGACAAGCTTCTTAGGTGGGGCATGATCGACTCTATGTCTTGTGTTTTCTGCCGGACTAATGTTGAAGACAGGAATCACTTGTTTTTTGGTTGCCAATTCACTGCTGGTATTTGGTTGAGAATTTTAAGGTTATGTGGGAATTCTAGAACTCCACGGAATTGGGAGAATGAGTTCTTATGGGTAATTGCTACCAAAGGGAAATCCTTTGTTCTATCACGAGGATTGCATGAGTTCTACCATTTTATCACTTGTGGAACGGAATATTAGAATATGAGAATATCTATTCTCCAGCGATGCTATTTCCATCTCATTTTGTAATGATGTCGGTGAGAATCTCAGTTTCGAGAAGGTGGTGGATAATCAGTGAAACGAGCTATGTGTGAGATGGTCCTTCCCTCTTAATATTCTTGACATTGGTGTTTCATGGTTGATTGATGGTTTCGTTCTTGGATTTGGGTCTTATACATGTTGGGCTGGGAGTGTCTGCTTGGGTTTGTGGTGCTGAGCTTTTGGGAGTGTGGTGTCTCTTCGAGGATGGGTGGAGTGTTTGTTTTTTTGTTTCTTGTCGCTGGTTGTTCTTGGTTGTTTTGGGCTGTTGCCTTCTCCTAATTTTAGGGGAGGTTGTCAGTTTTACGTATTTTGGGCCTTGGGCTGGGTGTATTCTTGGTTGTGGGGCTTTCCTTTTGGAAATAAATGCTTTATCAAAAAAAAATATGGGTTTGGGTAGTTTTCTAGGCCAAAATAGGTTATCGGACCGAATTTTGGAGATTTTCTAAGTTAGGAATATTTACGGTATACATAAGGAGAAAAAAATGTATTTAGGAAGGTTTTAGTGATATGGAATAAGATTTGAAAGTTTTGGGTTGGAGTTGAAAATTTGGTTATGGAAAAGTTTAGAAAAGATGAGATGGTGAGAAGTAGAATTTGCACAAAGTAATGGTGCTAAGGTTCTTGAAATATCCACACAAGATAGATGATGGAGTGGAGGCGCCACAATCAACTATGGACGGGTTGATTGATAAAGCGGGACAAAGAACTGCCACCAAGGGTCCACCTAGGTATAACCACGAACTGGATACTCGAGGAATCACGAGAGATAAGAAACGAGAACTCTTAAAAAGAAATGCGAAGAATATTATTAAACTTGAAGCGATTTTTTTTGAAAACCGTTTTCTAAATAAATAAAGCAAACTTAAAAATAAATAAAGCAAACTTTCTGGAAATAAATAAACAAACTTTCTAAATATGTAGTAAATCTTCCTAAAAGGATAAAGCAATCTTGGAGCAAATCTCATAGCAAATCTTTCTAAAATCATATATCGGCTCCCACGTCAAAGGTTTTGTCCAAGTCGACCACGTTTTTGCCTTAAGGCCAAATGAGGTCAAGGAGTTTCACATGTATTCAATGCGTCTTGACCTCCCCAATCCAATTCTTCAATAATTAGGGCTGAATTCCCAATGTTTGGTGTATTTATAGAAGCTCCTGCATCACGGGTCCACACTCCCTTCCTTAGCCTTGCTTCCACCATTCCCCTCCTCTTAGAAAGGATTTGTCCTCAAATCGTCACCTACATCAAAAGGACTTAAGTCAATGACGTTAAAAGTAGCACTTATAGTATATTCACTGGGCAAATCTAGCTTGTATGCATTGTTATTGATGCCCTCGAGGACTTGAAAAGGACCATCGCCCCTAGGGAGCAACTTGGATCGCCTTTGTGCAAGAAATCTTTCCTTGCACATGTGCACCCAAACCTGATGCAGGAGCTTCTATAAACACACCGAACATTGGGAATTCGACCTGATGGCAGAAGAAATTGGATTGGGAGAATTAAAGGCGCATTGAATACATGTAAGAAAACTCCTTTTTTCATGGACCTCATTTGGGCCTTGGAAGAGAGCAAAAAACGTGGTCAGACTTGAATGAAACCCACGATGTGGAGCCACCATGTTGATTTTAGAAAGATTTGCCACATGATCTTCTGGAGGATTTGTTTTATGATTCTGTTGTATTTCTTTTGAAATATTTGCTCCAATATTTTATTCTATCACTTAGGAAGATTTGCTTTATTTATTTTGAAAGTTTTCTTTGGGAGTTGCTTTTGTAATTTAGAAAGTTCTTTTATAGTTAAAGTAGAAGTTATTTTTGGATAAATGGCATTTATTTCCAAGCGGCAAAGCCCCATGACCAAAAGAATACACGGACCGAGGCCCGAAATTACGAAAAAATGGGCGGCACCTCCCTAAAGCGGAAGGGAAGGCAACGGCCCAAAACAACCAGCAACAGCAAGGATAGCGAAACAAAACAACGGGCACCCACCCACATCACGACGAAGTCACCCACACCCAGCCAGCCCTTGACGGCCCAAGACACACTTGAGCCAAACACGAGATAAGGACCAGTATGATAAGAAGCCATCAATCAGCGAATGAACCACGAAACCAAAGTGAAGTTGCTTTTGATTTAGAAGTATGGGACTATATACCCCCTAATGTAGTCTTTTGAAAAATGTCGGTTCAAGTTTAATAATATTTTGGATTTCTCTTTTAAGAGTTCTCTCTTGTTCCTCTTATCTCTTGGGTGGATTCAGCAGGGACGGTTCGTGGCTTCTCATACCTAGGTGGATTCCTTGGTGGCGAAGTCTTTGTCCAGCTTATCAATCAACTCGTCCATAGTTGATTGTGGCGCCTTCACTCCATCATCGATCTTGTGGGGATCGTTTCATTAGCCAGGTAGTAACCGCTCTTTGTCACGAGCTCTCTCTCCTCATATCTCATCTTTTCTTTAAACTCCATAACCCAGATTTTCAACCTCAACCCAAAACTTTCCAAATCTTGTTCCATACTACTAAAACCTTCTAACTAGAAAATCTCCAAAATTCGTCCATAACTTTATTTTGGCTGAGAAAGCTTCCCGAACCCGTATTTTGACTTACTGCGCTCCGGATCATCATCACGGTCCCAACCTTGCATCAAAGTGGTATCGAGCTCAAGTTGATGGTGATCATAAGCTAAAGGTATTCTTGGTTAGACAAGAGTCCTAATCATGGTTCAAGTAGTTCTCGATCCCATTCGCCAGTAATTGTTGATCTTGAATGCGTGGTTGGCGATCTCTGAAAGCATATGGCTATCAATGATGATCCTATGGCGACAAAGACCTTCATGGAAGGTGAGAGGTGATGAATGTTTTTGTGAGGGAGCGTGCGCTTCAGCCAGGATTCGGGATTGCGAGGCGAGAAGCTGAGACAAGCGTTCGAGAGAATATGATTATGGAGGAAGGTATGAAGATCGATCTGCGATGATGATTACTATGAGAAACGTATGTAGTAGAGAGCGGGTTCGGATTCAATCAAAGTTTGATATTCAGAGATTTGAAGGAAGAAATGCATGCTGATGACTTCTTGGATTATTATGCCGTCGAGCGTGTCTTTGAATATTATGATCCCCAGAAGCAAAAGGTGAAGTTGGTGGCTATCAAGATGCGCGAGAATGCTTTAACGGTGGAGAAAATTTAAAGAGCGTCGGAGAGATGTGAAGAAGGTGAAGCAGGAAAAGATGAAGAAAGAACTAAAAAGAGTATCTTCCCTTCCATATCGCGAATATCTTCCTCAAAGTCGAATTTGAAGCAGTGAGAATCATTGTGGAGGAGTATTCGATTGAGTTTGAAAATTTGATGATCAAAGGAGACTTGCAAGAAATTTGAGGAATGAGTCCATAGCCCGCTACCTTGCTGGTTTGAGGTTGAGAATTTCTAAAGCGTTCAATTGCAGCCATATAATACTCTTCAAGATGTGATAAAAGCTTGCCTTAAAGTTGAGGCTCTAAACAAGTATGGGGTTTTTTACTAAATCGGATTAAGAAGGATTTATCAGAATTCGACCCCGAGCTGTCTAGTAGTGCTAAAACCACCCTTAAACTGATAAAGGTGAAGTGCACAAGCCACGGCCAGAGTCTACCTCTAAGTCAAGGCGGTGCTTTAAATGCCACCCAGTTTAGGCATATGGCCACAGATGTCCTAAACAGTGGATTGCCCCCAATTGAAAGAATATGGCGAAGAAGATGTCGAAGAGACGGTGAATCGACCATGAAGATAAGGATGAGACTTACTATGCTAGACCATGGGACTTCCTTAGTTGTTGAGGAGTCTTAAGATAGAGACGCGGCTAGTGAGGAGGTGGTTCTTGGTCCAGTGTCTTTCCTGAAAGTGCACATCCCCAGAGACGGGGGTTTGTTTGGTTATTATTGATAGTGGGAGCCTTAGAATTATGTTTCCTTGGAGATGGTGCAAAAGCTTGATTTGAAGATGGATCCACATCAGAAACCACATAAACTTAGGCGAAACCCCGAGGGTAGTGATATCGAATTAAAGCATAGGTGCCTTGTCTCTTTTACAATTGGAAAGCACTACCCGGAATAGTATGGTGTGATGTTGTTCCAATGGATGTTTATCACTTGCACTTGGGAGGCTGGCAATAAGGTTAGAAGGCTGTCATGATGGCTCTGAATACTTAGTTATCTGCAAGGATGCCATAAATTATCTATAACGTTAACTTTAAGTAATGTTCACTTCAAACCACAGATGTACTCTTGTTGTCAAAACCATAGAAGAAACTATTTGCTCGTAAGTAAGAGGCTTTGGCTGGCATTAAAGAAACCAAAGGAGTAAGATCCAAAAGAAGTGAGTTTAATTCTCAAGTGAATTGCTTGAGCTGTAATAATTCAGTGAGATCCCATATGCTGCTCCCATGAGATATTCATCAATAGACCTGAAGTTAGCTCATTTCTACCAATAAATCAATCATAGATGAGTCCCAAAGAATATTGAAGATTACAAGATGGGTTAGATGATGCTCAACAAAGTGGTTTATTCGAGAGAGTAAGAGTCTTAGCGTCCTCACTGTTAAAACAAAGATAGATCTCTTTGATATGTAAGGATAGTGGTATACCAACAGCATTAATACGACATCATCATCCAAGACTCAATGATTCATCGACCAACTACAAAAATCCATCTTTTAAGATTGATTGAGGAGTGATAACATCAAATCTTATGAGAGGTTGAGATTGAACAAGACGCCTCAAAATCCCAGATTAATCAAGCAGGATGTGATTGGTCTAGATCATCCAACGCCCAGCACTTTTGTGAGGTTTAATCAGTAATCCTGCTGGTCATAACAAAACTTGTGGTGGTACACTGATTATATATTTTGATCTGATAGCAAAACTAAGGACACCTGATAATGAGTGAATTATTCTCTTACCAGATAACTAATATTAATTAACTGTTAAGCACTTTGAATGGCAGACCTATATTTTGGTTATGGCCATTGTAAAGATGGAATTGAGGATGGACCTCACAAGATAGAGGCCACACACCCATTAACCTCAGCCCAATCCACGATGCAGGTTTTCATGGGCTAGTCTTTTTGGAGAGGAGATCATCTAGATTTATCATACGGTCCCTCAGAACCAACGTTTGAACTGGAGACAATCGGCTTTGACTTCATTGATGCGCGTCAACCTGATGGATACGATCCAAGTTTAGGTGTCAAACAGGCTCAGTAGTTTTCTTAAATAAAACAGGTTATGAGAATCAATCTTTAAGATTCTCTACAAGAAGAATTTACAAGACACATGATGCATCAGGTGGTTTTAGTAATGAATGACTGAAAAATTAAATGAGGCAAACATAGTTATGAAAAATAGAGAAAAAGATGAGATGTGATGAGCAGAGGCTGCACTGGATGGTTACTACCCATTGAATGAAACGAATCACACAAGATCGGACACATGAATAAAAGAATCAACTATGGGATTAATGATCGACAGCCAGACAAAGATCTCACACACATGTAATCCAATTAAGGTATGATAGTCACGAACTCCCGCCCCGTTGAATCCAATCAAGATGAGATGGAGAATGCGACAGAACTTTAAAAGAGAAACCAAAATATTATTAAACCTTGAACCACTTCAAAGCACACTATTGTGGGTATTATATAGCCTCAAACTTTCAACTGTAAGGAACTTACTAACAGAGCAAGAACTTTCTAAATTACAAAAAGCAACCTAAAAGAAAACTTTCAAAAGAATAAAGTAAACTTTCTAAAATAAAAGCACCAAAACAAATAAATAAACTCAAATAAACACAAACTTAGTAAATGAATACAAGAAACTTCTTAAAATGACATATACTTCATACTGGGGTGGGTTTCCAGGTCCAAGTTCCACTGCACTTTGTTTCCTAAGGCTTCCAAATGAGTCCAAAAAGGAGTTTTCTACATGGCCCCACATGTTTGACTTCCTAACTAATTCCTTCAATAATTGTTTGAATTCAATGTTCGTGTAATATGTAGAAGCTCCGCACTAACCCTAGTCGTAGAAGAAGACTTTCTGCTCCTCAAGTCTTCACCCTCGTGATAAGCCCTCAAGTCCCACATATTGGAGAAATTATATTCATTCAAGAACCCACAACTCTGTGGTATTTCAACTAATTTTCTCTATAATCTTGAAAGGGATTATTCACCCTTGGTTTGATTTCAACCTTTCCAGGAAACCTTATCCTCATAAGATACCAAACCAATTCGCCAAACTCCTCAAACTCAAGATACTACACGCCTACTGGTTGAAACCACATATATTTGGCATTCTTCTTCTCAAATCTTCAAGCAATTTCTTCATGCAACTTCGACTTATCATCCCCAGATTCCACTAATTGTTGAGTCACTGATGGGTGTTAATCTATGGTCCAATTCATTGCAGTCCATGACTTACTCCAAATGGCTTTTCCTTAACAGCTTTTATGCACCACAGTAAACTCACCTGGGTGAACTGAACCCATTTATTCACGCCCTTTCCACAGCTCCTGAAAATTTCCAAGTTTCTATTAGGTGTTCCCTGGTTTGACCACGCCTCTGAGGTGACAAGATGGCACAACAAAGAAGAAGTCCCCGCTTCTTTCCGTAGTTCTCCTAAAGTACCAAGAAACTTAGTCCTGATCTGAAACACAGTCTGGGGAACATCACGTGAGATTTATCAATCCTCTTAAAGTATTAAGTCATAAAGATATGTTACCACAGAATTTTGTTGCATGGTACAAAGTGAGCCATCTTGAAAACCACAACAATTAATTAATCGACCTTTGTTTCTTTGTGTTCTGTAATCCCAAAACAAATCCACAAGCTTAGCCCCTCCTGCTGTACATTGAATCATAAACAGGTACCAGAACCCAGATTTGCTTCCCATGAGTTTAGCCACTCATACAACACACTTCTTACAATCTAGCTGGGTCTTCAGAAGGTAGGGCTGAAAGAAGCTGTCTTCACTGGGAGCTGTTTTCGCTTCACCCAAAGTGTCCTCCAATGGAAACCACCATGAACTCTGATTCATCACCCAATCTCAAGAACAGACTGACGGGACATAGAGGCCTTTTCGCAGAAAAACCACCATCCCATGAAAATCCTTAGTGCTATTTGTCATGATACTCTCTTCCCCTGATGAGATTTACCAAACATCCTCCTCAGATAGTTCTTTCCACAGATCGAATCAATCACTGGATCATGCATGGAAGTCACTAGTATGCCCTTTGGCTTCCTAAGGTGATCCCAAAGAATCGCGAGGAACACCAGGCAGCTGACTGTGGCTGCACAGAATTCACCCATGTCATAGTCTTCGATTCAATCAGGCTGAGAAGTCAAGGAATTTTTATGTCATGATCCAGAAAAGCAACAAATCATTATAAAAAGTGGCGACACTCACTGAAACAAAGCCTTAGATATATGGCAAATCTCTGTCGCAGGTGGAGCAATTTTGCTTCATTTTAAATTTCACCAGTGAAAGTAATGGGCCCTTCTCTGAATTAAGGAATAAAGACTAATCCAACTGAGGACATCACACTCACTTCAAGACTGTTGAACTGTAAACCAAACATCGGGCCTTACTTCTTTAATCAACTCGGCTTCTTCTACAACACTAGTCCACTGTTCTGTCGCCTCAAGCATTCAATATGAGTTACGGTTAAACTACGAATAAATCTCCTATGTTAGACGGCCCATGAAACTTCCTCACGCTGATCAGCAGGTTGGCCAACTAATCCCATCCTGCTTCCGTCCAGATTCAATCTACACTTAGCAACCACATAACCAAGAAATACGACTGCTTTGATGAAGTTTCACTCTCTGGTTGACAAACACCTGCTCCTTGAAGATGATAACAACTGGCCTCAAATGCCTCTAAGTGCTCCATCACTTGTTAATAGATCAAAACATCAAAGTACATACCACCAATTTAATGTGACAGTTTAAGAATAAGATTCATAAACTCAAAGTGTTAAAGCATCAGATGAGTTCAAATGGCATCACCATCCACCAAGAGGAGTCCATCTGCAGTTTAAATGCCTTCCATTCATCTCTCCTCATACGAATGATGGTATCCACTTCAAATCAATCTTCAAAGATGACTACGACCATAAAGTTGATCCAAATAAAATCACCGGTCTCGAATGTGTTCCATGGTCAACAGACTTTGCCATTGTCCAGATTATCAATGCATGATCCTCCAAGATCCATCCTTTCTTAGAATGGAAGCAGAAGTGGTGAACTTATTAAGTGGCCTACTTTCGACAAGCCCCTGTTGAGTAACCATCAACTAGGTTCGTAAGCTCTTCATGTTCTTTAGACCATCCGATAGTCAGTCATCGCAAATTGCACCCGGGTAATGAGGTCTATTCGAGTTGAACACTTCTCAGAAACCAGCGAACTCTGTAACATCAGTCACCTCGCCGATTTACGCCTCACGGGATCTCCTTCACTCTCGTTTCTTCCAATAGCAACCAAGGCCACCAGCATCCGAACTGCATCTGATTTCTTTCTCCAACTGGATTTTGACAACAGAATGCTCTCACTGCCTGAGGGCTGGAGCAATTGCCTATTTTGAACTACAAGACACCTTGTGGCCATCCTCATGAATGTGTAAGTGCTCAGCTCATCAGAATGACCTTCAACAGCATTACTGCAGCTCCTGCAAGGAGGGCGACAATGATTCATTAACAAGATCACACTCACACTTTAACCTTCAGAAGTGTTTCAATTATAAAAGATTAAGGCACCTTATGCTTTACCTTTGATATCACTACCCTCTTGGGCTACCAAGTTTATAGGGTTTTGATGGGATCCATCTCAAACTGCTTTTTGGCAACTAACTCATGGAAACACAATTCTCGAAGCCCTGCCTCATCAATAATAACTAAACAACCCTGTCTGATGGCACTTTGTGTGAGATACTGGACCAAGAACTACTCCTTCTCACTAGCAATGCCTCCATCTAAGATTCTTTCGAACACACAAAGTCCTATAGACGGCATAGTGTTTATCTGGTCTTCTATAAATGATTCACTCACCCTTTCGTACGTCTTCTTCCTTCAGCTTTCATATCCTTCAATTCAGGTAACTACTCGTCATAGATATCTGTTTATATGCCCAACCCATATTTTTAAAGCAATCATTTCTGATCTAGAGTGTAATTTGTTCAGTTTGTGCATTTCTAAACTCTTAATTGATAGTTGGTGGTGTTTTGAAAATTTTACTTAGGACCCTTTAAAGTCAGCACTCTTATAATCTCTTTAATCCTATCAGTAAAACTCTACACGGTTAGAGTTTAACTTTGGCGTTTTTAATACATCTTGGGTGAGAAGATGCTGGTCAGATTGAATACTTTGAAATTTTAATCCACAAACGCTGGTGAGCGGCCAGGACTGCTCCTCAGCCTCTTGTAAGTCCCTTTGATCATCAAATTTTCAAACTCGCCTGAATACTCCTCCACAATTGATTCGTCACTGACTTGAGAAGATATCTGATACAGTAGCAATACTTTAGCTCTTCTCTATCTTTTCCAGTTCAAATCTTCTTCGTCATCTCTTACGTCATTTCTTTAAATTTTTCTCCACCTCAAAATAGCTACTCTCATGATTCTGATAGCCACCAATCCTCACCCTTTTTGCTTCTCGGGATCATAATTATTCAGCACATCGTCACAGATTAGCTTCAGATCCAAGAAGTCATCAAAGATGATTCTTCCTTCCTAAAATTCTACATCAATCTGGATTGAACTCCAACTTCACACATAATGCTAGAATCAATACTGCATCGATCTTCATACCTTCCTCCACACCATATTCTTCTTAATGCTTGGTCTCTAGCTTGCTCAAGCAATCTTTGAATTAGCTAAGGTGACAGCCTTCTGCATTTATAAACTTTCATCACTTCACCTTTCCATGAAGGCCCTTGTCTTTTGTTAGATCACTATTGATAAATATCCGCTTCTTTTTGTAGACAACTATAAATTTAAGATCTAATGCGTTGCGAATGGGGGATTGAGAATCCACTTGAACCATGATTAGACTTCACCGAACTAAAGAATACTTTATTTATGATCAGCCATCAACTTTGAGCCTGATACCACTTCATGTATGGCCAAAATCAGTGATTATTATGATCCAAGTTTAGGTAAGTCAAAATGGCGGGCTCAGCAGCTTCTAAATAAAATAGGTCATGAATTAACTGAAGATTTAGTTAAAAGTGAATCTTCATGGTGGGCTATATGGTGCGTGATGAGAAGGTTTGTAGTGAATGGCGACGAAGTTTCGGGCCGAGTTAAGATGGTTGGTGGAGCCAGAAAAGATGAGATGGCTTACATGGAAAAGAGAGTTTCATACAAGATGTGTTACATCAGCACGAAATCAGATCCAGGCAGATGATGATGAAGTGAAGGCGCCTGCCAATCAACTATGGACGGTTGGATTGATTAAGCTGACAAAGATCTTCGCCATCAAGAATCCAATTACAGAGAGAAGCCACTGAACTCACCCTCAAGTGAACCCACCTGTATGAGATAAGATGAACAGAGAGAACCCTTGCAAGAGAACTAAAATATTACATAAACTTGAACCCATTTCAAAAGATCACATTATAGTACAGATGAGTTTCAAACCTTTCTAAACTCAAAATAACTTCTGATTAATTAGAAAAGAAACTTAAACATAAAGCAAATCTCAAAAGAAACTTCAGTAAGAATTAAAGCAACTCAAAATAACAAAGCACCTTTCCTAAATAAATAAAGCAAATCTTAAAATAAACAAAGCAAATCTTAAAAATAACACAGAACTTTCAAATAATATACATCACACGTGGTTTATCCAGCCTGATCGACAAAGGCTTCCATCGAAACAAGTCCGTTAGTTTCACAGCTCAATGCGTTCCATCCTCCCAAATCCAATTTCAATGAAATGAATTCTAAATGTTCTAAGGTGGTTTAGGAAGTTCTGATCACTTAAAGTTGCCAAGAAAGTTTGTTGACAAGAATAGTTAACCTGGTTCCAGTATTGGTTTTAATTGATTTAACAAAAGCCTCGAACATAAAAGCCGCAGTACTGTTTAGTCCCGTTAAACATTCATGCGGTTAAAACAACCATCATTTAGGTTTGATATGGAGGCAGAGCTGTCAGCTAACAAAGTCGTTGCGTTTGTTCTGAGAACGGCCACCGTGCAACTACATGTGCCTAGGCACAGGTCTACTAGGTGATCAACCTTGTTTGATGAAGGAATAAGACAGAAGAAGCTGGCCGCCAGTGGTCTAGCGAGAAGCTTCACGAAGAAACGGTGCATTTTTGCCTGATTTATCGACACTTCCAACCAGCCAAAACAACCATAAAACTTCAGACAACCAATCCAAAACGTTGCGAGCATGAGAGTTACAGTTTTCCAACCTCATGCCACAACCAAAGAATAATGGTTTTTGCTTGATAAGTGTTATTTATCAAAAGTGCAGTCCCACAACCAAAAAGAATACACTTAACAAAGGCCTAAAAATTTATAAAACCTGATATCCCCTAAAACTCGGCGGTGCCGTTAACAGTTCAAACAAACAACAACGAATCATGATAGCAAGTACCAAACAGTCAGACTTGACTCCACATCCCTAGACATCACTCCTAAAGCCAAACTACAACTATTATGACACCTCAGCTCAATGCAAGAGATATGACCTGAATCTGAAGAACTAAACCATCAACTATTCAAAAATGTTCACCAATGTCAAGAATATAGAGGAATGAATCCATCTCACATGATAAATTGCTCACTGATTATCCACTGTCTTCCTGAAACTGAGATTCTCAAATGAATTGGTCACTTTACTGATCAGAGTAATCAGATCACTGAAATAAAGATTTCATAATTCACGTGATTCTCATTACTCATATGAGAATGGTAGCAACTATATGTAACCTCTCTTATGAGAATAAAAGCATTTCCCTCAGAAAGTAATTATAAGAACCTATTTCCCTTCCAATTCCGAGTTCTGTAATCTCAAGAACTTTTGCAAACTCAACCGATACCGCAAAGGGTTCCTGGCAAATAAAAATAAGTGGTCCCGTCTTCCACATTATTCCAAACAGAAACACACAGATATGAGCCACGCATGCTCACCCAGAAGCTATTCCGCAGCAACTAATCTATCCTCGAATGGCCAAATCAACAACAGCAGCCCCATAGCTGGAGAAACAAATCGCACGGCGCGCTTGACCACCGGTTTTTGGTCTAACATTGTTCCAAGCCGAGTTCATGCTAAAGTGAATTCTTGCACAGCTAAGGTCCATGAGATACTTATCCTTCAGAAAAGCTGTCATACTAGTTGCGCGCTAATTTTGATAGCGAGAAGATTCAGCAGAGTTGCGAATGGCCACCGCACTTACCACCGCCATCATTGTCCTACCACACGAGCATTATTAGTGCCATAAAAAGTCCTCTTACCATTGTAATCTTTGTGTTTGATGAAGGGTCTGATTCAGTATCTCTCAATAACACTACAACAATGAGGTGAAACTAAGGGATTTTAGCACAACCACAAAGCTCCGCCATATACCTTCCACCATGAATTACAATGAGTCCTTACTATAAAAGATTCAAATGTGTTTACAATATTTATATCAACTGAATCTTGATACGCACGATGCCCAACCACCTCCTCCTTCGAAGACAAACCGACTCTAACCGATCTTGGTTCGATGAGAATCTTTCAATCTCTTTTCGACCAAAGGAAGTTTTGAAAAAGCCATCTTGAACTGCAGAAAATTGTGAATTTCAATGATAAACAGTTTGACCAATACCGTCACACGATAGAAACAGAATCAATCCATGCACCTTCCCGTGATATAGATAATCTTCTGCTTGAGTCCATTTAATTAGTTCTGCCTTGACTTGGAGTCCAAGAGGCGCCGACAATAAACTGGAAAGTCTCAGTTGAGACCGAGAATTCCATATTTCCATAGGAAACCCTCCCCAAACCGAACCCAGAAATGCTAATAAATCATTCTCTTTATGTCATCGCTATCCCTGACATGAAAATGGTGCACTCTTCGCTGTTTACTGCAGTACCAGAACTGCCAACTTTACCAACCCGCCCATCATAATCTCAGAACACTGATTTGGTCCCTCCAAGAAGAGGAAAACATCATCCAGTTTAGATGGGCAATAGCCCCATTTAGATGAATCAAAACTACAGGATACCGATATCAATGACCTAGAAAGGGCCTAGCAATGATAAAGCAAAGCTGAAAGTGATCCCCGTTTTACTCGCGCCATAAAGCAAAAATCCCATTAGTTTACCATTTACCGATACAGAATGTAGGGTAGAGATGCACTCACGCACCATCCATCGAATGTAGGTGTTCCCAGCTATCATCAAAATACTCCAAAATACAGCCCAAATTTAATCAGGTCATATGCCTTCATCGTCAACTTGTGAGCACACCCAGGAGGCCCACCGTTTCGATGGTAGTCGACCATTAGCTCTGGGAATACATGAGCTAGCTGGTTTGTTTAATTCACCCTTGCAATAAAAGTCGACCGAAGGACTTATTATATCGTGGATGCATTGTTTAAAACCTCATCATGAGAATCTTCGAAATGCATTTATACATGCCAAAACAAAGAAGGTTTTAGAATTTCAACCCTGACTTTCGAACTAACTTAGCTTCCCCTTTTCCTTCCCTTCCTTTTGCATGAATATAAAGCCTCAACCTTAAGTGGAGAACGCCAAGAATGGCTTCTTGTTCTCCCAAACCGCATGTTCAGCTTCTCTTAGCCAAATATAGAACAGTTAATCAGAAGACAAGTAATTATTTTAAGTGATTTGGCTCACATTTTCCCTTTGTATCCTCCACTTTCTAGTATTATATTGAAAGTCAACTTATTATTATCTCATCTTAATATGAGGAACTTCTATCTATGTTCTTTAAGTCCTTAATTTGGACATTTTACTTAATTCACTCTTTTTCACACTTAGTAATTTAATTTTCCAAAAACAATAATGTGATTTATATTATACCTTAGCCATGTCAAAACCGCTAGGGTATAGTTTAAAAGTTGCAATCTTACAGATATTTCCTATGGACAGCCAGAAGTCATTTAGATCAAAGAGGGGTAGGGATTCATCTTCACAAGAGAGATAGGTTTTCCAAATTTGGCACATTTGCTGTCAGTCATAAAACCAAATATGCAAATTTAATGTGGCGTGATTTGTTCTTAAATAAATTCACATCCTCTTGTATGGTGTCTGAACCATTGTTTGATACGAGATGCCAAGTTCTGGGTCGAGAGAAGTTTGCTTACTAATTATGAAGGTCTCCCTCGCCTCTCCCGAGATGCCTCCCCGTCAGCAACCACATCTCAGGGTTTCCATTCCGCCTGTGAACATGATTTCGGGCCAAGGGGGCCTCAAAGAACTCGTGCCGACTATGCTGGTGGCCTGAATCACTGCTGGGTCACCTGCCTTGATGGGTGGTTCAGTTTTCCCCTCCCTGTAAGGGAAGGTTGTTGTTCCATATGGTTATCTGGAAAAGTGCTTCGCGTTGCATCGAGATTGTCAACGACTCTCCGCAGATGCCATCACGCACGCAGTGACTTGTTGTTCGCTTCGTTTGTGTCACCCCATAATCGACCCAAAATGGATTCCGCGTTTCGCGCCCCGCCCTCTGTAAACCGATGATGAGCATCATCGCCACGATCTGGCGGTTTTACGTTTCATGTCACCACGATCGCACCCCAGAGCGAAGAAGAGCGATCTACCTTCCTTGCTATCGATTCCATATCCGTCGAGATGGCCAATGGTGAAGGTCCGCTTGGTGATCCTACCGCTCAAATTTCGCTTTTTAGCGGAGATGGTTCCGGCTTCTTTCCGGTACCCGATTTGGTAATTGTCGCGCTTGCTCTCGCGACTTATTCAGTGGCCCTCTTCCGACATGTAACCAAAGCATGGGAACCTGATCTCGTGATCACTTATGCCGACGCCAAATGACGACTGGCTCCATGACCGCCCAGCCTGCATCCGTGGAGCCTATTACTGGGTTCTTCCCATACATCAAACTGGGTTCCTGGATCGTAGCTACTTGTCCTTCACACTGACTTGACGACTGGGGTCTCTGTATCTACCTGACTAGCCTGACTTAGCTATCCAGATTCATGCAAGGTCCAATGGAGGTCGTTTAGCCAGCCCCACTAAGAGTTAGTGTTTCTGATTGAAGAATTTACTTAATAAATGGAAGCTGAAATGGTCCAGATTTTGGTCAATATTGGAGGTCCTAACCCTTCCGGAAATGTATCCAGATTCCAATCTATGATGTACATGATGTGGTTAGTTCATGATTCCGGGCTCCTAAGTGCGCCTCACCGCTTGTTCCCATCGTTTCGTTCGTCCAACGCCTGACTTGGCTGCATTGAACGTCGTCCGACTTCACTTATGATGAGGAGAGATCTCAAGGCCCGATGATTGGCTGGTTTCGTGTCATCCTTTGTGGAGGAGTTTATAATTTCTCAGCCGCCGATTGCTTCGCGCCCGGGCCAGGCTATTCACTTGTCGCTTTCTCGATTGTTTGGCAATTACGGTATTGGTTGTCAATGTATCTTTGTTTGCCTTTGCTCGAGTCAGGCGGGTCAGTTTTTCTCCTTGTGCCCGGTGGGCCATTTTCGGTTGGTTGTTTATTGGTCCCAACGGGGTCTGGTTTGTTGTTGTTAAAAGTTGTGAGAAATGCTTCCTTAGGATAGGCTTTCGTTTTCTTCTCATGTTTCTTCTGAGTTTCTACGGGTACATGTCCACTACTGCATTAAAATATGAGCTGGGTCATGTCCTTTCCTAGCTTTAGGAAGGCTCATTTGTAGTTTCTTGGGCCTCTTGTGGCTCCTGCATTGTCATTAGCTGTTGTTTGGCTTTTGCCTTAAAACAATTCTACTCATCCAAAAAAAAAAAAGTTCTGTTTACTTTTAAGTTTTTATGAAAATTGGGAACTAAACTTTGTTTTCAAAAACATGTCACCCTCTAAACCTATTGAACAAGTTGAAGTAGTCATCAGACTTTGTCTCTTTGCTGACAATAATTCATAAGAATCATAAAGTTGGGAAGATTGTTTGTCATTCATTGAATTTGCTAATAATAGGAGTGTTCATTCCACAACCAATATGTCTCCTTTTTGAAATTAGTTTTGTTTGAATCCACTCAACTCCATTCGATTTTGCCATCTTACCGCTGAAATGAAAGGGAAGCGATGGATACCCAAAGGCGAAGATGGTGAAGAAATCGCTATATTATTTGATAATTGAGGAAAAATATTATTGTTCAGTGCAACAAATGTTAACAAAGGGTGTCGAAGGTCGCCTTCCAACTCGATAGTGGCCTGGTGCATTTGAGAAATGAAAGATTTCCCGCCGCCTCGCGTTACCCTAAGTTAAATCCATGAGGGGATGGTGGTCCATTCAAGTATTGGAGCGCATCAATGACAAAAGCCAAAGATAGAATTTCTTATATATAATGTTCGTTGTAAACAAACGCTAATTAACAAAAAAAATTTGTTTCTGATATATCTCATTTTGATGTAGGTTCAAATTCGAGGACGAATCTTTTCGAGGAAGGGGTGGATGATGAGAACGTGGGCTAGAATCAATGCACAAAGGATCCGTTTCAAATGCCAATTGGGCCAATCACAAGAGCAAGGGTGGAAAAGCTTTAAGAGGCATTAAATGGGCTTGTAAAGGAGTTTATTTGGGCCAACCCAGCCTTTAAATAAGAGCCCATGTCAAATTGTGTCTTGGGCTGAATCAAGCCAACAAAGAAGTTCAAAAGAACATAAATATTATCATGGCTATTGATGGAAATAACTAGGCGATTTTAAAATAGTGGAAGGACCATAAAATCAAGAAAATTTGTGTTCTATAATCAAGCCTTCATAATTCATGCAATCAAAAACCTATTTTGGAAAGTTTCAAAGATTGTAAGTTAGATTAGACCTTACAATTCTTAGTGTCATTAGTTGTCCAATTAGTTTATTACAACAAAATATCATAAGTTAGTGTCCAATAAGGAAAAGAATAAATTATCATGTTGTTATTTCTTTTAGAAAAATTTTCTTTTAGGAGTTGTTTTATTTAAATTAGAAAGTCTTGTTTTCTAAGTCAAAATAAGAGTTGTTTTATTCGATTTAGAAAGTTTCAATTATATATACCCCTTATTGTAGTCTTGAGAGATAACCTCCCTCCTCTCCCCCTCTCTCCCTCTTCCCTCCTTCCTCTCTCCCTCCCTCCCCTCCCCGTGAATAAAAGTTCTTTTGTGAGTTTTTCTTTCAATTTATGGTTCTTGGGGAAAACTTTTAACCTATCAAGATTAATTATTTGAGAGATTCTATTTACACCCCATTTATTTCTCTATACAATCTCACAAAATACCTATAGAGGAAAATGCAAATTTACCTTAAACCTTATTTTTTCTATTTCTTTCTTCTTCTTCTTCATCTTTGCGCACCCAACTCCCTTCTTCTTCCTCAAGTGCTTCGCTTCAAAAAATACGGTATCGGAAGCAGAAATCTACATCAAAATAAATAGTAACGACAAATAAAATACTTTTAAAATCTTTATGAAGACGAGGAAGTTGATAAACATTTTCCTCGGATTTTGAAACTGATTATTTGGAACATTTTTCGGATTTGCATTGTAAAGCAAACTTTCCCGGATTTAAATTTCAGATCATGGTACCGGATTTTAATATCCGGATATAACTAAACATTCTCCCGATTTACAACCGAATTCATTTTTAATTTTTCGAATTTTTAAATTTTCTAAAATTAGTTTAAGTATATTATATAAATTATAAAATTTTAATATATTATATAAATTATTTTATTAATTATAAAATTTAAGCATATTATATAAATTATTTTAATACTTATAAAATTTAATTATACGGGTGTAAGGAAGTGTATACTGGGAAAGTAAAAGACGTGAACGCCGTATAAAGAGTATTTTGGGGTTTACTAGTAAATGAGGTGTGAAGAGATATTTAAGGGTGTATATAGAACCTCTCTAATTCTTTATAGTATTCAAACTTACATTTTGGTTATTTTATAATCGCGAGACGTAAGCTTACTTTCCTCATTGCTACGGCTTTTGGTTCTATAATCCATGGACGGAGACGCAACCTCTTTTCTTACGATTATTGATTCAATATAGTCAAGGGGACGGAACTATTGTTTCAAGATCGTATTTGAAGATCATTAGAAAGAATCCCAATTCTGACTTTTAAGAATAAATAATTCAGGTTCGCACTATCAAATCCTAGAGTTTGGGTCTCAAATTCCCTCCATTATTCTTTAAGGTTAATTCTTTACTTCATGATCACTATCAGAAACTGAGTTTCTTTAAAAAAAAAAAAAAATTTAAAATAAACAAAATATTCAAATGCAATTAAAAATACTGGAACAAGCCTCCTGAGGACTCACCTCAAGTGATTAATTCTTATAAAAATACAGCAGAACCTAAATTATATGAAGCTTAACATATAAAAAAACTTACTTTTAGAACACCTTACCTCTCTTATTAAATAAAATGAAAATGATAAAAAAAAAATCTAATAATCAAACAATTTTAAATGAATTTAATTTATTTGATCTTTGATCACTGATCTAATATTACTTAAGTTAGGGCCCAGAAAAGCTTGACTCGGTTGGACTTACCTAAAACCCTTCCATATTCGATTGAAAACTTGCCTCGATTCTGTGACACAAGCATCAATGTCCAGCTGATGCGGGCGGCTGAAACGGATGGACTCGGTTAGGTAAGCTTCGCGGCGCACGCATCAACGTCGCTTTCTCCAAAAACGTCAGTCCTGACGGCAGAGGCAGAGAGAGGCCTGAAATGATTATTCCTTTGTATAAAAACGAATTGGCTGCATAACCATGGTATAATAAATAGGGATAGGGAAGAATGGTGGCCATTGACAAACAGGTGAGATCACCGGATGTCGGGTCGCACTATCCTTCAATATTTCACGTTGGCCGCTCACTCCCACCACGCCTTGGCTTGGGATGTCGGCACCGGCAACGGCCAAGCCGCTCTTGGTGTATGTCCTTTCTTCATTTTCTCCCCTGCCCTCTATTTCTATAATTTCGTTTAATCAAACATGATTTTTTCTAAGAGACTTTATTACAATTTTGTCATCAATTTAGAAATTTAGAAATTTCTAAATTTTTTGCAAATTCTAGGAAATTATGACCTCATCAAATTTTCTATAATGACAAACATGTTTTCTTAAAAAGACTTTATTACACATAATAAATCTAAGCTTGCCAACTGTGACCCTCTCTCCTTTGAATACTCACCTTTTAACTTTACCAATTGAGCTAGGAGCATGAATAACATGTGAAAACAAGAGTAACAAATTGGTTTTTTTTTGATAACGAGGGTAACCTGGGCCAAGACAAGATTCCTCGGGATTGACCTCACATAATACTCCTACTAACCATGACACTGCAGAAGACGCAATAAAATTCCTCTTATATATTCAGAGATCGAACTGCGGACTCGCCGAAAAGGTAGACCCACCCATCCGAGCTACCTCATTTGATGTCTTCTAATCAAATATTTCTTAATTAAACCCATCTTGATTTGTCTTTTTGGTCCACATTGATCTTATGGTGATTTGATTAAAAGACCATTTAAAAACTAAATTTTAGAAATCTAACTACCTCATTTTGATTGAAATAACACATTTTTTCCTTATAAAAGTAATCATTTTAAAAAAAAGATATATGCAAATACATAAATGATGCGTTTGAGAGAGCTTATCTATAACTTATTTGAACTTATCTTCTCATATAAGTACTTTTGATAAAAATTATAGATGTTTATAAGAGCTTATAAAAATAGTTTATGACCCTGATATGTTTATTTTGAATACTAATAAGTTTCATGGAGAAGTTTATAAAAAAAACTAAAATAGTTTATATCACGAAATACTAAATTGGCTGTCTTAATAACAAACACCCTTTGAAAAATAATGAAAAAAATAGAAAACAACTTTTCGAAAATCATAAAATACTGCAGAATCTTTGAAAATTTATATAAAAGGAAAAATATGAAAAGAATTGTTAAAATTCTACAATTATAAAACTGGTAAATTTTTTTGAAAACATTATGTAAAAATCTAAAAATAAAAAAAACAATCTCAAAAATTTACTGTAAAAATAGTTAAAATTTTGAAAAACGAAATATACTAAAAATATAAAAAAATCTATTGATGATGAGAATAACATGGTTGATGATGATTCTTTATTTAGAATTTTAAAAGATCCATGAGTGCTTATTTTGTTCGGAACTTCTAGAATTTTTAATGATGAAAATCACTACCATATTGTCATTTTTTCTGTTATTTTATTTAAAATGTTTGTGATGATAAATAATTTTCAGTGATGTTTGATGTCTTTTCCTTTATTGTATTTTATTATTAACTAAAAAATTATAGAAAATATTTAAAGTATATATAATTTTTATTTATATTATAAGAGTGCATCACTTAAAAGCATGTTTCAAGTGTGTTTTCCAATTAAGGTCTCAAAGGCTTTTAACCTCCGTATTGCCTATGCCAAGAATTATCATTCAATTATATGAAACAAAATCTGAATAGAATATAATATCTATTGGGCTTATTTTTACATTGTAGACATAGAATACGATAAATATTTTCATTTATAGTGAATCTCTACTTTATTTTATATATATATATATATATATAGTTCTTTTTATTCTTTAGTTTTAAAAATTTTTAAACACATGATATGCTTATTTATCTAAATACTTTGACTTAGTTGCGCTATAACAGTTCTTTCAATAATTTAAACTATTATGTTTTTCGAATAGTAAATGTAACCAAACACCTTAAAATAGTAATGTATAAGCGCTTTTTAAATATGCACTAAACACAAATAACTTATTGAATAAAGAGTTATGATGATAACTCATCTAATAAGTCCTATAAAATATGCTTAATTAAGATTTTACCAAATGACTAAAAGGTAAAACATTTTTATCCATATTAAGTTATTATATTTTTAAGAAAAAATGGAAATTGTTAAATTTACAAAATTTTATTATCTATTTACTTTACATACCATGTTGTATTTATTCTTGTATTATTATAAACTATTCAGCCTTCAAACTCACATGTCAGATCCATTTACCATACTTGAATCAGCTTCATACACAAATTTTGAATTATTTGAAATTGTTTAACCAAATAATTTTTGATGTTAAAAAGCCAAGGAATTTGGACAAAAAGTGGGTCTCTGAATTTCTATCAAAGAAAATGAAAATAGGCAAGAACATGAAAACAAAGAGAGAAACATAGCCTATTTGTCTAGTATATTTGAAATATGGTCTTGAGAGCCAGTTTTAAATGAGAAAACATCATTTATTGTTTTCAAAATCGTTTTGTTTATTTGAATTCTAGTATTTTATGTGTTCTTAGTGTTTTTTAGAATGTTATAGGAACTAAAAGTGTTTTCCCCAATCTGTTTTTTAACAAAAATAGTTTTCAAAACACTTTCTATTCAAAAATTTCAGACTATTGCATTGTAAAACTTTTTTATTGATCCATCCAAATCTAGTTCACCCAATAAGTACCTTAATTTATGGATACTTATGTTACAGGGCGGGGACCTGTTAAAATCATTTATGTTGTGGATTTAAAGCCTTATGTTGAATCTAATGTAAACTGACTCATGGTTAAAACAATTTAAGCAATTGTGCTTGATTCTATTTTCTCAATTTAATTATGTTATAGTTCTTGGTTTCTAAAATGCTAAGAAAAATATAATGGAAAGAAAAGAGGGGTGGAAAATTTTGTAAGGAAAAATAAAAATAGAAATCAATTTGACATTATTTTTACTTACTAATTCAAACCAAATTTGTTATTTTAACTCATTAATATAAAGAGCCAAATTATTTAAAATTTGATAAGTTTTGAAGTAATTTTATTTATATTCGATTTTCAGAAGCATGTTGTCTCCCAAGCTTGAGGCAAATCTAAGGAAAGAAAACACAAGGAAAAAAAGGAATATAAAATAAAAATAAAATTTTCATATATGAGTTTTTATTATTCCTCAAATCAATTTCATGATTTAAACTTCATCAATACAAAGATTAAATAATTTTAAAATATTTAACTTTCTAAGTAATTTTATTTTTATATTGATTTTAGTAATATCAAATACATGAAAAATTATTTTCTGAAGATTTTTTTATTCCTTAGAATTTTCTAGGAACCAAACTCGACGACTTTTTTTTTTAAAATATCTAAATTACAAATAAATTATTTTTTTTTGTAAATTCTTTTTATTAGATAACAATTTTTCTTTCATCAATATTTCAAAACAAAATTATTACCTTAATATTTTGCCTCCTCAACTTATTTCTTCTTCTAGATATCCCAATGTTATGTTGACAGGTAGCCGAGACATGAGCAGGTGATGGCAAACTCTATATTGAAGGCTTCAACTAAAAGGTACTATCCCCATTCCTGAGTCAATACCTTCACACTCCTTATCTCTCCCTTAGAGGAAGAAGTAGTGAAGCTGGTAGTGAGGGTCTGGTTTGACTTTGATAACTGCAGCCGCTGTCCACTGTCTGACCTCCCAACTCTCTCTACCCTCCTCGTAAATCGGCCTCCTAAAAAGCCGAGGGGATTACACCGGATTCCGGCAAAGGCCTAAACAGTGAGTCCAAAGTCGATCACTTAACTCAGCGATTCTACTTGACGACTCTTCCCTTTTGGAACGAAAGGGCCCAAAACGCAGTGGATGGGTACAAGACTCTGCCGTTCCCTTTCGAGAGTGTGGGGTTGGGAATGGGGAGTGAGGGCCACCCAGTTTCATTGGACATGGAGAAGAAGTTGTCGTTTGAAGGGTTTTTGAGGATGTTGAGGTCCTGATCCAGGCTGCCACGGCTACACAAAGTGCAGCATCGTTGTCAAAGAGGGGCCAGAAAGAGCTGAGATTGTCAGTGGCCGTAGCGATTGCTCTAGTTACCTACAAGGGTTTTATGCTTGCAGGAGCCGTTTTGAACTGTCGTGGCCAGCCAGAAACTCGCTTCTCTTCTTGTACTGCTTAAAGTTTAAGTCTGATCAGCTCTCTCTCTCTCTCACTCTTCATGGATTTGTTCCTGAACATTTATTTTTAAGAAAAGATTGTAGATCTTTAGCTGGGATAATGAGAACTAATTAAACAGGGTGCGTGTATTAGTGACTCAATACAAATATTCAAATACATTAATATGTAAAATAATAATGACTATTAATAATCAATACTGAGAAATAGGTGCCTCAATACACGTATTTCAAAAATAATTTTATTCTTTAAAGTTAAATACTATCATAACATAGTGTATATACTACCGTAATATATTACAGATACTATTATAATTGTCATTTTATGATAATATTTGCAGTATATTATCATAGTACTTACAATATGTTAGGGTAGTATTTAACCAAATGCAATTAATTTTTTTAGAACATGTACTATTTTCCATTTTTGATCATTGATGCCCCATTATTTATCATTTTGTATTTGTATTGTGTCGATACATACTTTCCAATAAAATATAGGGTTGTTTGATTAAAGGACCTCGCGAAAAACAATTTTGAGAATTTGACCTCATCAAATTTTGGTTTCATTTGACAAAAATGCTCTTTTTTTTTTCTTGTAAAAACAATCTCTTCATTTAAGAGATAATGTAAATACATAAATGGAGGACGTTTTTTGTCTAACTTATTTTTCAAGAAAAATATGAATTTGAAACAGTTCACAAATTTAGGATTATTTAATGTCTTGAACCAAATTTTTAAAATTATAATAACGCTTGACAAAAACAAACTTATTTTGAAAATTAAACCTTTATTTAAAAAGTAAAAAAAAAGAAGAAGAATAAATGAGATACATTATGAAATAAATTTACTAAGATATAATTATAAGAATGTAAGGATGAAACAAAATGTCACAGGACTTATGGATTTGATTCAGAATGTACACTTCGGGTGTTTGTCTGGAATGATGGAGGATTTTTGTAAGGTTGTCGTAACACCCCAACTTCTGACCAAGCAGCCATCGCTTCATATTCACATATAGGGTTTGTAACCTCATCTATAAATGAATATATTCAAAATTTCTCGCTTTATGAATCTACTTATTTTGAATATGCCTACAAAACTAATTTCGTAAAATCGAAATTTCCTAATGACATAAAATCTTCCAAAGTATAACAAAATGACATTAAACCAACATCTTCCAACAAGATAAATTTTCCAAAACTAATTTTTTCAAAATGTAACATTCTAACAACATAAAATCCTTCAAATGAAAGTTTTTAAACATTCAATCCTGCAGCATTAAAGTAGTCTAATAATCCTAAGTCTATCCAACAAACACTAACTCAAATAGTTCTTAACTTTCATCCATGCCTACCTAAAATCACCATTACAATTAGGTACCAAAATGACAATGGTTGTATGGAGTGGGCTAAAAGTTTAATAAGGAATGTTAATATACCATGTATCAAATATTTTAAATCTATGCACCATATAACATATTTTTCTTTCTTCATAAATCTCATAAACTTTTGATTAACTACAAATAAGACATAAATATATTTCAAACCGATGTCTCATCATATTTTATGTTTCTCAAAATATTCCATATCATAATCAATCATAAATATTTTAAAACACATGTACTCATGGTTTTGAAAATATTTATTTCAAATAAAATGTCATTTATTCTAACTCATTGGCAATGACCATTCCAAAATATCATACTTTGTCTTCAAACATTGTTTCAAATAGAATGTCAAATTCTTCAACTCGTTGAGAAGAAACTTATTTCAAAAACGCTTTATGCTCTTGGTTCTCAAAACATATTTGTTTCAAATGAATGTTTGATTTGATTCTAACTCTATTGATAAAGGTCACGTCTAAAATATTTACTTTGGTTCTCAAAATGAATATTTGTTTCAAATGAATGTCAACGCTGATTCTAACCCGTTGACAAGGGCCATTTTCAAAACGTGCTTATATTTTTGGTTCTCAAACATATTGTTCAAATAGAAGAGAATTTTCTTAACCCATTGACTGAGGCCATATTGTCAACTATTGTGAATCATTGATTAGGTCGATTTATTAACTATTATAACCTCGCTGATCGGGTCAGATTTTCAATTATTATAACCCATTGACGAAAGGTATTCATGTCAATTACGGTAATCTATTAATTTGACTCGTATTTGTCATTTACTATAACCTATCGACGGATCAGATTTGTCATTTATTATAACCCATTGACGAGGTCATATGAATTTGTCAACTACTTATGTAACCCCTAATGAAGGGATCTGATTTGTCTGAGGCACTCCATTAATAGGGTCATGTTTGCCAAGTTTATACCCAGTGACTGGGGCCATATTTGCTAAGTTTATACCTATTGACCGAGACCATATTTATCAAGTTTATACTCAAAGGATCGTGGCCATATTTTCAACTATTATAACTCCACACATATAAAACTAAAGTCAAATATTTCATGTTTCCAATTTTTCAAAAATACAAAATTAGTATTCTATAACTTTCAACTTAATAGAAGACCTTGAGAAATCACCTCTGAATAAGGCAAACTAATTGATTATAAAATTATAATTACGCCAAAAGTCCAAGAACACCCCTTCAGACTGGCTGAAAGAAACCATCGTACCGCCAACCGTCTCTCGCGAAATCTAGTTAGCACGCAAAATCGTAATTTTACGAGATACTCTGATTCGCACGCTTCTCGAGGCATCGCACGCCACGAAACGCTTTTCTACGCGACGAAAGGCACAGACAAAGACGCACTCACGTAATTACAAGTGGTATGAGTAGAGAAATGATGAAAACAATCTGGCCAAAATGTTACTTAATATTTCAACCGGTGAGCAGGGACAAAATGTAATTACGACCTTGATTTATGATCATACAAAATAGCCAATAGTCACTATCTCTCACCAGCTACATCAAAACGTGAGAGGTTTTTTAATTTTGATGCAGTAGTTCTCTTTCATTTCTGTATAGAGTCTCCGACTTCTCTCTAAATACACGCGACTTCGCCGTCGATTGCTTTGTTAGTCATGGAAGTCGTTTCTAATGCTGCGATAAATGACTTAATTCTGATTTGAGCTTTGATAACCCAAGAGGTAGGATTTTCTCCATTTATGTTTATTCCCATTTTTATATTTTTCATGTTTCGCCGGCTCATGCTTCTGAGAGTTATTGATCATCCCCAAACATAATCAATTAGAAATTATTGGGGGATGCCCACTGATCCAGATCGCCTGTAATTTTAATGCTGTTTGTGTGGAAATTTTCACTAAAATATATATGACAGAAAAAGGCTTAATGGTTAGAGATCTGTCCCAAAATATGGTATCTGAATTGTGGAATTTTGAGCTGGGCTGTCCCAGAATTTTAAACTGCAGGGCTGCTGTGTTAGAATTTGTGTAATAAATTTATTTTGGTGATTAGAGATCAAGAAATGGATCGAAACTGTCTGCTCTCAAGAGGAATCAGAAGTGTGGTCTGTGGATGTACCACTTATTTCGTTAGAATTTAAAATAGTCCTTGGTTTGTGTGAAATGGATAGGAATTGTCTAGCTGTTAAAGAAATGGTATGAAAGTCTAACATTGATATGTGTAGAACTAGATAAAGTTAAGACATTATTTTTAATGTGTTAGTTCAATGACACAATTACATGAATAAATTAGTTATGTTTTAAAGAAATGATTGTATGAGTTGCTCAAGTAGTTGGCATTGGGGTGATGAAGATGTTAAACACATGCCATTGAGTGTAATTGTAGTTGACGGTGCAATATACATTGTCATATTGTGTAATGGTTTTGAAAATGGTATAATGGTATTTATATACCAAATAGAATTCAGGTGTGAGTGCATGACAAGGTATTTTTGTAAAACTTGATATATTTATAAAGGAATTCCTCAAATGACATATTCCAGAACGGGTTGGGGAGATGGGCCAATGTATCACTTTGATGAGGACCGCGACTGCTTTTAAAGCTCACCAACCAATTCACCTCGGAGGGTAGTCCTGGGCTTTACCAATATTTGCAGTATATTTCAAGAACAACGGGTTTTGTTTTAAAATGATTATTTTCTCATACATGGCTTAGTGGGTGTGAGTGAGCTCGTGAGACTCGTGATAATGGGTGATCATGTGCAGACATTCCAAAGTAGGATCATGTATTTACTTGAGTGTGTGTTTACTTACTACAGACCACTTAGGGTGAAGAGTCACTAGGCGATTCTCCTATCAGTTTAGTTTCACTCCCCGCCGTGGATCCCCCTTATTTCAGGTACAAGGAGCACTCGAGAAGACGATCCATTTTGAATAGTTTATTATATTGATGGTTTTGAATATAATACGGGATGATAGAATTAGATTTTGAAATATGTTTGTATAAAAACAAAAGTAAGTTATCAACTATTACAATTATTGGGAGATAATTGAAGAATATTATGATAATTGATTTTATGAGTATTGGTTTATGAGCCCAAGAGGCAATTTTTACTCATGTTGGGATTATATTGCATTTATTTGACTGCTTTGTATGTATGGTGAAAATCAGATCTGGGGTAGAGCTCTATTAAAGGAGGAGCTCGCCTGACAGAAATGTCGTCACCCGACATTCAATAGTATTCATGCAATGATTTAGCCAACGGACTCTAAGCCAGAAGGCCACAATTGTATCGAGCTTTTAGGCACGTAATACACCATAATGAGTTGGTATCCATCACCACTTCCTCAAAGTTTGGGATGAAGGTAGGTGTGGAAGTCAGAGATGGAGGCTTCGCCAGCCATGGAATAAAAACATCACCACTAGTGTCTGATATTGTTAGGTATTGATTTAGAAACATGTGATAACTGTACACTACTCAGACGTGTTGATGTTTTGCGTGATTTTGTGAATTATTTGATGATTGGTGTATGCCAGGTCATGTTGTGTGTTTGGTGTGCAGCGACATGTTTCATGTGTTGATATTTTTACAGGCGCTAAAGATTGAAGTACATGTATTTGTGATAATGTTAAAATATTTTGTGGAAATAATCTGATCAAAATGTTATACAAATCGAATTGAAGGAAAACAACTTTATAAATTTATTGGATGAGGACGAAGAAAATGGAGAAAATAAATTTTTATAAATTTATTTTGAGGCTAAAGAGTATGAAAAAAAAATGAATTCTTATTGATTTTTGTATTTTTCATATCATTGAAATAATGAAATTAATAATAATAAGAATTATTATTAATATTGAAAAAAAATATTGTATGGACCTAAATAACATCGCCATTTGAGTAGGAGGTCGGGCGCTGGGCGCTGGGCGCGCAGCGTGGGGCGCCGCGGGCGGGGCCGGGCGCTGGCTGGCGCTGTGCCGGGCGAGAGGCGTGTGGGTGGCACGGCGCGGCAGTGGCGCGGTGAAGCCGGGCGGCACGACGCGCCGCAGCAACGGCGCGCGGCGGCGTGCGCTGGTTTGGCGCGCGCGGCAGCGGGCGCAGCGCCGAAGCGCGCAGGCGCGGTGTACGCAAACTCGGGCGCTGGGCGCGCGGCTCGGCGCTAGTGACGTGCTCGGGCGCTACGGTTGGTTTCGCAAAAGGGTAATTCGTGTACCCTCGCCCATTTTCCATTTTCGATCCGCTTTGACTCGCTTTTTCCGAGTCGCTCAAATGCCTGAACACTGTCATCAGAAAATAAAATTTTTCGAAAAAAATAAACAATATTTAATAAAATCAACAAAATCAAATAAATTTTGATAAAATTTTAGAAAATAAATTTTCAAAAATAAAATTCTTTAAAATAAAAATTTTGTTGAAAATAATATTTTAAACGCTGAATCGATTACAGATAAATCGAAATACGTATATGATTAAAGTCTCAGGCCGTGGTTAAGTGCCTAGAGATACCGGTATTGATTTAACTACCGATTGAAATCGAATTGCAGGTAGTTATGCTAGAAAATTATATGCATGGTGAAACGCCAGATAGTGAAGGGCAAGTAAATACTAAGGTTATGGGTTTATGACCTTGGGTGACTTTATTAATGAAATGAACAGAAAGCTTAAAAATGTTATCTAATAAAATGAATTGAGTGGTTGGAGTTAATACTTAGAAAAACGAACCTGCCTGCTCACGGTCATTAAGTTTACTAAGAATTGGCATGTGCATTGCTAGTTAGGTCGAAATGAAAATTTCATAAATCTTGCTGCCATTCGACATAAGTAGATGGTTAGTAGGAGGGCGCAGGACGTAGAGGGCGTCCACTGCATCAATGTGCACCACTAAATGCCTTGACAACAGACTCGTCGAGGTCGAGGTATTACAAACGAATGCTATGAAGACAGTCAAGTATACACGGCAGACAGGAAGATCCTAGTAACCCCCAGAGGTTTGTGGCGTGTCATCCGACATCTACTGTGGGGAAAAGATCTGGATGGTGGACGACCATTGGAGCTCATGCAGATTGAGAAGGTGTTGGGAGGCTACGAGGTTACCCCACGCGACCAGATTAGACTAGTCAGGCTCTAGCTAGAGAATGAGGCCCAAATAAGGTGGAATGGGCGCGACCCTGTGAGACTTTGGGAGGGGCCACAGACGTGAGTCTCCCCGGGCATTAGGCGAGAATAAGAAAGGATAGGTCGAGGTTGCGCAGTTAGAGATCTCTGGGACTCTACTCACAAAGTGACCCGAGGATTACACATGCCTGAGCTCGAGCACATCCCGATACTTCGATCGGCCGGGAGCAGCTACAGGTCGTTATCGATTGTGAGCGCAGGAGGGTTACCGCCTATACGCAGGACGGTAATCGTATGGTATTTCAGGGGGACAAGCATGACATTTTGCCCTAGACAATATATGAGTCCAAGTGTCAGGGACAGTTAGCGGGTTAGCTAGCGAGCCTTACCCTAGAGGACGAGGTGAGACTGCATCTTTGATTCACCAGTAGTTTGCGAATATGTGGATGTTTTCCAGACGGAGCACCGACTACCTCCACATGTGTGGATAGACTTGTGATCGAAGTTACACCTCAGAGCAGCAACCATCTCAAGATCGACAAAGATGGCACCAAACAATGGCAAGGTCCCAGGCCCAGCTACACACATCAGACAGGTTATGAAACTGAGCACTTCAAACGCAAGGCTCCTGGCTCTATTTACAATAGTTACAAGTAGCACTCTTCGATCGCAAGGCTGACCATAGTACAATCAAGTGCTATGATCCGCACTCCAGACATATTACCTATGGGACACGACGATCGACCAATGAGGAAGGAAGTTCATCTAAGATAGACCTTCGGGTCGGGTTATCAGCTGAGGGTTAGGATATCGTATCCCTAAGACGCAGACGCTGCTATGGGCATTATTACAGCTGACGCCTTCTGACGACGAATGCGCCTGAAGAATATCTATTGATTCATGCATAGGGTGTTCCAACCTTATCTAGATCGCTTTGTCGTAGTATTCGGGTGGATGACATTTTGATCTACTCCTGCCGCAGTGGGAGCACAAGAATCACTTCAGGATTGCTTACAAATTGTTAAGAGACCATCACCGTACGCTAAGTTCGCAAGTACCTGCTTTGGCTTACCGAGGTGAGATTTTGGGACACGTGGTGTTGAACCAGGAGTGTCGACGACCTGCAGAAGGTTGAGGCAATGATGAATCAAGAGAGACCGAATGTCAATCCTCAGATACGTAGTCCTCGGGATGTAATGGATATTATAGACCCGAGAATACCAAGTTGTCCATTCGGGATGGGATCGTAGGATCGCCACTGACATGGACTCCATGGTTAGGATACCGACTACAGCCGAGATATCTCGAGATTCTGCTCATGGTGGAACCTGGATTGGTTGTCACAATATTACATCATTACGTCTTCACGTGCACTAGTGACATTGCGTCGAGCCTAGCGTGGGTGCACTAGATGGTCATTCACCACTCTTGGTGAGTGTGAGTTTGTCTTGTGGACATGATTATCACGCAGATCGAGAGTTGAGCGATGAGCCTGGGTGACTCAAGGTTCGATACCCTTTGGAAAATCGCACAGTGTCAGTTGATTTACGAGGGCTCAGATGGATAAAGTCATTCATGACATGGACTAGGTTGATCATTCATTGATCGCCATGATTGTGACTTCGAGAGGTTAGCTTACCCACCACAAGGGTTGTGGGAATACGGTGTAAGGATTACATACGGTGTTAGAGGACATATCGCGAACACGTGTCCTGGTCATAAGGGTAGAGGATTAATCATTTTTACTGAATTCGCCTACAACAACAAGCACTGAAGTGTAAAATGAATAGCAACTATGCGAGCATGAAAATGAGCGCGAGATTATCAAGCAGGCTGACCGAGGTGGGAGAGATCCATCACTGTCCCGATCTCGATTAAAGACACCTCCGAGAAGGTGAGTTTGATAGTGATGGCCTTCTCACGCGCCAGCCTCGCAAGAGCCATGTAGATGTGAGACGCCGACCCCAGTTCGAGGTTAGTGATCTCGTTTTCTCAAGGCGATGCCTAAGAGAGAAGTGACTGGGCTCTAAGAAGCTGGAAGCCATCGAGGTTTATCGGGCCTTCGAGATACTCCGAGAGGACATTCACCGGCCAGGTACCTACTGGCTTTAACGTCCACATGTTAGGTGTCCACGAGGTGTTCATGTCTCCATATCCGGAATATACTCCGCAGATCCAAATTTCATGAGGTGGATCGGGGACGATTGAGATCGACACGGATGGGGCCTTCGAGGAGGGACCAGCAGTATCGTTGATTGCTTCGCCAAGTCCCTGTGAGCAGCGTTTTGCGACGCAAGACCGTGAGGCTAGCGAGTGCTACATGCACCAAAGGAGTGGAGGAGTCAACGTGGAAGCTAAGACACAATGTGGGCCACCTATCCCTTCTCGGTTTAGGATGAAGGTACGTAGTTTAGTCGCTTAAGGTTTAAATGACTAGCTTGGCACAACATAGAGGCACACAGACATGCATGCGTTGATTATGATAGTCCCGAATTTCGCGACGAAATTTTTGGCGAGGGAGAATGTAAGACCCGAAATTCCACTTCTGAATAAGTGGCAAATTTAATTTTACTATAAAATTATAATTACTGCTAAAAGTCCGTAATTACCCCTAGACTCGGATGAAGAAACGGATTGTACCGTTGAATCGCCTCGCGAAATCTAGTTAGCATCGCAAATTCTCGTGAATTTTCTCGAGATACGGATTCGCACGCTGAGGCATCGCATTTCTCGCGCCGTAAAACGCTTCACGACGAAAGCGCACAGATAAAGACGTGACCATGTACCATGTCGCATGAAAGAGTATAAACGATTAAACGACGGCCAAAATAACATCAACCAGAAAGAGTATAAAATTAATTACGACTTGGATTTTAAGTTTAATTAGAGGACAAAATAAACAATAGTCACCATCTCCTACCTTAAGCCAAGACCAAAACGCGTAGAGTTTTAATTTCACGCAGAGTTCTTTTCATTTCTGTGAGAGAGTCTCCGACTTCTCTCTAGAAATACACGAGATCGCCGCCTTGGATTCGAATTTTGTTAGTCAAGTGAAGTCGCTCTACGCATGAGACAACGCGTGACCCTCGGATTTGGGAAGCTTGACAACTCCAAGAGAGATTTTCTACTGCCATTCTACTTTTGGCGGTTTTTCGATGTTACGGGCTTGGCGCCACAGGAAATGTTGACGGCCCCAAAACACGGGACCTAATTGTTAGAAATTATTGTGATTTTTCAATTATCCATGGATCGCTCAGAATTTTGGGTTGCTCAGGAAATTTTCCATTTAAAATACATGTATTGATATGAAAAAGGGTTTTAATGAAGTCAGAGGATCGTCCCAAACACGGGATCGAATTGTGAATTTTTGGAGGTTTCGCTGTCCGTGGAATGCCGTAAATCGTTGTGGTCGCGTTAGAACAGAATAAATTCTATTCGTGATTAGGAGACCTAAATGGGAATGGAACTCCGCTCCACCAAGAGGAACCGGTAGAGTGTGGGGCGCCCGACAGCCCACTTGGCTCGTTTTTCTTGGGAAATTTAAAATAGTCCTTGCTCAGGCAAATGGTAGGAATTGTCCATGTGTTGTGTGCTTGAAATGGTACGAAACGAATGGCTCGAGCATGCGCTTTAACTAGATATATTTAAGACATTATTTTAATGTGTTAGTTCAATGACACAATTACATGGAATTAAATCGTGTTATAAGCCATCGAAATGATTACGAAGTTGCCTGGGCGAGCTACATCAGGATGAAGAATGCCAGCAAAATTACATGAGTGTAATTGTAGTCGATTGAAAATATGCATATTGTCATATTGTAACGGTTTTGAAAAATGGCATAACATTTTCATACGTGACCGGTAGCCTTAGGAATTTAGTGCGAGTGCATGACAAGTATTTTTGTAAAACGATATTGCTTCACAAAGCGAATTTCAAAGGATGATATTCCCGAGAACGGGTTTGGTGATTTCGCCAATATCACTTTGGATTTATGACCATGATCGCTTTAAAATCTCACCAAACTAATTCACTTCTGGAGCAGAATTTAGTTATTTTACCGAATATTTTTGCAGTATATTTTCAAGAACAACGGTTTTGTTTCAAAACGACATTTTTCTCACAAGTCTTGGTGCAAGCTGATAGCTCTATGAGTGACTCGTGACATGGGGTGATCAGACATTCAAGTAGGATCATGTATTTACTGAGTGTGTGTTTACTTGAGCATCTAAGATCAAGAGACTTAGGTGGTGAATAGCCCACTTAGGGCGATTCTCCTACTGAGCTTTAGCTCACCCCGTCGTGATCCCCTTATTTCGTGCATGTGAGACTCTATAAGACGATCCATTTTGAAGAAGCCGGTTTCAGGCTTGATGGCTTTGGACATGCACATGGCTAGAATTGTAGATTTTAATATATGTTTGTATAAAACAAAAGTGTTATCAACTATTGGAATTATCGGGAGATAATTGAAGAATAGTTATGATAATTGACGGCGAGTATTATTTTGTTCCCAAGAGCATTTTTACTCATGTCAGATTATATTGCATTTATCAACGCTGGGGATGTATATGCAGGGCACCGTGATTCAGAGCTCCCGTACAGCGAGATCTCCGCCTCGATTGTGGAAAATGCTCAGGTCACCCGACATTCACGAAGTATTCCGCTGGTCAGACGGGTAGTCAACGACCCCGTGCTCTCGGGCTGCGCCCAAGATCTCGGGCCGGTAGTGGAACTACTACCGGCACTCTGCCTCATCCCAGTTCGAGCCCACCTGAGGCGAAAGAAACCCCCGCTAGCCAGTAGGATAGCCTGCACCTGACACCAACCCTCCGTCTGAAAGGGCTGCGCGAGGACCCGTGATATAAGGCGCTTTAGAGCCTTCACTTTCGCCTTCGACGAGAACATAGCCCCCAGCCACAGGCTGGCCGGCAGCCAACTGGGATCATGAGCGATACCATCGAGCCCACTCACCAACTCGAGCCAAGAGTCCACTCGAGAATGCGAACTACCTCGACCTGCAAGATTCAAGCCTCACGGTCCTGTGTCTCTGCCTCACTCTGAGGAAAGAAAACCCATGAGCCAGGGATAACTCCTCAAGGGAGTGGGACCACCCCTCGTCGGAGTGGGCCAGGGGGTGGGGCCCTTACATTTATTATAAACATTCTCAAAATCCATTTTCCGTACAAAATATGTATTTGATCCATGCATATGATTTAAATAAATAGAATTTCCAAAACTCATAATCACATATAATAGCAAGATACTTTGTTTATATAAGAAAAACTGCATTAATCTTCCTTACTTTATATTTCAAGATATCAGCAAAACCAAGAAGCCTCAAAAGAGTCAAATCACTCAATAATATAAACCAATATCTTATTATTAAAAATACTTTTTAGACTATAAGTTTTATATCTCCTATTTTTCTTTTTTCTTTTTTAGAAATCCAAAATATTTAAACCTAAAATCTCAAAGGCTTTTTATCTTGAGAATTTCAAATAAATTAGGATATTTTCCCAAAAGCCTTAACACCACCAATTTTCTAAATCTATCAATTCCTAAATTTCAAAATGATTTTACCATAAAACATGATTTTTGGTTGAAATCCCCAAATCTCTTATGAACAAATGGTTCTTTGTAACTTATAGGGAATCCTTTAAGGTTTCAAATATTAAGTTTGGTAGTCCAAAAATCACAAAAACACATCAAATACACATTCTTAAACAAATTTCTCAATACTATGTCTTTCTTACATTTCTAGAATTTTATATTTGAAAGTTTAGGAAATCCTAAGTTTTCAAATCTAAGATTCCAAGAGTGAGAAATTACCCCAAATATATCAAACATCAAACCCAAACCAAGTTTCTTGCTTTTATGCATTCTAATAATTTCTAGGTGTTGACACTAAAATAAATTTTGGGGCTCAAATGGTATTTAAATAATCTTTCGGCCTAAATGGTACTGGAATGGGCCATTATGCCGCTTAAACTCGCACGAGCCCAACCTAATATGAGAAAAGTTCTCACTACGATAATCAACCCATGAAAGGTCTGGGGACATTTTTGAAAATTTTAAATTTGTCAAAGCTACAATAAAAGAATATTCTCAAAAGCAAAAGGTGGATGAGACTTTTTCTCTAAGTTAGGACATGTATGTGGGCAATGGTGGAAAGCTACTTGAGGAGCAAGACTCCTTATTGAAGGCGCGAACAACTATTAGGATAGTGGGTTGGTGCAGTCTTTCTAATGAAAGTGGGGAAGAGAGTTTAAGGGAAGGAGCACTAGCAATTGACCCTACGAGAAGTGGCTAGTGCGGTTACTCAAAAATGCCTATAAAAGGGAATCCAAGCATCAAAGCAAAGGACTGACTTTTTTCAAACACTCAAAACTAATGCAAGATCATTTCAGCATTTCTCTTATTCTTCTACAATTTCAGCAGTGTTTTTATTCAGATTCCTAGCTTAGTTTTATATGTTCTTTCCAAGTACTTTGTCACTTAAAGCTTTCTTGCTTCAACATTTTATTTTTAGTCTAATTCTATAATGAAATATGCTATTTTTCAAGCTAGTCCGTTCATTTTTTCTCTTAGCTTTCACCCGCCATGCAATCTAATTCAAGGTATTTCACAATCTAGTGGGAATCATTAAGGAACTAGATCCATTTGTCGTTTGAACAAAAGTTAGATTTCGGCAATATTTCAATTCAGAAATACTATAATTTCCTAGCACCCCTGTGCATTCATCAATCTCTATACTTTTTGTATGTTCTGGTGAATTCCAATAGAAAATCCACTTAAACATATTTTTGGCATGCTTTGTGAGACCCCGGATAAAGTGAAACGATAGATACAAGTTGCAACCCGAATTTCTTCTAGAGATCTCTGATGACGACACCTGATCAACTGCTGAGTTCGTCTTCGAAATCTAGGCACATCGATTTCGTTAAATTCCGGTAAACAAACTCTAATTTTACATATTTTGAGGTAAATGGACGAACGAAAGTGACACGTGGCATGAGGATTGCATGCCATGTGGCACTTGAGGGCAGGACACTTGGCACATTAGTGGAGGCCAAGTGTCAAGTTTAAATCATGCATGAAAGATAGTGATAAGGAAGTGGGATATGGTGACATGTGGCATGCTTAGTGTCAAAGGAAGCATGAGGTGTTCTACACCACCTAGGGACGTCTTCTCCACCTAAGAGAAATCTGTTCGGTGGAATGGAAGAGAATAAAAAGGGAAAAAGGGGGAAGAGAATGAAGGAGAAAAAGAACTAAAGTAGCTTCTCTCGATTACGAATCGAGGAGTTGCAAAGAAGGAACTGATCTACGCTTCCAAGAGGTAGGGCTCTCTCCTACTCGTTAATCTTCATTCAGAGCCATGACATGGCTATGAGGTGTACCCGTGTCAATGGTTCAAAGAACAGCTTTGACATAAATCGTTGTCAGGACCTATTGTGTGGTCCGTGTTTGTGTAGTTTCTAGAACTACAATTTCGAACCGATTGGCCACGACACGTGAATCGATGTTGATGATCTTGTTGTGTGTTATTGCTTGTTTGAATAACATGCCGACAGGTGAAGACGATGTTGATATACTCATACTGATATATTAACATGATGCTCGAGATGAAGCATGAATATAATTGTTGCATGTAGTTTTCGTGATGTATGTAACATGAGATAATATAATGACATTATCATCTGATGTGCACGGCACATCGCGTAAATCGGTGTGTGAGTGCATAAATAAACGGGTACTTGAGGGTTCCCGTGAATAGTGGTTCATGGTCAGCTCCAATAATTATATCGGAGGGTTGTCCAATAAATTATATCGGAGGTTTGTCCAATGAACTCTATCGGAGGGTTGTCCAATAAAAAGGTTCTCGGAGATGGTCCAATGGTTTGATACTCAAAGGTGGTCCAGTGGATTTAAAAACAAAAAGCTTTTGTTTTGAAAACAGTTTTCATACATGACAATTGCATGTGTGAGGGAGTCGGTGAGGACTCGGGAAACGGGCATGACATAGACATTCATATAGAGATATGCATATTTTATATGAATGTGTGTGAATGATTTTGTGGATTATGTCATTGCATGTGCACTTAGGTGGGGAGTAGCCCTTGTAGGAGACTTTCTCTACTGGGTATAGCTCACCCCATCGTAGGAAAAACATTTCAGGTACTGGAGGTACACCAAGAGAAGGCACTTCATGAGGCCTTAGTTGAGAAAAAGGTCAAAGATGGCTTGTTATGTATTTTGTAAAAATCTGAGTAGAAAACCCGATTTTTGTTATATACTGGACTGTTATCCGGGGCCAGAATGTGGGGTGTGAGATAAATTGTACTAAACCCGCTTCACATGTTACTACAATTTGGTAAAGGTTTTCTCACCTTAAGAGTTTCACGGACTTTAAGACTGATTTTCTGCGAAAAGGGAATTTGGCCTCGTTTTCTTCCTCGGGGTATATTGTAGCCCCATTAGTGTTTGATGTAGGCCTTGAATTGGCGGCCTAAATCGAACTTCATGCCCCAAGTTATGGCCTTTTACTAAGGTCCGAGAGGATGAGGCCGTGGACGAGCTCATCTAAATTAATCGACCTCTTGGTCGTAAAATGCAGCCTCCCGCATGAGCCGTGGCTGAGCTCTCCCCGCATGAGCCGTGGCCGAAGTTCTTCCGCATGCTATGGTCGGCTCTCCTCGCATGAGCTATGTCAGCCCTCCCGCATGAGCCGGTGGTCGAGCTCTTATGCACGAGCCGGTGGCCGAGCCTCCCGCACAGCCTGGGCCGAGCTCCTTGCGCATGAGCCAGCCGAGCCTCCCGCATGAGCCGTGGCCGAGCTCCTCCCGCATGAGCCGTGTCGAGCTCTTATGCATGAGCCAGCCGAGCCTCCCGCATGAGCCGTGGCCGAGCCTCCTACATGAGCCGGGCTGCCTCCCGCATGAGCCGTGGCCGAGCCTCCTACATGAGCCGCATGAGCCGATCTCTCAGGCTGCTTCTTCCGCATGAGCCGCATGGGTCGAATTTCAGGCCGAGCCTTCCTCGCATTAGCCATGACCCTTGTGCCGAGCTCTTCCGCATGAGCCGCACCACTTGGCCGAGCTCTTCTCTCGCATGAGCCGTGTGAGGCTGAGCCGAATTTGGTAGGTCTCGGCCGAGCTCACAAGGGAATGAGTCGGCCATGCCAACTGACTCCATCATAACTTTCTCTCGTCTGTTCGTTTCACTCGCTCAGAATCCTATCAAAATCCCTTTGAGTCTAGAATCCATCTATACATGGCCCAATATAATCCGATCTCATGTTGTGTCTGGAAAAGATGAAAGACGTAGTTCACGGGCCGCACGTCGGCCTTATCGCTCATATGAAGCCGCCAACTCGATGACCATAACTTCCTCGTTCGAAGTCTGTTTCAGGTGTTCTTAGACTCTATGGAAAGCTCCTTTAGTCTAGAGTCTGACTATATGCCTTTGGATGGAATTTAGTACTCAAATATAGCCGAGCCAACCTCTTCTGGCCGAGCTGACCTCGTCTAGGGAATGAGCTCGGCAATGCCAACTTCGGATTACCATAACTTCCTCATCCAAAGTCCGTTTTGCGCGTTCTTAGACTCTATGGAAATATCTCTAAGTCTAGAATCTAACCATATGCCTGAGGATGGCATTTGGTGCTCACATAGTTTCTGAAAAATTGATCATCGCACTAAGTGCACTAATTACTAGAATCTTGAATGAGATGGACTGTTATGTGTCATTGCTTAATAATTGAGTGACACGTGAATATGCGGGAATGAGGCTATTAAATAGCTTGTTGAAGGTTACTTGTGAACAAAAAAAAAAAAAGGACCCCTAATTTGGGGTGTCACAGCCTTGTATCTGAGCCTAGGTTTGGTAAATACCTAGTGTCACTAATTTGATACTAACAGTAACAATTAGGTATCAGGAAAATTTAGGTACACGATTACCTTAGGCTAAATGGGCATGGGTTTAGATCATGCATCCATTGTGCATTCTGATAAATTGTCGCATGATATTATGCTATATATTATGTGAATTATATGCTTGGTGAATAGTATACAGGAAGTATTGAACACTAGGGTGAGAAGTTAACCTTAGGGGTTCGGAAAATAAATAAATAAATAAATTAATTAATTGCTATTGATATATGTAGATGGCAAGTCAAGGAAGGGGACGCAGGGGTCGCCCACGAGGCACACCACCTGTTTTTGATCAGCAGGCCTTTATAGAGGCCATGGGTGCCGCAAATTGGCCGCCATTGTACAAAGCCGGGTGCGCTTGGGGGACATGGAGGACCGAATAACCTCCAGAGGTTTAGGTACATCATCCTCCAAAGATTTAGGAGGAGGGGACCTCGATGGTGGCGCACTATTGTTCCGACAGTTGAGAGAGTTTTGGAGGCTATGGAGATTACCTCCAACGTTACGAAGATCAAAGCAGCTACATTTCAAATTGCAGGGTGAGTCTCGCATGGGCGGGATCGGGTTAAAGCCTCGAGAAATTGGAGGCAACACGTGGGAGGAGTTTAGAGAGCTCTTCATATAAAGCTCCAGATCCGCACATGCAAAAGCCCTGAGTCTCTTGAGTTGAAACAGGACAATGACAAGACTGAGCACGTGGCTAAGTTTACGAGTTAGCGCTTGGATGATTATGTATTCTGCATGCCACAGGAGAAGTTCGAGGCCGGTTTGAAGTTGTCCATCCTAGGCAAGATTGTGGACTTCTCCCGCAAGACATGGATTCTATGGTCGGACAAATTTTTAATGCATGTAGAGAGATAGATCGATGCCCAGAGTATCTGAGATACTAAAATGTGATGTTTAAGGAGGGTCGTTTCTTCGAAATCATTGGGAGTTAAGAAAAGGACTTCGTTCCACAAGGGTTTTCGTGATTGTGGCCATGGCCAGGCCAAAGCTCAATCAGGTTTCCTAAATTATCAGACCGGTGGACATGTTATCATCGCGATCACCGACATATGAGACGACCGCTCCACAGAGGCAAGGATCCCGTGGTCATGGACACCCCGGCCCCGCCATCGTGGGACACACTCGCACATAGTATGTTCCTTCCTACTCTCGCATGTGGGCCAGGAACAGATATCGCCCTGTAGGTGCGACACGGCACCAAGCAGCCAGATAGGGGCCGAGAGGGCCGCAGCATGGGTCGAGGTCGAGGCGTGGACCACAGGCTCAGACTTTTGGGACCCAGGCGTGCTTACACCGCTATTAATCACGTGACTTTGAGCCCACGATCCGCTCGCCATAGTATGTTTTACTCCGCCTATGGGCAAGAGTATTGTTTGATTCCTTGCATCTCATTCTTTTATCACGTGATCTTGTGTGAATGTTTTGGGCTTAAAGGTTGAATCCTTGGAAAGCCGCTACATGTGAGTTCTCCCCAGAGTTAGGTGAGGATTGATCATATATACCTAATTGTGAGTTAGAGATCTCCTGGATTCTACTCAATGATGATCTGGGTGATGGACATATCGACTTCATGTCATTCTTGGCATGGATCGGCTGACCCAAGACACCGGCCGTCATCATCGCGATCGTAGGAGGGTTAGTGCCCACACACAGGATGGTATCTCAGATACATTTCAAGGATAAGCATGATGTTTTACCTCGGGGCCGTAGATTCTAGATGGCACTGAAAAGTTAATAGGCTGGCTAGTGTTTTTACTCTCTGAGACGAGGCGTGATGTATTTAAGCTCACCCTGGGTGGTATGTGGGTTTGAGGATGTTTTTCCGTGACGAAAGCTACGTGATTACTCCCGCAGGATGTAGACTTTGCTATCGAAGCTACACCCCCGTATCGCCGCCCATCTCTATGACTCCGCATACGGCGCCAGCTTGAGCGGTAAGAACTCGGGCGTCCAAATACGTGAATTATCGGATAAGGGTTTCATTAGACCGAGCACTTCACCTGGGCGCCCGCTCGCTTTTGCTAAGAAAGGATAAAACCCTTCAACTGCGGCATTCACCGACACCGAACAGGTGATGATCAAGAATTGGTATCCTTTACTGAGGATTGATGATTTGTTTGATCAGCTGAGAGGGGCGCGGTGTACTCTAAGATAGATCAAGACCGTACCACGCTTGAGAGTTAGGGAGGTATATCCCTAAGACAAATAAGCCAAGGCACGGTATGGGCATTTCGAGTTCACAATGATGCCCTTCGGATTGACGAATGCACCAGCAGCATTCATGGATCTCATGCATAGGGTCTTCCACCCCTACTTAGATCGGTTTGTGGTAGTTTTAGTGGACGATGTTTTGATGATGGTCAACTGATGGATGATCCTTGTTTAGGTAAGTCAAAATATGGGTTTAAGAGCTGGGGCCAAAAGAGATATGGACGAATTTTGGAGAGATTTCTAAGCTAAGAGGGCAGAATTTATGGTATATAAGGGAAAAGGGGTATTTAGAAGGTTTTAGTGATAAATAAGATTTGGAAAGCCGCTGAGGGCTGAATTGATACGGAAAGTTTAAAGAAAGCATGAGATGGTGAGGAGAGTAGAGTTTGCACAAGAGTGGTTACTTACCGGTCTAATGAAACGATCCACACAAGATCGATGATGGAGTGAAGGCGCCACAATCAACTATGGACGGGTTGATTGATAAGCCGGACAAAGACTTCGCCACCAAGGAATCCACCTAGTATGAGAAGCCACTTAACTCGTCCCCAAGGAATCCACCCAAGAGATAAGAGAACAAGAGAGAACTCTTAAAAGAGAAATCTGAAAATATTATTAAACTTGAACTGATTGTCAAAAGACTACATTATGGGGGTATATATAGCCTCATACTTTCTAAATCAAAAAAAGCAACTTCTACTTTAACTAGGAAAAGAAACTTTCTAAATTACAAAAAGCAACTCTAAAAGAAAACTTAAAATAAATAAAGCAAACTTAAAAAATAAACAAAGTTAAATCTTCCTAAAATAAATAAGCTTAAACTTTTCTAAAATAAATAAAGCAAATCTAGTAAAAATAAATAAAGCAAACTTAAAATTAATATGGCGCTCCACATCGTGGTTTGTCCAAGTCTCGACCACGTTTTTTTGCCTTCCAAGGCCCAAATGAGGTCCAAAAAGGAGTTTTCGATGTATTCAATGCGTCTGACCTCCCAATCCAATTCTTCAATAATTAGCCAGTCACCAATGTCTCTGTGTTTATAGAAGCTCCCATCAATCCCCATAGCCGAAAAGACTTGCCCTCAAGTCTTCACCGTGATAAGCCCTCAAGTCCTTAACATTGAATACCAGAAATTTCACATTCGGTCTGCAACTCGGCAGAACTCAGCATTCTCCAATTTTCTCTATAATCTTGAAAGGGCCATCTACCCTTGGCTTGAGCTTTCCAAACCTTCCTGGTGGAAACCTATCCTTGCGAAGATGTACCCAAACCAATTCGCCAACCTCAAACTCCAACATACTCTATGCACATTTATTTGCTTGTTCCACATATTTGCATTTTCTTCAATCTTCAAGCGAACTCTTCATGCAACTTCTTGATCTCTTTGGCTCTAACTTCAAAGATTCCACTCAAATTGTTGAATAGTCTGATGGGTGTTAATCCATGGGTCCAATCTGCTGTAGTCCATAGACTACCTCAAATGGGCTTTCTCCCTCAACAGTTCTATGCATGGACCTATTGTAGCAAACTCAATTGGGGTAGAATCAAATCCTATTGTTTCACGTTCCACATAGCTCCTTAGCAAATTTCCCAAGCTTCCTATTAGTAACTTCGCTTTGACCATCGCTTGAGGGTGATAAGAGGTACTAAACAAGAAAAGAAGTCCCCGCTTTCTCCACAGAGTTCTCCAAAAGTGACTAAGAAACTTGTAGTCTCGGACCAACCATAGTCTTGGGAATACCCATGTAGACGCACAATCTCTCTTTGAAGTCGGCAACATGCGAAGCATCACAGGACTTGTTGCATGGTACAAAGTGAGCCATCTTTGAAAAACCTCGTCAACCACCAATTAATCGACCTTGTTTCTTTGTGTTCTAGGTAATCCTAAAACAAAATCCAAGCTTACCTCCTCCCATGGCATATTTGAATCGGGTAATGGTGTATATAGTCCCGCATTGCTTCCATGAGTTTTAGCCATCATGCACACAAATACACTTCTTGACAAATCTAGCAATGTCTTTCTCTAGCTTAGGCCAAAAGAAGTTTGCCTTCACTAGAGCTAAGGTTTTTGCTTCACCAAAGTGTCCTCCTAATGTTCCACCATGCAACTCATCTAGAATACTCAATCTCAAGGAACAAGACGGGACACAGAGTGTTTCCTTTAAAGAGAAAAAACCGGTCCATCCTCTACAAAATCCTTGAAAGGCTTGTCGGCGCATACCTTCCATATTTCACCAAAATCAGCATCCTCCTCGTATAGTTCTTTCAACACATCGAATCCAACTACTTAGACTTGCATGGAAGTCACTAGGGCATGTCTCCTACTCAAGGCATCCGCAACAACGTTATGAACACCCGCGTATGCTTGATTTAGTTGTACGCTTGTAAGAATTCCACCCATGTCGCATGTCTTCGATTCAACTTAGCCGTGGTTGATGAATTTTAGTGCTTCATGATCTCGAGAAAAGCACAAATGGCTTGTAAAGCAAGTATTGACTAATGAACAAAGCTCTATAGATAGCATAAACCCTTGTCTAGTGAGTACTTCCTTTTGCTTCATTTAACTTCCTCACTAAAGAAATGATGGGTCTTCCTTCTTGACTAAGGACAAAGACCAATCCCAACTTGAGATGCACTCACACTTACTCAAGACTTTGCTAATGTGTAAACCAAACATGGGGCTTCAGTTACTTTCTTCTTAATCAACTCAGCTTTCTTCTAAGAACACTAGTCCACTCTAACTTGTCGCCTTTTAAGCATTCAAGACAGGAGCCATTATAGAGCTAAATCCACGAATAAATCTCCTATAAAAGAGATTCAGCTCCATGAAAATCCTCACATCATGGATCGAGCCAGGAGTTGGCCAATCTCACCGCTCTATCTTAGTTTCTAGCCCATCTCAATTCCATCTTTAGTAACCACATAACCAAGAAATAAGGATTCATTTCAAGATGTAAGCTTCACACTTCTTCAAGTTTGACAACAATCGTTGCTCCCCAGGATGGTATAGAACAATTTGCCTCAAATGCTCCAAGTGCTCCATCGAATTCTTGCTATCATGAAAGTATACCACCACAAAATTTCCAATGCATGGCTTAAAGACATGATCTATAAACCTCATAAAAGTGCTAGGGCATTGGATAGTCCAAATGGCATCACCATCCACTCATAGAGTCCATCTCGAGTTTTAAAGGCCGTCTTCCATTCATCTCCTTTCCTCATACGAATTTGATGGTATCCACTCCTCAAATCAATCTTCGAAAAGATGGACGCACCATAAAGTTGATCCAGCAAATCATCGAGTCTTGGAATGGGAAATCGATATTCAATAGCACTTGGTTGACCGGTCCTACTATCAACACACATCCTCCAAGATCCATCCTTCTTGGTACTAGCAGTATGTGAACCGCACAAGGGCTCTTACTCGAATAAGCCTTTGTCAGAGCAACTCATCAACTTGTCTTGTAAGCTCTTCATGCTCTTTTTTAGACTCATCCTATAGGCCTAGCTTATCAAGCAAAACAGTAACCTCGGTACGAGGTCTATTTGATGTTGAATATCTCTATGGGGGCAAACCTATGGAATCTCCTCAGTACTACATCAACAAATTCCGCTTTAATTGGCTCTACTTTGGGATCTCCTTCTCACTTTCTTGCTTCTTCAATAAAGAATCAAGGCCATCACATCTGAACCAGATCTGATTTCTTTCTCTAACTCGGATTTTGACAACAAAGAATTTTGCTCATTGCTGGCGGCTTCGAGCACCACGGCTTCAATCTGCTAAGACAATTTTGTGGCTATCCTGCGAATGCAAGTGTTCTTCGGGCTTCATCATAAATGACCTTCCTATCATATTGCCATGGCCTCCCAAGTAGCAAAGTACAAACATCCATTGGAACAACATCACACCATACCTTATCCCGTAGTGCTTTCCAATTGTAAAGAGACAAGTACCTATGCTTTACCTCGAGACACTACCCTCTTGAAGCCGCCTAAGTTTCTATGGTTTCCCTGGAGTGGATCCATCTTCAAATCAAGCTTTTGCACCATCTCCAAGGAAACACAATTTCGGCTCCCACTATCAATAATAACTAAACAAACCCTCGTCCTTAGACGTGCACTTTGTGTGAAAGACATCGACCGCAACCAATTCTCCTCACTAGCAATCACTTCTATCTTAAGACTTCTTGAACAACTACAAAGTCCGCATGGCTCCAGCATAGTAAGCTCATCCTTATCTTCGCTTTCGGTCCATTCAATTACCTCTTCGACGCCTTCTTCCTCGCCTTCATTCTTCAACTAGGGCAACCACTGCCTGCTAGGACATTCCTGTAAGCTATATGCCCAAATCCGCAAGTATTTAAAGCACTGCCTTGACTTAGAGGTAGACTCTTTGCCGGGCTCAGGTACTTCACCTTACTGAGGTTTGGCGGTGGTTTTAGCACTACTAGACCCTTGAAGTCGAATTTTGATAAATCCTTCTTAATCCGATTTGTAGTAAAAAACCCCATACTTGTTTAGATTTCAACTTTTGGCTATAAGCTTTATCACATCTTGAAGAGTATTATATGGTCAAAAGAATTGAACAGCTTTCTTTAGAAATTTCGAACCTCAAACCAAAGAAGGTAATGGCTATAATCGCTTCCTCACTTCTTGCAAGTCTCCTTTTGATCATCAAATTTTCAAACTCACCAACATCCTCCACAAATGATTCTCGTCAGCTTCAAATCTCCGAATTTTGAGGAAGATATCTTCAAGGATGGTGGAAGGGAAGATACTTCCTTTTAGTTCTTTCTTCATCTTTTCCCCAAGTTTCACCTTCTTCATCTCTCCTGACGCTTTAAATTTCCTGACCAAAAAGAAGCATTCTCATAAGATTCCTTATAGCTACCAACTTCACCTTTGCTTCTAGGGGATCATAATATTCAAAGACACGTCTTGACTAGATAAGCCAATCCAAGAAGTCAATGAAGATGCATTCTTCCCTTCAAATTCCTAATATCAAACTTTGGATTGAATCTGGAACTTTCATCATTATTACGTTTCTCATAGTAATCATCATCGCTGCATCGATCTTCATACCTTCCTCCATAATCATATTCTCTGAATGCTTGTCTTTAGGCTTCTTGCGCCTCAAGTAATTCCGAACTTGGCTAGGCGGCACAGTTCCCTCGTCAAAACTTTCATCACCTTCACCTTCCATGAAGGTCTTTGTCGCCATAGGATCATCATTGATAGCCATCTGCTTTTGTAGACGCTGAACCATAAATTCAAGATCAGCAATGCGTTCTTACAATGGGGATTGAGAACCACTTGAACCATGATAAGGACTCTTGTTCCTAACCAAGAATACTCTCTTAGCTTATGATCAGCCATCAATCCTTGAGCTTCGATACCACTTTGATGCAAGGTCAGACCGTGATGGATGATCCGTTTAGGTAAGTCAAAATATGGGTTCGGGTAGTTTTTCACAAAATAGGTTATGGACGAATTTGAGATTTCTAAGTTAAGAAAGGTGAATTTATGGTATATAAGGGAAAAGGGGTATTTAGGTATTTATGTATGGAACAAGATTTGGAAAGTTTTGGGTTGAGGTTGAAAATTTGGTTATGGAAAGTTTTAAAGAAAAGATGAGATGGTGAGAGAAAGTAGTTTGCACAAGAGTGGTTACTTTCATCTGCCTAATGAAACGATCCACACAAGATCGATGATGGATGTAAGGCGCCACAATCATCCATATGGACTAAGTTGATTGATAGCCTGACAAAGACTTCGCTAACAAGGAATCCACCTAGGTACGAGAAGCCACGAACTCCTGCCCCTAAGGGAATCCACCTAAGAGATAAGAGAACAAGAGAGAACTCTTAAAAGAGAAATCAAATATTATTAAACTTGAACCGCTTGTCAAAAGACTACATTACTGGGGTATATAGCTCATACTTTCTAAATCAAAAAAGCAACTTCTACTTTAACTAGAAAAGAACTTTCTAAATTACAAAAAGCAACTCCTAAAAGAAAACTTTCTAAAATAAATAAAGCAAACTTTCTAAAATAAACAAAGCAAATCTTCCTAAAATAAATAAAGCAAACTTTCTAAAATAAATAAAGCAAATCTAGTAAAAATAAATAAAGCAAACTTAAAATTAATATGGCACCCACATCGTGGGTTTGTCCAAGTCTCGACCACGTTTTTTTGCCTTCAAGGCCCAAATGAGGTCCAAAGGAGTTTTCATGTATTCAATGCGCTCTTGACTCCCAATCCACTTCAATAATTAGGGCCGAATTCCCAATGTTCGTGTGTGTTTATAGAAGCTCCGCATCATTTGATCTACTCTCGGTGACGAGGAGGATCATGAGGATCACTCGAGGGTCGCTCCGCCCCGAGAGATTCATCATCAGCCAGATGCCAAATTCAAAGCAAGTGTGAATTTTGGCCATCGAGGTGAGATTTCTCCGACACGCTCGTGTCGTCTGTGTGTGCTTCAGAGACCCCTATGTGCTGGAAGTCATATGGCTGGGAGGTCAAGCTCGGTCTTCGAGACAATTTCTCGGGATTACCGGATATTAAGGTGAGGTTCATTGAGGATTTTTTTCTCTGACCAGCGCACCTATGACTAAGTCGACCCGTAAGGAGGTCGAAGTTTGGAGGGAATGACTCGTGTGAGAGGGCATTCCAGAATTTGAAAACGGAGGCGATTTCACTCCTATTCCGGGTAGTCCCGTAAAGGGGGACGGAGTACTCGCGGTACCCAGATGCTTCAAAGGACAGACCGATGTGTTTATTGCGCCCGGGCAGTATGGGCTTGGTTCTCGATGCGCTGAAGAATCATGCTGCATCATTCCTACACATGACATGCTGAGTCAAGTGCCCATTGTCTTCGCTTTGAAGATTTGGCGCCACTACTTATACCTACGAGGAGTTCGAGGTACTTAATTCACAAAAGTCCTGGCATATTTTCACACGTTGGGACCTCAATATGAGGCAACGCATATGGATGGAGTTCCTAAAGGATTATGACTTCACTTTGCATTACCATCCCGTGGCAAATGTGGTGGCTGATGCACTCGCCTGAAATCACGGAGCATCACAGTATAGTTTCCCCGGGAGTGGCGGATGCTCAAACCGTGGGGACGCTTTACTACAAGACAAATGAAGGTGCCTGGGGTGTTATGGGAGGTTTAGTGGCTACGCCTTCCCCATCGAAAGGTGATTGAGTCTTTTAGGATGTGACAAGAGGTAGTGTTCCATCGTGACCGAGCACGGCCAAAGGGTGATGAAGGTTGGGCTATCCACACTGATGGTAGTCTTCGGTACAAGGGACGGGTCAGGGTTCCCGCTGATTGAGTTGAGATGGGGAGATCCCTGCAGTTCCATTGCTTCGCAGTTGCATCCGTGTGGCACGTAAGATGTATCGAGATCTTCGCCACCGTGATATCGAGGGATGAAGAGACACGTTGGGGATTTTGTTCGATGGTGTCTCACATGTCGCCAAGTAGCGCCAAGCACCGTAGGCTTCCATCGCTACTCCAAACATCGGAGGTAGCTGAGCGGAAGTATACGTCACGCATGGACTTTGTGACTCACTTACCACGAACATCGATAGACATGATGCGTTGTGGGTCATATGGACCTAGCCACTAAGTTGGCACATTTCCGCCGTGCGATGACCTTTACATCGGGAGGAATTCCGCGGGGTCGGGAGTATACGAGAGATCGCAGTTACATGGAGTGCCGATATCCATCGACGGACAGATCCTGTGTTCACGCACACCTTTTGGAAGAGTTTCAAGGCCGGGACACAACATGACGAAAGACCGCCATCCACAGTATGCATGGTCACTGAGAGATCATATTGTGTTTTGCAGGACATGTCATGAGCATGCATCCTAGATTTCCAAGTGGTAGCTGGGAAGAGCATTTGGCCTTTGGTAGAATTCACCACAACAACAATTACTGTGCAAGCATACGTATGGCAACCCTATGAGGCCTTATATGGGAAGCCATGTCGATCTCCTGATTATTGACTGCAAGGTGGTAGCTCCACCACTCCGGTCCTCGACTTTTAATTCGAGACACCACCAAAAAGTGGGTCCTCGATACTGAACGTTTTCTCACTACCGTAAATGATGTAAGAGTTATGCCGATAAGCCGACTTCCACTCTAGAGTTTGAGGCGTGATCATGTCTTCTTAAAGGTGATGCCTAAAAAGAGGAGTGGGTCGATTCGCAAGGCGGAAGCTATCGTCGAGGTTTATTGGGCCCTTCGAGGTACTGAGAGTGGTGGGGTAAAGCCAGACATTGATTAGCATTACCGCCGAGTTTATCGGGGTCCAAGGAGGTATTCTATGTCTCTATGCTCCTAAGTACACCTGCATCCGTACTCTCATGTAGCTGGACTGAGGCGAGCTTGTTATTGATGTAGATGGGACCTTCGAGGAGGGACTGCGTATTATGGATAGTCGAGAGTGTGTTTTAAGCGATGCAAAACTCGGTGGAGGCTAGTAAAGGTGTTGCGGAAGCACGAGGAGCCGGAGGAGGCAACATGGGAACACGAGGACACGATGCACTTATATCCTTTCCTTTCGTGACGTACCGAAGGTACGTGATTAGCCATTGAATGAAACAACGCTGATATGCATGTGATTGTATTTATATGTGGGTGTGAATTTCAGGACGAAATTCTTTTAAGGGGGGGAGGATGTGAGACCCCGGATAAAGTGAAACGATAGATATAGGTTGCAAACTTAGGAATTTCTCTAGATCTCGAATGATGACATAGATCACAATTCGCTGAGAATTGCCTCGTGAAATCTAGGTACATAGCTCGAATTTCGTTGAATTTTCAAACACTGAATTTCACGTATTTCAGTAAATGGACTTAACGTAGAAAGTGGACATGGCATGAGGATTGCATGCCATGTGGCACTTGAGGGGCGTGACACTTGGCACATTAGTGGGAGGCCAAGTGTCAAGTTTAAATCATGCATGAAAGATAGTGATAAGGAAGTGATATGGGGTGACATGTGGCATGCTTAGTGTCACAAGTACGAGGTGTTCTACACCTAGGGAGTCTTCTCCACCCAAGAGAAACTGCTCTCAAGGAATGGAAGAGAATAAAAAGGGAAAAAGGGGGAAGAGAATGAAGGAGAAAAGAGAACCAAATTGCTCTCCTCGACATTTACGAACATAGAGCTGGGGCAAAGCAGTTGAACTGACCTACGCCCAAGTCTCTCCCGCTTAGGTTAATCTTCATTTCGCAGCCATGACATGGCATGAGGTGTAGCCCCGGTGATGGCTGGTTCAAAGAATGGCCATACAACCGTTGTCAGGGGACCCGCTCGGGTCCGTGTTTGTGTAGTTTCCATGACTAAGGCCTCTGAACCGATTTTGCCGATACGTGAATCTGATGTTGATGATCTTGTTGTGTGTTATTGCTTGTTTGAATAACATGCAGACAGGTGAATATTACGTTGATATACTCATGCTTGATATATTAACATGATGTTTGAGATGAAGCAGAATATAATCACATGTAGTTTCAAAAGATGCATGTAACATGAGATATTATGCAATGACATTATCATCGCATGTGCACGGGTACATAGCTGTCACACCCTGATTTCCACGGTGTGATTTATGTTATTTTACCATCTCTTTTTTTTTTTTTCACAACTTGGGTCTCTAACATAGGACTCTTTCAAACTAACACTTTGTATGTGCGCTACCACTAGCCCTACACACCATATATATCAACCTGTATTTCTTCAAAACCTGAGTCCAAAACTCCACTTGTTGTAATCGCCTAGAAACATAATTAAAACTCAACTCCAGGTCTCAAAACATATATATACATCCGCACCGAGGTAAGTCCCCAATGCACTCCAAGACTATACACTTACACTTGATCAAAATAATATTTACACAAAATCCCAAAACTTTCTACAAAGTGTCCCAAACTAATAATAAGCCAAATATACAATGACCCATGATCGATATGAATTGTCCAAAATATACAGTGTGAATCTCCACACAACACTAGATGTCTTCAAAATGTATGCCCGACCACCAAGATGCTAAGGTCGATTTATAATTCCCAACCTCCAAAAATCCCGCAAATCAAACTCAATTCATGCGTACCGGTCTCGTATCGCATCTAAGGCGAGGGAATAATGGGGTGAGTTCACAACTCAAAGAGTGAATCCCATAACAAGCCATGCTTATAAAAACATTTCAAAATACAAATAATTCAACACATCTCAAAACATGAGCATTTTCAATTAATAGGTTGATGTGGAAACAAATGGATGCAATACTAGTATACTACCACCATCTCGACCCCTCATCAGTGACTCTTTTGGGCTTTCACCCAGGGACTAGCCGATCATCCCCAAACAACGACAAATTGCTGGGACTTACTAACCAGGGATATTCCCACATCCCGTATAACGACAAATTGCTGGGACTTACCACCCAGGGATATGCCCACATCCCGTGAGCATTCGTGACCTTCGACTACAACCCAGGGACTAGTCATAGTCTCGTGTCCACTACATCAATCCGGACTCTCACACAGTCCCATACCCATGTCATGCTTTAAAACAATTTCACAAAGCATTCATCCACATGGATATTTAAAAACATCATGGACCAGTTAATTCAAAGAATTCCATAGATATAAAAATATACACATTTATATATATCATTAGAAAATCACACAGTTCAAGCATGGAATGGTACATAATTTCAGCAAACCATGGTATAAGCAGGAGAAGGTTACAAGATCCCCTACCTTCCTTGGATTCAAAAATCCACAAATCTCCCAAGGAAGTCAAAACCGAGGCTACTCCAAAGGATCTGCAATTAACAAGTCATAAGATTTCTTAGCCTCAAACAATCCGGGTTACATAAAATTACCCAATTGGTTCATTACTACTTCACCACTCGAATCACACATATTTTATACCTACAAACATAAACTGATCCTTCACATACTCTCTTTTACACTTACTAATATCAACATTTAACACCCCTTATTAGGGTAACACAACAAGACACACAACACTTGTACCTTGTTTTAGCCTATCTCAAGACCCTTTTTTTTTTTTTTTTCTTAACTACCATTTTGACCAGCCATACACGTTTTTTGTTCACTATGGTCTTCTGACCAGAAGTTCTCCTATCTCTTAGCTTTCCATAGCCTCTAAAATCAGGTCATTCGGACCTCGGAATCAAGAGTTATGGTTTTTACACTGACTTCCAAGACCATTCCTCAGTGACGTAACTGCGGTCCTCACTTCACCCTTACTCTGACGAAATTATGGGAAACAAATGAGCCATAATTTTGGCCACACTTTCTTCATGAAGTTACGCCCTATGTGGCTACTTTCTTTGAGAGGGATTTTGAATCACTCCATTTGGATCAATATAACTCAACTTATGACTCAAAAACAGGAGCCGCCTAGAACATGGGACAGAATCAGATTCGACTTTCAACCTCAAATTCAAGGGTCTTATGGTAGGATTTAGTTCTGGTTACCGACATTCGAAGGGCTAGGTCTTGGGCTTCTTCTCCAACTAGAATCATCCAGTTCGAGTTCTTAGCCAACTTATGGCCAAAACACTCGTCATGGGGTCAAGGGAAAAAGCCGACAAAGACCTCCTCGACACACACACACATGCCATCTTCACACAAACTGTCTTTACAATTTAGGGTTCCACTAAAGACACCTTTCATCAAATCTAGGTTAGGATGTAATCCCAACAAAACCCTAGAATATAACCAAAGTCCATAAGAAAATACAATCCAAAGCCTCAAAGATCATGTTTACATACCTTAGTGAACTTTTTTCCACCAAAACCAAGCTTTCTTCAAGCCTTTTCTCCTCCCCTTCTCTCTAGCCTCTCTAGAACTCTCTCTCACTTTCTAAATTTCCAGAATTTTCCACTTCCTAGCAAAGTTGGTCTAGCATCCAAAACGAGTGGTTTGCTTGGCACGTGTGAAACTCTTCTCATCTGCTTTTGCCATGTGTCAAGATCTCATGCATATATGAGGTGTCATACCTCATGATGCCACATAAAGCTCACAAGGATATTACAATTTAGTCCCTCTCCACTAACAAGTTTTCAAGTGGTCATGACACATACTTTAATTACAAACCTAACAAAGCCACTAAGAACTTACACAATTATAATTGACCCACATGCCATAAGTACAGTATAACACACTTTAACTAATCCTCTAATTAAACAACCATTAAGATGGCTAATCTTAATCACAATTTTAAAATATCATAGGGCATAAGTTGCATTTGCTTCCAAAATCCTTACTTGAATATAACAAAACATATACGGGTGTTACATTCCCTCCCCCTTACAGTAATTTCGTCCCAAGTGCAGTACTAACACATTGAGCTGAGTTCAGGATACTTCTTCTTCACATACACTTCTAGTTCCCATGTAGCTTCTTCCGGCTCCATGGTATTCCCATGCTTTTTCAACTTTCACTAGGGAAATAATTTTTGTTCCATAACACGCGTTCTGCACATCTAGAATCTCCCATGGCCGCTCTTCATATTTCATATTCTCTTACAAATTCGGCTCTTGCCCGATCTAGTATGTCTTGAAACATCAGCTCATACTTCCTTGTGATGAAATGTGGAATACATCATGTAGCCCCCAAACAAGCTGCGACGGAAGAGCTAGCAGTAAGCTACCTCTCCAACTCTTCGGAGAATCTCAAACGGACATGTACCTAGGGACGGTTTCTTTTACCAAAACGAAATATTTCCTTGCGACGCTCTGAAAACCACGTGGTCCCAGGCACGAAACTCTAGGGTCTCACCATCCTGTGGTCAGCATTACTTTTACGCTGTCTGTCTTGCCAAGAGCACATCTGGATCAAACCTTATCTTCTCTGTCGTTTCACGCACCAACTCTGGACCAATCAAGTAGCCTCTCTGATTAGGTCCGGCCACGTGGCGATCTACATGGCCTTCCATAAAGGCTTCATATGGTGCCATCCTAATCTTGCTTTGAAACTGTGTTATCACATGAAACTCAATCGGAGGCAAATGGTCATCAACTCCCTGAGTCCCAACATGCTCTAATATATCTTCCAGAATGCGTATCACTCTCTCGGTGCGGGTGGGGTGAGAAATCTTGTACTCAATCTCAACTAGTTCCCAAAGCTTACGCAAGTGCCGAGTCGGGGCGTAAACCTCGAGTCCCTATCGACCTGATGGAGGTACACCATGCAAACCTCCACAAATCTCCCTCACATCCTGAGCTTGCTGAAAGTAAGAATAGAGTCGAGTGGTCCTTATTGCTAAGAAATGTCTTTGTGATTTAGTCTTAGGTCAACAACCACCCAAACACATCTTTACCCGGTGAGTGGGCAAACCACTCACGAAGTCCATCGCACATGATCCCATTTCCATTCTGCGTAGTACTTGGTACCATGACCTATTTGGTCTCGATGCTCAAGCTTTCACTTGTTGGCACGTCAAACACTTGGAAACCAGAGCTCGCTCGTCTCTTCATCCCATGCCACCAAAATTGAGCGCCTCAGAGTGATGGTACATCTTTGTCTCTTTTGAAGGGATATGCTAGTGAGCGAAAATTGAAGAGCTTCCCTCATCACCTCCCCTCTCTCAAGCGTATCATCCAGAGCTGAAACAATCTGTTGAGAAAATATATTCCTCCATTTGCATGAATGCTCCACCCTTCAGGTGCATCACCCGCTACCACTTCTTGACGTATGCCCTCGACTTCTTATCCTCCTCACGAGCCTCGATGACTCTTAGAAAAATTGTTGAATTTAGAGCTATGACGATATAAAAACATACCTTAGGCTCATGTCTTGTGCTGTTTGATTGGAGACTGCTGATGTAATCATACATCTTCCACTCATAAGCCATCAAACCAGAAAGGATGCTCCTTGATTTTCTACTCGAGCATCCAGCGACACATTTACTTTGCAGGAATTGGTATTGCAAAGAAAAGTCAAAGTCTTCAAGTGTCTCCATCCACCTTCTCTGCCTAGCATTCAAATCTCTCTGCGTAAATATATACTTCAAACTCTTGTGGTCAGAGAACACTTCCAAACTTTCACCATACAAGTAGTGCCGCCATAACTTTAGGGCAAACACTACTGCAACAAGCTCTAAATCATGCGTGGGGTAATTCTCTTCATGTTTCTTCAATTGCCTAGAGGCATAGGCAACCACTCTACCTTTTTTAAATAAGTACACCCCAAGCCAACCCTTGAGGCATCCACGAGAGCCAGGTGTACTTTTCCCGACTAGGAGTAATCAGCAGCGATGTAGTCAATCTCTTTTCGACTCACGAGGAAGAGACTCCTCACACTTGTCATTCAGTCAAAGCTCACTTACTGCGTGTTAGTCTAGTCTGTGGACATGCAATCTGGAGAAAGTTCTCGATAAATCGGCGGTAACCAGCCAGTCAAAGGAAGAATTTAGTATCTCAAAGACACTTTCTCTTGGGTCGCTCCCACCTCATCTGTGCAAACGCTGGGATCCGAGAATACCTTCCTTGGGCACCAAGTGCCCTAGATTTAGTTTCTTGTAACAAGAAATCCACACTTCTCTGGTTGGCATACAAGCGATTCTCTCGTGCACAGTAGCGCCAGCGCGAAAAGAGCTGCTCATGTTGGCTGGCCAACGGAATATATCGGGATGTCATCCACAAGCTTTACTAAACCCAGTCCGGATCTGGACTGATATATCCTATTCATCATACCTCCATAAAAGCGGTGGGTGACCCAGTGATCCAAGGCATGACAACAAACTCCAAGTGGCTCCATACCTCGTGCGAAAGGTCTTCGGGATATCGAGTCCGTACTCTCAGCCCGATGATACGGATCTTAGATCAATCTTCGAAGTAACCGGCCCGTTCAAGCGATCAAACAAATCCTGTCAGGAAGTAGGTACTTGTTCTTCATAGTTACTCTATTTAACTAGGTAATCCCACACATAGCAGTAGCGTTTCGTCTTTCTTCACGAAGACAATACTAGAGCACCACGGCGAGGTACTCAGTCGGATGAACCACTTTACAATTCTTGCTTGTTTGTAAGGTTAAACTCCTTAAGCTCAAGCGGAGCCATCTAAATGGAGCCCCTATTGAAATGAGGATCGATGTAGGGATACAAATCGATGGAGAATTCCATCTCTCTATGGGAGGTAATCACAGCAGCATGTCTCATGGGAAATACATGACAAAGGGTGGTACTGCGGAGAAACGTAGCGAAAGACCTAGCCTGGCGAGCCACGACCCTCGGAGGATTTTGCTCATATCAATCCAGTGTGACACTCCACGAATTCGAATTAGTTGACCAAGCGCGGCTCTGTAGCGAAAATACGGTGGATATCAAATTTATTGTGCCGATCCTCTAACGTCAAACTCCCATCACGAGATACATTTATTTATTCAATGAATATTTTATGTTATTTCGAAAACATATTACTATGGTTAATTACGACCTCATCTGAGTATATTACAAAACTTGTTTGTCCAATACTTTTACAAAATTGTTACAAAACCACAATATGGATTTCTTCACAATTGCGGCTCCTAATGAGAGCCATCCACCAGAGTCTGCTCTGCACCTGAAATGTTATCTTATATAGGGTGAGCCATGCCCAATAGAGAAACTTCCTACAAAGGCTACCCCCTACCTAAGTGCACATGCAATGCTAGCACTCGCATTCACATCAACCATTCCATATAGAATATGCAATTCTATCATGGAATTCTATATGCCATGTTATGAAATGAGATGAGACTTAATCATATACCATGCTCTAAGTCATTACTGACTCCTATCATACACATTTGTAACACAGTATAACTGTTATATTGAGTAAAGTTTTGGGGGAGCAAATCACGACTTATGCCCTATGATATTTTAAATTGTGATTAAGATTAGCCATCTTAATGGTTGGTTTAATTAGAGGATTAACATTAAACAGCCCCTCTGATCCCCTTCTGGTGGAAAATGAGAAGAGGTGTTTGAAGGCATTTCATGACTTGGCCTGTGCCGAGGAGGGGTTCCTAAAACAAAAGTCTAGAATTCGAGTGAAGCTAAGCAGGTCGGAATGCTAGTTTCTTTCACCAAAGCCATCAAAGCAAGGAATGCCGAATGTTATAAAGTCATTACTTTGGCAAATGGGTGCTAGTGAAGACCCGGTATCGGCGGGCGGGTTGCCCACTTCCAAAAAGTAATGTGTTATGATGATCCGTCTAATGACCATAATCACTATCTTGATAACTTGGATGGTCTCACTTGGTCTCCTCAACACTTGGTCTCTTTAAACTTGCTAGGAAGTGGAAAACTCTGGAAATTTAGAAAGTGAGAGAGAGTTCTAGAGAGAAGCTAGAGAGAAGGAGGAGAAAAGGCTTGAAGGAAAGCTTGGTTTTTGGTGGAAAAAGTTCACTAAGGTATGTAAACATGATCTTTGAGGCTTTAGTTGTATTTCTTATGGACTTTGGTTATATTCTAGGGTTTTGTTAGGATTAAATCCTAACCCTAGATTTGATGAAAGGTGTGTTTGGTGGAACCCTAGAATTGTAAAAGACCGAGTTTATGAAGATGGCATGTGTGTGTGTGTGTCCAAGGAGGTGTTGTCGGTTTTCCCCTTGACCGTGACGAGTGTTTTGGCCATAAGTTGGCACAAGAACTCGGCTGGATGATTCCAGGTTGGAGAAGAAACCAGAGCCCGCCCGAATGTCTAGTAACCAGAGCTAAATCCTACCATAAGACCCTTGAATTTGAGGTTGAAAGTCGGATGATTACGTCCCCGTATTGCAGGTAGTTCTGCATTTTGAGTCATAAGTTGAGTTATATTGATCGAAATGGGTGATCCCTCTCGAGTAGCCACATAGGGCGTAACTTCATGAAGAAGTGTGAAAGCCAAAATTATGGCTCATTTGTTCCCCATAATTTCGTCAAAGTAAGGGTGAAGTGAGGACACGGTGTCCCTAGGAAATGGTCTCGGGGAGGTCGGAGTCAAAAACCATAACTCTTGATTAGAGTCAAGATGGCTGATTTAGAGGCTATGGAAGCTAAGAGATAGGAGAACTTCGGTCCGAAGACCATAGTGAACAAAAAACGTGTATGGCTGGTAAAATGGTAGTTAAGAAAAAAAAAGAAAAAAAAGGGGGTCTGAGATATTAGGAAATTTGAAACAAGGAATCTGTGAAGTGTGTCTTTGTTTGTATTTTAATAAGGGTGTTAAATGTTGATATTAGTAAGTGTAAAGGGTGCTCTTGAAGGATCAAGGTTATGTTGTTAGTATAAGAATATGTGTGAATTTGGTGGTGAAGTAGTAATAAACCGATTGGGTAATTTTATGCTTTAGTTGTTTGGGGCTAAGAAATCTTATGACTTGTTAGTGCAGATCCTTTGGAGTATCCTCGGTTTTGACTTCCTTGGGAGACTTGTGGATTTTTGAATCCAAGGAAGGTAGGGGATCTTGTAACCTTCTCCTGCTTATTCCATGGTTTGATGAAATTCTGTACCATTCCATGCTTGAACTGTGTGATTTTCTAATGATATATATAAATGTGTATATTTTTATATCTATGGAATTCTTTGAATTAATTGGTGCATGATGTTTTTAAATATCCATGTGGGTGAATGCTTTGTGAAATTGTTTTAAAGCATGACATGGGTATGGGGGCGTAGTGAGGATTCGGATTGATGTAGTGGACAGGGATTATGACTAGTCACTGGGTTGTAGTCGAAAGGTCAGATATCACCGGGATGTGGGGCATATCACAGGTGGTAAGTCCAGTACAATTTGTCGTTATACGGGATGTGGGCATATCCACTGGGTAGTAAGTCGACAATTTAATGATTGTTCGGGAATGATCGGTGATCCACACAGGTGAAAGCGAAAAGAGTCAGCGATGAAATTCGAGATGGTGGTAGTATTGCATCCCTTTGTTTCCACATCCAACCTATTAATTGAAAATGCTCATGTTTGAGATGTATTGAATTATTTGTATTTTAAATGTTTTTATAAACGGCTTGTTATGGGATTCACTCTTGAGTTGTCGAACTCACCCCCATTATTCCCTCCGCCTTAGATCACGGTACGAGACCGTGCGTGACTTGAGAGTTTGACTTGCAGGGTTTTGGAGGTTGGGGAATTGTGCGTCAGCCTTAGCATGCTGGTGGTTGGCATACATTTTGAGGAACATCTAGTGTTGTGTGGAGGTTCACACTGTATATTTTCAGACCGGTTCATGATCATGGGTCATTGTATATTTGGCTTGTGGCTATTAGTTTGGGACACTTTGTGGCAGAAAGTTTTGGGTTTTGTGTAAAATATTATTTATTTTTTTTGGATAATTAAGAATTTATTGCAAAAGGGGGACCCAAAACCGAAAAACAACCAAGAAGCCGAGGCGGCCGAAGCGTGAGAAAAAGCAAAACGGACCCAGCACCTCCCCAAAACAAGGAAAGAGGGACCTTGACCCGCAGCAAGGCTTACGATAAACAACAACACAATCATGAAATAAAGCCCACATCCGGGCGAAGCAAACAACACAAAAGAAGATTAATACAACAACGCTCAAACAAGCGAGATGGGCAAACAAACATACAAGCTCAAGCCCAAAAAACAAACAACAAAGCCAAAATCCCACATCCAGGGACCAGGAACCGACACCAACGCACAATGGGCAGAGACACGCCCTCGCGGTAAGCTCAAGCACCTCCGACGGGCCTCAATATAGTAAGGGGCAAGCTCCATCTCTCCTTCATAATCTCTATTCATTGGGTTTGTATTACATTATATAAGCTTGAATCTCGCGACATCATTACAAATGAGAGAAAATATAGTCAAGCCCCAGATTAAATTGGTTTTGGTGGATTCTAGCATTACGTTGTCTCCATATGTGATATATGGAGGCTCCCCAAGCAATCCTTTTGGTGATAGAGCATAAGGATTTACCCTTACAACCAGTAACCCAAAGAAATTCGTTATCCCACCTCCTCGGAATCCTGTATTGCCCGCACAGTCTAAGAACCCTCATCGATTCAGATGTAACAGCATTCAAAAGAATAATGGTTTCTATCCTCAACATTTGCTCGACAAAAACACCTTGTGATAAATTAATGAGTCCCCATTTCAGAGACTTGTCTTGAGTGGAAAGAATCTGTCTTGTATAACTAACCATGAAATGAAGGTGTCTCTTGTAGATTTGTGAGAACCACGCAGTGCATGCCGGTGCTGCCAGGAGGAACTGCGGTCTAATGGAGTTCAAGCGAGGCCCGGCGGTGGCTACCGGTCCTTGGTGTGTCAAAGATATAACATCCCTCTCTATTAATATCGAAGGTAGTCATCACAACTGTTTTTTAGCACTAACAAATCGGCTGAAACTTGATAACGAGGCCGATTCCACTTGGCACCATCCATGTTTCAGTATCGACAACTACGGCATTCCTATGAATGTTGGAATCCACACATAAAAATCCTCTCCCCCAAAGGGAGGAAGGATCGGACAAGGGGTTAAAATGCCATAAAAGATCACATACCATTACATATTTGATGCGATAAGGTCTCGCATCCTCGCGAAGAATCTTCTGCACTTCGACTCCGTGAACATCTCGAAGGAATCGGCATTCCAAATCTTGACAGCACGAAACCTCGAACCAACAACCCAAATAGAGTCCTTCTATAAAACAAATTCCATATGTGCTTCATAATAGTGGCATCATTCGATCCTTAACAGCCTTGACCCCAGTCCACCCTTCCTCCTTAGAGCGAGCGGAGAACCCACCTCGACCTTGGCTCTTCGGGCATTCACGTCCCTTTGCTGAGCCACGAGACAGCTAAAAATGCATTCGATCTTATAACAAGTAAAATTTTGGGATGATGAACATTGTGCACCAATACGTTTGAATCGTAAGGCGAAGATATAAGATTTGAAGTCTACGCAAAGGAAGGCGACTAAGTCCATTGAGGACTTACCTCGGTCTGGATATGTATATATATGTTTTGAGACACAGGTTGAGTTTAATTATGTTTCTAGAGCGGGGTGCTCCAGAGTGGAGTTTGGACTCGAGGTTTTTGAAGAAATCTGAGGTTGATATATATGGTGTGTAGGGCTAGTGGTAGCCCCTTTCATGCAAGTGTTGGATTTTGCGAGAAAGAAGGTCTATGTTAGAGAGACCGAGAGTTGTGAAAAAAAAAAAGATGGTAAATAACATAAATCACGGAGCTGGAAATCGAGTGTGACAACCACAATACCCATGCATGATAAGCTATTATTGATGAATTGCATCCAATGATAATTTTCAAAAAAATTTCATTTTGTTTATAAACCAAAACCTTTTGGTTGTCATATTCTAATGACTACTTTCTTTTACAAAATCATGTGTCTTTTGTGGGTAGCGAACTTTTGGGGTCTCACCGCAGGCTTCTCATGCCTTCCTACACTTTCACAGGCTTTCTCCATTAGACACATATGTAAAACTAAAAATACCAGGTCTTTCACCTAAGGGGATATCTATTGCTGCTTTATATTACTTGACATATATTTTCATGTTTCTGCAATAGTGTGACTTTATTGAACTTCAATCAACAGTACCAACCCACTCATCAAATCACCAAGTAGGGCGTTTGATTTCAATCATGCACTTACACCCATGAAATGCGATGTCTCAGTGCATATGCAATGCATTATGCCATTTCATATCAATTCCATGTCTCATATGTAATGAATGCCATATGGACAATTCCAGCATACACTTTATCATGTATTATGGATAATTTCCAAACATTTCATCCAATTGCTAACATATTAAAACATATATATTAGCAAGAACAATCAAGCATGTTATCACAAAATCAAGCATTAAAACTTTAAAACAATCCACAATTTCAGGCCTCACAAGTCAGCCATAACAGACCAACAAAATAGAACTGTCCGGTCCCAAAAACAGCTTTATGAACCTGAAATTCGATTCAATCCACCAACCAGTGATTGAGACCGCAAAACCGGTCACAAACTCGGTACAAAATATACAATCAATCAAAAAATGGGACACGACAAATAAATGACCCAAGCGTGGCGATCCTGAAATGGACATAACTTTCACATAGGGCTGTGAGTTTAGTTTGGTGATTCAAAAGCCTACATCAAGTTCATTGATACAACTACAATTTACATAAAGGACCAGAGTCTGAAGTCCCTCGGTTTCCCACCTAAAAATCAGTCCTAAATCCAGCCAGTGTGTAGGATCAAAATACCATAACCCTTAAGGTGGAAAATAAACCAAAGTAGGAAGAATCCCTACCTCTTAGAGTGTAGCCCTAGTCGAATATATGGACTTTACTTCTTGGTTCGACGAGTTTCAACCGTCGAAATGCAGATTTCCTTTTCTCCCTCTTTTTCTCCCTTTTTTTCTCCCTTTCTTCTCCTTCTCTCTCTTTTCTTTCTTTCCTTTCTCTCCCTTTTCTTTTTCCTTCTCCTTTCGTTTCTGCTCTTCCCATCCTCTACGAATTGGTCTCCTTCCATTTTATAGACATGTCCATTGGCATGCATATGAACACATGGCTTGCCATGTGTCACACATGCATTTTCCTTTGCATGCCATGTGACACATGGCTTGCCATGTGTCACTCGACACTCGTTGCCTTGAAAAACATGAAATCCTGACTATCTCGGAATTCAACGAAATTTACATGGGTAACTAGATTTCACGAGATGAATTCAACGGTAAAGATTTTTCGTCGTCAGGGATTACAGAAAATTAGGGTTTTCAACTTGTATCGTGGCGACAAGTTCAACGTGTTGCCACCATTACTTTTGGAAAAGTTCAGAATTGCCCAGTTTAGAAGCAGTGAGAGGCGTGCAAGAGTTATGGGTCGGGCCTCGTATAGGTGGTGGCCAGTTCTAAACCCCATCCGCCGTGATGAAGCGGGAGGAACCTGTGGAGTGCGGTGTCATGATTTATCCTTGTTCTCTAGAGAAGATGGTCAATCCAACCTAAATCATGTTGCTAGATTCACTGTGCAATGTGGGGAATTGGCTAATTACGAGAATTTCTATAATTTCAAGCTTAGACTATTTCCTAACTCTTTGACAGGGGCGACATTTACTTGGTATACAACTGCCAAGGAACTCCATTCGAAGTTGGCAGGAGATGGAAAGGAAGTTTCACACTCAGTTCTTCAAGGTTGGGCTTGAAGTGTGCATTGTAGAATTGTCTAGAGTGACTCAAAGAAATGGGGAGACTGCTGATTTGTTTTATCTTCTGGTTCAAGAAGATGAGAAACATATGTAAGATCCATCTTCTAGAGACAGAGTACGTGAAAATGGCCTTAAGAGGTTTGGACATTGAGTAGAGGAAAAAATTCCAAGGTATAGAATTTAGAGATTTTTATGAACTTGCAGCTAAGGTGACAGAATATGAGGAGTTGCTCAAGGAAGAAAGTTTCCCGAGGAAGAAGTCCATGGGAACCTATTGTCAAGAGGTGAACCATGAGGTGGCAGTGGCAGATCTATCTACTACAGAGACATTCACCTGTCCTTTGTTGGTAGAAAAGGCACCTAATTTGTGGAGGAAGGCATAAATTATTGGTACACAGCTCCAGTATACTCTTGATGTATCGAAGACAAAGGAAATATTCGATTTCCTGGTGAAATAAAAATTCATTACCTTTCCTAAGGACCATCGAATCCCTAGCAAGGATGAACTAAGGGTAGAGACTTACTATAAGTGCCACAATTCATGGAACCACACTACTAATGCATATTAGGATTTCATAAATGTCATACAGGACAGGATCAACAAAGGGATACTCAAGTTCCCTAAAAAGAAAGAGGTTATGGAAATCGATGAAGATCCTTTCCCACCAATGGCCTCAATCAATATTGCTAGCTTTGACCTAAGAGCATTGATAGAATCCAACAAGGGGGGAAAAATCTCTCCAAGGAAGGTATGAGTCACTAAATATTGTCTGGTTCATGTTGATAGGTTGAAAAAAGAGTGGGCTGTAGTTTGTATAGATCCTCCATCAAGAAGAAATTCAGTGAAGGTGATACAATAGGGAACAAAGCAGTATAACCAATTCTCCAAGGAAAGGAAATTTTAACCAAAAGGCAAGACGAATTCCCTAGAAGATGAATTCGTTCCTCCTATAGAAAAGGTTGTAGAAAGGCCCACCCCTCCATGGGATAGGTTCACTGCTCCAAGGGAGAGTGATGCACACAGGTTCAGAGAATGTTCCTAAAAAAACAAAGTCTTTTCCCTAATGGGTAAGTTTATTCCTCCAAAGGGTAGGTTCTTTTCCTTAAGAGAGAAGATTGTAGACAACTTCACTTCTTTAATGGAGAAGACAAGGGAAGGACATATTCCTCCAGTCATACATGTTTTTCGAAGAGGTGGACTCGGTTCTCCAAGGTACAGAATGATGTTTTTGATAACCATATTTTTGTATAGACGAAATTATTGTTAAGATTATTGAATCATTGCTACTAGAGATTTGTTTAAAATCCCTAGCAACAATGCCAACAACTTGATTGACTAATAATATTGTTTTTCTGCTATTTGCTTTTGATAATATACTTAAAATTCAGTTTGGTCTAAATCACTGCAAGTTCACAAGTCATACAGTAATAAAGTGGATTATAAGTCCAGATATAATTCCCATAGGGATTGATGAGAAAATTTAAAGTACCCCTACTACTTAAGATCATCACTATTTGAACCTCTAACTTAAAGATTGGATTAACTAGCCTAAATGGAATGAAAGTATTTTTGTATATTTTTCTTTAATGAAAAAGATAATTTAAGCTAAATGGATTAGAGGTTTCATTGAGTTGGAATAACACTGGGAATGGGATTAGTGTGATGATCATCAAATTGCACGAGGATAAAAAATAATATAGTCATGGACTTGAATTCTGGATTTGTCTAAGAGAAGAGTAGTATAGCCTTGGAATACCTTCTAACACTATACATTTCACTCTTTAGAACACCATATTCCTAAACCAGGTCAATGGGTCTGAATAGCAACATTTAGGATTTGATCCTCTTTCTAAGATCTAAATTTGTTTTTTCCTAAACCCGATACTTCGACCATTTCGGGGTGAGTATGGCACTTATAGACGAGGATAACCTGAAGCCTCCTTCAATTTAATTGACATCTCAACTACAGTTCGGTTAGAATAATCACTCCCATATTACAAAAGCACAAACATTCTCTCAAACTGAGATGAATTCTCTGAATATTAAAATGATTAATCACCAGATGGTCCTTATGCCTTAGGAACACACTTCTACTGTATTTGGTAAGTTGCGTGAAACCTGTTTCAAGGAGAGACGACCCAAAATGCTCTCTAGAGACGACCCGCCTGTCGTCTTCACATTGATTGCTCAGGGATGACAAACTCGGTGGTGGGGACCGGAGTTGCTGGGGGGTTGACCAAACATGGTTGGCCTTCCCAAAAAGGTGAAGGTGCATTCTTGGGTCCCAAAAAAGGATACCCACACGGAAACAGTAGGCTCTGGTGTTGAGTTCTCTCTAAACATGCAGAATGGTGGGAATTGTGCCGGTGGGAGTTCATCGGAGATCAATACCTCCGTAGACCCCAACGATGGTGTGGATCGTGCCGGTTCTGGAATCACAGGTCCCCTTCTAGATCCGGCTGTCGATTCGAGAGGCCCATCTTCAGATCTGGTTGGTGTTACTCTCCTGAGCTCAAACCCAGTACGATCCGGTTCTGAAGCTCTTCGTTCGGCTCCCTCTGATATGTGGAGGCTGACAGTAACCTCGACAGCTATGCGTGCGAGGGAAAGCCGTTCCTCATGGGTTGGGATCGGAGGTTGGGTTGAGTAAGGGACTTGTTAGTCATGTTGGCGCACCTTGACCAAAGGGTGGCGGGGTATCTAGGGATTAGGTTGGATTCGAAATTTGGGTGGGATGTGGGCGAGAAAGGAAAATGAGTCTGAATGGCCCGATGCGAGCCGAGATTCCTGAAGGATGGTGATTTGGGGGAGAAGGCAAATGCTCCCCCGGTGAAATCCTGGAAGAACCTGTTCTCTATGCCTGAGAAAAGCAGTGTTCCTCTCCAGTTCTATAGTCCACATATTGCTGATGGGAAGATGGTTGCCAAGCCTCCGGCGGAGGCAGTAAATGAGGGTATTGATATGTGGAAGGGCTGTTTGATCGGACAATTCCTGGATAAACGTCTACCGTTCCCGGTTGTGCGGCTCCCTGGTTAGCTGTGGCGTAGGGCAGAAGGAGATGCCAGACATATCCTGGCGAGGAAATGGTCTCGTCTTGGTTAGGGACCCGGAGGCCCGGGATTGGGTTCTAGATTCGGGTCCATGGCACCTGGCAGGGAGACCCTTCATATTACGTGCTTGGCATCTTGGCATGGATATGCTCAACATTCAGCTGTCCTCTATCCCAATTTGGGTCAAGTTCTACAATATCCTTGGAATGTTAAGGACAAAACATGTCTTGGGTACATATGAAATCTTGTTGGTATCCCGCTCCACCTTGATTCACTTACTGAGAACCAGACAAAGTTATCCTTTGCTAGGATTTGTGTAGAGGTGGGGGTGGATTGTGAATTCCCTAATTCAGTTCTCCTGGACAGGGGTAATGGCAATTTCTCAACGATAAGAGTTGAATATCCAGGCTCCAAAATGCACATCAGGTTGCAAGCAATTTGGTCATAATACGGAAAAATTGTCGAGTTAGGAAGAGACTGGCTTGACAAAAGCGTACCCACTTTTCCAGTGTAACAATGTCTCGTGGCAGGGATTTGTTGAACCATGTTGATATGAATGTTACCGCGAGGTACAAGGAAAGAAAGGTGCCACTGGTGACTCGATTGGTGTTCACGATCTTAGGGCTGGGAATAGCCGGTGTGCAAATCGGTGATATCTTGAGTCACGGTGTGTTGAGGAGGTAGTTAGCATGGAAAATGAAAGGATGAATCAGTTACATGGAAATACGTTTGAATGCCTAGCCTATCATGAGGGGAAGAAGAAATAGCCGATATCTTTAGTTTCTCAGATCCAGAACCTAATAATACTTGAATTCTCGATAATTCCACTTGTCCTTGACACGTTCAAGCATATTAAGAGAGTTGATGAAATTTGGACTTCACGCACAGTGCCAATTTCTAGGAAGAAGCTCAGAAACTCAAAGAGCGGAATCTTGCAAATATCACGGGGATCCCAATGGTTAAGGGAGCATACGCAGCTTCCCTGATAGTTAAATTTGCTTCATGGAACATAAAATTTGAAAACGACCCCCTCAGCGACAAATAAATACGTTCGTTTGTTAAAATCCCATGCTCTTGATTTTGTGTGTATTTTGGAAACTTCGGATGCGAATTTCGAATAGACGGGATGTCTTCTCTGATTTTCCTGGGTTGGAAATTGTTTCATAATTATGATGATCACGAGCCATAAACACAGAACATTGGGAATTCAGCCCTAATTATTGAAATTGGATTAGAGGAGAGTCAAGGCGCGTGAATACATGTGAAAACTCGCCTTTTGGACCTCATTTGGGCCTTGGAAGGCAAAAAACATTAGTCGGGACAGGACAAACCACGATCGTGGGTGCCATATTAATTTTAGAAAGTTTGCTTTATTTATTTTTACTAAGATTTGCTTTATTTATTTTAGAAAGTTTGCTTTATTTATTTTAGGAAGATTTGCTTTGTTTATTTTAGAAAGTTTGCTTTATTTATTTTAGAAAGTTTTCTTTTAGCAGTTGCTTTTTGTAATTTAGAAAGTTTCTTTTCCTAAGGACATAATTTAGGACAACACCTAATGGGAGGCAGGGGTTTCTCTCTCTCTCCCCCAAAATGGGTTTTCCGTCCGTCACCTCTTTGTGGTTTCCGGTCCCTTTGCAAGGGAACTTGGGTCTCCCGTCGATAACCACCTTGTGGTTTCCGTTCCCTTTTCATGGGTACATGGTCTTTCAGGTGGGATCAACCTGTCGGATGCTCGTGATTTGGAAATTCGTCAATATTACGCCATCATTATCGCGATGCGATTGGTTTCACCATCTCACAGTGGCGCGTACCAAAATGGTCTTAAATAGCGGGTGCGGTGTCACATCCTCGGTCGTAGGGATTTACTCCTCGGTTGATCCGGTCGGTATGAAAGAAATTATTCGTCGAAGATATCATTCACAGGATTTGGGGATGGGAATTTCCACCACCCCTTCGATTCGGGTTACGGTTTGAAGGCCTCGAGGGTCGCGGTGAAATAAAACCTTTATTCTGATCGTGATCTACGACCTGACGGGAATCATAAGCGCGTTTACATCCACCCATTTGTCGCGAGCACTTCAACGGTGCCATGGCTTCAGATCTTGATGATCCTGCTCCACCGTACTCGGCCAGCCGCGCGATCGGAAGTCTGAGCAGAATAGCTCACTCCTGGCTGTAATGTCAAAATGGGTATCCATACGAAGTGGAAGGATGTTGATGGGGGTCTCCTCCGGAGTGCATAGTCGGTGCGGCTAATGTTGGTCGGGTCTCCCAAAGTGGACCGTTAATACACCGGATACCGGGTGGATTCAGATCTGTTGGGCGAGGTTCAAGCCGAGACTAAGGGTGAAGATCGGTACAGGGTTCCTAGCCTCGTAGTGAGTTCGGTGGTACAGGGTTCTTAGTGTTTCAGGCGGTTGCTTCTCCTCTGAGAGGTTCAGGTCGTGCAGGTTCGGATCCGGTGCGTGCATCGTCTTGGAGTTAAAAGTGTAAATCATGGGTCCACGATCACGGATTTGCAATCGTTGCGAGCGCCGTCGTGACGTCCGGTCACATGGTATGAATTTGAATAGGTCCTCGGGCGGATTCGAAGGCTATAATGGAGGTGGAGTTGAACCTAGCACGATTCGATCGTGCGCGTGTCTTTGATCTCTGAGGGATTCTTCTCAGATCAAAAGGGATCTAAATTAGATCTGGTGAGATCTGAGAGTCGTAAGCGTGAAGATCCTAAGAATGGGTCATCGTGGTCTTGAGCGTCGGCAGCTAGTTAGACGAGGATGAAGATGCGGGTAAATCCATCGGTTCGGAACACTGCGGAGTTCTGAGATGGAAATAAATCCGTGATTAGTTGATTCAGTCGGAAAGTTTGGAAGTGCCCGGTCGCGGATCGGTGGTTCGGAAAAATGGGTAAACGGCGTGCATGGGTCAAGGGTCGGCGGCCCGGGCGGTTGTGTTCTAGTTTAAGCGGGACCTACAGCGGCGGCAACCCGGCGGGAATGGTAGTCGGTCCGAATTTAGGTATGGCCCTATGCATTCGCCAATTCCGATCTTAGATATTACAAGCATTGCATATGGCTTTTTGCCTCGGGTTTACTCGATTATCTGAGTTGACTATATTTACGGTTGAGTCCATGTTCCGTTTTTTGGGTCTCTTTGCGGGAATAATACTGCCCATTTGGGCAATTCTGCATAGTTCGGTTATAGCAGACTTGTTTCCATTTTTATAAATGGTTTTTTCCGTCGGGTTCTTCGTCAATTTCGGTGGATCTGTGCTATCCTAATATGTTTGGTTTCCTGTGCCCGGGTTGTGGGCGGTTTTCCTGTGCCCGGGTTGTGGGCTTGAGCTATCTTTGGTTGTTTTGAGTGGTTACCCTGTTTGTGGGGTTTAGTTTTGATGGCTTTGTATCGGGCTGTTGCCCTTTTCCCTATGTTTTAGGGGAGGTGCTGTCCGTTTGTTGTCTTCTGTGGTAGCCTTTTTGGCTTTCGGGTAGCCTTTTGGCTCTTTGTATTGTTCTTTGTTTGTTGGGGCATTGCCCTTTTTGGAAATAAATTCTTAACTATCCAAAAAAAAAAAAAAGTTTCTTTTCCTATTTAAAGTAGAAGTTGCTTTTTTGATTTAGAAAGTATGAGGCTATATATACCCCCATAATGTAGTCTTTTGACAATCGATTCAAGTTTAATAATATTTTAGTTCTCTTTTAAGAGTTCTCTCTTGTTCTCTTATCTCTTGGGTGGATTCCTTGAGGACGAGTTCGTGGCTTCTCATACCTGGAGTGGATTCCTTGGTGGTGAAGTCTTTGTCCAGGTATCAATCCAACCCGTTCAAGTTGATTGTGGCGCCCTCACCCATCTAAATCTTCTCTCTAAACTTTCATAAGCAATTTTGACCTCTACCAAACCTCCATATTTTGTTCCATACTACTAAAACATTTCTAAATACCCTTTTCCCTTATATATCACAAATACACATTCCCCAACTTAGAAAATCTCCTCCTTCGACCATAACTTTGTTTTGTGAGAAACTACCCAAAACCCATATTTTGACTTGCAAAACCACAGATCATCCATCACGGTCCTGACCTTGCATCAAGTGGTGTCCAATTTCGAGTTGATGGTGATCATAAACTAAAAAATTCTTGGTTAGGAGACAAGAGTCTAATCATGGTTCAAGTAGTTCTCCATCCCCATTGCAAAACGCGTGCGATCTTGGTCTATTGGTTCAGCGATCTACAAAAGCGAGATGGCTATCAATGATGATCCTATAGCGTAAGACCTTCATGGAAGGTGAAGGTGATGAAAGTTTTGGCCAGAGGGGTGTAACCTAGCCAAGTTCGGGATTGCCCGGGGCGCGAAGCTAAAGACCCGGCATTCAAGACAATATGATTATGGAGGAAGGTATGAAGATCGATACCGCGATGATGATTACTATGAGAAACGTAATAATGATGAAAGTTCGGGTGATCAAAGTTTGATATTAGAATTTGAAGGAAGAATGCATGTGACTGACTTCTTGGATTGGCTTATCTGTCGAAACGTTGTCTTTGAATATTATGATCCCCAGAAGCAAAGGTGAAGTTGGTGGCTATCAAGATGCGCGAATGCTTCTTTTTGGTGGGAAGGAAGAATTTAAAGGCGGCGTCGAGGAGATGTGAAGAAGATTGAAACTTGGGAAAAAGATGAAGAAGAACTAAAAGTATTTTCCTTCCACTATCGCAGATATCTTCCTCAAAATTAAATTTGAGCGAATCATTGTGGAAGTGTCGTGAGTTTGAAAATTTGATGATCAAAGGAACACAAGAATTTGAGGCTTGATCCTGGCCATACCTTCTTTGGTTTGAGGTTCGAAATTTCTAAAACTGTTCAATTGCAGCCATATAACACTCTTCAAGATGTGATAAAGCTTGCCTTAAAAGTTGAGGCTCTAAACAAGTAGGGGGGTTTTCCTACAAATCGGATTAAAAAGGATTTATCAAGAATTCGACTTCAAGGGGTCCTAGTAGTGCTAAAACCACCCTTAAACCTCAGTAAAAGGTGAAGTGAAGCCACGGCAAGAGTCTACCTCTAAGTCAAGGCAGTGCTTTAAATACGCAATTTGGGCATATAGCTTCTGAATGTCCTAACCGACGAGTGGTTGCCCTAATTGAAGAATATGAAGCTGAGGAAGAAGATGTCGAAGAGGCAATTGAATCTGACCATGAAGATAAGGATGAACTTACTATGCCCGACCATGGGACTTCCTTAGTTGTTCAAAGGAGTCTTAAGATAGGGGCAGTTGCTAGTGAAGAAGGTGGTTGCCGGTCCAATGTCTTTCACACAAAGTGCACATCTAAGCACAGGGTTTGTTTGGTTATTATTGATAGTGGTAGCCGAGGGGAATTGTGTGTTTCCTTGGAGATGGTCTGGCTTAATTTGAAGATGGATCCACATCCGAAACCACATAAACTTAAGCAGCTAAAGAGGGTAGTGATATCGAAAGTGAAACATAGGTGCCTTGTCTCTTTACAATTGGAAGCACTACGGGGCCGAGGTATGGTGTGATGTTGTTCAATGGATGTTTGTCACTTCTTGCTTGGGAGGCCATGGCAATATGATAGGAAAGTCATTTATGATGTGAGAACTCTTACACATTACAACGAGGATGGCCCGCAAAAATAGTCTTAGCAGATTGAAGCAGGCAATTGTTCGACCTCGAACCAGTGAGCAAAATTCTTTGTTGTCAAAATCAGAGTTGGAGAAAGAAATCAAGTGGATTGGATATTGATGTGTGGTTGCTATTGAAGAAACCGAAAGTGAGAAGGAGGTCCCAAAAAAGGTAGAGCCAATTCTGGTAGAATTTGTTGATGTAGTACCTGAGGAGATTCCACATGGGTTGCCCCCTATGAGAGATATTCAACATCAAATAGACCTCGTACCAGGTTCTGTTTTGCCCAATAAACCGACCTATAGGATGAGTCCTAAAGAACATGAAGAGCTTACAAGACCAAGTTGATAGGTTGCTCAACAGAGGCTTATTCGAAGGTAAGAGCCCTTGTGCGGTTCTGCCTGCTAGTACCCAAAGAAGGATGGATCTTGGAGGGATGTGTGTTGATAGTAGGACCGGAGTCCAACAAGATTACTATTGAATGTCGATTTCCCATTCAAGACTCGATGATTTGCTGGATCAACTCATAGTGCGTCCATCTTTCGAAGATTGATTTGAGTGGATACCATCAAATTCGTATGAGGAAGGAGATGAATGGAAGAGCGGCCTTTTAAGAGCTCGCGGGATGGACTCTATGGTGGATGGTGATGCCATTTGGACTATCAATGCCCTAGCACTTTTATGAGGTTTATGAATCCTTAAGCCATACATTGGAAATTTTGTGGTGGTATACTTTGATGATATTTTGATCTATAGCAAATTCGATGGAGCACTTGGTGCATTTAGGCAAATTGTTCTCTATCCTAAGGGAGCAACGTTATTTGTCAACTTGAAGAAGTGTGACTTTTATGCGACATAATCATATTTCTTGGTTATGTGGTTGCACTAAGATGGAATTGAGATGGGCCAGAAGCAAGATAGGCGATTACGAATTGGCGACTCCTAGCTCGATCCATGATGTGAGAAGTTTTCATGGGCTAGTCTCTTTTTATAGGAAGTTTATTCGTAGTTTAGCTACATAATGGCTCACATGGCCCGAATGCTTAAAGGGAGACAAATTCAAGTGGACTAGTGTTCTTGAAAGCCGAGTTGATTAAGAAAAGAGTATTGAAGCCCCGTATTTGGTTTACTGGATTTCAACAAAGTCTTAAGTAGAGTGTGATGCATCTCAAGTTGGGATTGGTGCTGTCCTTAGTCGAGAATGAAGACCCATCGCTTTCTTTAGTGAAGTTAAATGAAGGCAAAAGTACTCACTATGACAAGGAGTTTTATGCTATCATAAGGCTTTATTTCATTGGAGTCAATACTTGCTTTACAAGCCATTTGTGCTTTTCTCGGATCATGGTACTTAAATTCATCGACCACGACTACAAGTTGAATGAAGACATGCGACATGGGTGGAATTCTTACAGCGTACAACTTCACAATCAAGCATAAGCGGGTGTTATACGTTGTTACCGGATGCCTTGAGTAGGAGACATGCCACAGTGACTTCCATGCAAGTCAAGTAGTTGGATTCGATGTGTTGAAAGGACTATGAGGAGGATGTTGTTTTGTTTGAAATATGGAAGGTATCTTGACAAACTCTCAAGGACTTTTTAAGGATGGACCGGTTTTCTCTTTAAAGGAAACCTCTATGCATCCCATCTTGTTCCTTGAGATTGAGTATTCTGGATGAGTTGCATGGTGGAACATTAGGAGGACACTTTGGTGAAGCAAAAACCTTAGCTCTAGTGAAGGCAAACTTCTTTTGGCCTAAGCTAGAGAAAGACATTGCTAGATTTGTCAAGAAGTGTGTTGTGTGCATGATGAAACAACTCCTTGGAAGCAATGCGGGACTATACCATTGCCAATTCCAAATATGCCATGGGAGGGTAAGCTTGGATTTTGTTTGGGATTACCTAGAACCTGTGAAGAGCAAAGATTCGATTACGGTGGTCGTTGACGGGTTTCAAAAAGATGGCTCACTTTGTACCATGCAACAAGTCTAAAATGATGCTTCGCATGTTGCCGACTTTGTGCCTCAAAGAGATTGTAGCGGCCTACATGGTATTCCCAAGACTATGGTTTCAGATCGAGACTTCAAGTTTCTTAGTCACTTTTGGAGAACTCGTGGAGGAAACTGGGACTTTTATCGTTTCGGCACTTTATCAATCTCTCAAACTGATGGTCAAAAACCGAAGTTACTAATAGAAGCTTCTGGGAAATTTGCTAAGGAGCTATGTGGGGAAAGAACGTGGAACAATGGGATTTGGATTCTCACCCCAAATTGAGTTTGCCACAATAGGTCCATGCATAGAACTGCTGGGAAAAGCCCATTCGAGGTTGTCTATGGACTACAACCGATCGGACTCCATGGAATTAGCACCATCCGACTATTCAAATAATTTAGTGGAGATGTCGGTTAGAGCCAAAGACATTCAAGAAGTTGTATTGAAGAAGTTCGCTGAAGATTGAAAAGAAGAATGCCAAATATGTGGAACAAGCAAATAGATCGTCATAAGTATGCCGAGTTTGAGGTTGGCAAATTGGTTCGGGGTAAGTATGATAGGTTTCCACCGAAAGTTTGGAAAGCTCAAGCCAAGGGTATGGCCCTTCAAGATTATATAAAAATCGAGAGAATGTCATAGTTGGGTAAATTGCCGACGACATGAAATCCCTCCAATGTTCAATGTTGCGACTGGAGGGCTTATCTACCTGAAGACTCGAGGGCAGTCTTTTTCCCACCTATGGGATTGATGAGCTTCTATAAACACACCGAACATCGGGAATTCAAACTCTAATTATTGAAGAATTGACTGAGGTCAAGACGCATTGAATACATGCGAAAACCTTTGACCTCATTTCAGCCTTGGAAGGCAAAAAACGTGGTCGACTTGGACAAACCCTGATGTGGAGTCATTTATATTAATTTTAGAAAGTTTGCTTTATTTATTTTTACTAAGATTTGCTTTATTTATTTTAGAAAGTTTGCTTTATTTATTTTAGGAAGATTTGCTTTGTTTATTTTAGAAAGTTTGCTTTATTTATTTTAGAAAGTTTGCTTTATTTATTTTAGGAAGATTTGCTTTGTTTATTTTAGAAAGTTTGCTTTATTTATTTTAGAAAGTTTTCTTAGCAACTTAAGCTGTAATTTAGAAAGTTTTTTTCTAAGAAGTAGTTGTTTTTGATTTAGAAAGTATGAGGTGTTATATATACCCCCATAATGTAGTTCGACAATCGCTTCAAGTTTAATAATATTTTCGATTTCTCTCTTTAAGAGTTCTTCTTGTTCTCTTATCTCTTGGGTGGATTCCCTCGGGGACGTTCGCGGGCTTCTCATACCTAGGTGGATTCGGGTGGCGGTGCCTGAACCCGGGCTTTATCAATCAACCCCGTCTAGAGTTGATTTCAGGCGCCTTCTACCCATCAGTATCTAATGTGATCGCTTCATTAACCCTAAGTAACCACACTTCAGGTAAATCTACTTCCTCACCATCTCACCTTCTCTCTAAACTTTCCATAAGCAATTTTTCAACCTCTACCCAAAACTTTCCATATTTTGTTCCATACTACTAAAACATTTCTAAATACCCTTTTTCCCTTATATATCACAAATACACATTCCCTAACTTAGAAAATCTCATAAACTCGACCATAACCTGTTTTGGCCCAAGAAACTACCCCAAACCCATATTTTGACTTACCAAAACTTCTAGATCATCCATCACGGTCCCAACCTTGCATCATATGATCATGCTCTGCTTGGTAGAATCTGGATTTGTGTTAATCCTGGGAAAATTAGCATTGATATCTTTCACTCCATGGACCAAGCAATGCTGTGTCGCGTTACAAGCATCAAGATAACTACTCATTTTTGGTGTTCTACCGCTTATGCTTCAATAGCTACATTGATAGAAGGGAGTTACGGAATCATCTACGCAGTGTGTGGTACCGTGGCCAAACCCATGGGTAGCAATTGGTGACTTTCAACACCACCGCATTCATCATGAGAAACGTAGGGTAATTTGGTGCGTGATACAAACATGAAAGTGAATTTCATGAGTGTTTGCTCAATCTGGGATCAAGTGATATCTTTTGGGTCCTATTTTCACGTGGATGAACCGGCGCGATGGGGCAAACTTCATAGCTAGGAAGCTGGATCGGAGCCTTCAAAATGAATATTGTATGGATTATCTGACCATTGCCCTCTGGTTACAAAGCTTAATGTTAGTTCAGCCCCTGAGCGTAGGAAAAATATCCCTTTCAAATTTTTTAACTTCTGGGCTGACCACCCTGCTTTCCTTGGTATTGTGAGGGAAGCTTGCGATAGAGGGGTGCAGGGGACCCCCATGTACAGGCTGTCACAAAAACTGAGAAGAGTGAAGGCCTCACTCAAGATGTTCAATTTCCACTCTTGGTAAGTCAGATGATCGTGTCAGTCGCCAGTAGAAGCATTAAAAATGGCTCAAACTGCTATACTGAACAATCCTTCGGATACCATGCTGATGGATAATGAGAGGAAGTGTTTAAAGACTTTCCATGATCTTGCCGCTGCTGAGGAGGGTTTCTTAAAGCAAAAATCTAGAGTACAATGGCTCAAGCTTGGAGATCGACACGAAGTTTCTTCCCACAAATCATTCAAGGCTCTAATGCTCTGAGAGTATGATTAAAATCTTAACTCCTGAAATGGCCGTTAATCAAGATCCATTGGCTATTAAGGAGAAGTCAGCATACTTCAAAATATTCTATGTTGATGGCACACCTAATGATCAAGAGTATTTGAATAACGTTGATGGGTTTGGTTGGACGCCACAAAAGATTGGATGGTTAATGGTGATATTTCTCTATGAGGAAATAAAGAGGCCATGTTCTCTATTGATGATTTCAAAGCTCCCCTGATGGCTTCTCTTCTCTTTCTTCAAGACACCTTGGAGTATAGTTGAGGTGGAGAGGCCTGATGCGTTGTTATCTTTTTTCAAATCGGCAAATTTTCTTCGTGAGACACACTACACTATAATTGCTCTGAAGGCCAAAGGTCCCTAACCCCGAATCTATGTTTAACATGCACTCAATATCTAGTTGTAACACTCATGAGGCAAGTGCATATCAAAGATTATTGCTGCGAGGTTAAATCAATGCATTCCTGAGATTATAAGCCCTGCGCAGTCAGCTTTTGTGCAAGGTCGAAGTATAGCCGATAACATCCTTATTACACAGGAGCTTATGATCAACTATCACCGTGATAAAGGCCCTCCCAGGTGTGCTCTTAAAGTTGACATTAAAAAGGCATTTGATACAATCAGTTGGAGCTTTATTCTGGGTATTTTAACCAGAATGGGTACCCCTACGTTTCTTTTGAAATGTATTAAGGCTTGTATCACTAATTCCAACCTTCTCTCCTGCTTCAAGCACGGGCGAGTCATGGGTTTTCACTAGCACCTGGTTGAGACAAGGGGATCCTATATCGCTTTTATTATTTATCACGTTGGCGGAGGCTTTTCTAGATCTTGTCGCGGTGTAGCCCGTGACGATTTTCAGCCATCTAAACAAGGATATCAACCTAACCCACTTATGCTTTCATGGACGATATTTTTGCCGCTGGGACGATATCCAAGGTCAAACATTTTTGGATGAGTTGAACGATTCGAGGGTTGTTCGGCTGTGTAAACAATTTAAAAGCGCCATTTTCATCAAGCCGGTAAATGGTGAACCAACTTAATGCAACATCACTGGCTTCGCTTGGGAGGTTTCCTATGAAATATCTTCGTGTTCCTTTAATCTCATCAAGGTCGTCTCACGTGATTGCCGCCCACTTCGGGAAAAATAATGTCAATCTGGCCTTGACAAGTAGTATGGCATCAGGCGCGCAGATTACGCCATCGGGTTCGTTGCATAGTATTCACCGTATTGCGCAAGATGTTCATTATCTCGAAACTATAATTGCCAAATGAACAACTTTCAGCACTTCGCGTCTTAAACCTGAAATTCGCCGAAGCTAAGGTCGCATTGACTGGTGTTCAAGAGAGGTGTCATCATATTTCATCAAAGACTGAATGATACGGAATGGTGAAGCATTTGGAACCCTGCTTTTGAGAAGGACTCCTGCGGTATGCGGCAGTGAGGTTGTATTTGAGACACCTGAGCCTTGGTGCCAAACTCCTTCGATTCGCTCGAGTCGGGCGGAAAATTCGCACTGAAAGATAAGATGAGAACCCTTCATCAATCACAAGGTTTGAAACCAAAGGGACATTCCTGCATGACTCGAACTCGCTGGTCCTCTCCTCCTCACTATGGAGATCATCAGAGTATGATTCTCGCTATTAAGAACAACGCCTCGTAGCCGGGAAGGCTTGGGGAAGGAAGGCGGAATTGGCCTATTGCGAACTCACGACCTTATTGAAACTACAGCACGTCAACTATCATTTAGATGTCTCTAGAGTGATATTGTTACATGGACTCTTGCTCCATCTCGGGATTCACTCGCTTATTCTCGCCTCTGAACCAATTTAGATCGAAATGCTGTGAACCGCATTACACGGAATATGGTTTCCCAAGCCATCAGAGACATTCTTTATAGTTTGGTTGGACTATCTCAGATGATTAGTTACGCAAGACAAACTTCTGCTCGGGGTCCTACCAATAATTCATGTGTTTTTGTCGTAAAGGTGAAGATAGGAATCACTTGTTTTTTTGGGTGCCATTTCACTGCTGGTATTTGGTTGAGAATTCTAAGGTTATGTGGAAATTCCAGAATGCCGCGAAGTTGGGAGAATGAATTCTTATGGGTATGTGCTTCTAAAGGGAAATCATTTTGTTCTATTACCAAGAGGATTATGGGGTGCTACTATATTTATCATTTATGGAGGCATCGGAATAGTAGAATCTACGAGAACATCTATTCTCCCGCTGATGCTATTTTTCATCTCATCTGTAATGATGTTCGGTTGAGAATCTCTAGTTTCCAAAAGGTGGTGGACAATCCTGTGAACAGAGCTATGGGTGAGAGATGGTCCTTCCCGCTTCATATCTTTGGTCTTGATGGTTCTCTTGGTTGATTGATGGGTTTTTTGTTGGTTGGGTCCCGGTCTCTTTTGGGCCCTGGTTGCCTTTGCCCGGGCTGTGGGCTGGGCTTTGGGGTGTGGTGTCTCCTCCTGTCGTGGAAGTGAGTTTGGTTCTTTTGTTTTCATTGTCCTCGTCATGGTTGGTTGTTTCGGGTCAGGGCCTCTCAGCTTTTGGGGAGGTTCTGTCCGCTTTTTCTTCATTCTGGGTCAGGCTCGTATTCTTTTGTTGTGTGGTTTGCTTTTTGGAAATAAACGCTTAATTATCGAAAAAAAAAAAAAAAACACACTTCTACTGTCACCTAGAAAGGAACCTTGAAGTTAGAGGTTAGAACATCACCCATGATTCATGATGAGCATATTTGAAGAGGTTATCCGCTTCTTGCTCTCGTGCAGCCAATCTTATGTCAGCTACGTAGGGATCCCGAAATCGTGAGCATAGATATAACTCTTTAGGTATGATCGAACAGGCATAGAACAGTTCTTTTAAAGAACAATATCAATTAAATCAATCCAATACTCAAAACCACAACAACATTCATTTAAATATTACAAAATGATAAACCAACAACCACCATTGAAGGTGCTCCAAAATGCTCTCTAGGAATGCTCGTCTTGTCGTCTTCGCATTGATATTGCAGAGATGTTAAACTCGGTGGTGGGGACAGGATTTAGTGGGGGGTTGACTATGAGTGGTCGGCTGACCCAAAAGCGAAACTGGACCCTTAAAAAGGGTATCCGCACGATAGATCTCGAACCTGGTGAGATCTCACAATATGAGCTGAGGGGTGTAGCGCCGACCGGTGAGCGTTCATCGGAGATCGCTGGCACACCGAGATCCGACCGGCAGGGTAGATCATGCCGATCCCGTGCGCATCGTGCCGGACCCGTGCAGAGATCACCCGATCATGGTCGTGGAAGGTCCCGCTGAGGTCACGGCAGATCATACATTCTTCTCGCCCGTGAACTTAGTCGCTATGGAGTCACGCAGACTGGTGGTCGGACTTCTAAGCCTCCAAAGAAGCAAATGGAGCGAAAGAAGACTGACGATAGGGACGGTATCGGGCTAGTAATGGGTATGAGGGAAACCATTCAGTTTCCGCAGGAGCCGAGGAAGCAAGGGAAGTGAGGTCAGTGGGAAATGGAGGGGGTAAGGAAAGACGCCCAAAGAAACTCGGAGTAACCCATTCTTCGCCCGTGAAAACAAATGGCCCACTACAATTCTATACGACATTGTGTCGATGGAAGATTGTTGCCACTCCTACTGAGGTGGTGAACGAGGGCATCGATATGTGTGGAAGGGTCGTTTGTCGCAATTTTTGGATAAGCGCTCCGCTTCCTCAGTACGCTCTTCGTTAGTATCGTGGGGCAAGAAGGAGATGCCCGATATTTCCTGGGCCAACTGAATGGCCTTTTTTCTTCGGGATTCGTGAACCGAGGCTCGGATTGGGTCATGGATTCTGGACCTTGGAACCTGGCAGGGAGACCATTCATATTGCGTGCATGGAAACCAGGTATGGATATGCTTAACATTCAGCTATCCACTATTCCAATATGGGTCAAGTTCTACAATATCCCTCTTGAATATTGACGAGCATGTCTCGGTAATACTGCGCTAATCGTTGGCATTCCACTCCATCTTGATTCTCCTAATGGAAATCAGACAAAATTATCCTTTGCCAGGATATGTATAGAGGTGGGGGTTGATTGTGAATTCCCAAAATCTGTACTCTTGGACAAGGGAGATGGCAATTTTTCTACGATAAGAGTCGAGCATCCTCGCTCCACACCGCCTCGTTGCAAACAATTCGCCATAACCGGAAATCGCGTCGGCGGGAATTCAAGCAAAGCAGAATGGTATCCACAAATCCTGGAAATAGTGCTTCTGTGGGTCAGGCTGAGATGATGGCTGGTGACAAAAAAGACACGAATGATGCAGGGGATAGTAAGAAGCCAATAGGAGATATGGTTATCAGATTAGATGACAAATGCTGGTGGTATTAGCAAATAAGAAGCTAGGGATGCGCTTTGTGTGGCCGAGGAGTTAAACTAGTATGGCTATCAGACCGCCAATCGCTACATGGTAACACTTTTGAATGCCTAGCTCAGAGTGAGGATGAAGAGACTGGCAATCCTGAATACTCAGATACTTCCCCCATTATCGACACGTTTAAGCACATGAAGAGAGTTGATGAGCTGGACTTCACGCCGGCACAATTTTCAAGAAGAAGCTCAAGAAATCGAAGAAACGAATTTCGCTAATGCAGGATCCAGCGGGCAAGGGGGAGGCAAACCTTCCAAATGGTTAAATTCGCCATGGAACATAAGGCTCTGAAACGGCTGCACTTCAAGCAAAAAGAAGTGCTCAGTTTGTTGAGACCTATGGTCTTGATTTGTGTATTTTGGAAACGCCGGTAAGAGCAACAACAAGGATAGAATCTTTCTCTGGCGTTCGGGTCAGCGAATGTCATAACTATGACTTCATGCTCTACTTGGTAGAATTTGGATTTGTGGTAACCCTCAAACGGTTAACATTAATATCATCCACTCTATGGATCAGTAATACTTACGTCATGATCATTACCATCAAGGAAAATATTCGCTTGGGTGTTCTGGGTTGTATATGCTTCAATAACTATATTGATAGAAGGGTGTTGTATGCCACCTTCAAAGGGTGTAGGGTCCCGTGGTCACCAAAATCCATGGATGGTTATCGGTGATTCTTCAACACCACCAGATTCGCTAATGAGAAAATCGGGGTAATCGGCGCGGACACGGCCCATGATCAGTTCCACGAGTGCCTTTTCCAACTTTGAGCCGGGCCGATGTTCCTTTCGACCTATTTTTATGTGATGAACCGGCGCTGGGAAACTTCATAGCTAGAAGTTGGATCTGTCTCCAAAAATGAATTTTGTTTGGATATGTTTCCCAATGCCTTAATGGAAGTCCATCAGCCTGGATTATCTGACCATTGTCCTCTGATTACTAGTCTTAATGTCAGGCCAAGTCCTGAGCGCAGGAAGAACTTCCCATTCAAATTCTTCAACTTTTGGGCGGACCATCCTGCATTCCTAGAGATTGTGAAGGATGCTTGGGGAAGTGATGTTTATGGGACTCCCATGTACAGAATGGCTCAAAAGCTGAAGAGAGTGAAAGCTGCCCTCAAAACGTTTAATTTTCATTCCTTCGGTAAGCTGCGTGAACGCGTTGGGGATGCCAGGGAGAAATTAAACCAGGCTCAATCCAATTTGCTGAACAATCCGACTGATCCTTTGCTGATGGATGCTGAGAGGAAGTGTCTAAAAGAGTACCATGATCTTGCATATGCTGAGGAGGGGTTCCTAAAACAAAAGTCTAGAGTCCAATGGCTCAAACTTGAGATCATAATACGAATTCATTTCCACAAAGCTGGCCAAGGTCTGAATGCTCGAATTGCTTATAAAAAATCATAACATCCGGGAGTGGTAAAATTGAAGACCCTGCTGGCAATCAAAGAGGAAGGCTAAAGTATGCTATCGTAAGTGATATTTTATGCGTCATGGTCCTCATAGTGTCAATATAAAGACCATGGTTTTGCTTGGTCCTGGAAGAGCATCTAAATATTTTGAATGGTGAAATATCACATGAGGAGGTCAAGATGGCTATGTTCTCGATAGATGATGAATAAAGCTCCTGCCCTGATGGTTTCTCCGCCTTGCTTTTCAAAGTCGATGGAGCATAATTGGGAGTGATGTTGTTGATGCAGTTGATCTCCTTCTTCAACCGGGCAAAGATTCTCTGCGTAGATTAATTGTACCATTATTGCCCTTGTGCCTAAGGTCCCTAATCCGAGTCTATGAATGATTATAAAGCCAATCTCATGTAACACCGTTTATAAGTGCATATCAAGATTATTGCCGCGAGGTTTAACTGCATTCCTCGAGATTATAAGCCCGCACGCCGCCTTCGTGGAAAGGTCGAGTACAGCGTATAATGTCCTTATTACTCAGAGCTATGATCAATTATCACCGTGATAAAGGTCCTCCTGTGTGCACTAAAATTGATATTAAGAACAGGCCACACACAATCACTGAATTGTATCCCGGTAATTTTAGCTAGTATGGGAACCCCCCGTGAAATTTTACCGGAATGTATTAAGGCTTGCATCACTACCCCATTCTTCTCTGTATGTAAATGGTGAGCTAGCTGGTTTTTTTGCTAAGAACGTGGTCTGAGGCAAGGGGAACCCTTATCGCCTTTATTATTTATCATTGCTGTGGAAGCCTTGTCTAGATCCCTTTCGCAGCGCTGTGAGTCAGGATTTTCACATCAACTAAATGTAAGGAAATTAATTTAACTCATCTAACATTTTATGATGATATTTCCTATGATCTCTGCTGGGCCGTCCCACTGCGGATCGCCACCATTGGATAAAATCTGGGCCGCATCTACCAGACAAGGTGGCCCTTTTCTTATGCTGAAGACTGGGCAGCCTAATTGGTCTTGGCTATATAATCAGATCGCATTGGTGCGCTTTGTTCATTATTCAAATAAATCCATTTATAAGATCGAGCAAACTTTCGCAGGTTCAGTAATGGAAATGTCGGTATTTCATCGAAAGCCAAGCATTAAATGGGAGTCACTGCTTTCCAAGGAGGAGGGAGGGCTGGGGTTGCGGCGAATTAAAGACTCGAATGATACGAATGTAATGAAACACATCTGGAACTTGTTTTATAGAAAGGACTCGTTATGGGTAAGACATGAGGATGTATTCAGACGCGGAGCTGTGTAAAACCCTTCGATTTGTTCGTGGAGTTGCGTAAAATTTCGCACCGGAAGACAAAATTAGGCCCTTCATAAAGCACAAGGTCGTAACCCGCAAGGACTTTTCCGTGGCAATATTTTCGAATACTTGGTCCACTCATCCCGCACTATGGAGATCGAATTGTATATGATTCAATATCCAAAGTAATGCCCAAGTAGCGGAGGTTGTTGAGGTGGAATCAAACACTTAAGTGGAATTTGTCGACTTATCGACATCAAGAATAGGTGTGTAGATTACCATCTTGATGTTACTAGAGAGGAGAGCATTTCGTGGACCTCGCCCTTCCGGGTCTTGATCGTTAATTCAAATTTTTGAATCCTATTTCAGACCGAAAATGCCGGTGGCTAGCTGGCATCATTCGAAGGCGGTTTCCTCGCTATTAGAGACATGCTTTATCGCTTGGTTGACCGCGGCAGACAGTTGGCTACACAAGACAAATTGCCTAAACGGGCTCACTCAACTCCATATCATGTGTTTTCATTGCTCAAAATGTTGAAGATGTGAAACTCATTGCCCTTCGGAAGCAATTCTCCGGTATTTGGTTGAGGATTTTAAGGTTATGTGGGAATGTTAGATGGGCCAAGGAGTTGGGAGAATGAATTTCGGTTAGTGCTACTAAAGGGAAGTCTTTTTAGCGCTTATAGTTAAGAGGATCATGCTGGGTGCAACCAGGTATCATTCAGGGAGAATAAACGGAATAGTAGAGTTTATGAGAACATCTTTTTCTCCCGCGATGCTATTTTTTCATCTATATGTAATGACGTCATTAAGAATTACTTAGTTTTCAAAAAGTTGCGATAATCCAAAGGAACAGGCAATGTGAGATGGTCTTTTTCCACTTTAATATTTTCACCATGGTAGATTGTCTGGGTGATTGATGGTTCTGTTCTGGTTGGGGTCTGTCATTGGTGGTCCTAGTTGCTTTTGCCCGCCAGGTCGGGTTGTGGTTTGCTGTTTTCGTCTTAATGTGGGTAATGAAGCTGGGTTTGGTTTCTATTTCGTTTTCGCCAGGTGGTTCTCAGGGGTTGTATTAAGGCTTGGTTTGTCGTTATCGTGTGTTTCTTTGCTGGTCGGGACCTCTTTCCTATGTTTTAGGGAGGTGCCGCCTGGCTGCTTTTTCTCGGTGGCCTCGTGGCTTCCTTTATTGTATTGATTGTTGTCAGGGCTTTGGCCTTTTTGGAAATAAATTCTTACTTATGCAAAAAAAAAAAAAAAAAAAAATTACAAAATGATAATTAAAACACTAATCCCTTCCCAGAGGAAGCTTAGCCTTCTATAATTGGATCACAAGTGACAATGACTAGTTGAACAAAAAAATTCATTGAAAATGTAATCAAAACTGAATAAAATGGATTCCAGAAATAACTCTAGATTCCACTCAAGTTTAGACATAAATAAAGCTTGATTTACAATGATCCAGCTCAATATTTTAGCTCAGATCCACTACTCTAATCTAAAAGATGAAAAACCAAAATAAAAATAAGAAAGGAAAAATAAAAAATATGCACAAAAGCTTTAGCTACTCCTCCTCTCTTTTATAAATTATGAAGTTGATCCCCAAAAATTGCACACTCTACCCTAGGAGCTTCTATTTATAGGCCTTAGTGATTGGGCTCTAAAAACGAGGCGGATAATGTGGACTTCGAAAAGCCCAAGGATCTGCCCTAGTCATGCTTGATGTCGCGACATTTTTGCTATGATGTCACAACTCTTCTTTGGTGCCGTGACTGCATTTTCCTATCCGCATGTCGTCCTCGACCGTATGATGTCGCTGTCGAGGTCGCGGACTCTAGAATTGCAAGCCTTCAATGTTGTCGCCTTGTTCTGATGTTGCGACTTTACTTTTAGTGTTGCAACTCTGAGTGTCGATGTTGCGACTTTGCTATGATATCGTTGTTGGAGTCGCAACTCTAGAATTGGTGTTCTTCTTTATTCAGTCGATGTCGTGACTCTTTTTGCCTGAGCGACTCTGATATTATGTCGTGACATTCCTCCATTGATGTCGTGACATTCTTCACCCGATGTCGTGACTTTGATATGATGTTGCAACATTCTTTAGCTAATGTCGCGACTCTGGACTTTTGACCACTTTTTGCTTCTTTTCTTGTTGTTTTATTTGTTTTTCATTATATTCTTGCAAAAACACTAAATTTGGTGAAGTATCCATAATTTGCATTTAAAAAAAGTATTCAACATAAAAAATCATGCAAAAATGGATGAAAATTAAATTCATGCTTATCAAACTCCCCCAAACTTAAGGTTTTGTTTGTCCTCAAGCAAAGAAAAGAAGAAATTGATTGTCCACAATCAATCCAAAGTCAATGAATTTTATGGCTCAGTATTTCCAACAGCAGTTTGCATAAATGATGTCACTTAAGTTAAATGATTAATCAATTATGAAGAGAATTTCTAACATACACTTTAATCGTAGGATCAGATTACTTGTATTTCAGTTTAAACACATCAAGATGGCTCTCATATTTTGCATACAACTTTAGTTCATTCTTCTTGAATGATTGAGTGTGTTATGGTTATGCCATTCAAAAAGATCAGCAATTTAGGTATTTTTATGAGATCTAAGGATGGTTATGGATGTTTTGATATGATTTTAGCTCCCATAGGTTTGTTGATATGATTTTAGCTCCCATAGGTTGTATTAAGGCTTGCATCACCACCCCTTTCTTCTCTGTATCAGTAAATGGTGAGCTGGCGGGTTTTTTTGCTAGCAAACGTGGTCTCGAGGGGCAAGGACCCTATCGCTTTTATTATTTATCATTGCTATGGGAGGCCTGTCTAGATCCCTTTCAAGTACGCCCGTAGTCAGATTAATATCACCCGAAATGTAAGGAAATTAATTTAATTCAATTCAACATTTGCGATGATATTTTTCTTTTGCCGGCTGACGAAGTCCAAAGGTTCAAGTCATAATGGATGAGTTAAATAGGTTCGAGGAATTCTCCAAGGTGTGAACAAATAAGAGTGCAATTTTCATTGCTGTGGTAAATGGTGAAGACAAGGCTGCTATCGAACATCACCGGTTTCAGCTTGGGGAGCCTTCCATTAAATATCTTGGTGTTCCGTTGATCTCCACAAGGCTGTCCCACTGACTGCCACCCACTGATGTAAAATCTGCCAGGAATTCGCTCGACAAGGTGGCCCTTCTACGCTAGAAGACTGCAGCTAATTGGTTCGGTTTTATATAGTATCCATCAGTATTGGTGCAGTTTGTTCATTATTCCAAAATATACTATTTATAAGATTGAGCAAACTTTCAGCAGGTTTTTGTGGGCTGGAAATATTGAGAGTATTCATCGAGCCAAGATTAAATGGGAGTCAGTTTGCCTACCGAAGGAGGAGGGAGGGCTGGGGTTGCGGCGTATTAAAGACTTGAATGATACGAATGTAATGAAACACATCTGGAACTTGTTTTATAGAAAGGACTGGCAGGGTGGCTTAAAGTGAGGACGTATTTGAGACGTGGAGCTTTTGTGTGCAAAACCCCTTCGATTTGCTCGTGGAGTTGGCGAAAATTCTGCGTAAAATTGTTAGAAAATTAGGCCCTTCATAAAGCACAAGGTTTGTAACGGCAAGGGGACTTTTTTGTGGCATGATTTCTGGAATCCGGTTGGTCCACTCATCCCGTACTATGGAGATCGAATTGTATATGATTCAGCTATCCAAAGTAATGCCCAAGTAGCGGAGGTTATTGATGAGGGCAGGTGGAACTGGCCCATTGCGAACTCTGCTGACCTTATCGACATCAAGAATAGGTGTGTAAATTACCAACTTGATGTTTCTAGAGAGGATAGCATTTCATGACCCGCCCTTTCCTTTCGGGTCTTCACTGCTAATTCACTTTGAAGCATTTCGTAATCGAAATGCCTGACTAGCCGGGGCATCATTCGATATGGTTTCTGCTGACAGAGACATGCTTTATCACAGTATTGATAGCAGATGTGCTGGTTACAAAGACAAATCGCTTCAAATGGGGTTTGACCAACTCCATCGTGTGTATTCCCGCCGTCTGAATGTTGAAGATGTGAATCATTCACTCTTCTACGCCACCTCTCTCGGGCTGGTATTTTGGTCGAGGATAGCTAAGGTTAAGTGTGGGAAATGTTAGGCTACCGCGGAGTTGGGAGAATGAATTCTTATGGGTTAGTGCTACTAAAGGGAAGTCTTTAGCTTATAGTTAAGAGGATTGCGTGGGGTGCAACTATATATCATTTGTGGAGACAATCTAATAGTAGAGTTTATGAGAACATCTTTTCTCCTGCTGATGCTATTTTTCATCTTATCTGTAATGACGTTCGTTTAAGAATTTCTAGCTTTCAAAAAGTTGCGGACAATCCAGTGAACAGGGCAATGTGTGAGAGATGGTCTTTTCCACTTAATATTCTTGACCATGGGGATTGTCCGTGATCGATGGTTCTGCTCGGCCGGGCCTGGCCTCGTGGTCCCGTCGCTTTTGCCCTGGGCCGGTGGCCGGGCTATGGTTTGCTGCTTCGTTCATGGGGTGTGAGCTTGTTTTAGTCCTGGCTTAGTTTCACTTATGGCTTCAGGGTTGTATTATCTTGTTTGCCATTTATCAGGTGTTTAGCCAGATGTTGCTCCTTTCCTATGTTAGGAGGGGCCGTCCGTTTCTTCGCTTTTTTCTCGGCCTCGTGGCTTCTTGTATTGTTTATTTGTTATGGGCTGGCCTTTTTGAACAAATTCTTACTTATCCAAAAAAAAAAAAAAAAAAACCTTCAAGATCAAGTAAGTCTTTAAAGCTTATAATGTGAGGCTTAGGTAAGGGTAGCTGAATAGGAATTTTTAGGTTTTTTTTTTTTTTTTTTTGGATAATTAAGAATTTATTACCAAAAAGGGGGAACCTAAAACCTAAAACAACTAAGAAACTGTGCAGCCAAGGCAAATTAAAACGAAAAACTGAGACAAAGACCTCCCTAAAAACAAGGGAAAGGGGCAACAGCCCGCAACAGAAACACCTGATAAACAACAACACAATCATGAAACTAAAGCCCACATCCCGGGCAGAAGCAAACAACACAAAAGAAGTTAATACAACAACGCTCAACAAGCGATGTGGCAAGTCAGCATATGCTCAAGCCCAAAACAAACAACAAAGCTAAAATCCTACATCCCGACTGTGAACCGACACTAACACACACGGTGTGAGACAAGCCCTCTGCAAGCCTGGCACCGGCGGCCTCAATATAGCAGGCAAGCTCCATCTCTCGCACAAATCTCAGTTCGCCGGGGTTGTCGCCCACATTATGTGCTTGAGATCCTAAGCCCGACATCATAACAAATGAGAGAGAAAATATACTAACTGAATTAAATTGGCTTTGTGGATTCTAGCATTACGTTGTTCCATATGATATATGAGGCTCCTACAATCCTTTGGTGATAGAGCAGAAGTGGATTTAATTTAAAGCAACCAAAGTATCCCAAAGAAATTGCTATCCCACCTCCTCTAATCCTCGTATTGCCCGCACAGTCTAAGAACCCTCATCCAGATTCCCGATGTAACTTGGCATTCAAAGAATAAATGGTTTCTATCCTCAACATTTGCTCGACAAAAAACACACGCGATAGAATTAATGAGTCCCCATTTCAGGCTTGAACTTACCCAATATCACATTCTTTATTTTCTACCCATAATTTAATTTTCCATCATTTCTTCTCATCTTTTCCTTATGCTGTCAAATATAATTCCCCCAAACTTGTTTGGGTACATCTTTCTTGTTATCTCCTTTCTACCGTTCAATATGCACAATTTATGAAGTTCTCTTCACGAAACTAGCTTGTTTCTCATTGACTTTTCAGCAAGGCTCAAGTGAGTAATGCAATGTCCAACTTTATTAAGCTTTCCACCTACCCTTATAGCAACCTTTGGGTCAGCAACTCCCATGCCAGCTGGCATTGGGGTCCTAGGTGTTGAAACACCCCTAAGGACTTAATAACTCTATGTAGGAGGGCTACAAGGCTGACTATTCACCTCGCTTCTTTTCACATTTTATTTTCATTCTCTTCCATTATTGCATAGTAAATTTCTTAATTCGCTTATTTCCAACTTCTTTCAGATTTGGATATCTGTAGTTCCCCAAATTTGTTCCTCATCCCTTTATGTTAATTTCTTCTTTCCATCATATTTTGGGTGTTGGGTTCTTTTAACAAGGTTACTGAAGGATAGTGAGCAAATGTGTGTGATTTGGTTTCAAGAAAGAAAATAAGGCTTCAATGGCTCAAAATGAGGTACTAAGGGGATATGCAAAATGCATATAAGTATTAGGTGGCTGAATAGGCTCAAACTTTCCAAGGATGGCCTAAATAATTTCCTAATGGCTATGCAGCTTAGGATTTCATCTTGGACAATCTTCTAACAAGTTCTAGGACCTGTGGAATGGAAGATGTCATTGATCTCATAATGTTTCCCTGATTAGAATTTTAGTTCTAATCAAAAGCCATAAGAACAAAGTAAAAGAACCAAAGAACCATGTCCCCTTGATTATGGAAGAATCAAGAGCCGTAGGCTTGGCACTACAAGGATTAACCTTGATAGGCTCAAAAGTTCTCACAAGAACCGAAAGAGAAGAAAAACCTCACAAAGAGTATTGAATTCATTCAAGTTTTCTTTGAATGTTTACATTAAAGGCCCTTATATAGAGTTTGAGATAGCCTAAGGACTAAGAAAGAAAAGAAAAACTTGCGGAAAATTTCAGCATTGACAATCCAACTTGCCTAAATGAAAGTGGAACATATTTTTTTTTTGGATAAGTAAGAATTTATTTCCAAAAAGGGCAAAAGCCCAACAACAACCAATGACAATACAAGGGGCTCAAAAGCCCCCAGAAACCCGATCAACGGACAGCACTCCCCTAAAAACTAGGAAAAGGCAATACACGAAGCCAAAAGGCCACCAGAGAACACGACAAACGGACAACACCTCCCCTGAAACATAGGAGAAGGGCATCAACCCGAAACAGAATCACTAAATCCATACCCCACAGACAGGGCAACCAAGCATGCCAAACAGCATACCAACCACAGATAACTCAAGCCCACACCCCGGGCACGGGAAAACCACAAAACAACCCGCCCACAACCCTGGCACAGGCAACCAAAAAGACCCAAGAGAAATGGGAACAACCCGCACAACTACTCATAACACCGAACATGGACAAACAACCAAGATCCATCTTCAAATGGCAAGGTTGAAACTTCCTCGATGAGTACCAAATAACGAACCCAATGAGCCAAAACCATCACCAAGGCAACCAATCCCACCAAATGCGGAAAACCACACAACCCACAACCCGGCACTAACCGCTGGCCACGATACAGGTCGTGATAAATCATTCTTCTCAGAGAAATACTATCGATCATTGATCGAATCTCAAGAACGGGCAATTCCTTGACAATTAATTGACTAACACAGAATTTCAGCACCCCATCCCAAAGTGCAATGCTCAAGCCGCATTGGACCATGTCTCGGGATTCGACAACTACCTTCTCGAAAACGAACCTAACTCTCTCGATCACTGAGACCCAATACCGCCTGATTAATGCCCCAAGTCGAACCAAATGTGATAAGGAGGCCATACCTTCGGGTCCCATCGCCACTCCGATGCATTCCCCGCTAACGCGGGGACCTGCGGCGCGTCGCCATTGACGACCGAACGGATCCGGAAATCCGTGAAGCATACCAAACGAGACCGACGGCCGTCGACGCTCTACCGCGGAACCCATCGGGCCGACTTCCACTAATCTAACGCCCATTGTCGCCATCGGCCACGACGCCCTGCATCCTCGCCCGACCGGATCCGAGGCACGATCGAGCGCTATCTTCGCCGCACTCCCGCTGGGACTACAGAACTACAAAATTTACAAAGATTGCACTCATGATCGTTTTTGGCTGGTTTGATCTCTCGCTATACCGAGCCTACGCCTTCGTCTGACCACATTTGGAACCACGCAAGATCTCCGATCGTTACTCGGACCTCCGACATGCCCAAAACAACAATTTCCGCGCCACCGTAGCCTCTTTTGGTGAGAATCTCCGACGCGACGTGATCTGGAGTGCCCCACAAGGTAATGAGGTGGCCGACGAACCGGTCCTCAGTGACCTTCGCAGTCAAACTCTCCACTGCGTAACCGCCGATCTTCACCCTTAGACGGGCTGAACAGCCCGCCGACTAAGCTTCAACAGACTGAGTAGAGGACAGAGTCAAAATTCACCACCACTTATGGATCCACGCACCCGCCACCGCCATTCCGCACTCCAAAGGTCGCCCGTAACTAAGAAACGTAAAAGAACGGTGGAAAACTACGACTCATCCCAAGTAGGTTGATCTTACCATAAAACCCCGTTCCTCGGTAAAGGAATCCTGAAATCGGGCCAGTGCGGGAAACCCTTGAGAACGGAGGCAACGCAAGGTCAAAACCCCACGACAGCTTGATCCCACCATAGTAACGCCTTTACCAAAGCACTCAAAGTGAAGATTTATGCTGTGATGCCCTGTAGAGCATCCTGCCCGACCTCAACATAAACTCGAAAGTGGAACATTACCAAACCAACATGGAGGTAATTATCCTTATCCTTATTGGAAACTTACCCTTGATATTCTTAACCATAAAAGAGATCAATTTGACAAAAAAACAACAATAAAAGAGACCAAATTGATAGTTGATGATTTGCCCTAAAATGGAAAGCTATCAAGCCTTGACTAAAGAGTTGAATTCTTCCAAAAATAAGCCTCTGATTGAGCATAATTGATGGAGCATGAATTTCCTTGCTTCTTTTGTCCCTTTTAATTATCAAATTTGTGTGGATGATCACAATCAATAGCCTTGATGATATTTATGATCTTTTAGACTTCTTTGTGGGCTCTGATTACGTAAAAGGCTTGACTTGTCCAGAACTCTTCTTGTAATGTTGGGTTGGCCCAAATGAACTCCTTCATGAGCCTATTTAGTGCCTCTTGAAACTTCTTGGCCCTTGCTCTTGTAATAGGCCCAACCGCCATTTGGAGTGGTTCTTCTGCACTTTGAGTTTGGCCTATGTTCATCAGTCATTTCATTTTCTGTGTTCCCATTTTTCTGTCTCGAACAAATGGCACTAATAAGTTTTTCAAATTCCTTTATCATTTTTATTTTCACTTCAAGAATTACATTCGCATAAGTGAATACCCTATCATTTATTTCAGCAATCAACACATTCTGAATCAAGTATGCTTTACATATTGCTTTAAAGAAAATGCATAGGAAATAAAAAGGGAAAGAAATGGAAACAATCAAACATAGATTTTAGAAACTGAATTTTATTTATAATTTCATTTACAAGGCACAAAATTACAAGGAAGAGAGATACATTTAGTTTCCTTCTTTTTCTTATAATGGGATTTGGAGGGTTTGAGGTCAATTGGCTCAAATGGACAACTAGCTTAGAGGGAACAAAATAAGGGATGGAAGCCTGGGTCTTTTCAATTGTTTTATCTTTTAGGAGCTTGTTTGTAGTCCATTCCAACATCCTTGCATTACTTCATTTATTTATAGCACTGCAATATGAGTTCACATGTCATATTTTTGCATTACTTCAAAAACACAAATAAATTTATTGTCCATATTTTTGCTCAAACAACATTTTCTGAGGTAGATTCTTCTTAATTATAGCACTGCAATTGGCAGATAACCTCACCACTCCCCCTACATCCAACTTCCTTTTCTTGTTCATAATGTCTCTCATAAATTTTGCATAGTGAAGGAATGAATGGGAGGGAAATGCTTCAGGAATCGAAATGCTCTCTAGGGACCCACTTGTTCTGCCAGGATGTGACAACCTCGCGGTGGGACCGGAGTTGGTAGTTGACCACACATGGTCGCCTCTTCCTAAAAATTTGAGTTGCATTCTCGCTCCAAAACTACCCTACACCTAAGCGCCTGAATATGATGTCTTACAGGTTGAGAACGGTGGAGTGGCCTATCCCGGTGCGCGATCCTCAGAGGACGTTTCTAGCACCGACGCTGGTACCATCATCGGCCCGATCGCTCGGGACATGCTGAATCTCTCTCAACCGCATCTGGGCGAGCGGAAAAGGAAGTCCGATCTCAGGAAGGGCACCTACCGGTTATGGGTATGGCCAAGAAGTGGTGGGATCCGGTGCTGGTGGAGGGGGGTGATGAAAATCAAAGCACAAAGGATCCGTGATGCCAGATTACACATACATCGGGAATTCGCCCACTCTTGGAAAATTCAGATTGTGAGGTCGTGGAAACCCGAAACACCTAATATATTTCTATTTCCAAGTGTTTTGAGTTTTATTACTATTTTGATTTGGAGTTGGTTTATTTTAGAAAGATTTGTTCTCCAAGTCAAAGTAGGAGTTGCTTTATTTAATTTAGAAAGTCTCTGTTTTTTCTAGTTAAATAGAGTTGCTATTTTTTTAGAAAAGGTCATTTTATTTATGATGATTTGTTCGATTTGCGCTTATTTGAGCTGAGATGGTCGTAGATTTGGAGATTTTGTTCTGTATTTGCTACGATGACCTGTATTTGCTACTAATTCTATTACCAAGCCTCATCTCTAAAATTATATAGTTTCCTTTTTTTCTTCATGGATATTTTTAGTGTGTAGTAGTTTAGGAAAAGTATGTTAGTTTCTTTCTTGTTTTTGGCCAAATATTTACTTTCCTTGTGGGCCTAATATTTAGTTTCTATTCTTCATATTTTTGGCCTATTTAAACGCTTTTGTTATCCTTGTATTCTTCAAGTTTTAAGCATTAATAAAATCGAGAGTTTCAATTTCTTTGGTTCTTTTCAAGAACTCCTTGAACTTATCTGCTATTCCGCGGCGTTTCATCAAGACTTATCAATCTGGACTTCCATCACCGGGATTGTGGTCTCACATATACCAAGGTTCTTGCTTCCAACGGGTCAAGGTCATCCATCCAAGCCGACGCTAGAGCGGTTCTTCCGAGCTAATTCGATCACGGGTCTCCTCACAAGTTGACGGGGTTCGTATCAGGGGGTCTACCCAAGATTGGCCTTAACAAAGTGGGTTCTCTCAGTATTGGGCTCCTAAAAAGGGGACCAACACCTCCCTTTTTTTTTTTTTTGGATAGGTAAGAATTTATTTCCAAAAAGGGCAAAAGCCCAACAACAACCAATGATTAACAGCAAGGAGCCTCGAAATTTCAAGAAAGTCCCGAAACTGACAAAGACTTCTGTAACTAGGAAAGGGGCAATAGCCCGAAACAACAGACACCAAATACCCAAGCCAGCAGAACATGCCCCACCGAAGCTAGGGAAAACCGAAGAGAAAACGAAAGCTCACCCTCTCAAGAGGCAGTATGTGCACCTACTACAACACCATCAACAACAAACTGCACTTATTCAGCTAACAAACAACCGACCACAGAAGCCAAGCCCACACCCCGGCAAAGGAGAGAAAACCGACCCCGCCACAACTCGTGCAAAGGCAACCAAAGATCATGTAACAACCCACAAGCAAGGCAAAGGTACCAAACCAATCAAGGGAAAACCCAATGAAACTGAACAGCCCACAAACTGGGCACAAGCAATCGAGCAATGAGAGATGCATAAACTCCACTCCACAAGTAGATAACCTGAAAGCCAAGCCATCCCACTCGTAGGCCTTGAGATCTCTCCATCATAAGTCATCAAACTCTCGAATGAGAACTCGACATAACATAACTTATAGTTGCAAAAGCAATTCCTGACCTGGACGCACTAAACAAAGACACCTAAGCCCCAACCACGTGATATTAAACAGCTGAATTATCCATAGACCCATCAGAACAAGTGGGAAAGAAACAAAATGGAGGACCATTTGAGCAATACCCAATATGTCGGCAATACATCACCGGAAATGAGATCGGGTCTCCGCTCACCCGTCTGAATAGGACGAACCAATGGATCATACCCACGAGCAGTCATAGACCACCCTGTAATCGCTTTATTCCATTCCATTATGGCGGCCACGCGCGACGCCTTGTGGTCTCGACCAAATACCACTAAACCAGATTTCAACTACACCGAAATGGATCTACGAGATCGGGCCAAAGACTGAGCTTAACGAAGCACCATTACCTTTACCCGAAAATGATGAGAATCAAAGCACAAAGGATCCGTGATGCAAGAGCTTCTAGAAGATTCATTAGGAATTCAATCTTAATTATGGAAAATTCAGATCGGAGGTCGTGGAAACTCGAGACGCTAATATATTTATGTCAAGTGTTTTGAAGTTTTATTAGCTATTTTGATTTGGAGTTGTTTTTTATTTTAGGTACACTGGCTCTCCAAGTCAAAAGAAGCATTATTTAATTGGAAAGTGTAGTTTTGCTAGGAAAATAGGAGTTTTATTTTTTTAGAAAAGATTTGCTTCAGATTCGTGTTAGACACTATTTCGAGCCATTTGTTCTATTTGCCGCTATTTTGGAGAGATGATTGCCCCCGATTTGTCGCTATTTTGAGAAAAAAACATTTGTTCCCTCGATTTGCCGTTTAATTGTTATCACCAAGTCTTGTCCTAAAAGTTATCTAGTTCTTTTGTTTCGGCCAAATATTTACTTTCCTTATACGAATATTTAGCTTCTATTCTTCAGTTATATTGTTTTGGCCTATTTAAAGGCTTGTTATCCTTGTATTCTTCAAGTTTTAAGCATTAATAAAATTAGAGTTTCAATTTCTTTGGTTCTTGAAGAACTCCTTGAACTTATCTGCTATTCCACTATGATGTCATCAGACTTATCAATTGGATCTCCATCACCGATTGTGGCGTCCTCACATATACCAAGGTTCTTGCTTCCATATAAGCAACGGGTCGCGGTCATCCATCAAAGCCGACACTAGGGCTAGCTTCTTCCCGAGCCACCCGATCACTTCGGCCCCCTTAGCCAAGTTGACTCGGTTCGGGATTACCTTTGCATCGTGAGCAAACATGTTCTATTTGTCCGGTTTGCCTATCTTTATTATTATTATTTTTCTTTGTCCGAACCATCTTAGTCACCGCTTTCATCCATACCTTCTAAATTCGCTCAAACCCCACTTCATTCACAACCCATTATCTACTTCCATCCCAAGTCCCATTTTCTTCAGCCCTTGATCTGACATCTGATATGCCTTTTTTTTTTTTAGTGAATTGTCTGATCCAAGTTAAAAAAAAAAAAAAAAAGGAAAAAGTAAAGGAAAAGAATCCGGGTTAAAAAAAAAGGTCGAAAAAAAAAGGCCGAAAAAAATCCTAAAAAAGTCTAAAAAAAAAAAAATCCGTAGCTAAAAAAAAAAAACCCAGAATTTTTTTAAGTTTATTATCATTCTAGTTGTTGGAAATCAAAACCCCACCATAGAATAAAAACAAAAAGCTCTGGAAAAAACTGAGAAATTTTTGGTGTCCTTTTGTCGCTTAAGTAAAGCTTGAATATTGGTTAATGCCATCAACCTTTCCCTTGATAGGTTTATTGATTTTTACTCTAAAAAAAAATCAGATTTGTTTGATTAGTTCCAAAAGAACTAAAAGAGAAATTCTTAGGGAAAAAAGCAAGAGTGGTCAGATTTAGAGAGAGAAAAAAAGCCAAATATATTGTGTGAAAACACGAGCAAACTAAGTGAATCATTCTTTGAGTGAAAACCCGTGAGCGAGTGATTTGTGAGGTCCTACTTTTTTTTCTCTAACCATGTTTTTGCAGCACTATGTCAAACAACAACGCATCTGAAGGTGTGGCGGGAGGTGTCGATATGAAGTTCATTATGGAGGCGTTAACTCGTGAAGTAAAGAGGATATTTGCTATCGGTCTGGAATAATCCATGAGAGGGTGGAGTGTTTCCGATACCTACTAAACCCTTCAACAAGGCGCATGGGACAGGCTACAAAGAGGTTTATGTAGGAAGAAGACGAATATCACGGGAATGGTTTTAAGGATGAGAATGATCATGATTCTACTGTCAGGATAGGAGTGTATGGCCTGATGAGCAGAAAGATAGGAACGGAAGATAATAATTTGGGCAAATTAAGATGAGGATTCCATCTTTCCAAGGAAATAATGACCCCGAGGGGCATATCTTGAGGGAGAGGAAGGTAGAGTTGGCTTTTATTGTCACAATTATTCGAAAATAAAAGGTGAAACTCACGCCATAGTTTCTGACTATGCAACAGCTCAGGACCAATTAGTTTTAATATGAGACTTCCAAATAGGAGCCAAAGAAGGGAAACATGGAAAGAGATGAAGAGGGTGATGCGAAAGAGATTTGTTTCAACTTACTACTACTAGGAGTTGTACAACAAGTTGCAAAACCTGAGGCAAGGCAATCGTAGTGTAAAGGAGTATTATAAGGAGATGGAGGTTGCAATGGCTAGAGAAAATATTGAAGAAGATCGAGAGGCTACAATGGCGAGGTTTCTCTGCAGGTTTGGTCGCAGATCCAGCAAGGTGGTGGAATTGCAACATTATTGTAGAGTTGAGAATATGGTGGATATGTCATCAAGATCAGAATCAAGTCAAGAGGAGGGACAGCATCTCAACACACGTTTCGAACCTAGTCCAATTTCATCCACTTGGAAGTTGAATCAATGGGGAAGAAGATAAGCCAACAACAATGCAAAGCCTAAAATAGAACAAGAACAAGAGGTGACTAAACAAGGAATCAATACTATGAATTAGATTAGACTCTAGGCCATCCTTGGAGGATGCCAATTATGAGGAATACGCCCAAGAAGAATTGTTGGTTGCAAGGAGGGCTTTAAGTGTGCAAGCCAAGGAAAAGGACGAGGTGCAACGGGAGAGAATTTTTCACACTAGTTGCCATGTCCAAAACAAGAAGTTTGAAGATGTCTTTCCGGAGGAAATTCCGAAAGGTTTACCTCTTATCCGAGGGATCGAACATCAAAGTGATTTTGTGCCTGGTGCTACCATTCTGAATCGACCCGCTTATAGGCGTAATCCCGAGGAGATAAAGGAACCCAAAAGCAAAAGTCATGATAATTTGATGGAAAAGGGATATGTCAGGAGAGCTTGAGTCCAGCGCTGCTCCATTGATTTTAGTTCCCATAAAGGATGGATCATGCAGATTTGTATTTATTGGTCATGTCATCCACAACATTATGGTTAAGATTCGAGGATCTAATCTTTTTCAGAAATGGTAATGGATGAGAATCAGCATGAAGATCCGTGATGCAAGAGCTTCTAGAAGATTCATTAGGAATTCAATCTTTTAATATAAAAATTCAGATTCGGAGTAAACAGAAACTTGAGAGACGCTTAATATATTTATGTCATATGTTTTGAGTTTTATTACTATTTTCGATTTGGATGTTTTATTTTGAAAGATTTATTCTCCAAGTCAAAATAGAAGTTACTTTATTTAATTTAGAAAGTGTGTTTGCTAGGAAAATAGGAGTTTATTTTTGAAAAGATTTGTTTGTATTTGTGTTGATTTGTCATATTTTGAGCTGATTTGTTCCTCGATTCGCGCTATTTTGGAGAGGTGATCGTGGCTTCCCTGATGGTCGCTATTTGGAGAGATGATTTGTCTCCCGATTTGTCGCTATTTTGGAGAGCTGATTTGTTCCCGATTTGTCACAATTTGTTATCACCAAGTCTTGTCCTAAAAGTTATCTAGTTTCCTTTTTTTTGTTTTTGGCCAAATATTTACTTTCCTTATGGCCGAATATTTAGTTTCTATTCTTCATATTGTTTTGGCCTATTTAAAGGCTTGTTATCCTTGTATTCTTCAAGTTTTAAGCATTAATAAAATTGAGAGTTTCTAATTTTTCTTGCCTGAAGAACTCAACTTATCTATATTCCGTGGCGTTCATCAAGACTTATCAATCGGATCTCCATCACCGATTGTGGCGTCATCATATACCAAGGTTCTTGCTTCCTTATAAGCAACGGGTCGCGGTCATCCATCCAAGCCGAATACTAGGGCGGTTCTTCCGAGCTAATTCGATCACGGGTCTCCTCACAAGTTGACGGGGTCTGTGACAAGGTGGTGTTTGAACTATAACAAAACAAACGCTTCAGTTAAAATTTTCGCTTAATCAGCCTTTTTTTCCAACAATCATTTCAAACTTAGACAAGTGATCTGATATTTATTGTCACTACTCCTTCTTATCTTGATCTCAAGATCAAACTCCTATAAGAGTAAAGATCTATCTAACTACTTGCTCGTTTTTCTTGCCATCGATATTTAATTGCAAAGATGCCTGGGAGTGTATTAAAGACCTGAATGATTCAAATGTTATGAAGCATGTATGGAATCTGTTCTACAAGAAGGACTCAGGTATGGCCCTGAGGATTTATCTCCACGCAGTGGAGCCTCCTCGAATGCAAAGGTCCCTACGAAGTGTTCCCGAGTTACGGAAAATCCTCTTAACCTTAGAGAGAGGATCGACTTCATACGCACAGGTGGGTAACGTGCACGACCTTTATGGCATGATTGAACCCTGGTCCTTCCTTCCCGGTTATGGTGAGCTGATCTTGTATGACTCGCAATTCATAGTAATGCTCGAAAGTGGTCAGCTGCTATTGACGAAGGGGGTGGAATTGGCCTATCGCTTAATTCAGTGACCTGTATTGCTATCAAGAGCAAATTGCGCGCACTACTATGTCGATGCATCTAAGGAGGATATTATCTCTCGGACTCTAGATCCGGTCCGGGGTTTTCTACCGTAAGCTCGCCTCGGGAACCTAATTTTAGACCAAAGAAACCGATTGTTAATTGGCACTCTTCGATTTGGTTCCCCTGGCGACGATATGCTTGCATTGTATGGTCGACCGTGACATAATGTATTGCTACTCAGATAAGCTTCAAATGGGGACTCACCAGCTCATATCGTGTGTGTTTTTTGTCATAAGAAGGTTAGAAGACAGAACTACTTATTCTTCACCTGCCATTTCACAAACAAAATAAAGAAGATTCTAATATGTTGTGTGGGGTATCTAGAACTCCGAGGAATCGGGAGAACTGAATTCTGTGGGTAATTGCCAACAAGGGAAAGTCCTTCACTCTATTACATGGAAGATTATGGGGTGCTTCTATCACTTATGGGGTCATCAAATGGTAGAATTCATGAGGCATCAACTATGCTCCAAATTGATATTACATTTTCGCCTCATTTGTGATGATGTTGGGATTTCGATTTCCGTCTCCGTAGCGTTGTTGATAGTCCCGCAAATGTATCAATGTGTGAGAGATATCCCTTCCCTATAAATATTTTATCTACTGTAGGTTGCGTGGTTTGACGAGATTGTTTAGGCTATGCCGCCTTGCCCAAGTGAAGTGTTTCTTGTGTTGTTTCTTTGCCCTGGACATGGGCTAGTGTCATTGTTGGTGGCTTTGTGTTGTTCGGGCTGATGCCTGCTCCTATATTTATAGGGAAGGTGCTGTCCGATTTTTCTTTGCCTGGTTGTGGCCTCACTTCTGCTCTTTGTTCTGGTTGTTGTCCCTTTGGTAATAAATTCTTAATTATCCAAAAAAAAAACATGGGATCCAAATATGTAAGGTTTAAATTTTTCACAAGCAAACACCATTAGTAGCATCTTTTATGTGGTTGAGTAGTTTTCTTGTGCCTCATTAAAGGTTTTGCTAGCATAATATATGGCCTTGAATATCTTTTCAGTTCTTTGTCCCAATACAACTCCCGTTGCATAATCACTAGCATCACACATAATTTCAAAATCATTGTTCCAGTCAGGTATCAACATGATGGGAGCTATCACTAATCTGGATTTAATTTCATCAAATGATTACAGATTCATCCAAAATCAAATTTGCATCCTTTCCAAAGAAGCCTACATATAATGGTCTTGAGATTTTTGAAAAACCAACATGTCCAAGGAAGCTTCTTATCCCCTTGACTGTTGTAGGTGGCATGAGAGTTTTTGTAACAACTTTTGCTTGGTCTACTTCCAATCCAGCAACATAAATCTTATGTCCAAAGACAATACCTTCTGTTACCATAAAATGACATTTTCCCAATTTAAAGCTAGCTTTTGTCTTGACACCTCTGAAGTACTGTTTCTAAATTTTTCAAACAATTCTCAAAAACAAGATCCATATACTGAGAACTCATCCATAAAGATTTTCATATCCTCTTCTGCCAAATTAGAAAACATAGACATCATACATCTTTGAAAGGTGGTAGGAGCATTACATAATCCAAAAGGCATCCTTCTAAAAGCAATGGTGCCATAAGGAAAGGTAAATTTAGTTTTCTCCTAATCCTCTGGGGCTATAGCAATTTGGTTATAACTAGAATATCCATCAAGAAAATAGTGATGGGAGTGCCCTGCTAACTTGTCCAGCATTTGGTCAATGAAAGGTAGAGGATAGTAATCAATTTCCAGATTTCAACAAAAGGGCATGGAGCAGCGCCTCCTCTCTCCGAATGGTTTTCCGCTCCTTTCAAGGGAACATAAGCTGTATCAACTTTGCCGAGTCTCATGGTTTTTCGTGTTCTTTTTCGTCTTGGAGTTAACTGGGTCGGAGGCAGATGTCAAATGATGATCTTGACTCTTTCTCAGCCTGATCAGTTCGGTGCAGATCTGGCGGGTGCTTCCATGCCTGGCCTAGTGTGAAGATCACCGGGCAAAGCGGGCTGGGCCGGCAGCGTGGGGGGGTTTGACATTGTGTTGTATCCCATTTCAAAAAGGGGTTTCCCTTTCTACGTATGAGGAATTGAAGGCGTCGACGAAGACGAGGTTTTATTTCGTGTTGGAGCTCGTGATAGGTGGAGAGCCATTCGCGAAGGTCACTGAGGGCCGGTTCAGAGTGTGATGCAGGAGCATCTATAAACACACCAAACATTGAGAATTTCAGTCCTAATTATTGAAGAATTGGATTGGGGAGGTCAAGACGCATTGAATACATGTGAAAACTCTTTTGGACCTCATTTGGGCCTTGGAAGGCAAAAACGTGGTCAGACTTGGACAAACCGATGTGGAGCCATATTAATCTTTGTTTTCGTTTATTTTATTTTAGGAAGATTTGCTTTATTTATTTTAGAAAGTTTATTTTTATTTGACTGAGAAGATTTGGCTTATTTATTTTAGAAAGTTTGCTTTATTTATTTTAAGTTTTCTTTTAGAGCTGCTTTTTGTAATTTTAAGTTTCTTTCCTAGTTAAAGTAGAAGTTGTTCTTTGTACTTAAGCTTCTTTCCTAGTTAAAGCAGAAGTTGCTTTTGATTTAGAAAGTATGGGGCCATATATACCCCCTAATGTGTCTGACAATCACCAAGCTTAATAATATTTTAAGATTTCAGAGCTTCTCTCTTGTTCCTTATCTCAGATTCCTGGGACGAGTTCGTGGCTTCTCATACCTAGTGGATTCCGCGGCAAGCTTCTCAGTCCTACGACAATCAACTCGGCCCATAGTGGATTGTGGCGCCTTCACTCCATCATCGATCTTGTGGATCGCTTCATTAAACCAGAAGTGGGGAATCACTCTTGTGCAAACTCTACTCTCCTCACCATCTCATCTTTTCTTTAAAATTTCCATAACCAAATTTTCAACCTCAACCCAAAACTTTCCAAATCTTGTTCCATACTACCAAAACCTTCATAAAATACCCCTTTTCCCTTATATACCATAAATTCACCTTCTTAACTTAGAAATCTCTAAAATTGGCCCATAAACCTATTTTCACCTAAGAACTACCCCAAACCCATATTTTGACTTACCTAAACTTCTGGATCATCCATCACGGTCCCAACCTTGCATCAAAGTGGTATCAGAGTTTGATTTGATGGCTGATCATAAACTAAACTGTGTTTGGCGTAGAGACAAGATCTCTAGATACGGCTTTGAGCCGCTCACTGTGCCAAGGAGGAGGTACAGATTTTATGAAGAGCTTTGGCAAAACTTAGTCAACTTGAACGCTTCTGGGGCATAAGAAAGCTTTAAAGGTATGTATGTGTACGAGACTATGATTATCAAGGGAGGTATGATTGCTACTACCGTAATGAAGATTACTATAAGAGGCATGGTAACTATGATGAAGGCTTTAGATGCAATCCAAAAATTAACATTCCGTAATCTGATGAAGGATGGATCCCTGGCGGGACTTTGGATTGGCTTAATATGGTGGAGCATGTCTTTGAGTATTATGATTCCCCTGAACGTGAAAAAGTGAAGTTGGTGGCTACAAAGATGTGCAAGAATGCTTCTTTTTGGTGGGAAAATTTAAAGAGGCAGCGTCAGAGAGATGACAAGAAGAAGATTGAAACTTGGGAAAGATGAAGAAAGAACTAAAAAGGAAGTACCTTCCCTTTAACTACTGCCAAGACATCTACCTCGAAATTCAGAACTTTAAGCAACGAGATTTGAGTGTGGAGGAGACCCGCTGTTTAGAAACTTGATTATCAAAGGAGACTTGCAAGAGGCTGAGGAATATGACATATAGCTTCACCACTACATTGCTGGTTTGAGATCTAGTATTGCGAGTTATTTTTTTTTTTGCAACCAGAGTAATAGTCTTCAAGATGTGATGAAACTTGCTTTGAAAGTTGGGACTAAAAAAAGTATGGAAACTCTACTACAAATCTGGTGAGTGTGGCTAATGAAGGTTTGTCGAGAATTCTAATTCTTGGAATCCTAGTGGTAGGGGAAAACCACCACACTCAAGCAAAGAGTGAAGCACTACAAGAATTGGCTTCTGAGTCAAAGACGTGTTTTAAGTGCCAAGGGTTGGGGCATATTGACTCTGAATGTCTTAACCAAAAAGCATTTGCCTTAATTGAGGAAGATGAAGCCAAGGAAGAAGATGTTGAACAAGTGATCGAATCTAACCATGTTCAAGAAGACGATGAGAACAAATCACTACTGTCAAAATATAAGTTGGATGTTGAAGAAGTAGTCGAATCTAACCATATCCAAGAAGATGAGGAGAAGAGTTCACTACTGTCAAATTTTGATTTAGAAATCAAAGATGTTTCAGAAGTTTAATGACTCGGTTGTTGAAGAATAAAGTGAGAAGGACCACGAGAAACAAAAATCGATTATAGAATTTTGTTGATAATGCCTGAAGAAATACTCATACGGTTTTCCACCTATGAGGGGTATTCAACATCAAATAGACCTCATACCAGGTTTGGTTTTTCCTAATAAGCTAGCTTCTATGAAGAGCCCTAAGGAGCATGAAGAGTTTAAAACACAAGTTGATGATTTTCTTGACAAAGGGCTTGTTCAAGAGAGTGAAAGTTCCTATGTGGTTCCCACTATGTTGGTGCATGAAAAAGATGGATCTTGGAGTATGTGCCATGCTTTCAACAACATTTTTATTCATGAGGAAGCAAGATTCAACAAAGGGCAAAGAGTGGAACAATATGAAAGATGTGCATAAGGAAGGTTATCAACGGGCTGGTATTTGATCCAGAGGATGGATTCGCTACACATGATAAAAGAGAGGTGTTCCAAGTCAGGCATTGAATAGATGGCCCCTTCCAAGATTATTAAAGATCATAAAGAATGCTTACAAGGTTAAATTCGTCTTATGGATCAATATCTCCTGTACATTCGTTAAGGATTTGAGGCCTTATCAAGTGGTGAAGACTTGAGGACAAGCCCTGTTTCAACTATAGGGTTTGATGCAGGAGCATCTATAAACACACCAAACATTGAGAATTTCAGTCCTAATTATTGAAGAATTGGATTGGGGAGGTCAAGACGATTGAATACATGTGAAAACTCCTTTTGACCTCATTTGGGCCTTGGAAGGCAAAAACGTGGTCACTTGGACAAACCCTCGATGTGGAGCTGCTATTATCTAGTTTGCTTTATTTATTTTAGGGAAGATTGCTTTATTTATTTTAAAAGTTTGCTTATTTATTTTAGGAAGATTTGGTTTATTTATTTTAGAAAGTTTACTTTATTTATTTTAGAGTTTTCTTTAGAGTTGCTTTTTGTAATTTAGAGTTTCTTTTCCTAGTTAAAGTAGTTGTTCTTGTAATTTAGAAAGTTTCTTTCCTGTAGTTAAAGTATAGTTGCTTTTGATTTAGGAAAGGCATAAAGCTATATATACCCCAATGTAGTCTACAATCACCAAGTTTAATAATATTTTAAGATTTCTTTAAGAGTTCTCTGTTCTCTTATCTCTGGGTGGATTCCCTCGGGGACGAGTTCCAGGGCTTCTCATACCTAGGTGGATTCCTTTGGTGGCGAGTGCCTTTGTCCGCTTTATCAATCAACTCGCCCATAGTGGATTGTGGCGCTTCACTCCATCATCGATCTCGTGTGGATCGCTTCATTAAACCTAAGAAGTAACCACTCAGGCAAACTCTACTCTCCTCACCATCTCATCTTTTCTTTAAAATTTCCATAACCAAATTTTCAACCTCAACCCAAAACTTTCCAAATCTTGTTCCATACTACTAAAACCTTCATAAAATACCCCTTTTCCCTTATATACCATATACCACCTTTCTTAACTTAGAAAATCTCTAAAATTCGGCCCACAACTTATTTTCTTCATCCAAGAAAACTACCCCAAAACCCATATTTTGATTCTACCGAAACTGATCATCCATCACTGGCCCCAACCTTGCACGAGTGATCTCAAAGGCTGTGGGCTTTTCCAGCAGCGCGGTTCGAAGGGAGTGTTTCACCGATCCATTCGAGATCCCCTAGCCGAGAACTGGGCTTGGGCGCATCTGACCCTCCTTACTTTGTGGGTACTCCAAATACAAGCAGAGATTCTCACCTATAGAGGCTACTTACCAAGGCTAAAATCGACGCATTTGTACACGGCGATCCGAAGGGCACGGAGTCAGGTGTGGTCCCATGCGGGTCGACCGGTATCACCATTGTCGACTTGGATCCGCTTCTAGCCTAAGGACGGGCAGGGGCTACGATTCTTCCATTTTCTACCGGGCGGGAGCCAATTTTTTCTCGGGATTTTCCGAGCTTAAGCCGCTGTGGAGTGTTCGGGGATCCATGTCCAATTCTTTGCTTCGGCGGATTTTTTTGATCCCGAAGGTATGGTTTCGGCGACAAGGATCCTGTTCGCTGAGAAGTTACCGCGCGAATGGTTCTCCTCCCAATCGAGCGGCGCGATGGCACTACCGCTCCCACTCGCGATGGCCGCCTGCTGGTCCCGATCCCGTTCATGTCGATACCGCACCGCCGGGCCGCTGGGTTTAGACTTCGCAGTGGTCTACATCTCCCGTGGGTATGGATCTAGACCTGCATCCATGAGTCTACCGTGGGAGTTCGTGTCGGGCCTACTGAGCTCCAGGTCATGCTCAGCAAACGATGGTGTAGGTGTCTTAATTTCAACCCATTTATAGTGGTCTAAGGTATTCCAACTGTATGTTGTTCATGTTCGGGACTCGGACGCAGACGCATCAATCACATAGTCGGTTTTCGTTTCTATGAGGAGTGATTTGAAGATCAGATCTCTGTGTCAATGCTAGGTTGCTAGTGCCCGGGCTGTGGTCTGTGTTGTTTCCATTGGGTGGGTCCATTGGTCACCGTGGTGTTTCCTCATCGGGTTTGTGTGTTTGCCTCGAGCCCCGTGTTGTCATGTCTCTCGATTTGTTTTCCCGTGCCCGAAGCTGTGAGCCTCGGGCTTGTGTTATCTCCGGTAGGTATGCTCGACAGTTCCGCTTAGGGGTCGGTCATGTGTAAAAAGGCCGGTTCTAGTATGTTGTGAATCACGGTGGCTCAGATCGGCCGATGCCCCTTCCGGCAATGTTAGGAGGTGCCGTCCGTTTCTTTAGTTTTCCTCGTAGCCTTTTGGCTTTGTGTAATGCTCTCAGTGTTGAGCTGGCTTTGCCTTTGGTAGCCAAATTCTTAATTATGCAAAAAAAAAAAAAAAGGTAGAGGATAATGGTCTTTTCTAGTAGCAGTATTTAATTTTCTGTAGTCTATACACACTCTCCATCATGTTAATGTTCTTGTAGGAATCAATTCATTCTTCTTATTTCTGATCATAGTGAATCCTCCCTTTTTTTTTTTTTTTTTTTTGATAATTAAGAATTTATTTCCAAAAGGGCAATGCCCCACAAACAACCACAGTTACAACAGCTACAGGCCCCCAGATAAACTTAAAATGACAAAGACTCCCTATAACATAGGAAAAGGCATCACCGACATGTAATCCAACATATGCCAAAAGCAACCAACTAAATAAACTAAGTCTACGTATTGTGTGGCAACCAAAGAAAAAACCATAACGAACTCTATGATGCTGTGTTAAATATGCAACCAACCATATAACGCGTTCCACACCCCGGCAAAGGAGAGACAAACTACACCCGCCACAAATTCGCCAGAGCAACCAATGATACCCAAGAGACAACCACCACTGTGGCACAAGCAAAGAAACAACCAAGGAACCATCCCAATGGAAACCACACAACCCACAACACTGCACAAGCATCCCAACATTAACACAGAGTAGTCTCTGCTGCCACACTGACATGAGTACCAACTAGTAACCGAAGATCCAATCTAGCGGCCCCAACAAAGAAATCCCAACACCCTCAAAGAACCAATCACGGTGTCCAAACTAATATTCATATCACTCCGAACTGGGCTCACCTAAGGGCTGTCCGAGATTATAGGTGGCTAGAAGCCTCCGCATTTCATTTCCTTAACTCTTCTAACTACTCATTTGATTCAGCCTTCTCTGATGTTCTATAGAGGTTTTATCATTCTTCTCTAATAAGATCTTGTGCATACAGATCGAAGGACTAATTCCTTTCAGATCTTCTATAGACCAAGCTATTACTTATATTTTTTGAGAATCTCCAGCAATTTTTGTTCTTCAAGTGCAGTCAATCTAGCTGCAATAATGACTTTTTTTCCTTTTTCTAGTTGCAAGAAAACATACCTCAAATGTTCAAGTAATTCTTTTAGAATTAGACCCTCTGAACTTTTGTTTACTTCAACATCTTCCTCTTTATAACTGTTGGATTTTTCTGTATTATTTTCTTTAACACTAAGTACTGCCTTTTTCAATTTAACATTGGAGTCCAGAATTCAACTTCAAGGTGCTCTAGATACTGTAAATTCATCTCATTCTCATTCATTGAACTCTGAAAAATACAATCATCAATCGGTTCAAAACTGATGGGAATTTTTGTTTCTACAATCTCATAATCAGCATTACTTAGTTCAGGCTGTTTCAGACTGTGATTGAGATTGAAATGTACTGCCTCATCTCCAATCCTAAGAGTTAATTCTCCTTTCTTCACATCGATCAAAGCTACTCCTGTTGCTAAGAAAGTCTTCCTAACAGTAGTGGAACTTTTTGTCTTCCTTTATATTAATGACTACAAAATCCACTGGGAAAATGAATTTTCCCACTTTGATCAGCACATCTTCTAAAATGCCCTCAAGATGGGCCAATGTTCCCGTCTTACCATTTGCAGTGTCGTACCGTGGGAATAAGTTCCCCCAATCTTAGTCTTTAGCAATGGACAAAGTCATCAAGTTGATACTGGCTCCAGAATCACATAGTGCTTTTCCCATATCATCATGCCTAATTTTACAGGGTATAGTGAAGCTGCCTGGATCTTGCATCTTCTCCGAGAAAAGAATTATGAATTACTGCACTGGAGGTTGCTATCAAGTTCACTATTCCTTCTTCAGCAATTTTTCTTTTTCTGCTCAATATCTCCTCCGTAAATTTTGCATAAAGAGGCATTTGAGTCAATGCTTCTGAGAAAGGAATGTTGATCTCTATCTTCTTAAAAATGTTTAAGAATCTAGAGAATTTCTCTTCTTGATTTTCGCTTACAAATTCGAGGGAATGGAACTTGAGGTTCATAAGCCTTAACCTCTTCCATTTTCCCTAGATTTGCCTTTTTTATTTGTTGCTTTGGGTACATCTTTGATGTTTTCTCTTACTCTATAGTTTTTGAACTATGCTGCTTAAATTCTTCTCCAATTTCTGCATAATTCTCTTCATCAGTGTCCTTATTTTCAACTCTTCTCTCTTCCAATTCTCTGCCACTTCTTAGAGTTACTGCCATATAGTCCCTTGGATCCTTCCTTATGTTACTTGGAAATGAATCCTTGAACTGATTTTGCATAGTTAGAGCCAACTGCCCTACCTGAGTCTCTAGATTCTTCAAAGAGGTATCAGGTTGGGGTTTCAAACACAAGCCACAGGTTTGCCTGGAATGCTACTAGCTCAGCAAACTTCTATTCATGTATGTTTAGCAGCCTTTTGTTTTCCCCCATGAAATGCAGCATCCGATCTTCAAATGATTGAATCATTTTCTGACCTTGATATTCTCCTCTATTGTCCCTCCGTCACGTTCGAACTGGCCGAAAGCATGAGCCTTATGATAATTCTGTCCCGGTCCGGGCCTTGGCTGCTCTCCCTCCAAATTCTATATGAGAAATTCTCATGGTTTCGAAAAGGTGTAGATGAGGGCAGTTAGGTTTGGCTTCAAAGTGTAGTCAGATAGCATTCAAGCATCGTGTACTCTCAACCAGGTAAGAACCTCGCGGTTTAGTCCTTTTCAAGATTCCTTCTTCTTTCTCCTTCATCTACTGCTCCCATTTCATGTGCAATATGCATTCTTCTCTCATTGCTTCCCAATTTGTTCATCACGTATCTACTTGCTTCATGAGTCATCTTGGCTCAACTCAATCAAACTACTTCCCTTCGCTTGCTACCGTCTCCCGGTTCGATGGAGCCTTAGGGACCAGATTTGGCAAGGTCTTTAATAAACTACCTGCCTCCCTCTACACTTCTTCTCTTAAAAGCACCACATCAGGATGCATCAATTATACTGAGGCATAATTCATGAAGGATGGATATAAGGGGTATCCATCTGAGTGATAAGATCTATTCCACGATAGGGCATCTTTTTAGCAAATTTCCTTGTATCTCTCCCATGCATTATAGAGACTCTCATCTTCCCCCTGATTGAAGACAATTATTTCTCCTCTTCTCTCAAAAGTTAGAGTTGGAGGAAAAAAATCTACTCATATAGGCCTCCATTAACTCTTCCCAGCTGTTCACTGATCACATTGGCAATGAGTAAAACCAAGTTTCTGCCACATCTCCCAGTGAGAAGGGGAAGAGTCACTTGATCACTTCTGGTCTCACCCCACTAGCTCGACCAGATTGCCATCACTGCGAATCTTCCCATATGCTTATCGGGATCTTCATAGGATAACCAAGAACTGCGTCGTTGTACCATAGTAATCAATGTCAGTTTCCAAATAAAATTGTTGGCTTCTATGGCAGATTGTCTCACCGTTGAGTACTTCTCTTGGATAATAGGTCTCCAAAATTCCTCCATAGTATTAGGCCTCTGAGGTCTCTCTGCTTTGTCTTTTTCTTCTGGAATAGCATGTAGTCTTTCTCTTTGATTTGCCTTACTTCTGGTTCTACACTTGTGATTTTCCTCAGATTCTTCAGTGTTCTCTCAATTTCAGTGTCTAGAGGCAACAAACCTGCTTTGGTTTTCTAAGCATTTAAAATCTTCCTGAAATAGAAACACACTAAGATCAAATGAATTGTGTGGGAGACAATTATCTCTATTTAAACTCATAGAAAAAATTTCACAGCTTTCAACCACGCCATTAAACTGTTGATTCTCTAAAATTTATAATAACAAAGAAAAATGTCCAAATTAGTAAATCCCTTTTTGGTTAGAATATTGATCTTTAAATTCATCATTTTATCCCCGACCAACAGCGCCAAAAACTTGGTAAGACCAGATTATATATATATAAAAATTAATAACACTATTACCAAAGGACTATTAGCTAATCCACGGTAACGGCGCCAAAAACTTGTTATAGACCAAACTGTATGATGTGATCTGTGTATGCCAAACTTCTGGTACTTTCACTCAAGAACTATTCATTCTTCAGAATCGTCATACACTCCCTTATTTCCACAAGGTGATTTATGTTATTTTACCATTCTTTTTTTTTTTCATCAAAGTGAGTCCCTAACATAGGACACTTTCAAAATCCAACACTTTGCACATGTGTGGGCTACCACTATCCCGCACTCATATATCAACCTCGTATTTCTTCAAATCCGAGTCCAAACTCCACTGGGAGAATCGACCAGAAACGTAATTAAAACTCAATTCCGTGTCTCAAAACATATATATACATATCTGTACTGGAGGTAAGTCCTCAATGCACCCAAGACTCACTTACACTTCTGATCAAAATAATATTTACACAAATCTCAAAACTTTCTACTGTGTGTCCCAAACTAATCATAAGCCAAATATACAATGACCCATGATCGATATGAACTGGGTCTAGCCATACAAGCAGGAACCTCCACACAACACTGGGATGCTCCTCAAAATGTATGCCCGACCAGTGATAGTTAAGGTCACGCACACCCCCAACCTCCAAAAACCCCGCAACAAATCCTCAAGTCATGCAACCGTCCTTCAGACTGCATCTAAGGTGGAGGGAATAAATGGGGTGAGTTCGACAACCCAGTAGTGAATCCCATAACAAGCCAAAACTTATAAAACATTTCAAAATACAAATAATTCAATACATCCCAAAAAAAACATGAGCATTTTCACCACAAAGTTGATGTGGAAACAAATGGATGCAATACTACCACCATCTCGACCTCATCGTTGACTCTTTGGCTTTTCACCCAGTGGACTAGCCAATCATCCTCGAACAACGACAAATTGTCGACTTACTACCCGTGGATATGCCCACATCCCGTATAACGACAAATCATTGACTTACCACCTGTGATAAGCCCACATCCCTGATATCCAGGATCTTCTCGGGATTACAACCTGTGGACTAGTCATAGTCCCAAAGGTCTCACTTACATCAACCCTGACTCTCCCTGACAGTCCTTGTGATACTCTTAGCTGCCATGCTTTAAAACAATTTCATTAAAGCATTCACCCACATGGATATTTAAAACATCATGTACCGCTTAAATCAAGAATTCCATAGATATAAAATATACACATTTATATAATATATTAGAAACTACATACTCAAGCATGGAATGGTACACTCACAAACCATGGTATAAGGTGAGATGGTTACAAGATCCCCACCTTCCTCAGATTCAAAATCCACAAGTCTCCCAAGGAAGTCAAAACCGAGGCTACTCCAAAGGATCCAATTAACAAGTCATAAGATATCTTAGCCTCAAACAATCCGGGAGCCATATTAAATTACCTAATCAAGCCGACATTACTTCACCACCCGAATCACAAATATTCTTATACCTACCAACATAAACCTTGATCCTTCAAGAGCACTCTTTTACACTTACTATCAACATTTAACACCCCTTATGGGTAAATAATAAACAGCACACACAACACTTGTACCTTGTTTCACTTTCTATCTCAAGAACCCCTTTTTTTTTTTTTCTTTTTTTTTTCTTAACTACCATTTTGACCAGCCATACAAGCTTTTGTTCACACTATGGTCTTCCTTGGATCAGAAGTTCCCTATCTCTTAGCTTCCATAGCCTCGCAATCAAGTCATTCGACTCGAATCAAGAGTTATGGTTTTTACACACTGACCTGCCCGAGACTATTTCCTAGGGAAAGAATCTGTGGTCCTCACTCAATTCTTCGACGAAATTATGGAACAAATGAGCCATAATTTTGGCTATACTTTCTTTCGATGAAGCTACGCCTCTATGTGGCTACTTTGAGAAGGATTTAAATCATTTATTTGATCAATATAACTAAACTTATGACTCAAAAAATGTGAACTGCCTGCAACAAGGGATGACCACCCGACTTTCAACCTCAAATTCAAGGGCCTTATGGTAGGGTTTAGTTCTTGTTACTTCTAGACATTTAGTTGGGCTAGGTCTTGGGCTTCTTTCTCCAACTAGAATCATCCAGCTTCGAGGCCCTTAGGGCCATCTTATACAAAACACTCATGGGGTCAAGGGAAAGCCGGACAAAGACCTCCCTTAGACACACACACACACATGCAATCTACACAAAATTGGTCTTACAAGAGGCTCCCCACCAAACACACCCCATCAAATCTAGGGTTAGACACCAAAACCCACAATATAACTCAAAGTCCATAAGAACACAACTAAGGCCTCAAAGATCATGTTTACTTACCTTAGTGAATTTTCCACCAAAACCAAGCTTTCCTTCAAGCCTTTTTCCTCCTCTTCTCTCTAGCTTCTCTCTAGGAATTCTCTCCTCACTTCTAAATTTCCGTAATTTTCCACCTCCTAGCAAGAAGTCGGTCTAGCATCCAAAACCGAGGAATTGGTTTGCTTGGCACATGGCAAGCTCTTTCACGCACTTGCCATCCGTCAAGACTTCCTACCATGCATATATGAGGTGTCATGCCCTCATGATGCCACATAACTCACAAGGATATTATTAATTTAATCCTCTCCACTAACAAGTCAAAGGTCCTTCCAAGACATATTTAATTGCAACCACAAACCACCAAACTTTAACTAATTATATAATTGACCCACATGCCATAAAAATGCAATCTAACACACTTTGCTAATCCTCTAATTAAACCAACCATTAACATGGCTAATCTTAATCACAATTTAAATATCATAGGGCATAAGTTGCATTTGCTCCCCAAGAATCCTTACTTGAATATAACAAAACATATACCAGGTGTTACAACAACGACGCCAAAAACTTGTTAAGCCAGATGCTTGTGTAGATGAAAAGATTGTTTTGCTCATTTTTTAAATGTATTCATTATAAATTGAGTTGGTCTTGATTACTGCAAGTGCATAGATCGTACAAGTAATAAAAGTGGATATTTAAAGTCTAGATATCGTTCCCACGAGTAATGATGATAAATCAAAAGACTAACTACCCCAACTACTCAAGATCATTACTATTTGAACTCTACTATTATGATGATGAGATGACTAAAAAGAATTTTAATTCTAGATTTCATTCTTTAATATACATGAAAATAAATTTTAAATAAAATGGGTTTGAGAATTCACTGAGTGAGACAAGAGTGCTTATAGATCAATGAGTAATAATCAATTTTGCATCTCTGATTTATCTATTATTTCAAATGATAAATTGGAAAAACTCAGTTTGTCAAAGATGCATGATAGTATAGTTTGGATTTCTCCCTTTAACCATACTTTAGAATGATTAAGGGTTCATATTCATTTACTTAGAGATGATTTTGGCTGTTATTGTAATTTGTAACCCTTTCTGTGGGATTTAAGTATTTTTCCTTTCAAGACTTATACTAGATCGACCGGGAGAATTCGCCTCATAGACGTAATACGCAAGCCTTCTCCAATTTGATTGACACCTCATTCTTTATTTCTGATGAAAATTTCCATCTCCTTGATTAGATCTTTGCTAACACGAGATCATAATCAATTCATCAGAAAGAGAAGAGACCTTTGAGTGATTAAACTGATACTTCATTCCACTATCCTCAATTATAAGTAAATTGGTGATCTATTTGAGTAACCCATCAGAGTTCATTAGTTCCTTAGTATTAGTCTACCATACCCATAAAGAGCAGCTCTATACTCTTAGGATTCTCCATCTCTGTGTCACGCAGAGGGCCTCCTGGAAATCAGAGTAAGATATATGACCTTGCTTGGGTACACAGTACTACTACTAGGAACAAATAAATTCACAAACAATACCAATCAAATAAATTTAAGAATTCTAATCATATGCTTCCACCAGGTATTAAAATGACTATCATCATTGACCCATTTCCAAAGAGCTTAACTTTTCAAAAGTGGTTCACTCATATCAGTGACTAACTGATCATGAATACTAAAATCATAAACGAACTGAAATAAATGAACTCCAGAAACTTTCCATCCTCCATTTAAATCATACAGTAATGAGAAAGATGATTTTAATAATAAATTCTAACTCGAAGCTGCACTTCAGTTCAATACCCAAATCCATAAATCTAAAAAGAATATAACTAAAATCTACATTGAAACTCTATTGAAACTAACTCTACTAAAAATAAAATAAAAGAAAAGAAAAATAAAATATACAAGAGTCTTCAACCACCCAAACATCCTGGAGTTGCGAAGCTGCGCATAGTGCCCTAGATGCTTCTATTTATAGACTTTCCAATGTTGGGCCTCACTTCATTAATTGCATTATGGATCCCCAAAATTCTGGCCCAAATTGGTCACTATGTCGCGACATAGAAAGTTCTGTCGTGACAGAGTTTTCAGTCTTTGAAATTGGCCTTTGTCATATCATGCAGTCTCCTATAGCGTCTTGTTTTTTCAGCTCTTTCTGGAATTCTATCTTGACAAACTTTGATAATGTCACAACAGAATTTTGGTGTGGCAGTCTTGTTCTTGTCGCAACATGAATGTATTATGTAGCAACATGAATGTATTATGTCGCGACACCAAACTTGTTTGCAACCAGTTTTCCTGGCGTCTTTCTCGCTTCGAGTCTATCAGACATAATTTTCTCGTCGCGACTAAACATTTTCCTTTGAGCCTCGCCAACTCAGAATACAAAGTTTTCTATCTCGACAAGATTTTTAGTCTCAGCAATTTCAAGTATGCATAGAAACTCCTTGGTCGTAAATTTCTCCGTACTTTTCTTCTCCTCGATTGCCGCTTGTCGAAATGCTTGTCGCGACATAAAAATCTTTGTTGCGACATGCTTGACTTGGCTAATCTTAGTTTTCCTTCTATTTCTGTCACGACCTAATTTTATTCTATCGTGACAGAATTCTTTCATTCCATAGCTTTTATTATCGCGATAGAAAATCTCTGTCACGACAGAGATTCTACCTTCATTTCTTTACTATGTCGTAACATGAGCTCTTTGTCCCTCTAATTTTTTTGTGGTCAAGCCTTCAACTCCTTGTCACGACAGAATTCAATTTCCTCTATGTTTTGTTTGTCGCGATAAAGAGCATAATCTTTGTCGCTGAGTTGCAGATCTAAGTGTTCTTGGGGCTAGAATTCGAATGTTATGTCTAAATGTGATTTTCTTTGTTGCATTTAAATTTCCTGAACTCGACTTGGTTCTAAAATTCCTTGCCTAAAATAAAAACACTGTATTCCTAAATGGACTTGTATTGTATTCTTAGCATTTTCTATTACGACAGAATTGTCTTTTGTCGTGACAAAGTTCATCTCTTAGTCTTCAGCTTTTTATGTTGCGACAGAGGAAATATTGTCGTGACACAGCTCCTTTGCTCTCTGCCTTGATCATCGTTGCGACAGAGTTAAGGACTGTCGCGACAGTCTTCTTTTCATTCTTCTTTAGCAATGTCGCGACATAGAACTCTTTGTCGCAACAAAGATTCTATTTCTGCCTGAAGTTTATCCTGGACTTTGTTGCGACATATAGTTGTTGGTTGCGACATAGTTCTTTTGGCTTTTTTGAAATTGTATCACGACATATAAAAACTATGTCGCGACAAAAACTGCTGCAGTTTCCATTTTTTAGCTTCTGCTTGTTTTCTCTCATTTTTCAATCAACACCTGCAAAACACAAAGTTGGTGAATGTTCCATAATTTGGCATACAAATAGAGCTGAAACTATTAAAAACATGCCATAACAAATGGATTAAAAATAGATGAGTTTAAGACTCATCAGTCACCAATGAATCCCCGCTAGAGTTCTTTCATGCTTAAGTAGCATGTAAATAAAAAGGGGTGCGTTCTTATCATTCTGTGGTTAGAATCTTTCAAATGGGTGAGTGGACTTCAAGTTTGGGGGTACTGGAACCGAGGTATATGTTAGAGATCATGAAACAATTACACATAGACTTGTAGGAACCTCATGGAGAACATGGGGGGTTGAGTTGCTTGGTCAACCCAACCTTGCTTAGCTATGTTCCTTAGAAAGTTGCACAACTCTAAGGATCCCGGGATTTTAGACGATAAAGGCTCGGATTTTTGATTTGATTCATTTTAACTCTCCATGTTGGTGTCGTGTATATCACACTCATGTCGTAAGCGTTTTGGTGTGTCAATTTTCATGCATAATAGTGTTATGAGTCTGTTTCTTGCTTGGGGACAAGAAGGAAGCTAAGTTTAGGGGTGTGATAAGTGCCCAAAACACTCATCATATACCCATGTGTGAGTATGTTTTTGGTTCATCAACCAATATCGCGACGTTACGACGTAGTGACGTCGCTGGGACTCTCCCAGTGATAAATTTTCAAATATAACGAAAGAACGAAAAAAAAATAGGAAGGGGTACGAGACGGGGAAGACGACAAAGGAAGATTCGAGAGATCGTGTAATCCTTATACTTGTATTTTCTTTCTCAAACTCTTATTGATTATAACCAAATGATTAATGAAGAAAATTATTCAACTTTATTTCTGTATTTTGTTATATTCTTGTTAAATTCATATGTGTTAGTTTTTAATTCAGTTTATTCAGTATATCTATAGATCTGATATCGACTTGCTCTATTTCCTGTTAATTATACCTACATGGTGGTGTTTGGCTAACACCATCTTGTTTTTGCCAGGAATCTAAGATCGAGAGATAAAGGTTCTCGTGGATCTGGGTAAAGTGACACTCGGTCAATCGGAGAGTAGAGATCTTCCTGTTCTGAATGTGGCGATTAGGGTCTAACCATTTAAGCGTCTCGGAGTCAAGGGGTGAAGCAGAGATGCGATCAACCCTACTGGCAAGATAGGCAAATATACCTCGAGAGAGGATATCTCGCAGGGACGATAAACCTCGTGTATATCCGTGAATATACTGAATAACAAATTTTACATAGATGATAATCCATTTAATATGGCAAGGAAAGGAAAAACCCTAGTCTTCATTAATTGAACTAACAACTCGTTTAGGATCAAAGTGTCATTATATTAGTAGAGTAATTCACCTAAGCTCAGATCCAAATAATACTCTAGAGTCGATTCCGGTATTCAACACACTTCTCTTCATGAGAATGACACTTGACTAGCCACTATATTACGTAAACTCGATGCGTATACTTACGCAAACGGGCCTACATTTTGTACTAATTTACACACCTTCTCTCATTGGATGTTGACATTTTGAAGAACGGGAGATTTGCTAATTTAGGGCAATTTATTTTTGCTCGGTTGTGATTTGCTTTTTAGCTAATTTTTTTAACAAGTAGTAATTCTTGTACTTTATTTTCTTTCCTTTTTCTCAGAGGTACTATGGAGGAATATTCAAGAGAAGATAGACTTACCTCCATAGAAGCTAACCTTGACTTCCTTATTCATCATTTGGACCCAAGAATTCATAGCGACTCACTCATGGAACAAGGAGTATTATCTTATCAAGGAAGTTCAAAGCCCACATTTCAAGAGGACGAAGAGTTGTGTCCTGTTAAGGAGCATATTTTTATCTACATAGATGAGAACAAGAAGATGATTAGTCTTCATGAGCAACAATATCCAGATTTAGATGTCTTCCAAGTCAATCCTAGTGCTAGATTGAAAAACGTAGAAGCTCAAATAGGACACTTAGTCCAAGCATTCAAATAAAAATTCTCTATGACCTCTCATAGTAATACTTTCACAAATCCCAATGAATGCATGGATACTTCTTTGAGCAATGTGCAGGAATTTCCTATCCTGAAATTTGTGGAAGAAGGTGAAAATGAGCTGGATATTGAGAAAAAGGCACTCCTAAGCAACTTAGAGAATGAAAAGTAATTAGTGGCTAAACTAAAATTTGAAGAAGAAAGTCAAGTGATGGCTATTGAAAACATCTTGGTGAAGATTGACACATTTACCTTCCCCATGGATTGCGTGACTTGGGGCATTGAAGAGGATCCCTAAAATTCTCAAAATTAAGAAGACCACTTCCTTCCTCAAGCCAAGCATGGATTGACGTCAACAAGGGGGAGCTCACCTTGCATGTGGGAGAGAAGAAAGGTAAGTTCAATCTCAACCAACCATTACCATTGACGGAGTAAGAAAGAACTATGTGCATGAAGATTTGTAGATTGCTTCCATCAAAAGGGTACATGTTTGAAGAGTCTCCCTTTCTCATAGATGTGCTTGCATTTGTAGCACATAAAGGGGACTGTTTTGAAGAAATTGTGGCTTAACCATTAGCTACAATTAAAGGGGATTATGAGTTTCTTCCCCCTCTTCAAAATCTGGAAGAAATTATCCTTAGGCTGAATGGTTATAAAGAAGAAGTGTTGTCCAAGATGGATGATTAGCCAAATGGAAGCACTAGTGCTTTTCCAATGAGTCTAGTTGGACTCTAAATAGGAAGTAGCTTCTTGGGAGGCAACCCAAGCTAAGTAATAAGGATTCTATCCAAATTTCTCTTTTTCTTTTTCTATTTTTAGTTACTTTATTTGTTTTTATTATTTATTGCTGGGATGAAAATGTGTAGCAATGTTTTAACTTTATTTGTTAGATTTTTTAGAATAAAGTAAGTTTGAAGCTCAACAAGTTGTCATGACTAGTTTGCAAGAGCAAAAGATTGTATCAAGGGGCACTATACCAATGTCAAGGTTTCAAAATCTTCAAAGTGACAGAGACTAGAAAGGGGAGTTCAGTTTTCCCAACTCTCTCTATTACCCTTTTACATTATTGATTCCTTTTGCTCATTTCTAGACAATTAGGATAATGTTCATCTCAAAGTTTGGGGGTGTTTATTTTGGTTATTTTATCATATCACACCCCACATGTTGCATATGATAACTTTGAGGATTAAATTTTCTAGTGGTTTTATGGATGATGACTTTGTTTGATGCTTTCCAACTTTTTTTTTTTTTTTTGGATAATTAAGAATTTATTACCAAAGGGGCAACGCCCAACCAAAGAATACAAAGATCCGAGGCCCGAGGCCACAACCAGGCAAAGAAAAACTGACAAAGACCTCCCTAAAATAGAGGAGCGTGCAATGCTCGAACAACACAAAGCCACCAACAAAGACACAAGCCCACAATCCGGCAACAAAAACAAACAAGAACCCGCCCACAACCCGGTGCAAGGCAACAAGGCCCCCAACAATCACATATCACATGCAACCTACCAGAGATAAAATATTTATAGGGAAGGACCATCTACATTGATCCGTTTCTGCGTGACTATCAACCTTCTCCGAGACCAACACGGTCTAACATCATCACAAATGAGGCGAAAGATAGTATCAGCTGGAGCATAGGCGAAAGATAGTACCATTTCGATGACCCCATAAGTGGTAGATAGTAGCACCCCACGCAATCTTCTTAGTTTTGGTTTATTTCGTTAGTTAGAGTTTTTGAGTTAATTGAGTTTTGCTTGGATTAGTTGTGATGTCAATTAAGATCATAATTGAACCCTTGAGATATGGACAATATTCAAGAGAATAGGACTTAATGTTTAATGAGTTATCTCTCTAATAGGCTATTTAGTCATTGGTTTCTCAAAATCCATGCACTTGGTCACTAAGTACCCTTGAAAAGTAATTTTTGCTTGGGTTAGAGAAGGTTTATGAGAATCCATCTATCTTTGATCTCCATGGGTTCTAGAACTTGTTCTATTATTGCTTGAGATGAAATCCTAGGCAACACAACAATTGAGAAATGATATAGGCCATCCTTGGAAAGATTGTGCCTTTCAAGCTAACTTACATTATGCATATGCATATTCCTAGTACCAGAATGTTTTTTTGGATAAGTAAGCATTTATTTCCAAAGGCAAAGCCCTCCCACAACTAAAGAATACACGACCAAAGGCCCAAAAATTACGTAAAACTGGACAGAACCTCCTAAATCGAAGGAAGGCAAATGCACTTCAAAACAACCAACAACAACCAAGGATAGCAAAACAAACAAACAGACACCCACCCACATCCCGCGTAGTCACCACACCCAAAGCCCAAATTTCACAACCCGGGGCTAAGACACCCCCAGCCCAATACGAGGTAAGGACCCAACCGTAAAGAACGAAGTTTCACTTAATCAACCAAATGAAACACTCAATGTCAAGAATATTAAGAGGGAAGGACCATCTCTCACACATAGCCTGCTCAATCGGATTATCCACCACCTTCCGGAAACTTGAGATTCTCACCGACATCACATAAATGAGATGAAAAAGTAGCATCACCGGAGAATAAATATTCTCATAAATTTACTATTCCATTGCTCCATTAAGTGATAAATGGTAGCACCCTTATGCAATCCTCTTGGTGATAGAACAAAAGGATTTCCCTTGCAGCAATTACCCATAAGAACTCATTCTCCCAATCTCGTGAGTTCTAGAATCTCACATAACCTTAAACTCTCTCAACCGCATACCTCACAGTTGAATTGGCAACCAAAAAACAAGTGGTTCCTATCTTCAACATTAGTCCGGCAGAAAACACACGATATAGAGTCGATCATATCCCACCTGAGAAGCTTGTCTTGCACAACCAATCTATCCTGAATGGCCAACCAAACGATGAATGCATGTCTCCTGATAGCTTGAGGAAACCAAATCGTATAGTGCCAGTTGACCACCGGCTTCTTTGGTCTAAAATTGTTCCAAGCTGAGTTCACAGTGAATTCCCCGTGGCTAGCCAAGTGTCCACGAGATAAAATCCTCTCTAGAGTCATCAAGGCTATAGTTGGTACAACTATTCTTAATAGCGATAAGATCTGCAGAGTTCGCAATTGGCCAATTCCACCTACCACCATCAATAACCTCAGCTACACGAGCATTATTATGAATAGCTGAATCATATATGATACGGTCTCCATAATATGGTAGAAGAGGGCCAACCGGGTTCCAGGAGTCATGCCATAAAAAAGTCCCCTTACCATTGTGCACCTTGTGTTTGATGAAGGGTCTGATCTCATCTCTCACCAAGCAATTTTCTACAAATTAATCATGGCGTACCGTAATTGTCCAGCCTTAAATAGCCAAAATTATGTCGTATAAGAACCAAGTTTGAGGCCACACCTATACATCACTACTCCTCAAAAGAAAGGTTAACTAAACACACCCATAACATGAGGATTTGAACAGAAATGTGGTGAGAAGCAAGTCAGCGAAAAGAGTGGTTGAAAATCAAAAGAGGTCAGTAAAAGGAAGGAGAAAAAGAAAAGAAAACGTAAAATATCAAGTGTAAAAGAAGTAAAGCAAAATAGAATAAAAAGTCAATGAGGAGTGAGTCTAGCCTCAGAAATTTCCTTTCCTGTATAAGTAAACTTAAGGGGTGTTTCAACACCTGGTACCCTAAGGCCAACTGGTATGGGAGCTACTGATTTAAAGCTCGCTAAGGGTTGGTAGAAAGCTTAAGGGGGTTTTGACATTCCACCACTCTAATAACCTTGTCTTGAAGAAAAAGGCTTCTTGGTGTTTGCTGAAAGAATGCATAATTTGTGCATAATTTGTGCAAAAAATGTGATATGAGGAATATGGAATGATGCACCTAAACAAATTTTGAGGTGCTTGAGAGTGTCATTGTGCCACTGCTAAGAATAAGGATGGAGTATGAGCCGTGAATAGAGAAAAATATATAAGTTTAGGTAAGTTTTAGCCTAAAATGACTACTCAACTTCCCCTTACCCAAGCCTTACATTACAAGCCTATAAAGACTACTTGATCTTAAGAGTTGTGTGTGCCTACATTAGTGGAGAGTGATAAGAACAACAAGCCTATGGAACCTAAATATATCATCCTAGGAGATCCGCATATTTATCTCAATTCTCATAAACTCATCTAGCTTGCAAATTGATTGGATAGGGGAAGACCACACACACACACACAAATTTAGATGAGAACCATGGTCTAAATTTGTCTATTATGAGATTAATTCACTATTAAAATTAATAAATTATCCTGATCATATTCTCTATATTCCTTGTAAGGGTAATTCTTGAGACACATATCACACACCCCTTGGCAATCTTCATTACTCAATTTTGGTTAAATAAAAAGGGTGAAAGGAACTTTTCTCTTCCATTGCTTGGGGATAAGCAACTTCTTTCTTTTCTTTGCTTGAGGACAAGCAAAACTTTAAGTTTAGGGGTGTTTGATGAGTGTAAAACTCATCTATGTTTTGAATTCATTTCACAAGCGATTTTGAGTATTTTATATCCATATTCATGTAAACCAGAAAGCAAGTGATTTAGAAAGAAAAGATACAACATAGTTCCAAAAAGAGAATTAACCAAATGTCTCACAGCGCGTCATCGGGAAGATGAATTTTTCTATATCATCTAGAGAATCAAATGGCACAGATCCACTATGGTTGCATTCTACATTCAAAGATCTTTCCAACGACACCTCACACGCCCAATTCCAAGTTAAAATGAAGAAGTTATAGCCCCAACAAGTTGAAGAAGAAAAACAGGCCACTGAGAAAAAACTATGTCGCGACATTTGTAGATTATGTCATGACAAAGCCAGCAACAAAGCCAGAAACTTTGTCATAACAATCCTAGATTATGTCGTGACAAAGTTTTTTTTTTGCAACAAAGTTTTTCTGTTGCAACAAAAATTTTCTATTGCAAAAAAGTTTTTTTCTGTCATAACAAAGTTTTTTTTGTCGCAACAAAGTTTTTCTATTGCAATAAAGTTTTTTTGTTGCAACAAAGTTTTTTATGTCGCAATAAAGTTTTTAAATGTCACGACAAAGTTTTTATGTCGCAACAAAGTTTTAGACAAACTTTGTCGCGACAAAGTTTTATTATGTCGCGACATTGTGCTGGGCATCCAGAATGCTGATGTCGCTACTCAAAAATGCTGATGTCCCTACTCAAAAATGCTGATGTCGTGACACAAAAATGTTAATGTCGCAACTCAAGTGCTGGAAAAACCAGAAAAGCCCAAAAAATTAATATTTTGGATTGTTTTCAAACCCATTTCAACCTAGGACTATAAAGACTCGTTTTTTAGGTTTTTAGGGAAACTGGGTGGTGGGAGAACACCTCTCATGGGGTTTCTCTCTCTAAACTGCCCATTTTTTTAGTTTTGCTGGAGATTTTGATTTTTAGTAGATCTTAGAGTAATTTTAGAGCAGATTTTATTTGTATTGAAGAGATTTCTGCTCAGACTTCGTATATTCGCATTTATTATCGTTTCGTATTAACGATCGAAACTCAAATCACGATTTGAATCTCACTCCTTATCTCGATTTCTTTCTTCATTTTCTTACTTGTTTGATTGGTGATGATTGGAATAAAGTAATGGAACATTAAACACCCTCTAGGGGAGGGGATTAATTGTTGAACATTCAAATTTGCAGGTTTTCAGTTTATTTTGTGGGTTAGAAGATTAGTTTTATATAATTGGCATTGTTCATATAATGAATTTTTCTTAATATATTTTTTTTTTTGGATAATTAAGAATTTATTACCAAAGGGGCAACGCCCAACCAAAGAATGATTGTACCTAAAAAATGATTCTTAATATTAGTAGCTTATACCCAAAAAATGATTGTATCTTGCTTTGATTTCTAGGAGACCCTCTGAATCACATAGGGATGGAGATTCTTGAGAGTATGGAGCAGTTACTTGGGGGCATGTTAGACTAATATTATGGAACTAATGAACTATGAAAAATTACTTTGATAGATCACTAATTTACTCATGGTTTGAGGATTAGTTGGATGATGTATTAGTTTAATGTTAAGAGGTCTCACCTCAATTTGATATAATGACCTTGATCCCATGTTAGCATAGATCTAATCAAGAAGAGGGAGAACTTTATTAGATTTGATGGCTGAGATACCAATTATATTGGAGAAGGCTTGCATTATCCTGTCTATGGGGGCAAGTAGTCTCCAGTCCTAAGAAAAGGGTGTGAAGTATTGGAAAGGAAAAATACTCAATTCTTAGAAAGAGGATTATATCCTACAAGCACCACTCGACCTATGTATCCGAAGGAACGTATGACTTCTAATTAGTGAAATATATAGTGTGTGGAGTGAATCCAAGCCAGGTTTGATATCGCTTCGACAAATCCAAATATCCAACTCACAAATGTTGTGCTTTCAAGGAAATGCAAATTAATTGTTAAATGATTATCACCATCCCTAGTGCCTCTCTTCATTCATTTTAGACTTAAGTAGTTGTTTGTTTAGAAGATTTTAGGATTAGTTTTAAATAAATTTTTACTTTAGTTAAATTGATTTTAATCCTCGTCCTATTTGGTCACCTAAATAGTGAAGAGTCCTTGTAATCGGGGTACTCAAACTCCAATTAGAGAGAACTCTAACTCTCGTGGGTACTTATATTCTAATTCTAGAGTCCACTTTATTACTTGTATGACCCGTGCACTTGCAGAAAGGGGATGTTGTGTTGGTAATACTTTTCATTTTAGTTTTTTAGTATGCTTACTTATTTTTCAAATTAGTTTTTGAGTATTTACCACATTAACTCGCTTAGCCATATGTTCATATATACATCATTTGGTCCTTACAAGTTTTTGGCGCCATTGTTGGGGACTTTAGTTAGTCTTTGGTAGTCATGTCGAAAAATTGGTCAACAAGTTTTTGGCATCGTTGCCGAGGACTTTAGTTAATCTTTGATAGCCGTGTCATAAATTTTGTCAACACATATCATTGAGGGCAATGCTAGGTTTTAGTTGGGGGGAGGGGCAAGCAAAAAAAAAAAATCAAGAAATCTTAATGCTTTGGGTTGTCTTAGTTTGGGTTGTTTGTTTAGTGCGTTTTTTTTTTTTTTTGGATAAGTAAGCATTTATTTCAGTGTGCGTTTTTAGTTGCTTTGAAGTTGTTTTAGTTTGGTTTGTTTGATTAGGTTTGTTTAGGGTGATTCTATTTAGTTGTGTTGATGGTTTCCCTTTTTTTTTTGGCCTTGCAGTGGCTTCTAGGAGTTCGTTTTATAATGAAAATTTCCATTTTGTTGGTGCTATTTAACCTGGTTGTTTTTTTTTTTTTGGAATGTGGTGAAAAACTAGACTAGGTTGTGTGGTAGCAACAAAAGAAATTATTCAAAAAAAAAAAAATTGGAAAAAGAACCGATGGCCATCAAGGCACTTGAATGAGAGCTTACCTTGAAAAGAACCAAGCTATTGATAAGATTATAGTAAAAGAAAGAGATTTAAAATAGTTAGAACAACTCCTTGTTTTTGGAAGCCTAAGGGTTTTCAAGGCCAAGCAACCATGGGAGACCGAGCTAATATAGTCTCAGGACCCTCAAAGAGGTATTTCCCTTAAGAGTTCCTTTACACACACACAACAGGGCTCTCTTATATACCTAGAACGACCAGCACTCCACCAAAAAGAATAAATTATTCCTCTATGCCCTATACAGAGTTGAGACACCTAGAAAAGAAGATTTCCACAAAGCCCCAAAGAAAAGAAAATAGTGTGATGTCATGGAACATGAAAGATTAAACACAATCGGAATCCTGAGCACAGTCTAAGGAGTCTATATAAACCTAATGCCTGATTAACTAGCCGAGTCATCGATTTCACCGCTTCACGTAGGGGGACAAAAGATGATTATCCTGTTAGAGTTTTGACCTTTAGAGTAATGTCTGGGGTGAAATTTGAAGGGAATTGAATTCTCGGTGCCCTTAACCAACTGGTAAGGAGTCACTAATGGAGCCCCGCTACACGGACACCAATCTAAGCATCTTAACATTGCACCCTACAGCTATACTAAAAAGAAGAAAAATAAATAAACAACATTGGTGTGTTCTTAACATGTGTAAGGAGTTCCAGAATGCCGCGAAGTTGGGAGAATGAACTCTTATGGGTATGTGCTTCTAAAGGGAAATCATTTTGTTCTATTACCAAGAGGATTGCGTGGGGTGCTACCATTTATCATTTATGGAGGCATCGGAATAGTAGAATTCACGAGAACATCTATTCTCCCGCGACACCATTTCATCTCATCTGTAATGATGTTCGATTGAGAACTTCTAGCTTCAAGGTGGTGGACAATCCTGTGGAATGTGAGCTATGTGTGAGAGATGGTCCCCGCCTATATCTTGGTCTTGATGGTTCTCATGGCTGATTGATGGGTTTCTTTGCTATCGGGTCTCGCCTTGGGCCCCCGTCGCTCTCTGGGCTCGGCCGCAGCCGGGCTGGGGGCGTGTGTCTCCCTTCCGGCTGTGGAAGTGAGCTCGTTCTTTGCTGTTGTTGCTGGTCAAGGCCGGGTTGTTTTGGGCTGTGGCCTCTTGTTTTTAGGGGAGGTTCTGGTCCGTTTTTCTTCTTTCGGGGCTTCAGCCTGTGTATTCTTTGTTTGTGTGGTCTGCTTTTTGGTAATAAACGCTTAATTATCAAAAAAAAAAAAAAAAAAAAAAAAAACATGTGTAAGGAGTAGGGGGATAAAAGGTTTTAATGGGGTGCGAGTGGTTGGTGGCTATTTGTACAAAAGGGACCTATAGATCTCTTTCACGGGACTCTTTAAGAAAGAATCAGTTGAGAACAAGACACTTAAATTAACTCTTATCACCATATTGCTTGAGTTTTTGAAACCTTAAAGTGACTAAAATGCATGAGTCTTCTTGTCGAAAAACTGCATATAAAGGAATACTATGATCTCATGAATACCAACTTGTCGTATGTAGTTGGGGCTCTCATCTTGTATAATAAATGATGAAATCTAATATTAGTATACTTCTTTGGGCTTCGAGGGCAAGCAAAGATATAAGTTGGGGGGAGTGATGAGAGCCATAAAGTACTGATATTCGCATTCTTTGATCCTTGTATTTAGAGGCTTTCATCACTAATCTTAGCATGTTCTAAGGGTATTTTGTGTGTTTTATAGTAGGCCTGCTAAATAAAGCAAGAAAGCCCAAAGAAAGCAAGAAATCCAAAGAATTTGCTGGAATAGCTTTGTCGGGCCGTAATGCATGAAGAATCGGGTCAGTTTAATACAAATGCGTGCAATCCTCTACAAGCAAATGAATAGCCCACTACAATGTCTGTCTAGAAGTTGTGTTATGAAAAAAATCAGCCACTGCATCACTGTCAAGGTTCGTTTTGACGAGCTAGTCTCCTACTACAACGTGCAGAGAGGCTTGTTTGAGGAATTTTGTGTTCCCTTCTATAGCGAGCAATTCAACCGCTATAGCGACCATTGGAAGCCCAGCCCATGTATGAGGTTTTTAGGGCTGCTTTGGATTGCGAGTCTATAAATATAAGACTTAGGAGTGCACGAAGGAGGTGGGCAGATATAGAACACTAAGGTTTGGAAGGCAGAGACTGACGAACGGTGAAGAGAGACATGGAAGACGTGGACCAAGACACTATTTACGCTAGTTTTTATGTATTTTCTTCTCTTAAAACCATTTGATGAATTCAGACTTGATGGATGTACTGAACAACACTATGTTCTAGAGTAATTTCTAGGGTTTTGTCATAGCCTTGTCGCACCCACAGATGGATTAATTATTTATTGTTTTTATTCATTATTTATATGATTTCTATTCCCATGATTTCATCAAGATGGTAGTGTTTCACAATACTGGGCTTGTTTCTTTATAGAGTTTGAGATCGAGAGATGATGACTCCCAGGGATATGAATAGAGCAACACTTGGTCAATCGTTGAATAGAGATATCCCGATTCCAAGTGTGGCACTTGGGGTTTAAACATTTAGGCGTTTCAGAGTTCAGGGTTGAAGTAGAGATGAATACGCCCTATTGGCGAGATAGGCCAACATATCTCGAGAGAGCATAGCTGGTAGGCATAATCAACCCCTCAGTGGGAATTAATTAATATATTTAATGAATAATTCATCTAGGTTAAAATCCATCGGGTGTAGTAGGTGAAGGAAAAACCCTAGTTTCTTCACATTGATTTAGAGGACAATTTAGGAGTAGTTTTTCTCTACATTAATTAGAATTCACTAGAATTTTAGATCCATATAGTATCAGCGCAAAGTCACCACTCGCATCTCTCCTCGCTGGGCGACACTCGACTGGCCAGACTTCACGCAAACCTCGACGCGTATACTTGCACGTACAATCTTACGTTCTTGCATTTATTTACACCAATTTTATACACCTACCTCGAGCCCGTCATGTCGCGACATCAGGCGCGACTAGGGCAGATCCTTGGGCTTTTTGAAGTCCACATTATCCGCCTCGTATTCAAGGCCCAATCATTAAGTGCCCAGTAAATGTAAGCCCGGTAGAGGCAGCTTTGGGGGATCAACTTCATAATTTCTAAAATATAGGAGGCGTAGCCGAAGCTTTTGTACATATTTCTTATTTTTCTTTTTTATTTGTCTTTTCGTTTTTCATCTTTTAGATTAGAGTAGTGGATCCTGAGCTAAAATATTGAGTTGGATCGTTGTAAATCAAGCTTCATTCATGTATGAACTTTAGTGGAATCTGGAGTTATTTCTAGAATCCATTTTATTTCGTTTTGATTACATTTTCATTGAATTTGTTTGATCAACTAGTCATTGTCACTTGTGATCCGATTATGAAAGGCTAAGCTCCCTCTAGGAAGGGATTGGTGTTTTGGTTATCATTTTGTAGTTTTTAAATTAATGTTATGAGTTTGAATATTGGATTGATTTAATTGATATTGTTCTTTGAAAGAACTGTTTCAAGTAATAAAGAAATCATACCCAAAAGAGTTGCATCTTCGCTTCCGGCTCTCAAGATCCCTCTAGATGGGCTACCCGAGCAAAGAGCAAAGAACTTAGAGGTATACTAAATGATACTTTCTTTAGAACTCATGCACTCTAAATATCACTAGATGAATCATGGGTGATAAAGTTCAACCTTGACTTCTGCAATGTCTTTCCAGTGACAGCAGAAGTGTGTTCCCGAGGCATAAAGACCATCTGGTGATTAATCATTTTAATATTCAGAGAGTTCATCTCAGTTTGAGAGAATGTTTGTGCTCTTATAATATAGGAGTGATTATTATGACTAAACTATGGATTCAGATGTCAATTAAATTGATGGAGTCTTGTGTTATCCTATCTATGGGAGCAAGCATACTTCATTCCTAAGAAATGGTTGTGAAGTACCGGTTTCTGAAAAACAATCAGATCTTAGAAAGAGGATCAAATCCTAAAAGTAACTATTTAGACCCATTAACCTGGTTTAGGAATATGATTTTTCTTAAAGAGTTAAATGTATAGTGTCAAGAGGTATTCTGCTGTTATACTACTCAAATTCTTGAACAACTTAATTCAAGTCCATGACTATATTGTTTTTTAACCTCATGCAATTTAATGATCATCATACTAATCCATTCCTAGTGTTATTCCAACTTAATGAAACCTCTAATCCATTTAGCTTAAATTATCTTTTTCATTAAAGAAAAATATACAAAAATACTTTCATTCCATTTAGGCTAGTTAATCCAATCTTCAAGTTGGAGGTTCAAATAGTGATGATTTTGAGTAGTAGGGGTACTTGATCTTTAAAGTTACTCATCAAACCCTGTGGGAATGATATATGAACTTATTATCCCCTTTATTACTTGTATGACCTATGCACTTGCAGTGATTTAGACCAAATTGAATTTTAAGTATATTATCAAAAGAAAACAGCAGAAAAATAGTATTATTAGTCAATCAAGTTGTTGGCATTGTTGCTGGGGGTTTTAAACAAATCTCTAGTAGTAGCAATGATTCTACAATCTTAACAACAATTTGGTCTATACAAAAAAATGGTTATCAAGTTTTTGGCTACGTTGTCGGGGATTGAAGTAAAAGTTTTAAGATCAATATTCCCGCCAAAAAGAAAATTGTTAATTTGGGCATTTTTACTTTTTATCAAATTTTTAGAAAAATTCAAGAAAAAAAAATAGTTTTAACTAAAGGGAGTGGATTCAGTGCATGTCTTTCTATTGAGCTAACCAGGTTATTATCTAGTGGACTTACTTTGATTTAGTGTGCTATAATTTCAGGTGACTCTTACATGCATAGAAGAACAGGAGTTAATTTATTGCCACTAGACACTAAGCTAAAAAATACAATTAGAAATTTTAAGAAAGAAAGAGCAACCTGAGAAATAGCAATGGCAGAACATAGAGAAGGTAACCAGAATGTTCCTATAGTAATCCCTGATAGACCTTAGCAAAGGCAAAGAACAATGGAAGATTTATGGAGACCAATGATAAGGGAAGAGTACTCAGTAATAAGGCAACCAACCATTGATGCAAACAACTTTGTACTGAATCCTATCTTAATTATTATGGTGCAGCAAAACCAGTTTGCTAGGCACCCAAGTGAAGATCCAAATAAACATCTAGGCAGATTTTTAAGGATGGCCAACACTGTGAAGCTGAATGGAGTCAATCCTAATGTAATTAATCTACAACTATTTCCTTTTTCCTTAAGGGATATAGCAGCAAGCTGGTTTGAGTCCTTACCCTATGACTCAATGAACAAATAGGAGGAGCTGGTAGAGGCATAGTTAAGAAAAATTTTCCCTCATGTTCTCACTTTTGAGAGGAAAGGAGAAATCATTTATTTCAAGCAAAAAGAAGATGAATCATTGTATAATACCCGGGAGAGATATAAGCAACTTCTAAGAAGATGTCCAATGCATGGTATTGAGCAAATGACTCAGATGGATATCTTCTACCATTCTATGAATTACACTTCGAAAGAAACTATGGATGCAACCTCTAGAGGTGCATTTAGAAGGAAAAGTGTTGAGGAAGCAACTCAGCTTATTGAGGAACTAGCTAAGAGCAACTACAGAGCTCCATTTGAAGCTTCAGGGAGTAGTGGCAGGCTGAGAGGAGGTGCAGTAATTGAGTTGAACAAAATGTCAACTATTGAAGCTAAGCTAGGTACAATCATGAACAGGATGAATAACCAAGAAAGAATATGTCATTCCTATAATGAAGTGGGAACTGTGGAAGAAGCTGAGCAGAAAAGCATAGCTGAACAAGGACTTGTTCATACAATGTTGAGGAAGCTCAGTATATTAATGGAAATATGAGCAATAGCTTCAAGCCAAACAACAACCTTCCAACCCACTACACCCTAGCCTTGAGGAACCATGATAACTTTTCTTATGGGGGTGGAATGCAGCAGGGTCCAAGACCAGCTCATAATTTCCAACATAATTATGCACCACTTGGTTTCCAAGGACAACAACAAGGGGTTCAAAGAGCAGACAATCAAGGACAAAGGAGATCCCAATCCTTTGAAGATCAGATGCTGACTTACATGTTTGAGCATAAAAGGATATTGAACCTACATGAGAAAAAGTTTGCTGAACTTATAGAGTTCTAGGCAAACACAGTTGTGTTTCAAGCTAATACAAATGCCTCCCTGAATAATTTGGAAACTCAAGTAAGGCAACTGGCCCTAGCTATGCAGAATCAGTGTAGGGACTCTTTCCCTAATGTACAAAGAAGAATCTAAAGGACTACATGGCTATTACACTAAGGGGTGGCAAAGAGTTGAAAGGCGGCAAAGAAGTCGAAGGAAATGCACTGAGGCCGAAATCGAGAAAGTATCATAATTCAACAAGCAAAGGGAAAAAACAGCAAATGGCCATCGAGCAAGGCTCAACAACATAAGGAGCAAGGTGAAGTGGCCAAAGAATAGACAATGCTGAAAAAGGAAGTGAAAGCTTATCAACCTCCTATCCCATTCACAAAGAGATTGAAGCAATCCAAGCTGGATGGTCAATATGCCAAATTCCTGAAAGTTTCGTTGTTTGAAATCAACACCTTTCCCCAAGTATTAGCCTGCATGCCACACTATGCAAAATTTTTTTTTTTTTCGATAATTAAGAATCGATACCAAATGCAAGGCGCCCCAACCAAAGAATACAATGAACCGAGGCCCAGGCCACAACCAGTAAAGAAAAACGGACAAAGACTCCCCTATAATTATGGTGAATCAAGAACATCCCGAACAACATAAAGCCACCAATAAAGACACGAGCCCACATTCCGGGCAAAAAAGAAGCAACACATGAACCCGCCCACAACCCGGGCAAGGCAACAAGGCCCCAACAATCACAAATCAAGCATCCAACCCGAGATAAAATATTATGGCGACCATCTCTCGCACATCGGACCGCTTCAGACTATCAACAACCTTCTCCGGAGACCGTAAATACGGTCTAACATCATCACAAATCGTGTGAAAAATAGTATCAGCCGGAGCATAGTTGTTATCCATGAATTCTACTATTCCGATGACTTCAAGTGGTAGATAGTAGCACCCACGCAATCTTCCTCGTAACAGAGCCAAGGACTTTCCCTATCGTAATTACCCACAAGAATTCGTTCTTCCAATTCCTCGAGTTCTAGAGACTTCACAACCATAGAATCCTCCGCCAAATACCAGTCGTGAAATGGCAACCAAGAATAAGTGATTCCCGTCAACATTAGCTCGACAAAATACACAAGATATGTGAGTCGGTGAGACCTCACTGGAAGCTTATCCCTGTAACTAACTGCTCTCAGACGGCCAAAACAGTATAATGAAAGCATTTCGATGGCTCGGGAAACCAAATCGTAATGGTGCCAATTAACAACCGCATCTGGTCTGGTGCGGTTCCAGCGTAGCTTACAGCGAAAAACCCCGTATGATCTAGAGTCCAAGAGATAATATCCCTTCCTGTGAGGCATCGATACAGTAATTGGCACAACTGCTCTTGATAGCACAAGGTCACCCGAATTAGCTGGGTGAGGCCAATTCCACCCCCTTCATCAATAACTACAACTTACCAAGCTGCTACAGTGAACTGGGCAGAGTCATACAAGATCCGCTCACCATAATAGTGGAAGGAGAGGACCAACCGGTTCCAAATCGCCATGCTAGGTCGCTTCCATTACCCACCTTGTGCTTTATGAGGGGTCTGATCCTCTAAGTTAAAGGATTTTCCGCCAACCTGTGAACAACCTCGTGGGGACCTTTGCATTCCGTAGGCTCCCGCCGTGTATAAAACCTCCGCACCCACGCCACCCATAAGGAGTCCTTCTTGTAGAACAGATTCCAGACATGCTTCATAACATTTGAATCATTCAGGTCTTTAACACGTCTGAGGCCTAAACCGCCCTCCTCCTTTGGAAGACACATATTCCCACTTGATCTTAGCACCACTAATTTAATTTCCTGCACTCATAAGAAACCATCAATGATCAAGCCAATCTTAGATATATATAATGGGATAATAAACAGCCGCACTCAAGATACCAGAGCATCGGGGATAAGACCAAGCACCACTGTGACCGCCAAGAGTAAGATAAAGATTTGCTTGTCCAAGACCGGTCTCGGTCGTAATTTTGGAATAAGAGGCATAACCACCGTGGAGTGAGCCTTAGAAATCGGGAGGGTCCCAACATCTCATAAGAACCCGCCTGCACCGAACCCCGTGGCGTTCAACAAGTCATTCCTAATCTCTTACCGTGAACTCCGGTTAGGAAAATGGCACTTTCTGCCAGATCACTTGAAGCCTCCTCGAAGCATACAACCGCTTTAATCTGGCCCATGAATACCCGAACAATCGGAATGCGTCCCACTGTTAGGAAAATAAAACATATCATCCGTGAAACATAAGTGAGTTAGGTTGGATTTCTCAGATCCTGGGTGAAATCGAACTCCTTGCTCTATTGGCTACTACAATCAGATCCGGAGTTTCTCAACAGGAGGATGAATAAAAGATGATAATGGGTCCCTTTGTTTAACCCGCGCTGCTAGCAAAACCCCAAGCTCACCATTTATCGAAATAGAGAAGGATGTAGATCCAAGCCATAATACATTTTGATGCAGGAGACCTATAAACACACCAAAGATGCTGGGAATTCACCCTAATTATTGAAGAATTGATTGGGGAGGCCAAGACGCATTGAATACATGTGAAAACTCCTTCAGACCTCATTCGCCTTGGAAGGCAAAATCGCGGTCGACTTCGATGTCAAACCCCCGACGTGGAGCCGCCATATTAATTTTAGAAAGTTCGCTTATTTATTTTAGGAAGATTTGCTTTATTTATTTTAGAAAGTTTGTTTATTTATTTAGGGGAAGATTTGGCTTTATTTATTTTAGAAAGTTTGCTTTATTTATTTTAGGAAAGTTTTCTTTAGAGTTGCTTTTGTAATTTAGAAAGTTTCTTTTTCAGTAGTTAAAGTAGTTAAGTTCTTGTATCAGAGTTTTTCCTAGTTAAAGTAGAAGTTGCTTCTTTTATTTAGAAAGTATGGGGGCTATATATACCCCTAATGTAGTCTTCTTTTGACAATCAGCCAAGTTTAATAATATTTTCGCATTTCTTAAGAGTCTTTCGTTCTCTTATCTCGGGTGGATTCCCTTGGGACGCAGTTCGTGGCTTCTCGCTACCTAGGTGGATTCCTTGGTGGCGTCTTTTGTCCTGCTTTATCAATCAACTCATTCCATAGTTGATTGTGGCGCCTTCACTCCATCATCGATCTTCAGGTGGATCGCTTCATTAAACCTATAGCAACCACTGCGCAAACTCTACTCTCCTCACCATCTCATCTTTTCTCTAAACTTTCCATAACCAAATTTTCAACCTCAACCCAAACTTTCCAATCTTGTTCCCTACTACTAAAACCTTCCTAAATACCCTTCCCTTATATACCATAAATTTACCTTTCTTAACGTAGAAAGTCTCCAAAATCATTCCATAACCTATTTTGACCTATAACCACCTAAACCCATATTTTGACTTACCTAAATTTCTGGATCATCCATCACGGTCCCAACCTTGCATCACATTTCAATAGATGAGTAGGGGTTCCCATACAGGAGAGGATACTCAAGATACAACCCCAACTAACTGTGTCGTATGCCTTCATGATGTCAACCTTTAGCGCAAACCTGTGAGGACCAATATCACGATGGTAGTTTAACATAAGGTCTTGGGTGATAAGGACATTGTCGGAAATGCTCGAATTTTGAACAAAAGCTAGACAGATGGCTGAGAATGTCTGGGAGATAATCGCGACTTTCGCCAGTTGATCTTGAGATGCACTTATAGATGAAATGAAATACAAATGAGGCCTATAATCGTAGAACCAGATTTGGGAACCCAGGCACCACAAAGCTATAATTGTACGGTTAATCTCGCGAAGCATACTTCCAGATTCAAAGAAGGAACTCATAGCTGCGCAAACGTCACTCCCAATAATACCCCAAGCCACCTTGAATCATCAATGGAAAAAATGGCTTCCTTGATCTCCTCATGGGAAATTGCTTTATTCAAATAGATCCATATGCTGGGACCACCAAGTCATCCAACTCACCTAAATACTAGAACGGATAATCGTGGGCTCATCGCAACATAAAATACTGAAGTGCCTTACGCTCTTCGCCACGGGCAATCCGTCTTGGGTTTCATGTCCATTTGCCAAAGTGAAACCCAAAGAATTCAGAGACATGAGCTTTGACAGCTTTGTGGAAGAACAGTGTTTGGTCCCAGCGCTTAGTTTCACCGAACTCTAGATTTTGCTTCAAGAAACTCTCCTCAAAGAATGCTGTTTCATGATAATTCTTTAGGCACCATTTTCCCCAAAGATGGGACTAGAGGGACTCATGAGCACAAAGAGATCGGGCTCAGCGGTTTCTGGCCGCTTACGCGCTTCATGCAACCTACCAAAGATCGAAACGAAGGCTACGATGGCCCTTCAAGAATTTTCAAATTTAAGGGTCAAGATAATATGGAGACATCGAAACCGCTTATCATACGCCTTTACAGCCCAATGAAGTCCGGATGATCACCCGTAAATTAAAGAATTTGAGCCGATGCTTTCCCCGGGGCCCCGAATCGATTTACCTAAGACCGGTAACCAGAGGGCATCGACGATAACCTACGTGGGGAGAACCCTGTGGAACGTGACGGAGGAATATATCCAAGCGATTCATTTTGGGCCAATCCGCCTAACTCTAGCTTTAGTTAACACCCGTCGACTGTCATCCAAGGAATAGCGGCCCAGAACAAAGGAACACTCATCCGTAAGCTCAAGGGAAAACAGCACTCTGTGGAGTTGCCCATGGCCGTGTTTAGTCCAACATGTCATTCTGACCTTTCACGCTAAAACCCGGTGGTATTGAAGCCGCCCATAATCCAAGGGTTTTTGCCAACCAAGGGCCTGTCCCATAAGAGATGGCGCTGCACTCTTCTGTCCATGTAGTTGTTAGAGGCGTATAATCGCCGAGAACCAAAGGAGATGTTGTTTTCGCCACGTAATGTGGCAAAGCATAGCTGTCCATGGAGTGAATAATATCAATGTCGACCTTCTCAGGTTTCATTAAATCCGCATTCTACCGCAGCATGCTCAAAAGAACGCACTATTGGAGTGGGGTCGCTCAAGCCCCTTATGTTCCAAGAGGCGAACTTAACCATCGGGAAGATGAGTCCCCCTATCATTGATCCGCAGACAGCGGCCCGTTTCTTCACCCCCTTAAGCTTCTTCTGAAAGAGGCAATGTGCGTGAAGTCCACCATCAACCCTTTTATGTGCCTGAATGTAATAATGGGAGAAGTATCAGAAAATCGGTGTTAACAATAGGAACGGACAGTGGTTCTTCCTCCACACCAGGACCCTCCTCCTCGCTTTGCGCTAGACATGCAAAGGTGTTACCATGCAACTTGAGAGGGATGTCAACTTCAATAGCCACATCAACTTCCTCTGCGTCCTGCCTAATTTCAGATTCTGCATGCGTAATAGTAGGAATGGTGCGACAACATCTCTTGAATTTGTGGGTTCAATTTGCTAACTTCAACCCTTCCCTTCATCATCAATATCACACGCTATCAAGCAGGCCTAAGTACTTTACTTGTTCTCAGGATTTGTGGCGATTATTCCACAGCTCGGACTCTTCTTAACTTGACAATTCTTGGGGTTATGCTAAACGATTTGCATTGAGCGACATTTAGAAGACTGAGGATATTCGATTCTTATTGTAGAATAATTGCCATTACCCCTGGTCCAGGAGCACAGATTTAGGGAATACACAATCAACCCCAACCTCTATACAAATTCTAGCAAAAGATAATTTAGTTTGGTTCTCAATGAGCGGATCGAGTGCGGCGAGTTCAAGCGATGCTTGCAATGTGCGAGACAAGTCTTGTCGATTATTCCAAAAGGAATGTTATAGAACGACCCGGACCAGGATAGATGATAGGCGAATGTTGAGCATGTCCATTCCAGGGCCTCCATGCACGTAATATGGAGCGGTCTCCTGCTAAGTGCCATGTTCGGCATCCATAACCCGATCCAGGAGCCTCCCGGGATCCACGAATCACGAAGAAGAATAAACCATTCTCGGTTGTAGAAATTTCAAGCATCTCCCTCTTGCCCCAAAGCCTATTAACCAGAGAGCGCACCACCGGGAACGGGAGGCGCTTGTCGAGCGCCTGCAGACATCCGCTCACATGTCAATGCCCTCGTTTCAGCCTCAGCCCGGAGGTTTTGGCAGCTAAGCTTACCATCGGCCACATTGCGGCATGTAGAGCGCAACGGACCCCTGATTTTCCTGGGCATAGAGACCGAACTTTTCGGGATCTTGCATAGGGATCATTAAGCGATCACCGAAATTAATGGTATTTGGAAAATGCGGGATCTGATGGACATACCCTTTTCACTTGAAGCGACCTTTCTATGCATCGCCGCTTCCTCACATGCTGCCGTCACGCTGCCCGGAAGAAATCATAACTGACACACGCGAAGACGAGGGGGCTTGGGTGAGTTCAATGCGTGGATTTGAGCTCGTCGACGGACCGGATTCGAATCCCGAGCTCGTCGGGCGAGCCATGCTTTCTTGTCGGGCCAGTTAGCTGGCGGTGCGTCTTATTGATGCCATCTTGACTCTGAGGTAGCTTTAGGCACCTGGCGCTGCCTGATGGAGTCGTGGGGTGACTCCCTTGGAGGATCGCGCGTTGATGTGCTCGATAAGGGAGGTGTTATGGATGGGTGAAGGGGTCTCTCCCTCTCTACCCCGGAGAGGGAGTTCGATTGGATCTCGGTCGTCGGTGGTTTTGATTCCTTGTACTAGGGAACTTGTTTGCTGCAATTATTTTCCCGAAATTGGGATTCCAAGCATCCGATGTCGGCCGAGGTCGAGAATGCAAATCACAGGTCACGGATCTTGAGACTTTGGATCTCATAGGTTGGATACATGTTACACAGATCGGACATCATTTACAGAGCTGGGCCTTAGCGGTGCGGTCACCTCGTGATTGGGATTGAGTCGTCACTACCCGCAGACTCGTGTGGTCTGACATCTCCACGTCGCTGACATCTTTGGCGGTGTCAACCCGTGAGATCGTAGGTCGGTTCCAGTGCCTCCCTCCTCCTCCTCGGCGAGCGCGGCTGCGAGTGGAAAATAAGCGTGTGCGGATTCTGCCGTGGGATCGTTGATTTGGGAGTCTCACTCGGTTCTCTCCGGTGTTCGCGGCTCGAGATGACGGCGTTTAGTTTACGCCGGGATGGGTGTAAATTTATCGTAATATTGGCCCGATCCGCCCGGTTGAGCTGCGGAGTCAAAGTAGCCGGATATTGATGGGCATGATGCCGCGATCCTCTATGTCGGCCCAACCTTGGAATTAGGTTTTGTCCGTCTCGGATCTGCGCCCAGTTACGCTCCTCACGAGCTCGATCTGGGTAGATCGATGTGTTATTCACCAGAGGTTTCAGTCAGTAGTGCGGATGATCGCAGTTCCCCAGGTCGTCTATTCGGGAGTTCAGGTGGGGTTTTACGATCTGAACCGAATCAACTTGTGAGGAGACCGTGATCCAGTTGCTTTCGGAAGAAGCAGCCTAGTGTTCGGCTTGGATGGATGGCTAGCGACCAGATTGCTTATATGGAAGCAAGAACCTTGGTATATGTGAGGACGCCTGTCGGTGATGGAGATCCAGATTGATAAGTCTTGATGAGCACGGAATATGGAGTAAGTTCGAGTTCTTGAGAACGAAGAAGTGGAAACTCTCGATTTTATTAATGCTTAAAACTTGAAAGAATACAAGGATAACAGAAGCCTTTAAATAGGCCAAAACAATATGAAGAATAGAAACTAAATATTCGGCCATAAGGAAAGTAAATATTTGGCCAAAAACAAAAAAAAGGAAACTAGATAACTTTTAGGACAAGACTTGGTGATAACAAATTAGCAGCAAATCAGGAACAAATCAGCTCTCCAAAATAGCGACAAAATCGGGGAACAAATCATCTCTCTCCCAAATAGCGTGAATCGAGGGAACAAATCATCTCTCGAATAGCGACAAATCGAGAACAAAATCGCTCGAAATAGCGGCAAATCAACGCTAATCTGACGAATCTTTCTAAAAAGAAATAGAAACTCCTATTTTCCTAGCAAAACACACTTTCTAAATTAAATAAAGTAACTTCTATTTTGACTTGGAGAATAAATCTTTCTAAAATAAAACAACTCCAAATCAAAATAGTAATAAAACTCAAAACACTTGGAAACATAAATATATTCGGCGTCTCCAAGGTTTCACAGCCTCCCGAATCTGAATTTTCCATAATTAAGATTGAATTCCTAATGAATCTTCTAGAAGCTCTTGCATCACGGATCCTTTGTGCTTTGATTCTCATCACCCTGGTATGCTGATGTTGTCAATTACTTATCTTGTGGAGTTGTGCCACTGGTCGGCTATGAAGAAGAAAATTAAGAAGCCCAGATTCTGATTTTATATTTAGGATGAACCACTGCTATAGAAGAGAGAAGCGGATATGGTCGCCAGGAGTGTGTTACAGAAACATATGAGGTGGTATTATGGAGAATTGTCATGCATCACCATATGGAGGACACTTTGCAGGAGATAGAACATCCCAGAAAATTCTCCAATCAGGTTTTTATTGGCCTACTTTATTCAAAGACTGTTTTGAATGGGTGAAACATTGTGATGCTTGTCAGAGAATGGGTAACATCAGCATAAGAAATGAAATGCCCCAGCAAGGAATTCTGGTGGTGTAGATTTTTTATGTTTGGGGAATAGATTTCATGGGACCTTTCCCATCCTCATTTGGTAATATATACATTCTCCTAGCTGTGGATTATGTATCCAAATGGGTGGAAGCATCAGCTTGTCCAAGAAATGATGCCATCATAGTGGTTGGGTTTATACGAAGAAATATTTTGAGCAGATTTGGAGCACCCAAAACAATCATCAATGATGAGGGAAGCCATTTTGCAAATAAATTTTTTGCAAAACTCATGAGCATCAAATGGGCAAGTAGAAATTTCCAATAGGGAAATAAAGAAAATTCTAAACGATAGAAGAGTATCTTATATGCTCATGAGAAGTATATGTAAAAAGTTAGTGCAATAAAGCTAGATGATGCATTGTGGGCTTATAGAATTGCTTACAAAACTCCCATTGGAATGTCCCCATACATAATAGTATTTGGAAAACCTTGTCATCTCCCCTTAGAAATAGAATACAAAGCTATGACAGGCCATTAAGAGCGAATTGTGACTTTCAAAATTGCGAGGAAAAGAGACTACTCGAACTAAATGAACTGGAAGAGTTGAGAAATGAAGCTTATGACAATACCCGAATCTACAAAGAAAAGACAAAGAGGTGGCATGATCAAAAGATTATGAGGAGGGAATTCAAGGCGGGAGAAAAAGTCCTCTTATACAACTCCAGGCTCAACCTATTTCTAGGGAAATTAAAGTCAAGATGGAGTGGTCCTTACACAGTGGTAACAAGTACACCCTTTGGAGCAGTAACACTAAAAGATGAATTTGGAAGTGAATTTAAAGTAAATGGTCAGAGACTGAAATATGATCTTGGGGGAAGCATAAATGAAGTAGATCCAGATTTTGAAAAGGGAAGAGAGTTTTGCTGAAATGAAGACATCCTATAGTAAGTGTCTGGCTAAGGACATTAAATTGAGCAGCTTCTTAGGAGGCAAGTCAAGCAGAATTTTAATTTTGATAGTTTGATTAATGTTGATTAATTTTATTAGTTTGAAGTTTTAGTTTTAATTTTGTTAGAAATTTTATTATGAAGTTTGATAGATTGCGGGGTTTTTTTTTAGGAACAGGGAAGATTAACTGGAAAGAAATATTATTAGAAAGCGCACTTTCTCAACTAAAATGTGCAAAAAAGAGCTACAAGGGGGAGTATTTCTATTTCCCTTAAATTATTTTTAATAATAATGTATAGTTGAAGTTTTTATCGGGCTGATGCCCCTTTCCTATGGTTTTAGGGGAGATGCTGTCCGATTTTCGTTTTTTCTGGTGGCCTTTGGCTTCTTGTATTGTTCTTGGTTGTTTTTTAGGCTTTGCCCTTTTGGTAAAAAATTCTTACTTATCCAAAAAAAAAGTTTGGGGGAATATAAAGATTTTTAGAGCATAAGTTGTTAGACAACTTTCTTGTGCCAACTGCTTGAATTTTTTTTTTTTTTTGATAACGAGGGGTGATCGGTCACTACGCATCCCCATAATCCTTGGGACCACAGGAGAAGCAGAGCCAGGTAAGACTCCTAACTTTCTTGAATGCTTTGACAGATATGCGGTGTATTGAGTGAAGAAAGAGATTTGTTTATACTTGAATAGAGTTGTTTAAAGTATGTGTTTTCACAAGTATGAACTAAGTGGAAGACTTTAGTGCATAATTTCATTTGGTTTGAATGGTTGAAATTAAGAAAACATGCAAAGATTTTGAGGGAGAACTGAATTCTGTCGTGACAGAGACTGTTATGTTGCTACATCGGTTGAACTTTTGGTGCTAAAATAGGACAGACTATGTTGCGACAGGCTTTCTTTTTGTTGTGACAACGTTGGTGCTAAAATAGACATGCAAGAAAAAAGTTTGTCGCAACATATTTTCTCTATGTCGCAACAAACAGCAAACTTGGGCCTCAAAAAACACTTCGCGACAAGATTTCTATATGTTGCGACATAATTCAATTGGAGAATAGATAAAATTGTGTCGCGATAGTTTTTGCTTACTCGAGACAAAGAATTACCCTAATTCAAAATTCAGTGAAAATTTGTGTCATGACAATTATTTCTCTATGTCGCAACATAGTATTAAACAAAGAGCATAACTTTAGGTCAAGAATCTGTCGCGATAATTAAAGAAGCACAACAACTCTTGGCCTATAAATAGAAAAGTGTGAAGACTTAAGATTAACTTGTCTCATAATATTCAAACCACTCAGTCTCCCTCACCAAATCTCTTTAGCTCATTCAAAACCCTAGATCCTTAAACCACTCTGTCACAATGTCTGAGCCCCAAAACCTGGTTCCAAAACTCAATGAAATCATGGAAGAATATGATGAGTTGGAGAATGAAACAGTTCAAGCCACTTAGGCAGTAGTAGGGCAAGGTGAAGAAAAGGCTGAGGTAGACGAAGAACTTGAGCAGGCAGTGGAAGAATCTAGGAAGAGGAAATGAGGAAATGAAGAAGCGGAGAGCAGAGAACAAAAAGCTAGTGATTGGGTCTCCGATATGGCTTATATTGCTTGGAAAGATAAACTACGTCACAAAGACTTCATAGGGGAGAGAGGCTTCAATAAGTGGGTTTCTCCATTCCAAGAGCTAGTCGAAAGCAAGGGATGGCATCTGTTCTACGAGCACAAAGCTCCTGGATTTGTAGATGTTGTAAAGGAGTTCTACGCCAACATGGTGGGGGATGAAAGATAAGGTTGTCTACGTCAGAGGTAAATGGATATCCTTCGGCAGAGAATAGATTGACTAGACTTACAATCTTTAGGAAATGAAGAACGGATCTAAATTCAAATGACTAGAGGAAGCACCCCGACTACGAAGATTGTGGAGCACCTTCTTGATGGCAAGGGAGTTGAATTCCACCCCGGGGAAGAACCCACACGATCCGTCGCCGAGGACATTTGTTGAACCCGACAAAGGTTTGGTTTTATTTTTTATGTTTAGTCATGCTGCCTTCCAAACACCTATGCATAGTCAAGGAGAACGAGGCAGTCTTATTATATGCCATCCTCAAGGGCCATAAATTCAGTGTGGGCAAGATAATAGAAAACTGAATTATGAGTTATTACAAAGGAGGATACAAAGGGTTGATTCCTCGCGGCGCGATTCAAGACTCTTGCATCTTAGGGGTGGTCGAGGACTTGGAAGAAGAGGAGAACACTTCAGATATAAGCCCTGACATTATGAGGAGATCTGCAAAGGAGTGCAAGCGAAACAAAGGGAAGATAGGTGGAAGTTGTAATGGAAGAAGAGAACCCGGTAATCGGCAACCACGGCTGAAGGTGAAGCACGAAGCTCGACAAGCGAGAATGCAAGCCCTAGTCTTGACCTTCTCCCTTGATATGAGACATGTCCCACGAAGCGGTGAAAGCTGAGCCATAAGGTAGCAATCTTTCTTGATCTTGGAACTTCTTGAAGGCCATGAGACGAGAAATGGAAAGATAGACTGACATTTAAAGCTCGACTACAACTTCGGGGATGAGTACATGGAGGTTGAGTTGAAAAGGAGGGACTAAAACTTGGAAGAAGCTCTAAAGCAAAGAGATGAGAATGGAAAGTAGATGGGAAATAAAGAACTGTTTGAGTGAAATTGAGAGTAAGAAGATGCTTTTCTCTCGAGATCAACTCGGGGAGAGATGGGACTACTGAGATAATGAAAGAAATGAAGGATTCTATGGAGAACTTACTACGAGAAGAGCGGAGTGCAGCCGGGTATCTCTGTCTGAGGAACATCGAGAAGAAAATAAGAGCTCTAATTGAAAAAAGGAATGGCTTGGGAACCATGAGCTACGAGGAGAAGTGCTTGAATGAAGCTTGGATATGATGTGGCAGTCGAGATGTACTACGCCCGGGAGGTGGTCTGGGGAACCTTGAACTCCATTGGGTAGAGACAAAACGAATTGATCAAGCAATTAGCCATAACCATGGAGTGGTGCATTGCTAAACAGGGGAAATGGAGAGAGAGGTAGTAGGTCGGCTGACCACCAGAGTCGGATCTTTGAGTTCTCTGCTTCTGGCCCCGGGTACAAGTTAGATCTAGTCAACCTACCATCCTCCCATAGGCATGAAAGAAAAAGAATATAGCTCACCTTGCTCTTCTATATCTTCTCCCTCTTTGTACCTAAAGTCCACCCTTGAAACATTCAATGAAATATAAATTGTGCATTTTTGTGCTCAAGTTAATTGTTCACTTTGTTTGTAAGCTTTTTGTGTTTGTATATATTTCTTTCTTTCTTTATGTTTACTTTTGAATGAATTGGAATTGATGAAGTTTCAAGGAATAATTAGTTGAATAAATGAGAAACCAGTTACCTGGATCTAATTATCAAATCACTGCAACATGTTTGGATGATTGGAATTGATTAAAGAATGAATTTTGGTTGTGTTGGATTGTTTTGAGTTGAATGCATGATTAAAATGAACCTCTTGACTTGTTAAAAAAATACAACAACAAATTTCAAAACCAAACAAAAATCTTATAGATGCATTGGGGTAGGACAAAATGAATGGAATTGGAAGGTTGTAAGGTTACAAATAAATGTGTTGAACTTCAAGAAGAAGGAAACTTTGTAAGATTGATGGAGCAGATAAGACCTATAATTTGTTTGTATACTTGATTTGGTTATAAAAATCCTAAGAAACTCTACACATGGTCAACAGTAACTCTGAAAGAAATTGTGCCAAGATTAGGAACGTCTTAGGTGTTGGAATCGACGATAAGCCTTGTGAGAAATAAAAATAAATAAGATTTAATCTTTGGCTATTCGAGGATCTGAGGTTTGATGAAACTAAACAATGAATCGAGAAATCCAAATCTTGCCTCTTGTGAAATAGAATCCTTTTTTACTAGTGTGCGATTTTGGCGGTCACTGAAACAATACTCATACGGAAATGATCAGTGACGATGAGCGAATTGTGCGGTGTGCAAACGCCCTCTAAAGGTATCCACACGAATGGCTAATGAATGGGATGAATGTGCTAGCACCTTATGATAGGTCTTTGTCCCCCAAAACTAAAGACACCTTAGTGTCTTCCAAAACTCTAAAAAGAATTCTCTTTAAAAAACGCCCACTTCAAAAAAACCACCAATTTTTAGATGATAAACCCCATATTTATATCAAGCCTCCCAAGCCCTTTTATTAAGCAATTTAAACCAATTCCATTAACTTATTAATGGGCTTGAGCTTGGAAATGTCATGGGCTAAAGAGAGCCTTTCTAACATCTGTATAACTCATTCTTATGTGTGACCCTTTATGGGTTCACTTTCGATGGTAGCGGCCAGGCCCCAAAATCATATTAAGCCCTGAAGTTATAATTGGTCTCTGCAGAACAATTATAACTTCACCCAAATCAAGTGAATTGATGACTTAGAAAGAACCTTACCCATAGTATGATGTGATCCTTTGTCACACGATGCCTCGATTAAGCCTGAAAGCACGGATGAAGTCATCTTTATACAACTTAATCGTTTCTTGATTCTCAGTAGTGACTAAACAAAATGATATTAATAACTCACATAAATCTCATTCGATCCACGGTCATGCATTTCTCGGTCTCACTTATCAAGAGACGATATGCATCTCACTCAATTAAGAGGCGGGACAAATTCCTTCACTATCCACTCACATTCCTCCACATGATTCTTGCATACTTGACCATAGCTATATTACCATCTGGTAAAGAGCGTCGTTGAATTTCACGTTAAGACACGAAGTTCCTCATCTAAGATACGCAACACCCCAGAAATATACTTTCTACTTGATTTTATAACATGTTTAGGGTATAAAATAAGTTAAAATTGTATTCGTTCGAAAAAAAATGACATTTTTAAGAAAAAGGGTAAAACGGTAATTTTGTCGCTTTGGAAAATTTTGGAAAATTTCTACGTCTCGGATGACGAAACGGACATCACCGTTGGAATCGTCTCACAAAATCTAGCTACCTTATCGAATTTCGTCAGAATCCGAGACAGTCATAATTTTCACGAATTTCAAGGTAACAAGCGGCAGGTGAACCCCAAAAACGGGATTTTTAGAAAAATCTCAAAAATTGACAATATTTAAAGAATGTCCATTTAAGATTATTGGAACTTAGGCAGAAGCGAAATCAATTGTTTGAAATTTTGAAATGGATCGAGAATGGACAAGGGAACATGTGGGCCCATCTTAAGCTTATATATATATATATATAATAAGGAGGAGCTTGATTTGGGGGGAGCAATGAGAGATAAAATTTATTTTATTTTTTTAATTTCTTCGTTTCTCTCTTCAATATACGGAGTTTAAATGAGTCGGAATTCGTCGGGCGAAGGCAGTTCATTTGCTCGATGAGGGCTGCAGTGAGTACGGAAAACCACGAGATTTGTGAGAATTAGTAGAAGTTCGGAAAATCCTAAGTTTGTTTTCTCGGATCTCTGCAGTTACGACGGTCGAAATTGAGTCGGATAGAGACAAAGTTGATCCACGCATTGCGAGCTACGCATGGGTACCAAAATCTTGGAGTTTCGTCAAAGTCCATGAGGTAAGAAATTTTCCCTACTTGGAATAAAAAGCCATGTAATGGCATAGGTTGTTTCAAGGCCGGAATAGCCCGTGTGATTTAATCCCAAGATTTTGGGACTGAATATTGGAAATATTTGGAATTTGGATTTCGTGTAGATCCGGCTGTGTTGAAAGGATATAAATTAGATAAAGAATAAGAATATATATGAATATATGATATGATATGAATAGATGATATAAATACATGAGATTAGGAAGTATACGATTAGACCACACATGCTAGAAATGCACAAATAATAGGAAAATAGTTACATGTATGGAAAGTATGGAATTAGTATGGTTTTGGGTATGTAAACTAAGATTTTACTATGGAAGTATGAGTTTTTATGGATTGATTGTAGGATGGTTTTATGTCGTGTTTTTGGCATGTTTGGTGTCGTGTTTGTGGCATGTTTTGTGGCCTCAATTGAAAGGATAATGTGGCCGGTGGACAAAGTGTCTTAGGGATGGTTTCGGGTCAAAATTAGCGTGTCATAGGAGCTTCCAAGGAATCTACGGCACGGCCGTGCGTGGAAACCGCTATTGCGTGTTTGGGCTCTAATTGGCCCCTCGAGTATGCGATTCGTGGGTTTCACGCAGTGCCTAATACTGCATACATTCAAACCTCAGATTTAGGACGACCATAACTGTAGATTCGAACTCCGTTTTCAGGTGTTCTTGGACTCTATAGGAAGAAGCCCTTTAGTCACAGAGAATCCATCCATATATAGATTGATACAATATTGAGCTTATAATAAGTCCTAAAATGACAAAACCAGTGGCTGCTGCTATAACGCAGAGTTTTCTGAAGTTTATGATTTCTTCATGACTTGCAATTTGCATAACTCCTTCGTTAGGACTCCGTTTTGGGTATTCTTGGACTCTATGGAAAGCTCATTGAGTCTAGAATCTAACCATATGCTATTTAATGGCATTTGGTGCCCACATCTTGTCTGAAAATTGAATTGTTGTACCAAGTGTACTAATTGCTTGGTTAAAGTCAATTGGAATACGTGATAAGAAAAGAGATAGATATGACCAAGAAATAGCAATATATGTAGATTTGATATGTAGAGAATTATGAAGAAAGAATAAAATATTAAGCTCGAAGAACAAGTATAATTGTATGACTACCTAAGACCGGATATTGAATGAGGAGCATATATGATCGGTGCTTGGCATTCTGCTGGGTGCTACGACAAACCCGCATTGCGTGGGCGGGCGTATTTACGATCGGGTCTTGACAGCACACTAGTGCCGGCACTTTACTGAGTCTTCTGGCACTTTTATTACGTGGTGAGGCACGTTACGATCGGTGCCGGCACTCCACTGCTAGTCTTCTGACACTCACTTGCTAGTGCTCTGACACTTACATTGCGTGGGCGAGGCACGTATCAGATCCAATCTTGTACCATACCTTCGGGTTCTTGGTGTACTATGTCCATCTCATTCATGTTTTCCAGTCTAGGTAAACAACTATAGATATGTATATAAAAAGTTCATGAATAAGACCTAGTATGCTTAGCATACTTACATCTCAATCTTGTGTACCCTTGGAATATAGAGGCGTTCGAATTTGTAGAACAAAGTCATGAAACATGTAAAAAAAAAAAAGGAGCGAATCGAGATACCTTGACATGAATATGTAAGTCGAATATGATTATGATATAAACCTATAAATCTATTTGTTTTTGGATATGTTCTGAATTTGTATGAACTAGGTATATGTATTTGATGTGATTTGTACCTATTACGGACTAATGTCCGTATCTGCATAAGTCTTATCTGACCTTGTATGTATTTGATATAATTTTGATATGTTCCGACTTATAGTACCTACGAGTTCCTTCGCATAAGAATAAGTTCGAATAAGTTTCGTAATGCAAGTATAAGATCCGAAATACAAGAATAAGCTCTGTAACCTAAGTATAAGATCCATAAGACAAGTATATTCTCCATAATACAAGTGTAAGTTACGTAAAGAGACAAGTATAATATAAAGTAATACAAGTATAAGATCTGAAATACAAGGAATAAGCTACATAACACGGTATAAGATACATAGGAACAAGTATATGTTAAAATGTCACAATTATAAGATTCGAAATACAAGAATAAGCTCACGTAACACAAGTATAAGATCATAAGACAAGTATATGCTCAGTAATACAGAGTATAGATCAGAAATACAAGAATAAGCTCGATAATACAAGTATAAGTTAGTAAGACCGGGATATACTCAGTAGTACAAGTATAAGATATAAAAATAAAAAAAGACCGGAGATATGCTCAGTAGTACAGTATAAGATCTGAGTACCGGTATAAGTTTTGTGAAATGCGTACGGGTACCTCGATGTCAAGGTCTAGCTCAGGTACCTCCCTACGATATAGATGCGGATAAGTATTAGTCGTGAAGTTTAATTAGATGTCTTTTGGGAGATCTGAATAATTATAAGTCCGAGACAAGTATCAGTATAAGTCCGATATATATGTCCTTTGGGAGATCTGAACAAGTATACGTTCTCTATAAGTAGGAATATGTGTATATGCTGCTGTGTGAATTGATGAAAAATTCTTATATATATTACTGCATATATATTACTGTTATATGCTCCCTATAAATGAGTAATAGTGCATGTGTTTCTGTACAAGTCATATGTTTCCCACTAAGCGTAAAGCTTAGCACGGGTTTCTAATCCGTGTAGGTACAGGAGAAGACGTCCGCAAACTTCCGCATACTGCCGGCCCAGAACACTAATAAGGGTTCACTACATGTAGCTTCCGTGCTCTGATTTGTAAATGTAAAAGTACAGTTTTTGTGTATGTAAATGGGACTCAGTATATGTGTATAGATTTTGATGGACATCACTTTAGTGGTAGTTCTTTTGTATATGTAAATGATTTTTGTTATTATAGAAATTGTTTGTATACCCACAAGTACAAGTTCAGCTCTGAAAAAAAAAAAAAAACAGGTAAAGAGTCCTTGTCCAGTCTCTCACGCCTCCGGGCGTGACAGAATCCATGGTGAATTCAGGTCGAAGGGCTCAAATACCACTACTAAAATGAGAATTACTGATGACATAATCCATGTAGTATTTCTCATAGCGGGTCAGTCTAATAACATGAACTTAACATGTATTTATGTTATGAGTAACATCTTATGTTCATGACCAGCAAAACGTGGTATTTTCTCAAAAACATAATAGTCTTACTTCATTATTATTCCCACAATAATGATCGACTATGGACTATTTAGAATAGTGTTCTTATGCCTTAAGGTTTTACTATCAAGTCACATACTTGATGACATAAAGCGGAGCCAACTATTTAAGGATTTGATTTTATCAAGTTAAACCACAATTTAAATAACAAGATAAAATGATAAATGCCTCATGTACATAAACATACAATGATAATGTATATGCCATTGGGCTAGAGCATATCACTAACAATCTCCCACTTACCCTAAGCCCAATCAGGCATATATCGAATGCCTATCGATCTAGTATGACTATCATGCTTTGACTATGGAAGAGGTTTAGTCAAAGGATCAACAACATTGTCATCAGTATGAACTCTACATATCTTAACATCTCCTCTCTCAATGATGTCACGAATGAGGTGGAAACGCTTGACTATGTGTTTGGATCGCTGATGTGATATGGGCTCCTTAGCTTAAGCAATAGCCCCATTATTGTCACAATAGACGTCCACTGGGTTTGTAATGCTAGGAACAACACCCAGTCTAAAAACGAAATTTTTAATCCAAACTACCTCCTTAGCTACATTTAAGACAGCTATGTACTCAACCTTTATAGTAGAATCGACCACGGTGTCTTGCTTAGAACTTCTCTAGCTCACAGCACCTCAATTCAAACAAAACACAAAACCAGATTGCGATCTAAAGTCATCTAAGTCAGACTGAAAACCAGCTTCGGTATAACCACTTATAACTAGCTCGCCTTCTTGTCCACCATAGATCAAAAAAATATCATTGGTTCTTCTCAAGTACTTAAGGATATTCTTGACTACTATCGATGACATTCCACACAGATCTAGCGGAATCTTGGTCATGCTTAAGACACCAGGAGACATCGGTCGGGTCTGGCTTGTAGCATACATGATAGAACCAATAGCTGAAGCATATGGGATTTTATCCATGCGCTCTCTCTCATCCTTCGTGGTTGGACATTGAGACTTACTAAGCTTAATGCCATGAGACATTGGCAAGAAACCTCTCTTGGAATCTTGCATGCTAAACCTCTTTAGCAATTTGCCTATGTACCCACTTTGACTCGGGCCGAGTAACCATTGAGATCTATCGCTATAAATCTTTATGCCTAGGATGTAGGTGGCTTAACCTAAGTCTTTCATTGAAAAACATTTCCCCAACCAAGACTTGACACTTTGCAAGGTAGGGATGTCATTTCCAATGAGTAAGATGTCATCTATATACAACCTTTAAGAAAACAGTGCACTCCGCTCTTACCTTGTAAACCGCAGAGGCTCGTCTTTATTTTTCATAAAGCCAGGCTCTTTATGACCTCATCAAAACAAAGATTCGGCCGTGAAGCTGCTTTAATCCATAAATGGATCTTTGAGCTTGCGCCTATTAGGATACTTAGGATCGAAAAAAGCCCTAAGGTTGTGTCATGTACACATCCTCGAGTAAGTTTCCATTAAGAAGCGTTTGACATCCATTTCAAAATCTCGTAATCATAGTGCGATGATAACCGAAGAATCCTAATGACTTAAGCATAACGACAGGTGAAAAGGTCTCATCATAGTCAATACCATGAGTTTGTTTGAAAACTTTTGCAACAAGTCGAGACTTGAAGGTCATATCATGTTTGATCTTATGAACCCATTTACAATCAATGACCTTAACACCCTCATGTGGATCAACCAAATTCCAAACCTGGTTATCTTACATTGATTGCATCTCAGACTTCATGGCTTAAAGCCATTTTTCATAATCTGGGCTCATCTTTTTTTTTTTTGGATAAGTAAGAATTTATTTCCAAAAGGGCAAAGCCCAACAAACAAACAACAATACAAGCTGAAGCCCCCCAGAAGGCGAAAAGTGGGTGACACCACCCTTAAGGAATCATCAGAAAACCTTCCCCGAGAGAAGGAGGGAAGGCCCTGGCTCAATACATAATGGCCACACCAGGATCCCACATACAGGCCAACAAGCAACTATCAAAAACCAAGCCCACACCCCGGGCAAAGGAGAGAAAAACAACCACCCCTGGCAGAAGCGAAAGCGACGAAGATCACAAAATAACAAGCCATAGCACGAGCACCAAAACAAACCAAGAAACCCCAGGGAACCACACATCCACAATGCAGGCACAAGCGATTGTTCCTTTGAAGACGAGAACTCCGACAAGGGATCCCAAGGAGATTACTCGAAGGCCAAGCCATCCCACTCAAAGACCTTCAAATCTCTCCACAACAGAAATTGAAGCCGACCTGGACGAACAGGCAAATCAACCAAATAGAATCAAGCCCACACCCCGGGCAAAGAAGAGCTAAGCCAAAACCCAAACAAGGCAAAGCCACACAATAACCAGGAAAAATACAAGGCCAAGGCCACCAGAGAAAACAAAAAAACGGATAGCACCTCCCCTATAAATATAGGAAAGGGGCATCAGCCCGATACAAACAAACAAATGCCAACTGGCAAACAAGCCAAATAAAACCAAGCCCACATCCGAGCAAACCAAACCAGACCTCACATACAGGCCAGTCAGTCAAACCAACCAAATATAAGCAAGCCCACATCCCGGGCAAAGGAAGAACCAAAGCGAATTCCGCTACTTTGCCACGGCAAAAGGCAGCGAGAAACCAAAGCGAGAACGAGCCCGCGACCATGGAGCAATTTAAAATACCGCCCAAGGCTGACCAAGGACCATAGCGGTACACGCAATCAAACCCATTTACCCATAGACATGAGCCACGGGAACACGGTAAAGATCCGGTGGCACGCATCCATACCATCGGCCCTAACGGTATTTCCAACACCAGCGGACATACTAGGCCCCGAACTTGTGCATTGGGTTCCTAAACACGAACATACAATGGTGCTTAGAAGCCCGAAAGATGCAAGCCAAGATATGCAATGCGGAATATCCGGACTAATAATCGGTTCCATAACCCCGAATATTCCACACGGTCCTCCATTTGGAATAGACACGAGATAAACGATACATTGATGGTCGAAGGCTAAAAATTAGCCTCACGGAATACATCGACCGCGAAATAACCTTACCGGATCAAGAAGAGAAACCCGGACCGCGTGATCCTGGCGGCGCCAGTGCCGACCAATGAAGACGGCACACGCCGCGTCGCAAGCGTAGTATGACAAGCGGCCTCCATTATGGCCTTGAGCGGCTCTGGGGCCGGTCGACCCATCGAGGATCTGACCCATAGACTCAGGCGTCGGCGGCCCGGCGTGCACCGCGATTGCATATCGGATGGGGACCCATGGTTGGGTAGCTTGAAAGCCGGCACGATGCCGCCTTTGGATCAGAACTCGCCGGTCAATTTCTGGCCAGAGGCGTAGTCCGGCTCGGGCACGGGAGAGCAGGACCCGGCCCCAACTCACGGTAGAGGCTAGGAACCCCGGTAGACCTTCACCTTAGTTTGGCTTGGTAACTCGCCTAACGGTCTGAATCCACCCGGTCTGCGTGAGCAACGACCCACTTTTGGGGGCCCGAACCAACATTAGCGCATCTTGACTATGGACGGGAGGACCCATCTGACATCCTTCCATTTTGGGTATAGGATACCCATTTTGGAAGTGCTGAACCCGTGTGGACAAGCCCCCGCATCCTCGACCCTCATGGGTCCGATGCGATTGATCTCGAAGAACCTCCATCGTTGGAATGCCCTAGAGAGCATTCCTCCATATTTTATAATCTGGGCTCATCATTGCCTCATGATAGGTTGTGGGCTCATCTTGATCCCTGAAGCTCATGGTTTTAATCGTCGATTCACGAAATCCATATCTCTTGGGCTCATGATGAATCCCTACTAGACTAACCGTGGGCCTTGTGTAGAGTAACCGACTCTGACAAGCGGTTGTGAGTCTTATAGAATTTCCATGGAAGGCTCGGTGGCAACTTGTGGTTCTTGAACTTCTTCAAGAGATGTCTTACTCCCACTTTGTTCTCAGATGGAATTTAAAAGTAGTACCCTTTTGTTTTTTTTTTTGGATAAGTAAGAATTTATTTCCAAAAAAGGGCTAAAGCCCAACAACAACCAATGACAATACAAGGGGCTCAAAGGCCCCCAGAAACCCGATCAACGAATGACACTCCCTAAAAACTAGGGCCAGGGAATAATGCAGAAGCGAGCCCACTTGCCGGTGAACACGACCGAGCGAATGACACCTCCCTGAAACATAGGAGAAGGGCATCGACCAACGAAGTCACTAAATCCATACCCCGAGACGGGGCAGCCAAGCATGCCAAGCTGACATACCAACCCGCGGACTTTCAAGCCCACACCGGGCACGGGAAAACCTGAAACAACCCGCCCAGCGGCCCGGGCCACAGGCAACCAAAGAGCCCAGAAGCGAGGAACAACACGCACAGCCACCATAACAAGGTTGAAACTCTCGGATGAGTACCAGCAACGGGGCAATGAGCCAAACCATCAGCCCCAAGGCAGCCAATCCTGAGGAACCGTCGGGAAACCACACAACCCGCGACACAGCGCTAACGAGCCACGGCAATGAAGGCTGTATAAACATTCTCTGTAGAAATACTATCGATCATTGATCGAATCTCAAGAACTGGCAATTCCTTGACAATTAATTGACTAACACAGAATTTCAGCACCCCTGCCCAAAGTGCAATGCTCAAGCTGCACACCATGTCTCAGATCTTGACAACCCGGTCTTGGGCTTGGCCCGAACTCTTGACTCACTTGAGACCAATCACAGTAGGATTTGAGGAACGCTCTCAATAGAACCAAGCGGATAAGGAGGCCATACATCTCGCCGTCCCTATCAGTCACTCCCGCCGATGCATTCCCGTTAACGTGGGGATCTATATGCGGCCGCCATTGACGACCTCAAACGGATGGAGATCGAGCATACCAGCCAGACGGTCGGCGGGAGCGTTACGGTCAGCGAGACGGCCGTGAATTGGCGTTGGCTGAACCCATCGGCGATCCATTTCCGACCGCGCTCCTATTATGCGTCGCCGAGCGTCACGATCAGTCCTTGCATCCTCGCTCCGACTGGATCTGAGGCACGAGCGACGCTATCTTCGTCGGCACCAGCGACGGCAACTGCAGCTACAGCATCACACACGGCGACTGCTTCGGCGATTTTAATCTCTGCGATACCTGAGATATCAGCCACGTCGTCGGTAGCTTCAGCCTTCAACAGAGAAGGGAAAACCCCTTTTTGGGTATGGCAGGACAAAGCTCCGGCACCGAATTCAAAGAAGCCTGTGTTGATGTCATACTCATACCCTTTTTTGGGCAGGATGCTCACACACAAGGAAATATAATCCCTCGTAAGTGAAACGAAGATCAAAGCAAAAACTGGAGAGAGGAGGTTTGCGCTAAGGGAAACCCCTTCCAGCAAGTTGCTCCCATAATAAACTTGTTCCCTTGAGAGGCAGACCCCACACATAAAAACCATGTTCCTTGGAAAGGGATCGAAATCAAAGAAAAGCGAGAAGAAACGGTCTTTATGCATGAACGTCTCGGGAGGAAACCTGCGCCTTACATTTACAGTACCCTTTTTGTTTCCAACTAGATACCCACAAATAAGCACTTGTCAGTTTGGATGCTAGCTTATCGAAGCCTAACGCTTTACATAAGCTTCACAACCCCAAATCTTGAGAAAAGACAAACCATGACTCTTTTCTGTCCACAACTCATATGGTGTTTTCTCAACCTCTTTCGATGGAATTCTATTCAATAAGAACACAACAATCTCTATTGCATATCCCCAGAAGGATATTAGAAGATCTGTTCGACTCATCATAGATCGTACCTTATCTAATAAAGTTTGATTCCTCCTTTCAGATACACCATTCCATTATGGTGTTCCAGGTGGAGTGAGTTGTGAGACTATCCCACAATCCTTAAGATGATCATCGAAATTTTGGCTTAAATATTCACCACCTCAATCAGATCAAATTGTTTTGATATTCTTTCCAAGCTAATTCTGTACTTCATTCTTGAATAATTTGAACTTTTCAAATGATTCAGACTTATGCCTCATTAAGTAAATGTAACCATATCTACTAAAGTCATCGGTAAAAGTAATGAAGTACTGATAACCTCCTCTAGCAATTGAGCTTATTGGTCTGGCATCTAACATGTAGGCCCAATAAGTCACTGGCCTCTCCTTTGTGTCGACGAGAGCATTGGTTATTTTGCCTATGAAACAAGATTCACATGTTTCAAATGACTTTCATGAATGAATGTATTAACCACATCTTGATGGAGCTTTAAAGATGTGTTTCCATTGACATGGCCCAACGACAATGCCAAAAAGTGGGGTTGGATTAAGTCATTGGACTTGGAACCTCTTAGTATCCAATATTATAGATGGGCTTGGGTTGTTCCAAGTTTAGAAACGTAGAGACCATTAGATAAATAGGTATTCCCATAAAAAAATATGCATTATAGATGGAGAAAATATTGACTGTAATAATAAAGTGAAATCCATCCACGTCTGAAACAAGAAACTGAAATAATGTTTATTTATCTGAGGCACATAATATGATTCTTTAATTGGAAAACAAAGTTCCTAAACTATAGTCAAATCATAAACTCCACAAACCTAATGCGGCGACTCTTGCTCCATTCCCACTCGTGGAGTCCACTTAAGCGCTGCCAATGATCTATTAGCCGCGGGCCTTGCATTTACACAAATGTATGAGATCCACATCGATATCTAATGCCCGTAGGCAGTAGACAATTGGCTTCTATAACATATAAATACAGTGGTAGCCTCGCTACTCTTCTTTTTCTTCAGATCTTCCAAGTAGAGCTTGTAATTCCTCTTCCAATGACCTTGTTCATTACAGAAGAAGCAAACTCCCTCCTTGGGCGGCTTTGGCTTCTTGGCCTTAGGCTTGGACTGTCCTTTGCCTTTCTTGGCCTTATTACCTTTGCCCTTTCCTTTTCTTTTCATGCCTTCCCCTTTTTGAACCATAAGCACTGGATTTGTCTTTTGAAAGTTCGTCTCAACATTCATTAACATTCCATGTAACACAGCAATAGATTTCTCCATATGGTGCATATCTAGACCTTGTTATTGGACCTTGTGGCAAGTCCAACCCATCATTGATAATCCTAGCTCCCTTTGATTACTGTTCCTTTTGGACTTACAAATGCTCCTAGTACATTCATGAGATTAATGAATCATGTAATGCGTGAATTTCTTGGTAAATATGTAGTTTGTATACTTTGATGATATTTTGATTTATTCTAGGTCATTAGATGAACATGTCATGCATGTTTTTTTTGGATAATTGGGTGTGCAAAGGGCAATGCCCACAAACAATCACGAATAAAGCAAGGTTCCCAGAGAAACCTTGGGCTTCCTCACATAAACATAGGAAAAGGGGCATCAGCCCGATACAAAATCAACATTTGCCAACAGGCAAACCAACAAGCCCACACACCGGGCAGAAGATAGCAAACCAAACCAGACCCCTAACGGGCCCATCTAAGCAGCTCTGCAATTAAAACAAGCACACCTGGAAAAGGGAAACAAAACATAGCCCGCCCATCAGGGATCAATAAAGAAACAACACAAAAATTCTCACATACTCAGGCGTACGAACAAAGTAATAACTCCAGAAAATTGCTCACGAAAACACCAAAAGACTATGATCATGATCGAAACTCAAATCTTGTCCATTCCTTGACAATTGACTATTAGAAACGTAAAGGCAAAACATGGCCATAACTTCGCCGGCTCAAACTCCGCCTGCACTCGAAAAAAACAATAGGTCCCTACGCAATCAGATGCAGCAGAATCCAACTGCCAATGTCGGAGGTGATCTTGGATGAACCCATTCACCATTAGGCAAGCAGATCTCGGTATCCGACTTTGTGCAGATATACGCGGTGTGGCGGCGGAAGTAAAGCATAGACCATTGGGTTAGAATTTTGTCATGCCATGGGTATGTCATGCCTGTTAGGGTTGTTTGCAGATGTTCTTGAAAAACTTTGCTAATCTTAGAAGTCAGTTTTCATTTGAATCGAGTTAATTTTCTTAGTTTTTGTGTTGGTATGCATGGTGTGGAGAGTAGATAATTGAAAGATTGAAGGTTATCAGGGCAAAAACCTACCAATGTGTGTCAAGTAAGAAGTTTTCATGTGGTTTGGCTAGTTTTACGGAGAAGTTCAATTGGGATTTTTTAGCACCATTCTTTTGCCCTTGAATGAACTGGTTGAGGAAAGGAAGAAAGAGAAAGAAAGAAGAAAGGAAAGAAAGGAAGGAAGATATTTGTTTTTCATTGGGGTGATGCACAAGAACTTGTACTTTTAATTTGCCTTAAAGAAAACTTGTGTAATGCACCTTTGCTAGTTTTGCTAACTTTGATGAATTTTTGAGATTGAATGTGATGCTAGTGGAGTTAGGAATTGGGGTATTTGATGCAAGGAGGCGGCCAATATGCTATTACAGTGAAAGTGAATGGGGGCAGCCTTGTAGATTATCCCTCGTATGACGGAGTTGTTTGCCTTGGTTCGGTACACTTCCAAACATGGCAGCATTGCGTGGCCAAAGAGTTTGTTCTGCACGGACCATGAGTCGTGAAGCATCTGGGAACGAGCCAGTGACCGAAGACATGCAAGTGGATGGAGTTTATGGGGAAACATTCCCTTATGTGATCAAGTGAGAAAATTGGAATAATGTGGTTCTTTGATGCACTTTCACGAGAGCATTATGCACGCTTCTTAATACTCTAGATTCTAAGTTGTTGGGTTTGGTATATTAAAGAGTTGTATATTGATGATGCTGATTTTGATGAGAGATGTATTAGTACTTGTGTTAATGGGAATGCTTTTGCTGATTTTATGTCTTTGATGGTTTGTTTAAAGAAACGAGGTTGTGTGTGCTACTTGTTCTTACAAGAACATTTGTTGATAAAAAAGAGGCACATGGGGGTGGTTTTGATGGGGTCTTTGGTTGATAGACTATTTCTCTTATTTGGGATCATTTCTTTTGGCACGGCATGGGGCGAGATGTAAATTTGTATTAAGTGTATTTGTTGTCGGGCTGTTCAAATTGAAACCCATGGTTTTGTATGCACTTTTTCTTATCCGTTCACGAAGTGCCATGGTGAACTTATCTGGATTTTTGTGCTTGGATTACCTAGGACAGGAAGGAATTAGCGATAGCATTTTGTTGTTATTAGTTTAGTAAGATACGGCTCATTCCTTGCCTGCTGGCGGATGATGCGTCATGTTTGATTTGTTCTTTAGGGAGGTTGTGCGTTTGCATGGTATACCTAGAACTATTGTTTTTGGATAGTAAGCGTTTGTTTCCCCAAAAAAAGCAAACCACACAACCAAAGAATACGAGCTTGAGGAAGTGAATGGAAGAAAAGCAGAGAACCTCCCACAAAACTAGGAGAAGGAACACTTGGACGTGCTCTTTAAAACGTGGATAACCATGAAGAGATCCAAGTTCGTCACTTGGAATGCTCCCTAGGGCCGACCAGTTCGTCAGCACATTGAAGATGTGATTGCTGCTGTTTGTTGGGGTCTGGGGTGTGGTGGAGGGGTCGCATTTTTGGCCTCCCGAGATGGGACCTCTAGTCTTGGGTTCCCAAAGGGGCCAGCCACCAGGCACTTGACCATGGGTGTTCTCCCAAACGTTTGGTGGTGTGGTTACGCAATCAGTCTGAAACTCGGAGGGGGACCATGGCGTCTCAATGGCGAATCAAAGTTCACCAGTGCAGATTGAAGCCATCATCGGTGGTAATAACCTCTGGCGGAAAAGCGGCTTGCGCTGCCGAAGCGAGCCCAGACGAATCCGTAGCCTTGCCCGTAGGCTTCGAATCCGGCCCCCGGCGAAGCTCAAATCGGCGGGTGAGACTCGCCGGGCCGTGACGCGGCTGTTATTGGGGTAACGCTCGGGTGATGAAACGACAATAGTCGCTTAGCTCAGCCAGAAGCGAGCTGAGTCTGAATGCGGCTGCCGGCGACCCAATTCAAACCGGCGAGATCTGCTTCCAGTCACCTCCAGTGCTTGGCAGACTCTCATGAGTAAGGGTGGAGACATCTGAGAAGAAATTGACGACTGGAAAATGGGTATGTTCCACTTTATCAACCTTGTTTTTAGCTGCCATTAATATGGATGATGATCCTCCAGTAAAGTCTTGGAAAAGCGGTCTCTATGCTGTAGTAACGAGGGCTCAAATTCACGGAGTTCTGTGAGCGCATTATGAGACAGCTTGTTGCTTAAACCTCATTGAGAAACGTTGAATATGAGGCATGAAACTTGTGGAAGGGGTGTTTAGTGACGATTTACCGGACAAGCGACTCAGTTCCGATTGGTGCAATCTGAGTTAACAGACTTTGGGGCAAGGGAGATCAAGGAAATATCAACAAGCGTGGAATGGTTTATTCTTCTACCAGTTGAGGGACACGAGAGCCTTGCGGGGTGGTTGAATCTGCGGATATGGCACTGGAAATGTTCCTGTGATGCATGAGCTTGGAATGGACATGCTCAAATCAATTATCATCTATAATTTGAGTCGAGTTCTCTTGTTCCTACAGGACTCTCTGGGCCGACGTCATCTTGGGTACATTGCCAAGCACTATTCGGGATCCGTACACCTTGATCCTCCACCACGAAAACCCTGACAAAGCGCTGCTTTTGCTAGAATTTGCTGGGGTTGGGTTGATTTGTGATTCCTAAATCGATGCTCCCTGGACAGGGGTAATAGCGATTCTTCTACCATGGTCTGAATATCCTTGGGCTCTCCCTCCCAAATGTTATTCTGAATGCAAGCCCTATTTGGTCATAACCTGTTAAAGTGTAAACTAAGAAAGAGACGGCGCGGTGGCATGATCTCCTGATTCCTGGGAACCCAGTAAGCATGAGCGGTAAATGGGAGGGGACCCATTCTGAAGAGGGAAGGATTTGAAGATATGTTTGGAGCATCTGGCTGAAAAGCTATGACTGGAGATCCATTTCTCTGCGATGAAGAAGCTGGGGTTTTGGCCAGGCGTGATGGAATGGTGGCATATAAAATTATTAGAGGTTGCCTTCCTCTAAAGCTGTGGCAGCTTTTCTTTTGCTTGTCTAGCCATGGCGAAGTGGGGATCTCTAATGAGGAAGAGGATTGTTTGTAGCCCCTCCTTAGCTTGATTTGGACCATCTATACATTGTGTTGCTGGGACTTTGTCAAAGGATTTGGATGGCTGGTTGATTTCCACTTCTGTTGCCTCTCTGGGAAAAGTAGAGGCCAGAGAAAGCATGGGGCAAGACTGTTAGCGGGATCAGAGGATGGGAGGGACTCACATCTTCCCCGGCGGTTCCGAGGTAGCTCTTTGAACAAAGGAAGCGGGCGACCTCAATAAAAGTGGGTTAACGCTTTTTGTAGTTTTCATGCTCATGATTTTGTTTGTCTCTGCAGGGCTTGGTCTTGACACCTGCGAGGGCCAATTTTTAGCTCACTTTTTCCGGGGTGGAGGCTTTTCCATAACTATGAGCATTCGGCTGGTGAATACGGATTTGTGGAAACCCACGAAAAGGTCGGCGGTGATATTTGTTCTTTCATGGATTGGCTGTTTTACACGTTATCGCGGGCGGCATCTCCCTACGGTTGCTATCGGCGTTGTAACTCAACAACATGGACGGAAGAGTGCTCGCACCCATCTATAGTGTGAGCCCTTGGTTGGCCAAAATCCTGGTTAACCGATTTCAATACCACCAGATTTGGCGGGTAAAGGTCCGGGGCGACACGAGTGCGTAGACGGCTTTCCACGAGTGCTGATTTCTCCACCCAGGCTTGCGGATGTCTTACTTTCTTGGACACATTTGCTTGGATGAACGATCAGCGGGTGTTAACCTCATAAACATTGGAAGTTGACGATTTTAACTAAAAATGAGTGCGGCTTTGATATGTTCCCGATGCATTCACGGAAATTCTCCCCACAGGTTGTCGATCATTGCCGCTTTTCACCGGTCTGGAAAATCCGGTCCGGGGCCCGAAGCTAATCCCTTTCCATGATTCTGCACCTTTAATTTCTAGAGCGATCGTCAAGAGCTTCATTGGGCATAAAGAGACGTGATTATGAAGTCTTCGGTACTCCATGTTATTCGAGGCCCGACTCGCAAGAGATTTGAAGAGTGTGAGCTACACCCCAAAGAAGCCTTCAATTTTTCGATCTTTTAGTGGGGTTTGCATGGCTGAGTTGTGGCGCGGACAGGCACTGCCGGACCAATGCGCTGTGCTTAACAGTCCCTCTAATCCCATCTTTGGAAAATGAGAGGATTTGTATGCAAGTAATCGTGACTTAGCGGTTCTTGAGGAGGGTTTCTTGAAGCAAAATCTAGAGTTCAATGGCCTTCGGGGGGATCGAGAACGCAAGCTTCTTCCACAGAAATTTGTCAAGCTCGTAATCTTGCAGGAGTGCTTTAAGGAAGGATTATCCACTATAGCGACGGATTCTTGACCCGAACCACGGTTACACATTAGGCGGAAAGGCTGTTAGACACTTTGAGAACATTTTATGTTCTGTTGATCCCTCTGCTAACCACTCCGAGTATTTAAATAGCTTGGATGGCTTGGATAGTCACCTGACATATGGATACATGAATAAAACAATTTCCATGAGGAGACAAGGAGCTTCATTTTTCCATTGATGATTCCAAGGCTCCTGGCCCACGGAGCTGGTTTTTCCTCCACGTTTTTTTCAAAGCGAAACGGAGCGTTATTGGAAGCGATCATTTCGTATGGCCCGCAAGTTCCCTTTTGAATCTGATGCCAGCGAATTAATTGTCTGATTATAGCTTTGGTACCTGGGTTCCCAATCAGTTTTCTGCGATTACGAGGCTTATCTCTTGTTGCAACACCATCTATGGTACATCTCGAAGATCATTCTTTGCGAGGATTAACGGTGTATCCCGAATATTATACGGCCCACAAGATCGCTTTTTTGTGCAAGTGTCGGAGCATTGCAAGCGATATCCTTATCACCCAGACCTTATGTTAAGAAGCTACCATGAAGTATAGGTCCTCCAGGTGTCACGATGAAGGTTGACATCTATGAAAACTCGACACGATTAGGGTGGGTATACATCTTGGTATTCTCTGTGTATGGGTACCCACTTCTCACCTTTTGAAATGTATTATGGCATGCATCACTACGAAGTCCTTCTGTTAGGTAAATGGTGAGCTTGCGGGTTTTTTGCTAACAGCGTGGGTTAAGAAGGCGGGGACCCATTATCACCTTTTTATTCATCCTCATGATAGGCCTTTTCCAGATCCTTATGGCATGGCAACCGTAATAAGCGAGGGTTTAGTTCACACCCAGATGTGAAGCTTAACTCACTTATGCTTTGCGAGATGATATGTTTTTATTTTCATGGGACCTTGTTCCAATGTTGAGGTCTTCATGATATTAAGCAAGTTTGAGCTTCTCAAAGGGCTTCAAGTGAACAACGAAAAGTGCCATTTTCCCTAGCTTGGTTTCGACGAAGTTGGGGTATGACTTGTTGAGCGCCAGGTTGTTGAGGCGGGTTTCTATGAGATATTGGGAGTCCCTTTGATTTCCTCTGAGGCTCACACCGCGTTATTTGTATGCCTCTTATCAAAGTGCAGTACCAGATTCGGTCTTGGACTAGCAACTCTCTATCTTATGGCGGAGTTCTGGTTGATTGTGATCTTATCTGAGTATACAATTATCTTTGAGTGCTGGCTTTGTTTATTATTCCCAAGTATCTTATATCCCAAGAGATTGGTTATTAACTTGACTTTATATAGTGCAGGAAATTCCGGGAGGCTCGTCGTGCAGAATCGAATTGGGAGTCGAGTGTATGCCTTAAAGGAGAGGAGGCGGTTTGGGCCTCGAGGCGTGTTAAAGACTGAATGATTCAAATGTTATGAAACATATCTAGAATACGATTTCTCTGAGGGAAGGACTCCTTATGGGTAGCGTGGAGTCTTGGAGGTTTTCATACGAGGGAAGTCTCACAGAGCATAAAGGTCCCTACAGTTGTTCATGGAGTTGGCGGAGAAAATCGTTCAACTTAGAGAGGATCAGAGGGCCCCTCATAAAAACTGAGGTGGATGGCGGTGACAGGTACTTGTAAATGGTTCTGGAACCAGTTGGTCCTCTCTTCCTTTATGGTGGCGGGATCTTGTGGCTCATGATTCATTATGTGTCTTTCGAGTAGCTGAAGTTATTGATGAGGGGTGGAGCTGGCTTCTGCTAATTCATGGGGACGCCCATTGCTATCGAACGGTTGTGCCAATTACCATCGATGCCTCTAGGAAATACATTTCTTGGTCACGAATATACGGGGTTTTCATGTAAGCTACCTTGGAACCACTGAGCGAAAAACTGTTTGTTAGTGTATACGATCTGGTTACCCAGCCATCAGGAGGCATGCTTTCATTGTGCGGTTGGCCACATTGGAGGAGCGATTGGTGCAGGGCTTCTCGGTGGGGTCTCTGTTATATCACGTGTATTTTGTCGTGCAAATGTTGAAGGCAGAGGGAACCATACATTCTTAGGTTGCCATTTCACGGTGGTGCATTTGTAAAGTTCTATGGTTTGTGTGGGGTCTCTAGGGACTCAGAATTATTGGGAACGAACTCTTATAGGTGGCAGTACCATCAAGGGAAGAAGTCACCGGCTCTATTACAAGGAAGATTGCATGGCGGCTACTATATACCCGCGTGGGGTCATCGAATAGAAAAATTCAGAAACTTAACTATTCTCCAGTACGACACTATTTTTAAACTCATTTGATGATGTTGACTTCGTATTTACGGTACTTCGAAGGTTGTTGATAGTCACGCAAAAGCGGATCAATGTGTGAGAGATGGATCCTTCCCCATTAATATTTTATCTCATGGTAGGTTGGTTGTGATTTGATTATTTAGGCCTTGTTGCCTTGCGGTGTGTTTAGTTGTTTCTTTTTGCCGGGATTGTGGGCTTGTTTCTGTTGGGGCTTTGTGTTGTTGGTACATTGCACTGTTCCTATATTTATAGGGGAGTCTTTGTCCAGGTTTTTCTTTGCCGTTCATGGCCTGGAGCCTCTTTGCTGTATTCTTTGGTACAGGCGTTGCCGCTGGTAATAAATTCTTAATTATCAAAAAAAAAAAAACTAAGGAGAAGGCCACAATTTGAAGTAATACGCAATGACAGGGAATGACAGAAGACCAGGCTCTTCACAACCCGGAAGGAACCTGCACACCCAAGCCCAGCCCTGACCGGGCAAAGGCAACGAGGGCCCAAAGGGAACTGAGACCCAACCAACGACAAACCAAATCAATCAACGAAGACCATCAAGACCAAAAGATATGAAGCGGGAAGGACCATCACCACCCATGGCTCTGTTCACGAGTTGTCACCACCGCATACGGGAAGCTAGAGACTGACGAACATCTCATTCTGCGGATGAGGATGAAAATAGCATCCAACTGAGGAGAATAGATGTTCTCGTAGATTCTACTATTAGTCACATCATAAATGAATGGTAACTTGCCCCATGATCATAACGTAATAGGGCAAATGATTTCCCCATATGAAACATGCCATAGAATTCATTCTCCCGACTTCGCGGCGTGCAGGATTTTCACAACCTTAGAATTCTCAGCGAAATACCAGCGGTGAATTAGTTTTAAAAAACTAAGTGATTCTATCTTGACATTGTTTGCGCGGCAAAAACACATGTGTTAGTGGACCCCATTTGAGAAGTTTGTGCGTAACTAATGCATCTGAATGGTCCGACCAAACTATAAAAGAATGTCTCTGATAACCCAGAAACCATATCGTGTAATGCAGTGGACCATAGGCATTTCAATCTAAGTGGTTCGAGCGAGAATAAGCGGTAGAGATTCCCGGATGGAGCAAGAGTCCGTAGTAACAATATCACTCTGCGAGAGACATCTAAATGATGGACAACCACGGTATTCTTGATTTCAATAAGGTCGTGAGGTTCATGATGGTGATTCCACCTACCATCCCCAGATAACTTCAGCTCTGAGCGTTATTCTTAATATGAGAATCATATACAATACGATCTCATGAGCAAAGGAGGAAGGTTAGTAGGATTCGAGGAATCATGCCAAAGGAATGTCCCTTTACCAGATTGTAAACCTTGTGATTGATGAAGGGTCTCATCTTATCTTTTAGCTGCAGAATTTTCCGCCAGCTCCAAGAACAAATCGAAGGAGTTTTATTTGAGGCTCCGATGCAAGCCCAACCTTTGCACCAACCACCATGGAGTCTACCTAAAAAAACAGGTTCCAAATGTGCTTCATAACATTGTACATCATTCGAGTGCTTTGATCAAGCCTTGAGGCCAAGCCACCCTCCTCCTTCGGAAGACACCTGATCCCAGCGACGCCCAGCTACGACGAGAATTTCCCAGGTTTAGGCCCACGGCTTCTTGAGCAGGTTGTTCAATTTTGGCAATTATAAATTCCGGTGCCATAATGAACATCTTGCTGTCTGACTGAATACTATGTAACCCAGACAATAAGGCTTTGTAATCTGCCGCATATGATAACTTCTACTTGTCGAAGACTGAATTGGCCATTATTTTTCAGAAATTGGTGGCATTCATGAGTAGGGCGTACTTGATGAGAGATGAGAACACCAAGATATTTTATGGGAACCTCTCAAGCAGTGTGATTAAAGGAACACCAAGATGACTTTCGCAGGGAACACCAAAGAGATTAAAGGGAACACAGAATCTTCCCATGACCTTGATGTGTGAAATTTTTTTGAGTCATTTTTAGTGTGTTCTTTGGAGATAAATTAGTCTTAAGTTATTATTTTCTACTACTTGTCATCCAAACCAGGATGGCCAAGCGAGGTAGTTAATAGAACTATGGTGCAATTGCTTCGTGCTTTGATTTCTAGGAATCTTAAGTCTTGGGAAGATTTATTACCATATGTTGGTTTATGCGTATAATAGAGTGTTCATAGCAACACACATACTTCACCATTTTGAGAATTAGTATATGGTTTTAATCCCTTGACTCCTATTGATTTGATTCCTTTGCCTGTGCAGCAAATCTTGTGGTGATGATGGTGTTTCTAAGGCTGATTTGTGGTGAAGTCGCACAAGCAAAGTGAGAAGGGAAGGATTGAGAAGCAAAAACCTAAGACAGTAGAGAGAAGTGAGCAGGAAGAAAGTTAGTTTGTGTTTTCAAGCAACTGGTGATTGGGTTTGGGTTAATTTCAGAGGGAGAAAGTTTAAATCAAAGGAAGTGAAGTTGAGTCAAGGGTGCTGGGTCATTTCAAGTGGTGGCGAGGATCATTATTACTACCGGGATTGATTTACAAGGTGAAGGTATAATGTAGGTGGAGACATTGATATTTGATTTAACTCCTTTTGATGTAGGTGATGAGATTGAGCTTGATTCGAGGACGAATCATCCTAAAGAAGGAGGGAATGTTACAGTTGGGCTAGCCTCAAAGCATGAAAGTAATGGGCTTGATGAAGAGGACCAACAAGCAAGGGGAGCTAGGATTATCAATAGGATTATCAATGATGGGTTGGACTTACCCTGAGGTCCAATAACATGAGTCTAGATCCAGAAGTTACAACAAGCCTTAAGTGGCTTCTTCCAAGGATGATAACAAAGAAGGCCCATTTGAGAGTCAAGTCCTAACAAATGGAAACATCAAGATTGGACTTTATTCACTCTAACTAAGATTTAGTCCATGAAGAACCAAAGGTAGGCAGTGCATGGGCCTTTGGAAGCTAGGCGAGAAATATTTAAGATTTAATTAAAGGATACTTTAGTCTTTTTATGTAGTGCTTCTGAGGTTTACTTATCCAAAAAAACTTCTGGGTTTTTGGTCTGTCTAAACAACAACCCTAGCCGTATTGTTGAAGACTTTTGATTTTTATGATATGTTTTGATTGTTCTTGAAATTTGGCTTGAATTCTTGTATTCTTTGAATGTATTAAATACTTATCAAAGATTTGATCCATCTGTGGGGCGTACAGGTTGGGGTTTAAAAGCTTAATTTCCTTTAAGTTCTAATCCTAATTGATCATTCATAATCTGATCTAGAGTTGATTCTAGGGTTTGAATCCAAATTGCTATAGGGTTTGTATGTTAGTGTTATACGGGTTCATATTTGAAAAGGGGTTCGTATAATCTATTCATCCAGGTTCGTAACATTTATACTATAACAAATCATCATAAGATTCGTAATGCCTAGAATCGACGCGAGCCAACTCATGACTAATAGAGCACCAAGCCATTAAGTTGATCGATGAGACCTTCATCTTTAGCACATATGCACTTATCAAGTGCCAGAGTCATCTTGCATGCATTCAATGCTTTGGTGGTTTTAAACCTTTCGACGTGCTCGCTTCGAACATTCACTCGAGAGATGCACCATCATAATAAATGCCTCCATTTCCTCAAATTGCTTCCCCAAGCTCGAGTTCATGTGGTTGTAAGTATAAGACAAGTTACATCCACAGAGTCATTCAAATTCTTACTTATAAGCATCCCTTTCTTGATTGTGGGGTATTGTTGCTAGGAGGTTCATTAGGGATTTCATTATCAAGAACATACATCTTCCTCTCTTGTTTAAGGACAATCCTCAAATTTTGAGACCAATCAAGGAAGTTTGTCCCATTAAGTTTTTCCTTTTCAAGGACAGCTCACAGAGTATATGTTGATGTGTTGTTTGATGCCATTAGTCTACATACAAAATATGCAAAGCTTTTAATAAATGAGGTATTTAATACTCCCACTAAAATTAATAACTCTTTAATTAACAATAAAACAATCTTATAGTTTCTTAGCGGGTGAAAATCCACGTTTGACTTAAATTCAAGCTAGCTTTGGCATAACACTTAAACTAAGCTAACTAGTAGAAAACTCTTTCCTTTAATGCCCTTAGGCCCAAAACCGTTATGATCCTAGTTAAGTCTAACCATATTCAATCTTATGGATATCACCATTATCCATCATGTCTTCTTAAGATGCCCCAATACACCCTGCTTTGGCAGAAACTATATTAAGACGATCGAAGTATTGACAAGTGTTAAATTGTCACGCCCGAAGGCGCGAGAGACTAAATTGGGACTCTTTACTTGCTTTATCAGACGTTGGTGTGTCCAAGTCTTATAACTGTATCAACATATCGTACACAAAAATACAAAATAAAACTACCACCGAAGTGGTGTTTACAGTATCACTTACATACAGTCCTGAGTCCCATTTACATATACAAAAACTATACATTTACATTTACAAATCAGAGCGTGGAACCTATAAAGGATGAACCCTACTAAATGCGGCCGGCTCAAAGAAAAATGCGTAAGATCACTATCTCCTTCGCATTTCATACACTGGGACAAAACCCATGCTGCTTTTTACGCTTAGTGGGAACATATCGATATGCAAATACACATTTATAGTAAGCATATAACATAACAGATATCACAGTTTTCATGCATACAATTACTTATGCTTATAACAGACTTATGTTTATTCGAATCCCCCATAGAACTCATACTTGTACTTATAACAACTTTATGCTTGTTTAGATCTCCCGTAGGAGTTACAGAGCTTATTCTTATTCAGAAGTATCCGTAGGTATTACATATCAGTACGATACTCATTTGTGTACTCTTATTCAGCATTTAGGTTATTATCATATAACTGTGGGAATACCTAGACCAGTAATAATAAATGAGTAAGACACAACACAATAAGTACCCGAAGATATTTGCATAAGCATCAAGGTCAGAGGGCAAAACAAAAAAGTGCCGAAGCAGTGATCAAAACATGCCTGCCCACGTAACAGATGTGCCGTAGCACTAGCAGGAGTGCCGAAGCATTGATCATATATGTCTTGTCATTCAATATCCGATCTTAGGTAGTTCTACAATTATACGTGTCCAGAAGCTTCCTATCTTATTATAAAGGCATGAACTTTGCCCCCATCAAACTCGCCTCGACGGCGAGGTACGGTACATTTTTCACCTAATTTATTTCTTATCTTAATCATTTATTAGAGTTCTAATACTCTCGGTATGCTAATTATAGCTTAACTATGCAAAAATACCAAAAACCGGGGTTGCAGGAACTAGTGGTACCGCAGACTAATTTCTGTTTGGCACTGCATTCAAACCGGGTTCTCGAGAGTGGTAATGTACTCATTTTGGATGGTACCGGTACCATTTTGCCTCTGTATTAGTGGTACCGGTACCACCCCCGTTTGGTAATGGTACTAGTCACATTTCGCCTGCACGGCGTAATTCAATCTTTTCGTGCACTTTTCTTCCATAATTCTCTTATATTCCATCCTTCATCAAAAACTAACATGGAATCCCTCCAAACAAATCCACAAACACTTTTAATTAGCTAAAGAATCCAAAGATTCATACCAAAGTTCACCAAACTTTACAAAACCATACACTTATGAAGGATTCCATATCTAATTGATATCAACTAGGGATTTTTTTTTTTTTGGATAATTAAGAATTTATTACCAAAGGGGCAACGCCCAGCCAAAGAATACAAAGCAAAGAGGCCCGAGGCCATGAACGGGCAAAGAAAAACGGACAGCACCTCCCCTATAAATATAGGAACAGGCAACAGCCCGAACAACACAAAGCCCCCAACAAAAACAAGCCCACAATCCGGGCAAAAAGAAACAACGGAACCACAACCCGGGCAAGGCAACAAGGCCCCAACAATCACAAATCAAGCAACCAACCTACCATGAGATAAAATATTAATGGGGAAGGACCATCTCTCACACATTGATCTGTTTGCAGGACTATCAACAACCTTCTGAATACCAGAAATACGAAGTCTAACATCATCACAAATGAGGCGAAAAATAGTGTCAGCTGGAGCATAGTTGTTCTCTTGAATTCTTCTATTCCGATGACCCCATAAGTGGTATATAGTAGCGCCCCATGCAATCTTCCTTGTAATAGAGCTGAAGGACTTTCCCTTGATGGCAATTACCCATAATAGTTCGTTCTCCCAATACCTCGGAGTTCTAGAGACCCCACACAACCATAGAATCCTCTGCCAAATACCAGCTGTGAAATGGCAACTGAAGAATAGATGGTTCCTGTCTTCAACATTAGCACGACAAAATACACAAGATATAGAATTGGTGAGACCCTACTTGAGAAGCTTCCGGGTAACTAACTGCTCGAACGGCCAACTGCATAATGAAAGCATGCCTCGATGGCTCGGGGAACCGTGTGATCGACAGTGCCACTAACAAACGGCTTCTTTGGCCTAAAGTGGTTCCAAGCAGAGCTTACAGTGAAAACCCCAGAAGAATCTGGGGACCAAGAAATAGTATCCTCTCTAGAGGCATCGATATGGTAATTGGCACAACTGTTCTTGATAGCAATAAGGTCCCCTGAATTAGCGAGCAGGGCCGGGCCCACTCCCCACATCAATAACTTCGCCTACTCGAAAGACATAATGAATTGCAGTCATACAAGATCCGCCACTCATAATAGGGAAGGAGAGGACCAACTGCCCTTAAATCATGCCATAAGAAGGCTCGCCATTCGTTACCCACTCCAGGCTTTATGAGGGTCCGATCCTCTAAGTCAAGGATTTTCCGCCAACTCCATGAACAACTCGTAGGGACCTTTGCGTTCCAAAGACTCCCCTGCCGCAGATAAAACCTCCGAACCCACGCTACCCATAAGGAGTCCTTCTTGTAGAACAGATTCCAGATATGCTTCATAACATTTGAATCATTCAGGTCTTTAACACGCCCTCGAGCCCAAACCGCCTCTCCGCGCACACACCGACTCCCAATTGATCTTAGCACGACGAGCGCTCCCTTAATTCTGCACTACAAGAAGCTACTTAATAACCGCTCAATCTTAGATATAGTATACTGGGGAATAATAAATGCCGCACTCAAGATAATTCGTATAATCGTATAAGACCGAAGCAATCAACTCCAGAATCTCCGCCTAAGATAAGATAGAGAGTTGCTAAATTCAAGACTCGAATTCGGGCCGTAATTTTTGGATAAGAGGCATACAAATACCGCGGGTGAGCCTTGTAGAAATCAAAGGGACTCCCCAAATATCTCATAGGAAACTTGCCCAGATCGAACCCCGTGGCGCCTAACAAGTCATACCTAACTTCATCGAGACCCTACTAGAAAATGGCACTTTTCTCGCTTGTTCACTAAGCCCCGAGAAGCTCGCAAACCTGCTTAATTCTTCCATAAAGACCTGAACACTGGATTGCGTCCCCCCAGAAAATAAAAACATATCATCTGCAAAGCATAAGTGAGTTAAGTTGTTTTCCTTACATCCGCGAAACTCAAAACCCTTGCCTATCAAGCCGCACTAAGGATCCGAAAAGGCCTCCATTGCAGGATGAATAACAAGGTGATAATGGGTCCCTCTCGCTCTAACTCCACGCCATAGCAAAAACTCCTCAAGCTCACCATTTACCGAAATAGAGAAGGACGGGGTAGTGATGCATGCCATAATACATTTCAAAAGGTGAGTAGGGGTACCCATACAGATGAGAATACTAAGATACGCCCCACTCTTAATCGGTGTCGTATGTCTTCATGATGTCAACTCATCGTGACACCTAGAGGACCTTCTCACGATGGTAGCTTAACATAAGGTCTTGGGTGATATGACATTATGTCTTAATGTTCGAACCGTTTATAAGTGCATTTCAAGATTATTGCCGCGAGGTTTAACTGCCAGCATTCTCGAGATTATAAGCCTCGCATACAATTTTCGTGAAAGGTCGGAGTATAGCAGATAATGTCCTTATTACTCAGGAGCTTATGATCAATTATCACCGTGATAAAGGCCCTCCCAGGTGTGCACTAAAAATTGATATTAAGAAGGCTTTTGACACAATCAGTTGGAGCTGTATCCTGGGTATCCTAGCTAGTATGGGAACCCCTGTGTACCTACTGGAATGTATCAAGGCTTGCATCACCACCCCTTTCTTTCAGATTCAAATGGGGAGTCATGTTTTTTGCTAGCAACGTGGTCTCGGCGCAAAGGGACCCTTTATCGCCTTTATTATTTATCATCATGCATGAGTGCCTTTGGTTTCCAGATCCCTTCTGGCTGCCCAGAGTCGATTTTCAATATCACCCGAATGTAAAGAAATTCAATCTTAACTCATCTAACATTTGCGATGATATTTTTCTTTTGCCGGCGGATCAAGTCCAAAGGTACAAGTCATAAATGGACGAGCTAATCGTGCCCGAGGGAATTCTCCGCCGCAGAACAAATGTAAGAGTGCAATATTCATTGCCGGGGTAAATGGTGAAGACAAGGCTGAGTTACTGAGCATCACTGGATTCAGTTTGGGGAGCTTGCCTATTAAATACCTTGGTGTTCCGCTGATTCACAAGGTTGTGTCCCATCTGGATCGTCGCCCCATCGGATAAAATTCGCTAATCCACTCGGGACAAGCATGGCCCTTTCTTATGCGGGAAGGTCGCGAATAATTGGTTCGGGTTTTATATAGCATCCATCGCATTGGTGCGCTTTGTTCATTATTCCAAATATACTATTAATAAGATTGAGCAAACTTTCAAAGCAGGTTGTAATGGAAATATTGAGAGAGTTTTCTTAATGAGCTACAAGATTAAATGGGAGGCGCTTTGCCTTCTCCGAAGGAGGAGGAGGGTCAGGGTTGCGCGACCAAAGACTCGAATGATACGAATGTAATGAAACACATCTGGAACTTGTTTTATAGAAAGGACTCGTTATGGGTGGCATGGGTGCGGAGGATGTATTTGAGACGAGGGAGCTTTTGGTGTGCAAAAACCCTTCGATTCGCTCGTGGAGTTCAAGGTGAAACTCGTTAAACAAAGACAAAATTAGGCCCTTCATAAAACACAAGGTTTGTAATGGCAAGGGGACTTTTTTGTGGCATGATTTCTGGAATCCGGTTGGTCCACTCATCCCGTACTATGGAGATCGAATTGTATATGATTCAGCTATCCAAAGTAATGCCCAAGTAGCGGAGGTTATTGATGAGGGCAGGTGGAACTGGCCTATTGCGAACTCTGCTGACCTTATCGACATCAAGAATAGGTGTGTAAATTACCATCTTGACGTTACTAGAGGAGGGATAGAAGTATTTGTGGACCTTTTGCCCTTCCTTGCCTTTAATTGTTAATTCAGCTTGGAATCATTTCAGACTGAAAATGCCGGTGGCCAGCTGGCATCATTCGATATGGTTCCCACAAGCTATCAGAAGACATGCTTTTATTGCTTGGTTGACCGTGCAGGACAGGTTGGCTACACAAGACAAACTGCTCAAATGGGGTTTGACCAACTCCATATCATGTGTATTCTCGCCTAAATGTCAAGATGAATCATTTGTTCTTCGGTCGCCACCTCTCCGCCGGTATTTGGATGAGGATATTAAGATTATGGGAATGTTAGGCACCATGGAGTTGGGAGAATGAATTCTGTGGGTTACTAAAGGGAAGTATTTTAAATACTATAGTTAAGAGGATCGCGCTGGGTGCAAACTACATTTACCATTCGTGGAGACAATCTAATAAGAGAGTTTATGAGAACATCTTTCTCGCTGATGCTATTTTTCATCTTATCCGTAATGACGCTCGCTTAAGAATTTATAGTTTTCAAAAAGTTGCGATAATCCAGCTGAATGTGGCAATATGAGAGATGGTCTTTTCCACTTAATATTCTCGACCATGGTAGATTGTCCTGGTGATCGATGGTTCCGTCTAGGGTCAGTTGGCCATTGGTGGTCCCGTCGCTTGCCCGGCCAAAATGGGTCAGGGTTTGGTTGCTTTGCCCTAATGTGTGAGCTTGGTTTAGTTCCTATTCGGGGGGTTTCGCCAGGTGGTTCAGGGTCAGATTAGTTTGGTTTGTCGCTTTTCGTGGTTTCGCTTTCGGGCTGATGCCCTCTTCCTATGTTTTTGGGGAGGTGCTGTCCGTTTTCGCTTTCTAGTGGCCCGTGGCTTCAGATTGTATTGATTGTTGTCAAGCCGGCCTTTTTGGAAACAAATTCTTACTTATCCAAAAAAAAAAAGCAGATCATGAGGCCGTATAATATCTGGGATACACTGTTTAACTCTCGCAGCAATGATCTTCGAGATGCACTTATAGATGGTGTTGCAACAAGAAATAGGCCTGTAATCGTGCATAGAACCAGGATTGGGAACCTTAGGCACCAAAGCTATAACTGTACAATTAATCTCGCGGCTATTACCTGCATTAAAAAGTTAACCCACAGCTGCCAAGCAAACATCACTTCCAATAATGCCCTGCCGCCTTGAAAACGTGAGGAAACCATCTAGGCCAGGAGCCTTGGAATCATCAATGGAAAAATGGCCTCCTTAATCTCCTCATGGAAATTGTTTTATTCAACAGATTCATATGCCGAGGTGACTATCCGAAGCCATCCAAGTTGTTTAAATACTGAGTGGTTGAAGCGCAGGGATCAATGTAACATAAAATATCTTGGAAGTGTCTAACAGCTCTTCCGCCCGATGGCAACCGGGCTCTCGCCCCGCAACCATTCGCCATAGTAATTAACCTTTAAAGCACTCCTAGCATTACGAGCTTTGGATGATGTTCTCAGGAAGAAGCCAGTGTCCCGATCCTCGTAGTTTAAGCCATTGAACTTCTAGATTTTTGCTTCAAGAAACCCTCTCAAAGAACGGCTAAGTCATGATAATTCTTTAAGCAAATCCTCTCATTTTCCCCCAGCATGGGATTAGAGGGACTGTTAAGCACAGCTAGATTGGTCTTCGGCAAGTGCCTGTCTGGGCCGCCTTACAATCCCGCTCATGCAAACCACTAAAGATCGAAAAGTTGAAGGCTTTTAGGTGGCCTCTGGCTAATTCAAATTATGGATACCAACATGGGAGGTCGAAGACTCTACACTCCACGCTTCCTTCACAAGCCCAATGAAGCTCTGACGACACCCTGTAAATTAAAGAATTTGAAAGGGATTAGTTTCTTGCCCCGGACCGGATTTTCCTTCAGACTGGTAACCAAAGGGCAATGATCAGATAATCCAGGGGGAGAACTCTCCGCGGAATGCATTGGGGAATAAATCCGCCGCACTCATTTTGAAGGGCATCCGTCTAATTTCCTAGCTATGAGGTTAACACCCGCCGACTGCTCATCCAAGTGAATAGTCCCAAGAAAGGAACATCCGCAAAGCCCCAAGGGAGAACAGCACTGTGGAAGTCATTCATGGTCAGGTCATTCACCGTGTCGCCGACCTCTGCTTACATCAAGCAACCGGGTGGTATTGAAATCACCCATAATCATCCAGGGATTTTGGCCAACCAAGGGCTCACACCATAAGAGATGGCGCCAGAGCACTCTTTTGTCCATGTAGTCGCTTCGAGGCGCATTAATCGCGATGTAACCGTAGAGGGAGATGTTGCTTTCCAGCACAGTAATGTGGCAAAGCATAGCTTGGTCCATGGAGTGAATAATATAAATGTCGACCTTTCAGTATTGGGTTTCCACAAACCGTGATTCTACCAAGTCGAGCATGCTCATAGTTATGGAAAAGCCTCCAATTCCTAGAAAAGTGAGCTAAAAATTTCACACCTCGTTAGTCTCGCACCCGAAGCGTTTCAAGAGACAAATAAAATCAAGAGCATGGAACCTTACAAAAGAACGCACTTCTCTTTGCTTGAGGGGGTCGTTCAAGCCCCTTATGTTCCAAGAGGCGAACTTAACCATTGGGAAGATGTGGAGTCCTATCCCTGGATCCCGCGACCACCCGGCCCGTTCTTCAATTTCGAGCTTCTTCCTCGAGAGAGGCACAGCGTGAAATCCAAAATTTCCTCATCAACCCTTTTACGTGCCCGAAAGTGTCAATAATGGGGAGAGGTATCCGAAAAATCGCTGTTTGCGTGAGGGGCGGCAACAACCCTCTTCCTCATTAGGATCCTCTACCTCACTTTGCGCTACACAAGCAAAGGTGTTGCCATGTAGCTTGAGAGGGGCGTCAACCTCAATAGCCTTGCTACTGTCCACTACGTCCAAGTCAAAACCAGCTTCTTCATGCGTTACAGGAGAAATGGACTCTGAAATAGTGGGCTTTTCACAGATGCTCCAGTACCGCCATCTCAATCCATCCCCTTCTTCATCAATTCCCTTCCCATTTACCGCCTCCCGCCATCGCTGCTCTCGTGAATCAGGAGATCATGCCACTGCTCTCTTTCTAGCTTGACAATTTAATGTGTTATGACCAAATAGCTTGCATTCGTAACAACATCGAGGAGCCCATGGATATCTCGGGATCCCATGTAGAATAACTCCGCTAATACCCCTATCCAGGAGCACCGATTTAGGGAACTTACAATCAACCCCAACCTCTATACAAATTCTAGCAAAAGAGAGTTTTGTTTGGTTTTCTGAAAGGATCAAGGTGTACGGATCCTACCAGCGTTTCTGTAATGTGCCCAAGACACGTGCTCGCCCAAAGATTCCGCAGGAATGTTATGTAACCTGACCCAAATCGCATGTATGATAATCGACGCGAGCATGTCCATTCCAGGCTTCCATGCACGTAATATGAACGGTCTCCCCGCTAAATGCCATGGTCCAGTATCCATAACCCACCCCCGCGCTCCGGTCCCCCGAATCAAGAAGAATAAACCATTCGCCTGTTGATATTTCCTCGCATCTCCTCGCCCCAAAGTCTGCAACCGTAGATCGCACCACCGGGAACGGGAGTCGCTTGTCCAGAAATTGCCCAACTAAACACCCCTTCCACAAGTCGATGCCCTCATTCACAGCCTCAACCGGAGGCTTGGCAACAAGCTTACCTTCAAGATAATGCGCCATAGAATCGCAACTACTCGCTACTGTGCATGTACCAAGCTTTTCCAAGACTTTACTCGAGGATCATCATCCATATTAATGGCAGCCGGAAAATCAGTGCTACATTGAACATACCCATTTTCCGCCGGGCCCGACCCCTTCTTCGCATGCTCGTCCTGCTTGCCATAAGAATCAAGGCGACCAGGGAGAACTAAGATATCGAGCGGCCGAAACGGGTTCGCCGGTGGCGCCGCCATTCAGATCCGAGCTCGCCTGGCCGAGCCAACCTTAGTCTCATTGCCGCTTCACTCCAATGCCGACCCCAACAAATACCGAGGTTGGCATTCAGACGCTCCGATGAGGTCCACCGCAATGGATCCTCGGGAGCACACCGGCCGGATCCAGCTCGCCGGGCAGCGCCATACGGATCCGGGCTCGCCGGGCAGCTGCTTCTTCTCCGGCCTGTAGTGTTTATGATCACCATGATGGCTTCAACGGCGCCTGAGGAACCTTGATCTGCTTCTATGGAGACGCCGGAGTCCCCCTCCGATGAGCTCAGATCTGAATATTGAGTTAGGATGTATTCCTAACAAAACCCTAGAAAAGTAAACCAAACTAATGTCCAAAGAAAACCCTAGCAATCTATACCCAAGTAGTTTTTGTACAAAATCATACTAGAATCCATACAAAACTTTAGAATTTCTCATTGCCCTCTGGTTACCAGTCTTAAGGAAGCGTGGAGTGATGAAGTTTTCGGTACTCCCATGTTTAGACTGACTCGCGAGCTGAAAAGTGTGAAGGCCATCCTTAAAGCCTTCAATTTCCGATCCTTTGGTAGGTTGCATGAGCGCGTCGGTGGCGCCGAGAGGCACTTTACTGTGCCTAATCATTGTGGCTTAATAATCCCTCTAGTCCCATCGGGGAAAATGAGAAGAGTTGCTTAAAGAATTACTATGACTTAGTCACAATGAGGAGAGTTTCTGAAGCAAAATCTAGAGTTCGGGCAGCTTAAACTGGGACCGTAACACTAGCTTCTTCCACAAAGTCAAGCCAAAGCACGTAATGCTCTGAAAGTGCTTTAAAGGTTATTACTATGGCAAATGGCCGCAGAATCAAGACCACATATCAAGGCGTAGTCAAGGCACTTCCAAGGTATTTTATGTCTACGAACTCCATAGTTAGCTGCTCCGAGTATTTAGATGGATTGATGGCTTCGTGTGGTCCCTCAAGATATGGATACGCCGAATAAAGCAATTTCCCATGAGGAGATCAAGGGTGCTTCGCCATTTTTTCCATCGATGATTCCAAAGCTCCCGCCCCACGTGGTTTTCCTCGCTTCAAGGTGGCTTCGGGGTATTATCGGGAGTGGCGTTTATGCAAATTGTGAGTTCCTTCTTTTGAACTGGAAGTATGCTTCATAGATTAATCAGATAATTATAGCTTTGGTGCCTAAGGTTCCCAATCCCGTTCTATGCATGATTATAGCCTATTTCACAGAACACCATCTATAAGTGCATCTCGAAAATCATTGCTGCGAGAATTAAACAGTGTCTCCCAGACATTATCAGCCCATCACAGTCAGCTTTTGTTTAAGGTCGGAGCATTGCCGACAATATCCTTATCACCCATGACCTTATGTTAAACTACCATCGTGATATTGGTCCTCCCAGGTGTGCGCTAAAGGTTGACATAATGAAGGCATACGACACAGCTTAGTCGGGGGTTGCATTCGAGCATCCTCCTCGTATGGGAACCCCTACTCATCTATTGAAATGTATTATGGCTTGCATCACTACCCCCATCCTTCTCTATTTCATAAATGGTGAGCTTCATAAGCCTTTTTGCTAGCAAGTATGTTAAGGCAAGGGGACCCATTATCATCTTTTTTATTCATCCTCGCAATGGAGGCCCTTTCCAGATCCTTAGCTGTGGCCGCCAATAGGCAAGGGTTTCAGTTTCACCCCAGATGCAAGGAAATCAACCTAACTCACTTATGTTTTGCAGATGATATGTTTTGTTTTCCTGTGGACGATTCCAAAGAGTTCAGGTCTTCATGGATCTAATTGCAGATTTGCGTGCTTCCTGTGGCTTCATGAACAAGGTATGCCATTTTCCTAGCCTGAGTTTCGATGAAGTTGGGGAATGACTCGTTGAACGCCAGGTTCACCAAGGTGTTTCTATGAGATATTTGGGAGTCCCTCTGATTTCTACAAGGCTCACTCACGGTGATTGTATGCCTCTTATTCAAAGAATTACGGCCAGAATTCAGTCTTGGACAAGCAAATCTTTATCTTATGCCTAGACATACCGATTGTTTTTGGCCTTATACAAAGATAATTGTAATCGGGTGCGTACCGCTTATTATCCCCAAGTATACTATATCTAAGATCGAGCAACTATCCAAGAGCTTCATGGTCCGGAAATCTCAGAGCGCCGTCGCGGTTAAGATCAAGTGGGAATCTGTGTGTCTTCCAAAGGAGGAGGGCGGTTTAGGCCTCAGACGTGTTAAAGACCTGAATGATTCAAATGTTATGAAGCATGTCCGAACTGCTCTACGCTAGCGGACTCTATGGGTGGCGGTGCGAGGTTTTATTTTTCCGCAGGAGCCTCTGGAATGCAAAGGTCCCCACGAGTTGCTCCCGGAGTCATGGAAAATCCTTCCAACTTAGAGAGAGGATCAAACCCCTCATAAAGCACAAGGTGGGTGACGGGGCGGCGACCTTTTAATGGCATGATTTCTGGAACCCGGTTGGTCCTCTCCTTCCTATTATGGTGAGCGGATCTTGTATGACTCTGCAATTCATCAGAACGCCGAGTAGCCGTAGTTATCGATGAAGGGGGTGGAATCGTCTACCGCTATTTCAGTGACCTTATTGCTATCAAGAACGCTTGAAGCACTACTATATCGATGCCTCTAGGGAGTGATATTATCTCTCGACTCTAGATCCTTCCGGGGTTTTCACCGTAGTCGTGCCTGAACCACTTTTTGCATCAAAGATGCCAAGGTTAATTGGCACTATTCGATGGTTTCCCTCTAAGCCATCGAGGCATGCTTTCATTGTCTAAATGGGCCGCATGTATCGTATCGTTACCCAAGATAAGCTTCTCAAGTGGGGTCTTACCAGCTCTATATCTTGTGTATTTTGTCGTGCTAATGTTGAAGACAGGAACCACTTATTCTTCAGTTGCCATTTCACAACCGGTATTCAAGTAAAACAGGATTCTATGGTCAAAAGGGGTCTCTAACACCGAGGAATTGGGAGAACGAATTCTTGTGGGTAATTGCCAACAAGGGAAAGTCCTTCAGCTCTATTACAAGGAAGATTGCGTGGGGTGCTACTATCTACCACTTGTGGGGTCATCGGAATAGTAGAATTCATGAGAACAACTATGCTCCAGCTGATACTATTTTTCACCTCATTTGTGATGATGTTAGACTTCGTATTTCGGGTCTCCGTATGGTTGTTGATATCCCAAAACATATCAATGTGTGAGCCGGCGAACCTTCCCTATTAATATTTTATCTCCCGGTAGGTTGGATGTTTGATTTGTGGGATTGCTGGGGCCTTGCCTTGCCCGGTCAGGCGAGGGTTCTCGTGTTGTTTCTTTTTGCCCTGGACAGGGGCTTGTGTCTTGTTGGTGGCTTTGTGTTGTTCGGCTGTTGCCTGTCTCTATATTTATAGGGGAGGTGTCAGTCTCGCTTTTTTCTTCGTCGTTGTGGCCTCTGGCCTCGCTCATTGTATTTTGTCAGGGCGTTGCCCCTTTGGTAATAAATTCTTATTTATCCAAAAAAAAAAAACTTTAGAATTTCCATACAATTCCATTCCTTTGCTTTGCTCCTCCTTCTTCCTCTTCTTCTTCTTCCTCTTCCTCTCAACCTGTATGAGCTCTCTTGTTTTGAGATAAAAATGAGTTATTTTTGTCTCCCTCCCCTTTTTATAGTTAAACTTTCTCTTATTTGCTTTATAGTCCTCCCTCTTCTACCAATTGCACTACAATTCCTGCTATTTCCACTTTGGCCTCTAGTCTTATCAACTCATGACTTTTATGCCTCTTTTTGACAAATTACAATTTTATCCTTATGTCTTATACAATTTCCGGGTTTCTCAATTTCCATTTTTTGCATTTAATTTAGGAAAAATTCAATTTATGCCTACAAAATACCCTAAACATGTTGAAAACGACTAGGGTATATTTCGGGATGTTACATAAATTATGGAAGGCATTTTATGACTTAATATTTTATGTGATGAAATTATCAAGTTGTTAGGAAAACTTTATAAACATATTCATGCATCACATACAAGAATATTAATAAGCATAAATGTAAATGTGACATGTCATGACCCATTTCTTAAGGTGATCTCCATAAGCCAATATGGAGATGCAGGATTACCTTTTACCAATACTTAGCTTTATGGGCTTGTCTCCAAGAACGAAGACGGCCTCCATTCTTCGTCCTTCTTCATTACAAGCAAGTAATAATTGTATGATATTTTATGCTAAAATAATAAAAAGAGACACACATGTTGTGTCAATAAAAACAACGACACGCAGGCCGTATGCTAATATAATGAAAAAGAGACACACATGTTGTGTCAATAAAAATTAACGACACGTAGGCCATATTTAAAAAATTACAAACCCATAATTAATACACCATTGAACTAAGGGCCATGACGTGCACCATGCAAATTGAATATAAACACATTAAGCACATAATCAGATTATGAATATGGTCTTTCAATCAAGAAGATTATCACAAAAAACAAATTTTAAGGCTAGTAATGAGCTGAAGTTACCACTGAAATTTCTCCTGATCATTAATCATACTAATAATTATGGTCATTCACCAATGCTGATTACTCTTAATCTAATAGTCCATTATTAATTTGGAACAATCCCACTTAATGTGTAATAATCTATAACAGTCCAATCTTAATGTCTAACATTAATGTGTAACAATCTTACAGATTAAGAATAATCTGTAACAGTCCATTCTTAATGTCTAACATTAATGTGTAACAGCCTTACTAATTAAGAATAATCAGAATAAATTCATCTTCTAATGTCTAACATTAATGTGTAACAAATTCTAATAATTAATAATAATATGTAAATACTCCACTATTAATAAGTATCTATAACAACTATACTTAATATGTAACAATCCTACTGATTATCAAGAATCAGAATAACCATATTTTAATATGTAACAGCTTCTACTAATTAATCTTTAAGTCAGAATAAATTCTAATCAAATTAGAACATAAGAATTACGAACTCAGAATTTGATTATGATCATCAACAATCTTAATCCTATTAGAGCTTTTCTAAACCGAATCATTTTTCAATTTATGATATGATGTTACAAACTTCATACAAAAAAAAAAAAAAAAAAAACATGACTCAGATTATACTGATTATAAAATGGATGAACTAATTGATCATGGCATATCACATATGGCAAAACAAATACACTAAAATGCGTATCACGTTATATCGCATATAAAATCAATTTCACTAAACAACAAGTAGCTCGACACATCATGACCAAATGATAAGAAACGCAATTTAAAATAAAAAAAAATTTAATCGCCGAATCAGACGCTGATGCAAGGTCAGGGACCGTGATGGATGATCCAGAAATTTAGGTAAGTCAAAATATGGGTTAGGGGTAGTTTATTTGGGTCAAAATAGGTTCGACCCTTATTGTAGAATAACTGCCATTACCCCTGTCCAGGAGCACAGACTTAGGGAATTCACACTCAACCCCAACCTCTATACAAATTCTAGCAAAGGATAATTTTGTTTGGTTCTCAAAGGAGAGGGATCAAGGTGCAAATGATTCCAATAGTGCTTGTACGTGCCCAAGACACGTGGATTTTTGTGTCCAAGATTCCGCAGGAATGTTATATAACCTGACCCAGATTGGGATAGATGATAACTGAATGTTGAGCATGTCCATTCCAGGCTTCCATGCACGTAATATGAACGGTCTCCCTGCTAAGTGCCATGGTCCCGTATCCATAACCTAGTCCCGTGCCTCCGGGTCCCTGAATCTGAAGAAGAATAAACCATTCTCAGTTGTAGATATTTCAGGCATCTCCCTCTTTCCCCATAGTCTGTTAACCAGAGAGCGCACTACACCGGAACGGAGACGCTTATCCAAAAATTGTCCTACCAAACATCCCTTCCACATGTCGATGCCCTCATTCACCGCCTCCACCAGAGGTTTGGCAACAAGCTTACCATCAGCATAATGCGGCTTATAGAATTGCAACGGAGCACCTGTTTTCACCGGCATAGAGACCAAGCTTTTCCAAGATTTTACAGGAGGAACATTAGCCATCTCCAGATTAATGGTTGCCGGAAAATTTGGGTTACAGTGATACCCATTCTCCACCACGCCTGACCCTTGCAAATCCCCCTTCCACGCATTCTCGTCCTGCCTGCCGGGAGATACCGACCTACCAAGACCATGGGAAGGCATCGGGATAGCTCTATAGGCTGGATTCAAACTCGTCGGGGCAGAGCCATTCAGTACTGGGCCCGTCGGGGCAGAGCCGAGCTTTGCAGCAGGGCCGGCGTACGCTCCAGCCACATTCCCAACCACCCCGGAACCCAACACTACCCCGGCACTACCATTCACCACATTCCCAACCACATTCCACATCGTGGGCTCATTCAAGTCCGAATTTACGTTTTTGGCTCCTCCAAGGCCCAAATGAGGTCCAAAAGGAGTTTTCACATGTATTCAATGCTGCCTTGACCCTCCCCAATCCAATTCTTCAATAATTAGGACTGAATTCCCAATGTTTGGTGTGTTTATAGATGCTCCTGCATCAAACCCCTATAGTTGGGAAAAAAGATTTGTCCTCAAGTCTTCACCATGATAAGGCCTCAAATCCTTAACCTTGAATGTAGGAAAGATATTACAGTCACCGGGCAATTCAACCTTGTAAGCATTCTTTATGATCTTCTTAATAATCTTGGAAGGGCCATCTATTCTTGTGCACAACTTGAACACTCTCTTTATCATGTGTAATCGAATCCATCCTCCCGGATCAAATACCACTCGCTTATAACCTTCATATGTGCATGTCTTTCATATTGTTCCACTCTCTTTGCCCTTTGTTGAATCTTGCTCTCATGAATAAAAATGTTGTTGAAAGCTTGGCAATCAAAACACATACTCCAAGATCCATCTTTTTCATGCACCAACATAGTGGGAACCACATAGGAACTTTCACTCTCTTGAACAAGCCCTTCACAAGAAAAATCATCAACTCAGGTTTTAAACTCTTCATGCCCTTAGGGCTCTTCATGTAGGCTAGCTTATTAGAAAACTAAACCCTGTATGAGGTCTATTTGATGTTGAATACCCTTCATAGGTAGAAAACCGTGTGGTATTTCTTCAGGCATTACATCAACAAATTCTATAATCGATTTTGCTTCTCGTGAGAATTCCTTTTCACTTTCGGCTTCTTCAACAACCAAAGTCGTCGTGATTCAAAGATCTTTGATTTCTAAATCAAAATTTGACGGTAGTGAACTCTTCCTCATCTTCTTGATATGGTTAGATTCGACTACTTCAACATCCAACTTATATTTTGACAAAGAGGATTTGTTCTCATTGTCTTCGGACATGGTTAGGATTCGATCACTTGTTCAACATCTTCTTCCCGCTTCATCTTCTCAATTAAGGCAATCGCTTTGGTTAGACATTCAGAATCAATATGCCCTGCAACCCTTGGCACTTAAACACGTCTTGACTTAGAAGCCACCCTTGTAGTGCTTCACTTTACTCGAGTGTGGGTAGTTTTCCTACTAATTAGATTCCAAGAATTAGAACCTCAACAAACCCTTCATTAGCCACCTTAGTCAGAGTAGAGTTTCCATACTTTTTTTTAGTCCTAACTTTCAAAGCAAGTTTCATCACATCTTGAAGACTATTATACGGGTTGCAAAAATAACTCTAGCAATACTAGATCTCAAACCAGCAATGGTAGGTGGGCTATGCATATTTCCTGGGCTTGCAAGTCTCCTTTGATAATCAAGCTTACAAACTTAGCGTATCACCCTCCACACTCAAATCTCGTTGCTTAAAGTTCGAATTTTGAGGTAGATGTCTTCAAAGAGTTAGCGGGAAGGTACTTCCTTTTAGTTCTTTCTTCATCTTTCCTGCAGTTTGAATCTTCTTTTTACCATCTCTTTCACGTTGTCTCTTCATGTTTTTCCACCAAATAGAAGCATTCTCGCACATCTTTGTAGCCACCAACTTCACTTTTCACGTCTCGGGGTGGGAATCATAATACTCAAAGACATGTCTAATTACATTAAGCCAACTAAAAATTCATCAGATCCATCCTTCCATCGAATTCTGAATGTTAAATTCGATTGAATCTAAAGCCTTCATCATAGTTACTATATGCTCTATAGTAATCTTCATTCCGTAGTAGCAATCATACTCCCATGAGAATCATACCTCGTACATACATACCTTTAGCTTTCAGGCCCCAAGAAACCTTCAAGTTGACTAGGGCCGCAAAAGCTCTTTCATAAAAATCATATTTTTCCTCCTTGGCTAGCAAGTGAACGACCAAACCGTATCTAGATATCTTGTTCTATCATCAAGCACACCGCTCAATATGATCAGCCATCAATCCATGAGCTCCGATACCACTTCTAAGGTTGGGACCGTGATGGATGATCCGTAAATTTAGGTAAGTCAAAATATGGCCTGGGGGTAGTTTACTTTGGGTCAAAATAGGTTATGGATCTAATTTTGGAGACTTTCTACGTTAAGAGTTGCAAATTTATGGTATATAAGGGAAAAGGGGTATTTAGGAAGGTTTTAGTAGTATGGAACAAGATTTGGAAAGTTTTGGGTTGAGGTTGAAAATTTGGTTATGGAAAGTTTAGAGAAAAGATGAGATGGTGAGGAGAGTAGAGTTTGCACAAGAGTGGTTACTTACCGGTTTAATGAAACGATCCACACAAGATCGATGATGGAATGAAGGGGCCACAATCAACTATGGACGAAGATCGATAAGCCTGACAAAGACTTCGCCACTCAAGGAATCCACCTAGTATGAGAAGCCACGAACTCGTCCCCCCAAGGGAATCCACCCAAGAGATAAGAGAACAAGAGAACTCTTAAAAGAGAAATCAAAATATTAAACTTGAACTGATTGTCAAAAGACTATGACAGGGGGTATATATAGCCCCATACTTTCTAAATCAAAAAGCAACTTCTACTTTAACTAGGAAAAAGAAACTTTCTAAATTACAAAGAACAACTTACTTTAACTATGAAAAGAAACTTAAATTACAAAGCAACTCCTAAAAGAAAACTTTCTAAAATAAATAAAGCAAACTTTCTAAAATAAATAAACCAAATCTTCCTAAAATAAATAAAGCAAACTTTCTAAAATAAATAAAGCAAATCTTCCTAAAATAAATAAAGCAAACTTTCTAAAATTAATATGGCAGCTCCACATAAGGGGTTTTTTTTTTTTTTTTTTTTTTTTTTTTTGATAAGTAAGAATTTATTTCCAAAAAGGCCAAAGCCCAACAAAATCAATACAATACAAGAAGCCACAAATAGAAAACGAAAACTGACAAAGACTCCCTAAAAACTATAGGAAAGTGGCGACACTCGAGACAAATCAATTCCGATAAACCGCAAAACCAAACCAATACAACCCACAAATCACAGGCGCAACCCTAAATAACCACAAGCCCACATCCCGGCACAGCCACATAATAAAAATGACTCCGAGAACAAATGCATGCCAAATCGAGCCAAAGCAAATTCCCACAAACAAACCACTGTGCCACAACCCGGGGATGTGCAAGAACAAGAACACCACGCCCACACCCCGGGCGAAGAGAATCAGACACCCAACTAGCAAGGTCATAAGTCTCGACCACTATGGCCTAGGATAGAATCAGGGGTTTGTCCAAGTCTGACCACGTTTTTTGCCTTCCAAGGCCCAAATGAGGTCCAAAAAAGGAGTTTTCACATGTATTCAATGCCTTTGACCTCCTAACTAATTCTTCAATAATTAGGACTGAACTCCCAATGTTTGGTGTGTTTATAGATGCTCCTGCATCAAACCCCTATAGTTGGGAAAAAAGATTTGTCCTCAAGTCTTCACCATGATAAGGCCTCAAATCCTTAACCTTGAATGTAGGGAGATATTGCAAATAATGGGCAATTTAACCTTTGTAAGCATTCTTATGATCTTCTAATAATCTTGAAGGCCATCTATTCTTGTGCACAACTTGAACAATTCCTTTATCATGTGTAATCGAATCCATCCTCCCGGATCAAATACTGCACCGCTTATAACCTTCTATACGCCTCTGCCTTTCATATTGTTCCACTCGCCTTTGTCAATCTTGCTTCCTCAGAAAAAAATGTTGTTGAAAGCTTGGCAATCAAAACACATACTCCAAGATCCATCTTTTCATGCACCAACATAGTGGGAACCACATAGAACTTTCACTCTTGAACAAGCCCTTTGTCAAGAAAATCATCAACTTGTGTTTTAAACTCTTCATGCTCCTTAGGGCTCTTCATAGAGGCTAGCTTATTTTTTTTTTTTTTTGGATAAGTAAGAATTTATTTCCAAAAAAAGGCCAAAGCCCACCAACAAATAAACAATACAAGAAGCCACAGGCCACGAGAAAAAAACGAAAAACGGACAGCACCTCCCCTAAAAAACATAGGAAAGGGCAACAGCCCGAAACAAAAACACCTGATAAACAGCAAACCAAAATAATACAACCCACAAACCACATAAGTGAAACCCCAAATAGGACTAAAACAAGCTCACACCCACATTCCGGGCAAAGCAACCAAACCACAACCCAAATTTCACGCCGCAAAAGCAACCAGACCACCAAAGGCCGACCCCAACCGTAATCAACCATCAATCACCTGCATAATCTACCATGGTCAAGAATATTAAGTGGAAAAGACCATCTCTCACATTGCCCTGTTCACTGGATTGTCCGCGAATCTTTTTGAAAGCTAGAAATTCTTAAACTTAACGCTAATACGTATAAGATGAAAATAGCATCAGCAGGAGAAAAGATGTTCTCATAAACTCTACTATTCCGTTGTCTCCACAAATGATATATGGTTGCACCCCACGCAATCCTCTTAACTATAGCGCTAAAAGACTTCCCTTTAGTAGCACTAACCCACAAGAATTCATTCTCCCAACTCCGCGGCAGCCTAACATTCCCACATAACCTTAATATCCTCAACCAAATACTAAAGAGAGAATTGGCGCAAATCAAGAACAAATGATTCCTGGGCTTTCAACATTCAACGGCGCATCACACACGATATGGAGTTGGTCAAACCCCATTTGAGCAGTTTGTCTTGTGTAACCAACCTGTCCTGCACTGTCAACCAAGCAATAAAAGCATGTCTCCTGATAGCTTGAGGAAACCATATCGAATGATGCCAGCTAGTCACCGCATTCTTTGGCCCGAATGCTTCCGCCGACTAATGTTGAAGACCCCGTAAGGCCAAGGGTCCACGAAAATGCTATCCTCTAGAAACATCAAGCTGGTAATTTACACACCTATTCTGATGTCGATAAGGTCGCTAGAAATGCAATGCCAGCCGCTCCAATTCCGCCCTCATCAATAACCTCCGCTACTGGGGCATTACTTTGGATAGCTGAGTCATATACAATTCGATCTCCATAGTAAGGGATGAGTGGACCAACCGGATTCCAGAAATCATGCCACAAAAAAGTCCCCTTGCCGTTACAAACCTTGTGCTTTATGAAGGGCCTAATTTTGTCTTTCAGCTGCAGAATTTTACGCCAACTCCACGAGCAAATCGAAGGGGTTTTTGCACACCAAAAGCTCCTAATGCCCCAAATACGTCCTCCGCACCCAAGCCACCCATAACGAAATCCTTCTATAAAACAAGTTCCGTATGTGTTTCCATTACATTCAGATCATTCAAGTCTTTACTCGCAACCCCAAATTCTCCTCCTCCTTCCTAGCAACCGACTCCCATTTAATCTCGCTCGATGAATACTCCTAATATTTCTAGCCCACAAAAACCCGCCGAAAGTTCGTCAATCTTATAAATAGTATATTTTGGAATAATGAACAAACTGCACCAATACTGATGGATACTATATAAAACCGAACCAATTAGCTGCAGTCTTCCCGCATAAGAAAGGGCCCTGCTTGTCCAAGACTCACTCGGCTAAGATTTTGTCCAAGAAATACCGATACCACCGTGGGACAGCCTTGCAGGTAGATCAACGAACACCAAGATATTTAATAGAAGGCTCCCCAAACCGAAACCGGCTGATGTTCCGCAGAACTCAGCCTTGTCTTCACCATTTACCCCGGCAATGAAAATTGCACTCTTCTGTTTGTTCACCTGCAGCCCGGAGAATTCCTCGAACCTATTTAGCTCATCCATTATGACTTGAACACTGGACTTCGTCCCGCCGGCAAAAAGAAAAATATCATCCGCAAATGTTAGGTGAGTTAAATTAATTCTTTACACTGGTGATATTGAAAATCCTCGACTGCGCACCACCGAAAAGGGATCTAGACAAGGCCTCCATAGCAATGATAAATAATAAAGGCGATAAGGGGTCCCTTGCCTTAACATGTTTGCTAGGCAAACCCGCCAAATTTCACCATTTACTCGACATGTAGAAGAAAGGGGTGGTGATGCAAGCCTTAATACATTCCAGTAGATACATAGGGGTTCCCATACTAGCTAAGATACCCAAGGATCTAATTTTATCAAGTTAAACCACAATTTAAATAACAAGATAAAATGATAAATGCCTCATGTATATAAACATATAATGGCAATGTATATGCCACTGGGCTAAAGCATATCACTAACACTGGGATCTATCATAGTAATCTCTCTAATGTCCTAGAACTTGTTGGATTATTAGTCAAGGTAAAATCCTAAGCAATACCACTAACAGGAAATGATTTAGGCCATCCTTAGAAGTTTGAGCCTTTCAAACCTACCCTATGATATGCATAGGCATATACACTAGTTCCCTATTTGAGCCTATAGCCAATCTCATCATCAACTAGCAAATGAGAAGCCAATTTCCTTCCCTAAACATAATCCTATAGTAAAGAACCCTTATTTTCCCAGATTATCAGATAAAATACATCAATGATAGAAAAGGACAAGTTTGGGGGAATATTATTTCAAGTTGTAGAAAAGGATGAAAAGGGTTGAGAAAGGCAATGCAAAGAGATAAGAAGAGATGAAGAGAATTATGAAAGAAGCTATGGAAAGAAAAACATCAAGGAGGAATGAGTTTGGTCTTGTAGCCTTCCTCCCTTGAACAATTAAGTTCTTAGGGGTGTTCAACACCTAGTACCCTAATGCCATCTGGTATGGGAGTTACTAACCTAAAGTTCGTTAAGGGTGGTAGAAAGCTTAAAAACACCAACATTACACCATTCAACAAAACTTGGTGAGAGATAAAAAGTGAAAAAGATTCTAAAATAAGGAAGAGAAGTTATCTTCTGTGTGTGGAAAAGGAAATAGAAAAAGATACCACAATGAAGAATATGCAGAAAGATGCATAAACCTGATGGGAAGGTTAGAAACTTACAATCAAGAGAAATCAAGGATGTATCAAGAAGGCAAGAGTGTAAGTTGTCAGTGAAATCTGGGTAAAATTGAGCCTAAATTGTCCATTTATCTATCTAATTACCCAAGCCACACATTACAAGCCTAAAAGACCTATTTGATCTTGAAAGTGGTATTATGCCTACATTTTTTTTTTTTTGGATAATTAAGAATTTATTACCAAAAAGGGGAACCCCAAAAAACCAAAATACAACCAAGAAACCAGGCAGCCAAAGGCAGCCAGAAAAACGAAAAACGGACAGCACCTCCCCTAAAAACAAGGGAAAGGCAACTCAAGAATCAGAAACACCTGATAAACTACAACACAATCATGAAACTAAAGCCCACATCCCGGGCATAAGCAAACAACACAAAAGAAGTTAATACAACAACGCTCAACCAAGCGAGATGGGCAAACAAACATACAAGCTCAAGCCCAAAAAACAAACAACAAAGCCAAAATCCCACATCCCGGGACCAGGAACCGACACCAACGCACAATGGGCAGAGACACGCCCTCGCGGTAAGCTCAAGCACCTCCGGCGGGCCTCAATATAGTAAGGGGCAAGCTCCATCTCTCGCACAAATCTCTATTCGCCGGGTTGTCAGCCACATTATAGAAGCTTGAGATCCTAAGCCTGACATCATTACAAATGAGAGAGGAAATATAGTCAACTGAATTAAATTGGTTTTGGTGGATTCTTAGCATTACGTTGTTCCATATGTGATATATGAGGCTCTAAGCAATCCTTTGGTGATAGAGCATAAGGATTTCACTTACAACCAAGAATCCAAAGAAATTCGTTATTCCACCTCCTCGGAATCCTGTATTGCCCGCACAGTCTAAGAACCCTCATCCAGATTCCCGATGTAACTTGGCATTAAAAGAATAAATGGTTTCTATCCTCAACATTTGCTCGACAAAAAACACACGCGATAGAATTAATGAGTCCCCATTTCAGGAGCTTGTCTTGAGTGGAAAGTCCGTCTCAGAGTAACTAGCCATGAAATGAAGGAGGTTCTATCAGATCAGGAGAACCACACACCGCATGCCGCTGCACCGAAGTCCCGCGAGGTCTAATGGAGTTCTGCGTAACCGACAGCTGAAAAACACCTGGCCCTGACTGTCCAAGATATAACATCCTCTCTATTAATATCGAAGGTAATGCCATCACAACCTGCTTAGCACTAACAACCTACCGAAACAAAGAAAAGTGCCAATTCCAATTTCCAAGACCATCCATGACATCAAAGAACTCGCATTCTTATGAATGGCGGACCATAAAGAACTTTCCCCAAAGAGAGGAAGGATCTACCTCCAAGGGGTTCCAAAATCATGCCATAAAAGGTCCCTATACCATTACATACTTGATGCTCGATAAAAGGTCTCACCCTATCCCTCAATTGAAGAATCTTCCGCCAGCTCCATGAACATCTCGAGGGAGTCCTGGCATTCCAAATACTGCCCTGGCTTAACAAAACCTCTCGAACCCAAGCAACCCAAATAGAGTCCTTCCTATAAAACAAATTCCATATGTGCTTCATAATAGTGGCATCATTCCAATCCTTAACACGACGCAGCCCAAGTCCACCTTCCTCCTTAGAAAAGTGCAGAGAATTCCACTCTCAACCTTGGCCTTCGGGGCATTCACATCCTGCCCGACCACAGAACCCAAGCTTAAAAATCGCTCGATCTTTATAACAAGTAAATTTTGGGATGATGAACATTGTGCACCAATACGCTTGAATGTCAGAAGAATCGAAGATATGTTTCTAAGTCTACCCGCAAAGGAAAGGGCAAAACATGTCCATGACCTGGATTCTGGCCATAATCTTATCAATAAGAGGTTGGCACCGAATAGAGACAAGCCTTGGAGGAGATGAGTGGCACCCCTAAGTATATCATAGGCAGACTCCCCAAATTAAACCCCGTCATGCCAAGGATAGTAGCTTTAACACTGTCTTCGATCCCAGCCAAGAACACAACACTCTTTTGCTTATTAACTTGCATTCCGGAGAAAGCCTCGAATTTAGTCAGCTCATCCAAAGTAACTTGAACACTGTCCACATTACCTCTGGCAAACAGAAATAGATCATCAGCAAAGCACAAGTGCGAGAGTTTTATTTGTTTGCACCTCGGGTGAAACTCAAAATCAGGATGGAGAACCGCCCTGGAAAGTGATAACGAGAAGGCTTCCATAGCAATAAGAAACATAAAGGACGATAAAGGATCTCCTTGGCGAACCCCCCTTTTGCTTGCAAAGAACCCCGTTAGCTCACCGTTGACACAAATGGAGAACATAGGAGTAGTGATGCAAGCCTTAATGCATCTCAATAGAGTAGCTGGAGTACCCATAGCAGACAAAATGTCGAAGATGCAGCTCCAACTTATGCAGTCATGCCTTCGAGATCGATCTCGAGCACATCTCGAGGCCCGTAATCCAAGTGATAGTTTTTCATCAACTCCGAGAGTAAGGAGGATATTGGCCTACTATGCTACGCCAACAAAAGCCCCGAGCGTGGCTAATAATATCCGAGGCACCGCTTTATTCGAAGCGATAATCTTCGAGATGCATTTCCAGAGATAGTGTTACAAATACGTGACGGGCCTGTAATCATGCATCGAGCTTCAAGTTAGAACTTTGGAACCAAGGCGATGATAGTGCAGTTGATCTCGCGGAGCAAACACCCTGAGCTGAAAAAATCTGCTACCGCTTCACACACTTCACTTCCAACAATGTTCCAGGCCCTTTTGAAAAAAAGGGAGGAGAACTCCATCTACAAAAATCTTTGGCGTTATCTATGTGAGAACATGGATTTCTTGATCTCTCATGTGTAATTCATTGCTAAGTATATCCGCATGCTCAGAGGACCAAACCAACCATCCGTTATACTCAACCGATGTTGGGTCCTGCATGTTACTGCCCAAAACTGATTGGAAATGATTAACAAATTCCTGTCTGATGGAAGCTGGATCTTCAATTCTACATCCATTCTCCAGTGTAATTGATTTGATAGAGCTCCTAGAGTTCCTGGCTTTGACAACTTTATGGAAGAAATTGGAATTCTGATCCCCCAACCTGAGCCATTGTATTCTGGATTTTTGCTTAAACCCTCTTCACCAAGTTAGATTATAAATTCTTCCAAACAAATCTTCATTCTACCAACACGTAATCATTCGGATTGGGAGCACGTGATCGCCTTGAGCGATATAGGGTTCCCCGTGCTTCCACGACCTTTTCTTGAATTTTAGCATAAACATGAAAGTTGAATGCTTTAAGGCGATTCTTCACGCTTCTAAGTTTCCGAGTGAGCCTGTACATAGGAGTTCCATACACATCAATATCCCAAGCATCCTTAACCAGGTCAAGGAAGGAAGGATGATCAGCCCAGAAATTAAAAAATTTAAAAGGACACCTCCGCCTTGGACGCGCATGCTCGGACTTATTGAGGTTCACTATAAGCGGGCAATGGTCGATGTACCCGGTTCACCACTTCAATCACAACATATGGGAACATATCCAAGGCGCATTCGTTTTGAAGGGAACGATCCAAATTTTCCTAGCAATAAATCGATCACCGCCACGACCTGGCCATCCAAGTGAACAAAGGCCCATTAAAAGGCATATCATCTAGTTCCAAGTTGAAAAGACATTCATGAACTCCTCCATAGCGCTGTCGCTGCTCATGTTACCCCCATTCTTTCACTTGCACATCCGGGTCGTGTCAGTCTCCCATCAAAACCAAGGCAGGAACCCACCGAAGCACAACCGTTGTGTGACTCCAAAGCACTCTCCTGTTAACCTGATTATTTGAGGCATAAATAGCTGAACAGAAGAAAGAGCTATTATCCTCGAGGACTGTTATGTAACACAAAATAGCTTGATCATTACTCAAAGTATCAACGATTTTGACAACCCTTGGGTTCCAGCACACCCAAATCCTACCAAGTTCCGCATGCTCATAGTTATGAAGCATCTCCCATCCAGGAAGGATGGAATTGAGAAATCTGACCCTATTATGGATCCTTACCCGAGTCTCCAGAATACAGACAACGCTAAGGGAGTGGACCCTGACCAACGTGCTCAATTCCTTTTGCTTTAGGGGATCATTCATCCCTCTAATATTCCAGGCAGCTAACTTAATCACGGAGCGGTCGACGCCGCCTATCCCTCGGGTCATAACACGACACTCGTTTTTTCAAATTTCGAGTTTGCTCTTGGAAAGAGGAGGAGTAATGTCTAATTCATCAACTCTCTTTACATGCTTAAAAGAATCATAAATAGGCGACGAGTCAGAATACTCAGCTATGTCAGGGATCACGATACCAGTAGAAGCTACTTCAGCCACTTCATTACATGCAGCGCCAGCCACTTCATCTGTAATGGCTATATATTCAAATCTGTTGGCTTGTCTCAATGGAGAAGTAGTAGCCTCATGAATTGTAACCCCAACATTATCCTGGATGACAATGCTCTTACGAGTTCCAATACTATCAACAATACTATCAACACCATCCCTCATTTCCCTCGCCTCTCGGTGGTCGTACGAGGTATCATAGAGCTAGGCTCAGCATTTACTTTATCACAATTTCGATGACCAGCTACTTTGGTACCAGACGGCATGCCGCTCACTGAGACTGGTGGTGCCTTAGAGACAGGGCAATGTGAGATCTTGTGTCCAAACACTTGACAGTGGGAGCAGTTATGAGGGACCCATGGATATTCAATTCTGATAGTGGTATACTTATCATACTCCAAGTCGAGACGAAAGGGGCCTTAGGGAATTTATCACTCACATCTACCCCACATATTCTAGCAAAAGATAGTCCTGTCCCGTTTTCGTGAGTGAGTCCATATGCAATGGGTTTCCCAACTAAGACTTGCTATATACCAAGACAAGTGTTGGGGTCCAATATTCAAGAGGAATATTAAGAACTTACCCAAATAGCAAGAAGAGAGCTGGATGTTAAGCATCCCATGCCCGGGCCGCTACACCTCGCAGATAGGTCTCCCTGCAATATACCACGGACCATTCTCCATTACCCAATCCCGTGCATCCATGTCTCTGAATCTGAAAAGATACAATCCATTATCCGTAGTAGAAATTTCAGGCATCTCATGTTTCCCCCACAATTTATCCACCGCTGCCTAACCACATGAATAAAGCAACCTTTGTCAAAAAATTCACGACTAAGCAACCCTTCCATGCTAACGCCTTCGAATACTGCCTCGTCAGGAGGATGGATCTCCGCACCCCATCTACACAGCAGGAGCGAGTAGTCCAGTACCTTGGGATCGATCCGGGAAGGAGTCAAAACAGATTATTCCAAAGATTTGATCGGCTCACGATCCCCTTCGGATCCCACCGGGTGCGCCGACCGCCACCGGGTTACCGAGCCACTCTTTTGAATTCCCAAAAATCCGTATTATTTGTGTCGGATTGATTTCGCACTTACTGATCGATCAATACATATGGAACTTTAAAAATGAAAGAGAGTATGCCAACTGAGTATTAACCCAGAAAAGTAACTGATCGGCCAAGGAAAAGAGGAAAGACCAACACACATATAAAAATTAGGATTTAATGATTAAATTATTTACACCATATGAATTATTTGTTGGTTCAGTGAACTTAATAGAAAATCTTCATGAATCTATGATTGGAAACATATTTAAAAGTAATTTTACAACTGACTTATGTTTCCTGCCTAATTGAGCTTTAAATAGAAAAATGTCCTTAAAAATCAAAGCTAAATTGTTTGAGGACAAACAAAATTTTCTTTTCTTTGCTTGGGGACAAGCAAAACTTTAAGTTTGGGTGAATTTGATGAGTCTTAAACTCATCTATTTTTTATCCCTTTTCTTGCATCGTTTAACAAATTTTCAAATCTATTTCAGATGCCAAATTATGGAACATTCACTAACTTTGTGTTTTACAGGTGTTAATTGAAAAATGAGAGAAAACAAGCAGAAAAGAAGCTAAAATATGGAAACTATAGCAATTTTTATCGCAACATAGTTTTTCTATGTCCCGACACAATTTCAATTAGGCCAAAAGAACTATGTTGCACCCAGTAGCTATATGTCGCAACAAAGTCTAGGATAAACTTCAGGCATTAATAGAATCTTTGTTACGACAAAGAGTTCTATGTCGCGACATTGCTAAAGAATAATGAAAAGAAGACTATCACGACAATCCTTAACTCTATCATGACAATGATCAAGGCAGAGAGCAAAGGAGCTGTGTCGCGATAATATTTCTTTTATCGCAACATAAAAAGCTGAAGACTAACATATGAACTTTGTCGCGACAAAAGACAATTCATTCGCGACAAAAAATGCTAAGAATACAACACAAGTCAACTGAGGCAAGTGTTTTTATGTTGTAACAAAGTTTTCAGAACCAAGCCAACTCAAGGAGGAATTTATGTTGCAACAAAGAAAATCCTTTCACGACATAACATTCAGAATTCACAATTAAGAGCAACAAAATATCTATTGTGACAAATATTATGTCTGTCGGGATAAACAAAACATGAAAAAGGTGAATTCTCTATCATGACAAGGAGTTGAAGAGCAACACAAAAAGAATAGGGACAAAGAAACTCATGTTACGACATAGTAAAGAAATGAAGGCAGAATCTCTGTCGTGACAGAGAAGTTTTATGTCGCGACAATAAAAGCCATGGAATGAAAGAATTATGTCGCGATAGAATAAAATAGGTCGTGACAGAAATAGAAGGAGAACTAAGATTAGCCAAGTCAATCATGTCGCAACAAAGATTTCTATGTCGTGAGAAACAACTCAGAAAGCGACAAGAATCAGAGAAGAAAAGTCTGTTGCAACCAAGGAGTTTCCTATCATGACATAAATTGCTAAGGACTCAAATTGTCACGACAAAGAAAACTCTGTCGCAACAGAGTTGAAAGGCTGAAAAAGAAAATGTTTGTTGCGATAAGGAAAATTATGTCGCGACAGACTCCAAAAGCATAAAGATATGAGAAGCTGATTGCAAACAAGTTTGGTATCGCGACACAATACATTCCTGTTGTGACAAGAACAAGATTGCTACACCAAAATTCTGTCACGACATTATCAAATTCGATCGGGACATAATTCAAGAAAGTGCTCAGAGAACGACAGAAGACTACATGATACGATAGAGGCCAATGACAAAGACTGAAAACTCTGTTGCGACAAAACTTTCTATGTTGCGACATAGTGACCAATTTAGGCCAGAATTTTGGGGATCCACAACGCAATTAATGAAGTGCGGCCCAACATTGGGAAGTTTATAAATAGACGTATCTAGGGCATTGTGTGCAGCTTCCACAACTCCAGGACGTCTGGGTAGTTGAAGACTCTTGTATATTTTATTTTTCTTTATTTTTTTCTTTTTAGTAGAGTTAGTTTCAAGAGAGTTCAATGCATTTTAGTCGGGTATTCTTTTTTAGATTTCTCGATTTGGGTATTGAATCGAAGTGCAGCTCCGAGTTGGAATTTATTATTAAAATCATCTTTCTCATTACTGTCTGATTTAAATAGAGGATGGAAAGTTTCTAGAGTTCATTTATTTTAGGTCGTTTATGATTTCAGTGAATTTTCATGATCAACTAGTCCCTGATATGAGTGAACCAATTTTGAAAAGTTAAGCTTTTGGAAATGGGTCAATGATGATAGTCATTTTTCTGCACATGGTGGAAGAACGCCTTGATTAGAATTATTGAATTTATTTGATTGGTATTGTTTATGAATTTATTTGTTCCCAGTATTAGTATCGTGTACCAAAGCAAGGTCTTGTATCTTACATTGAGGCCCTCTGCGTGACACAGAGATGGAGAATCCTGAGAGTATAGAGCTGTTCTTTGTGGGTATGGTAGACTAATACTAAGGAACTAAAGAACTCTGATGGGTTACTCAAATAGATCACCAATTTACTCGTAATTGAGGATAGTTAAATGAAGTATAGGTTTAATCACTCAGAGGTCTCTTCTCTTTCTGCTGAATTGATTATGATCCTGTGTTAGCAAAGATCTAATCAAGGAGATGGAAATTTTCATCAGAAATGAAGCATGAGGTGTCAATCAAATTGGAGAAGGTTTGCAATATCCTGTCTATGGGGGCAAGAATTCTCCAGTCCTAAGATCTGGGTATGAAGTACTGAAAAGGAAAAATACTTAAATCTTAGAAAGAGGGTTACAAATTACAAGTAACTTATTAGAATCATGTCTCATAAATGAATATGAACCCTTAATCAGTGAAAAGTATGGTTAAGGGAGAAATCCAAACTATACTATCATGCATCTTTGACAAACTCAGTTTTCCAATTTATGGCTGAGCTATGAATCGATCAGATGCAGAAATTGATTATAACTCATTGATATATATCCAGTCTTGTCTCACTCCGTGAATTCTCAAACCCATTTTATTTAATATTTATTTTCATGTATATTAAAGAATGTAATCTAGAATTAAAATTCATTTTAATCATCTCATCATCATAATAGTAGAGTTCAAATAGTAATGATTTTGAGTAGTTAAGGTAGTTAGTCTTTTGATTTATCATCATTCCTCGCGGGAACGATATTTGGACTTTAAATATCTACTTTTATTACTTGTACGACCTGTGCACTTGCAGTGATTAAGACCAACTCAATTTATAATGAATACATTTAAAGAATGAGCAAATCAATCTTTTCATCTACACAAGCATCTGGCTTAACAAGTTTTTGGCGCCGTCAGCCGGACTCCATTAGTTCTTATGATAAGACCAGAAGTTTGGCTTACACAAATCGTGACTACTACGCTGTCAGAATAAGTTTTCGTGCCGTTGCCGGGACTGAATAGTTCTTGAGTGACAGTACCAGAAGTTTGGCATACACGACGTGATCATATAGTTTGGTCTCAGAATAAGTTTTTGTCGCTGAATAACTAATAGTCCTTTGGTAATAGTGTTATTAATTTGTGTGTATATATATATATATAATATGGTCTTATCTGTTGGTTAAGGGCACCGGGCATTTAGTTCCCCTCGAACTTCACCCCGAACACTCAACAAAACCTAAAGGCCCTAGATTGTGGGAATGGTCTATCCTCTGTCCCATGTAGCAAGCAGTGAAGTCAATGGCTCCCGGCCAGTTGGCTTAGGGCATTAGGCTTTGAAAGCCCCTCGGACTGTGTCCGGGATTCCGATTGGACAATTTCACGTATTCTATTCACACATGTCTTTTCTTTTTCCTCTTCTTTTTATTTTTTTTATTTTTTTATTTTTTTTATTTGGGGCTTGATGGAAATCCTCTTTTCAAAAGTGTCCCATCACTTAGGTGTTTCAAAACCCTCAAGGCTAGTGGAATTCTTTTGAGCCAGGTCCGGAGCCTTGGTATACCCTAGAGATCACATGTGTGTGTGTGCAAAAGACTACTTGAAACCCACAGAGGGTGACTAAACTAAGTCACCCCAACCTTTCTAGCACACTATTCCAGATTATGTAACAACCTAAGGGTCCCTTTTCATTCTCTACTCGATCTTTTTGAAAATTTTTAATTCAAATTGATCCCAAAATAAGACTATTTGCATGTTTTTAACACCCCAAAATTTTTAGCTTGAGTGTGACATCCACTCACACACAATACCTAAAACACGCCTAAAACATGCAAATGCTGCGAAAACAACCTAAAACACGTGAACAAGTAAAAGCCAAATATAAGAATAGAAATACTTGCACCTTGAACACATAATACCTAAAACACCTTAAACACTGAGACAAACTAAAAAAGGAATCCAAAAATAAACAGGAAACACATAAATAAACACAGAAATAGACAAATGAAAACATGAAACACATAAATAAACACAAATAAACACAAAAGATACCCGATCACCCACACCCACCAAACTTGAGCGAACAGTGTCCTCAATGTTAATAGAATGGCAAGAGAGGGTGGAGTGAACTCCCTTAGTGATCGCTCAGATCACTGCGGTGGTAGTGGAGGTGGCATGAAAGAGAGTCAAGTGTTGCCCTCGGATGGATCACTGTCACGAGGATGGTCAGCCTCTGTCAGGTAATGACCAGGCGCATGCTCCGCCCGAAAGTGCATCCATGTCCTAGCTGATGGTGACTTAGTCCTCCTGGGTCTCATCCCAGTACGCATCAAATTAGGCGATGAGGTCCTCAGACCGGGTCCTCCGTAGTGTATGGATCGACTCCGGTCCCTCCTCCCTCGACACGCGGTGGCTTCAAGGCGGATGACTGACCCGCCTGGCCAGGCACCTATCGGGATCCCGCAAACCCAGACCTGCATGCTCTAGGTCATCCTTACTTCCGAGGGCTCATTGCCCAAATCGCATACATCCTCCGCCTCGTACACCCGGCCTATCTTTCTTAACCATAACGCTCGACGGTATCCAAGCCTCATTATCCTCTAAGGGCACCCTAGCTTGCTTACATAAGTTGTAGATAAGGAAGGGGTGCCCGAGATTCATCTTCGCATCTTTGTTATAGAGAATTGCATCCTCTATAACTTGCCCGACATCAAATGGAATGTCTTGGATGACTTGCGATAGTCGAGTGTGGCCTTCTTCGCCGCCACTTCATACACATTAAGAGTCGTGACGACGATGATGAAGTGATGTGCCATACCTAGGAATGTAGCCAAGTGTTCGCCTTAAAGTGCAATTCCACGTGTCCCTTCACCTAAGTTTCCACTCACCTTGCCCGTTAGTCAACATCCTAAGGACCTCGAGATAGTTAGGATGCTCATGGATCCTATCATAGGTCTCAGGGTTAATTGGTTCTAGGTTAAAGTATCGATGATAGACTTCGCACTGAAGTCTACCAACACTCTGTGCACCCAAACCCTTTTTAGTATGTGGGATGCGAGATTGGCATAGAACTCTCGTACCACACATGTGGCTGCTGGTCTCGGAGGTTGGCAAAGGGCCCTCCATCTCTTGTTTGCAATGGTTTTGCGAAAGAAATCATAGAAATTGGTGTAGCAGCCTTCTCATGATGGACCTATTCTTGAATGAGGCCCGAATTTCTTGGCAAGCTCTCAGCAATTTCTCATGATCATAATCATGAGTTGGCTCCTCACTTGCCTAATTTATTTTCAAGCTCAGTTTTTTCTTTTTGCTCGACATCGAGCACTTGATAGGGATAGGGATTAGATGATCGTCTAGGCTTGAATCACTCTCTAGTTGGATTCCTAACACAGCCATTGGTACTCTGGTGCAGTAGTGCCAAAAACTCACTTAGGTAGAGGGACAAACACCTAGTGTGCACTAAGGGAGATGGCGTTTGTGGCTCTATCCTATGGTTTCTATGATCACCAACCACTCTAGGTCCTTCTCTGCTTTAACAACCCAAAAACAACAATACAAATTAAATCTAGACCTAAGTCACCCGAAAACTAGACTGTGTGGAGTGTATCCAAATGAGAGTGGATCTTAGGGTTTTCAAACTTAGGAACGTTCTTAGGGCTTTGGAGAGTGCTAAGGTCAGTTGGGACGAGGATGGGTGAAGGTTGGCTAGGGCATCTGCAAAAATCGGAGAGCATAGTTGACAAGACCCGACCTGGAAACCCTCCCAAGATTCCCCGGGTGGTCCCGCCTAGTGAAGTTCTCACTGTACAATCCTAAAGGGAATGTCTAATAGGAACTAACTTTAAAAAGAAAGTAAACACCTCATTAATATAATACCTCAATATATATATATAAAAAGATCCTGACGCTCAAATTTGTGACCATCTTACTTTGTAGGTCATAACCACGAACACACATGGTAGGAACTCATATGAGTTCAATCTTAAGATCGGAGCATTCTAAGAGTGCTTTACTTGAATTTAGGGGTACAATGAAAATACATAAGTCCAATAAAATAAAGGCAGATAGATAAGATGGGAATCTTTGCTATTTGCCTTGAAAGCAGTGACGTAGAAGGTAGGCGCGGTAGGTCTCTATTTATCTGGACCGAAGAACGGATTTAAAACAATAAAGCATTGAGATAATAAATCTCGATTGGTGGCATAATTTATAAGAAAATAATGTTTTTATTTTGAAAATTCCTTCTCTTAAGACCTCACGTCCACTCTTTTGTAAGGTTCCCCGTTTGGAATCATTTCACAAAACCTAAACTTATACCCAAGTCAAAAATATGAAATTCATGCTCAAAAATTTAACCGATGTCATTATCAAGAACCTTATGACATGAATTTATTCACAACATAAAAATTGAGCATAAAATATATATAACCATCGTATCGTAAAATAATCATGAAAATACAATAACCATAAGTATTGAAATGGTTATACCTTGCGAGGAAACCAACAATGCCGTACCATATACCCCGCAGGCGTAAATGCGTCGGGTAAACCTGACCTCACGGCAGCGTAGCAACTTAACCTTGAATTAGGAGCGACATCACGGTCGTGGAAATGATATATGACCTGTTGGATGGAACCAACCTCACGACACCGTGGCAAACTAATAAACCTTCGGGTAATACCAACATCACGGTCGTGGAAACAATATATGACCTGTTGGAGGGAACCAACCTCACGACACCGTGGCAAACTAATAAACCTTCGGGTAATCCCGACATTACGGTCGTGGAAATAATATGTAACCGTTTCCTTACTCACATATACTTTTCCAACGATGCATGTTATAATCATTTCCTGAAAATCTCAAAATTCATTTCTTAAAACAATAAATTTTCAAGTGGTTTTAAAACCTCAATCCATGTACCAAAATGTTTAAATACCACAAATATATCCATGAATTCAGTAAAATTTCCAAATATTTAAAATGTTGACAAAATCCACATGAAATGATAACTTGTTTATATAAAAACAGATAATTATATTTATGCATAACCAACCGTTCGATCAATTAAGTTATATATATAATAATTAACCACAATTATATATCATAATAATACCCCAAGCATTTAAAACATATAGACCACTCCTTGGCTACAGTGCCGGTCTGCTCCCTGCCAAGATGCGTCTCCCGGCTCAACGTGAGTGCACAGTAATAATATAAAAAAATACCATTTAGGCTTGATAGCAGCAAAAGACATTGGGATGCCTCAAATGTCTTAAAATAATTTTTAGAACTATGAAACTATCTAAATTGAACCTCGACAGGTCCAATTATACAGTGTGCCCTATAGACCCAATACCCAAAATTGGGGCTTTTCACCCGGAGGCTAATTTTTCGAAATTGAACCTTCGATAAACGCATAAAATGTCGATTTCACTAATCCAAACTGATTTTTCCTAATTTGACGATTGGTGTCCAATTTGGTCCAAACCTTTATTAATTACACGAAATGACCCAAAAAATGAAAACTAACCAAGCGGCGTCCAAAGGTATGACACATCAGCGGAAGCCAAGGGCGGGGAACACGGCGGTACCCTTACCTTGGTCCCGAAAGGTTCTTTGTGGTGGCAGCGTGATCAACGGTCGACCAAATTGTTTTTGTGTATCTTTTAAGCGGTGAGAATTTGCGAAAAGGACCACCGGGAATGAGTTGAAGGGTCAGAATGGGAGAGGAGGTATGGGTCAGCCTGGAATGGCCGGAAAATAGAAAATTCTGACGACCCACTGTGGCCGCCATCGCCGCGTTCGCCGGCCCGATCTGGGGGCGTCCGGCGGTGGTTCGCAGTGAAACTTGGCCGGCGAGATCGTCTGGTGGTGGCCTCCTCCCTGGCCGGCGCGTGTAGCAAGGGGGTGGCCGGTGACGCCTCCCGGCCAAAGCAGTTTGATTAAAAATGGGTGAAGCTTGACCAGGTTCGATTCACACAGTCTTGGCCGGTTTTTCTAGGGTTTTGGAGCTCAAATAAGTGTTTGGGGCTAGGGTTCTATTTGGCATGCAAAACTAGGTTTATATAGAGCCTAGGAATTGGATTTAGGTAAGCGAAGGCAACTTTGGACATTGATAAAATCTTTGTGTTTGAACTCCCAGGCCATAACTTTTTATGGTAAAGTCGGATTTTGGCGTTGACAGTCCTATGAACTCGTATCGACGAGGCCTACGAAATGGTGTCTTAGTCAACCCAAAATTATCCATCCTTGAAAAAGTCAACTTGGGCCCACATACTAATTGTTGGTCAAACTTGATCAAACGTTTGAAAAACTTGTATTATTTGGTATAGGTCGTTACAACCCTACCCACAGCCAAAGAAAAATTTAGATCCCTGAAATTCGTACATGTCATGGAAGAGATGGGGATCACCGGCTGCATTTGGTCCTCCAGCTCCCAATTTGCTGCTTTGCTTCCACTTTCGGATCCACATAAATGCCATCGTGAAGCACATGTCAGAAATCCCACTAAACTCAGCGAAACTCACATTTGTTGAACTTGGCATACAGTGATCTTGCCTTAAAGTGCGGCACTTAAACCCAATGTATCTCATGCTCCGACTTCGCTACCAAAGTACCAAGATATCTTCGATGAAGACAATGACAAACGATCTAAGTATGGACGGAAGACCCGGTTCATCAAATCCATGAAAGTTGTTGGGGCATTGGTGTGTCAGAAAGACATCAGAAACTTCGTAATGCCCATTATCTGCGTCTTTTGAATCTGCAGTCTTGAGATAATACGATTCCTAATCATGCTTGATGGTACTACGACCTCAAGTCAATCTTGGAGAACACTTTTGCACCTTGGAGGTGATCAAAATAGATCATCAATCAGAAGGCAAAGGATATTTATTTGAATGGTGACCTTATTCAATTGTGCGTAGTCATCTGCAACCTCAAAGTACCATCCTTCTTCTTCACAAATAACACCGGCACTCCCCAAAGTGAAATACTGGACCTAATAAATCCCCCATCCACCAGCTCTTGTAGCTTAGTCTTCAACTCTTTCAACTCAGCCGGTGCTATTCTATAAGGTGGTAAAGAAATAAGAGTTGTACCAGGGACTAAATCAATGGGAGAAAATCTGTTCTTGTTAAAATTAGCTTGGAAGATCGATGGAAACACTTCCAGTCCTACGCTCTTGGTACATCCTCTAATCCCTTAGCTACTACGAGTGTCCAACTACCACGAGCTGAATTACCTACCCAACCTTTTGGAGTAAACATCTAGCAGAGATGGCATAAATCAATCCTGAAGGTGTTCGCCACCACTCTCCATAGAAGACTACTACTAGTAGTCCCGATCGTCTAAATATCACCTCCTTGCGGAAACAATCCATTGAAGCATAGTTTAAATCAAGCCAATCCATCCCAAGAATCACATCCAAACCCCTTGAGATCTATTAATATCAAATATGCTTCCATAACTTAGCCCTCAATAGAAAACAAGCTACCCTTAAGCATCTGACTAGGCCATAGAGACTTCCCTGTGGTGTAGCGATCCTCTGAAACCACATCCGAAGGGCCCGAGTCATCGGCTAGGTGCAACATACTCACGTGAAATAAAAGAGTGTGTAACCCACAGGTCAATGGTACACGTGCATCGTCACCCAAAAATAGATAATGTACTGTCACAACTTCTAGAGTGAATTTGTGCCTCTTACACGATCATAGCATAAACTCACTACAATAGGTGAGTAGATCCTCTGTCCATACCTCACAATGGGTTGAGGTCTTGATTCTTTGTCCGATGCTAAAGGGAACCACCCGAGGTCTACTTACATGCATTAGTATCCAGTCCTCCCGTGTTCACTAGCCATTGGGCCCGATCCGCCCGATCAGAGACTCTGGTCTATTTCTGGATCGATGAGGCGGTCCACTCACGAAAATGTCTGTCTGCGCGAAAGCATACATTATCCGGTAGCATAGTCCGTCATGAGATCTTCTTTGTCAGCGCCACAAGTCGAGAGCGGGAACGCCTCGGCTGCGGATCTCACGAAATGTGTGCCACTACTCAACTGATTGAAATCTGAACCATGTGTATGTCCACCTCTCCGAAACCTGCTACCGCCGGCACCATGTCTGTACCCACTGGATCCTCTGCCGCCCGAAGTTCCAGAGCTGAAACTACCCCTCTTAGATGATCCCTGACTGGGGCTTCCCGAAGACAATCCATCGTATGATCGACACTTAGTCTGGCGTATCAGGGTCTGTCTCTCCACCTTTAAAGCAACGTCTCTCATCGGCGATCTACGTGGGATGATCGAACTGGGAATGGCTATCAACTTCGCTCGATCCATCGAAACCTCTTTTCTTGCTGACCTCATCCGCAATAAATTGGGACGAGAAGTAGATGGCTCCTGCGAGACCTATGCTCATTACTTTCAGAGAAACTGTCATGCTACCCTGAGTGAGCGTCTCAAACTCTAGCCTCTTAGTCTCAACAAAGGCTGGGGGGCAAAACTCAGTGTGAAAAGCAGTCTTGAACTGTGCCCAAGTGTGACGTCTCTTAGTCCTCTCATACGCCCACCACTTCCTTGCACTACCCCCTAATAGAAAACCAACTATCGTGACTCTATCCTCATCCCGACACTGCATACCTTCATCCAAAATCTTCTCTGTATCATCTAGCTAGGATAAAGCCACCATGGGATCCGTGGAGCCATCAAAACCCACCTCAGTCTCTGTGGTCGATCCATGATGGCTGCAGTAAAGCCTCCTCTCGGTGGTCGGAGCCGGGCGGCTCGACAAGATTCTCCCCTCATAAAGTAGGTGCATGAACTTTCCACAAAGCACGCTAGGACTACATCTCTTACTCTGTGTGTCCAGGAAGAACTATTTCGAATAAATGAAAGCAGAATCAATTTCGAGGATAAGGTTAGGAAGATTATCTGAAAACAACTGGATGAGTTGCGACCATGTACAACCCAAGATTTAGAAACCTAGGCTCGTGCCAAGTGACAAGACCAGGCCGAAGCCCTCCAGATTCCGGGTGGTCCGCTTTAGATGAAGTTCTCCTTATCAGATCCACAGAGATCTATCCAATGGAACCCAAACTTTAAGAAAGAAAGTAAACACCTGCATTAATATAATACCTCAATATATATATAAAAGATCCACAACAGACCCATCTTATTGTAGGTCATAACTAATGAACAAAATGCGGATTTTTTTCGAATTGATTTATCGGCGAAAAATGTCGGTTTTAGGCGGCATGAAACGATTTTGTGAAAAAAAAGCGGTAAAAATCGAGAAAAGATCGTGATTTTTCGCGAGAAAATCGAGGAAAAATCCAGATGTTATAAAAGAAATCTATTTTTCTGAAATTTGGGGTGAAATTATATTTTAGGTCGCTAAGGGGAAAGAAATTAAAAAATGAAATTAAGCAATTTCTGAAATAAAAAAAAAGTGTATTTTGGGAAGAAATAATTCATGTTTGGTGCATTGACCCGGTTAGTAGGTTACCGACATAGTGGGTCCCAGCATCTCTCTGCTCTCTTTCTCCCACGTCCTATCGCCTGCTCCTTTCGGCTCTGCTCCTCTGCCATCGAAAAATATGATATTTTCCCGAAATTTCCTTATTTCAAAAAAATATTAAAAAATTACTTACGAAGGTTTACGTAAGACAGAAATTTCAATTTCTGGTAAAAATGTTCGATTACAAAAATTGTAATTTCGGTTAAAATCCCATAATTTATTCTCTAGATCTCGGATGACAAAGCGGATTGCACCGTTGGAATCGTCACGCGAAATCTAGCTAGCACGTAAAATTTACATTCGAGTTCAAGACGGTCGAAGTCGACTCATTTTTAAATTATCGCGGTTAGTCTTAAGTAAGCGATTTTGGTTGTGGCGAGTCATATATAACACGTATTCATGTGCCATAAGTGGTATGGTAGAAATGATGAAAATGGACGGTAGAGATGATCTGGGATATCAGTGGTAAAAGAGGGATATAATGGTCATTTTGGAATTTGATTTTAAGTCACTAAATGACAAAATAGTAAATAGTTATCTTCCCCAAATGTTAAAAGAGAGCCAAAACGTGAGAGGAAAGAAATTTTGGTCCAGTAGCCGATTTGAGTTAGAGAGAAGGAGCAACTTCTCTGCAGAATCGTGGGCGTTCAAGTCGGCGGTCTTCGGGACAAGGAGAAGCTGCTCTGCGCGAGGAGGACCGTGTGGGTGCAGTTGGAAGTTTCTTCAAACTCCGCCCGAGGTAGGGTTTCTCCCTACTTGGGTTTGCAGCTTTATTTAAGTGTTTTACAATGCTTGGTTTTGCTTGAAGTAGCCCAGATAACGTTGATTGGTTCCAAAGCTTGGAGGCAAGATGTTGATTTTGAAACCCATGTAGGCAGTCCGTGGTATCCACGAGTGATGTGAGTTCCTAGTTATGCAATTGTGAAAATGTGTGCTTTGATGTGTATGAGGCGAATCGGCGAGAAATGCAATTTCACAAAGTGAACCGATAAATTGTCTTGATAGGAGCAGGTAACCCTGAGTTTCTTGTTCCTAGAAGCGATATTCGCAAAAATATATTTTTTGTGAAAATACATGTGTTTAATTCGAGTGATTTAAATTAAATTGCTCGTGTTTGATCATTAGCCCAGTGAGCTAATTTTGATGAATGAATGAATTTACATGACATGATTGTGAATTAGATGCTTTGTAAATATAGCCATGTTTATATATTTACACATGTGAATTAAACTGTAGTGGAATTGGCATACATGCATTCCATATGCACTGGAGCATCCTAGGACTATAGGAGTTAGTGCATGAGATGAGTCTAGAGAAAATGGTTCGGAGGGTAGTCCAAATGAAAAAAATATCAATCGTCGGAGCGGCCCAATTGATATGCATCGGAGGATAGTCCACAAACAAATTATATATCAATCGTCGAAGCGGCCCAATTGATATATCTCGGAGGGTAGTCCACTAAATATAACATCGGAGATGGTCCACAATTTATAACATCGGAGGGTAGTCCACAAATAAAACATAATATTCTGTGGAAACCCAGGCGAGTGTGAGGAGAGTCTGAGGACTCGGGATCGAAGTTAGTCATGTAGGCATTCCAAGTAGGATCATGCATTTGGCAGATGTGTGTTTAAATTGGAACATTGCACAGCACTTAGGTGGTGAGTAGCCCACTTAGGGCGATTCTCCTACTGAGCATTAGCTCACCCTGTCGAGGGATATTATATTTTACAGGTACAGGGAGCGTGAGAGGAGACGGCTCGCCCTAGAGGCTGAGTTCTAGAAGAAAGTCGGAATGTGGCTTTGGTGGTTTTACATGTATTAGAACTCTTTAAGTTTAATATATGTATGGTTTAAGAGTGAAAATATTGTAACTCTTGTAACTATAGGATGTATAGTTGGACTCATGATTAGTGCAATATGTTAGTCTTTGTTTATGGGCCCAAGTGGCCGTATTGGATATATATTGCATATATTGGATTGTTTGGGACAGGTAAATGCAGGTTTTATACAAGTATTGTAATTGGGTAGAGCTCCCCGTACAAAGGAGACTACCTTCGATTACCCTGGCGGTGTCGGGTCACCCGACATCCATTTGTGTCCGCGGGTTGTGGGTAGTCAACGGACCCGGAGTTTGGGGCGTCACGGCGGTATTAGAGCTTAGGTATCACGAATACCTAGGGAGCTCGGAGTTAGGTATCCATCACCTAGGTGGTTTGATGTAGATATAAGGTATATGGAAACCCTAGAGATTGAGGCTTGAGCTTAGGCGTAGTCGTGTAGAGCATCACCACTAGATTGTGGTTCGATGTTCGGTTTAGGTATAGGATGCCTTGGAAAATCACGGGACAAAACTAGGACACTATGTACTGCAAAAATGCATTGAAGTGTTTTGTGTGATTTGTTGTGTGTGTGGAATGTTATGCCTGTGTGTGATGAGATCGAGTGCTTGTGTGAGTGATTAGCACATGAATGTGTAGAAAATATTTAGAAAATATTTTGAGTGAGTACAGTGTACAAAACTAGAAATGAAAATGAAAGAAAGTAAATTTTTAATAAATTTATTGGATGAGAATTGAAGAAAATGGAAGAAAATAAATTTTTATAAATTTATTTGAGTGGAGAAAATTTTTTCAATGAAAAACTGGAAAAAAAAAAAAAAATTTAAAAATTTATTTGGTTAAGAGGAGGAGAAAATGATTTTCTAAGGTTTTACAAGTTGTAAAATTGAAGAAAATTTAGGAAAGCAAATTTTTAGAAATTTATTTGTGTATTCTGGAAAAAAATGAAAAAAAAATGAAGAAAAATAAATTTTTAAAAATTTATTTGAGTATTATGGAAAATGAAAAAAAAATATTTGGAGTGCAAACCGTTTTTGGGCTACTGCCCAAATTATATTGTGAAAAAAAAAAAAATTTGTATTGCAAGAGTATGATTGTATTGTGACTGCAAGGAGGTGCAGTTAGCATGGGTTGTATTGCAATAAGGCCAATTTGTATTGCAAGATAGTAGTTTTAGAAGGCTGGTTAAGGGTTTTTGTATTGCAGTAGGTTGGTTTATATTGCAATAGGAAGGCTGGAAGGTTGGATTGTATTGCAGGAATAGGCTAGGTTGAGTTGCGTCTGAAATTGTGTCTGCAATTATTGTATTGCGTTTGTTATGGTGTATTACAATACAAATATTGTATTCTGTGGAGGTTTGAAGAAGTGAGATTGTATTGAAATACAATTCATGTGTGAGGGCGAGGGCATGAGGTTGGGCCAGTGTCCTTGACGAGCCGTAACCACTGGCTTATTGGTAGTAGCGGGGGCCCTCTTTATCTGATCGGGGTGTGTGCGGCCGGGCGCCCTGACTCTGGCCGTAGGGCCGCGTCTGACGGCGAGGCGCGTGGAAGGCGGCCCAGGTGAGCCTTGGCCCACATGGCGGGGGCGTAGGCGCGCCAAACGGCCGCAGAGGTGCGCGAGAACTACGACAGCGGCTGGGCTGCGACCTGGCCGTCCCCCAGCACGACGGCCCGGGCCAAAGACTACCGTCTGACCTTTATTGCCCGCTTCCAGACACGCTGTGCTGGGTGTGCTCGGTTAGGCAGATTAGAGACTTTGTACTCTAACTCGATTTGACCGGTTTGACTCGATCACTTTGTTCTGAGTCACTAAATAGACTCTTGCCACATTGCAAAATTTTTGAAAAAAATTTTTTTATTAAGACTAGTATAAAATAAAATAAAATCAATAAAATTCGATAAAATTTTGAAAAATAAAATTTTCAAAAATAAGAATTTCAATAAAATTTTGTTGAAAACAATATTTTAAATGTAAAATGGATTGCCTTGCATTGCAAGTAAATGCAAAATTGATGTCCTCTCCTAGCGATTTATGTGTATAATTAGTGTCTTGGGGAACGTGTTGTGCCTTAGAATCTTGTGTGGTTTAACCACCATGTTAACTGTAAATGGCTAGTAGAGGACGAGGACGAGGACATAGAGGGCGTCCACGGGGTGGTCAGGAACACCGGTGTTGATAAAGCGGACTTCTTTGAGTGTGGTATTATAAGCATTTGCTATCGCATAGAGTGGTATAGCGAGTAAACGGGAAGATCTAGTAACCTCGAGAGGTTTGAGCATCATCCTCCCAGGCCATTCATAGGAAGTCAGATGGTGGTAGACCATTGAGTTCATGCGAGATCGAAAGTGTTAGAGAGCATGGAGATTACCTGCAGGCGACCCGAATTAGACTAAGGCGCAGTTCTAGCTAGAGAGTAGGCAATATGGTGGTGGAAATGGGCAAGGACCTCTAAAGACCTTAGAGGAGCCGTTATATGTGAGTTCTCTCCTAGGGACTAGGGCGAGACTAGGGATGATATGTCGAGGTTGTGAATTGGAGATCTCAGGGACTCTACTCATAGTGGACTTGAGGATTATGGACATGTCAGAGTTCGATGTCATCCTTGGGATGGATTGGGCGATAAGCGTCTGGGGATCGTTATCGATTGTGAGCGTAGGAGGGTTACCGCCTATACGCAGGACGGTACTTGTATGGTATTTCAGGGGGTGGCATGATATTTTGCCCCGGGCGGTATACGAGTCCGGATGTCGGGGGCGATTAAGCGAGTTGGCTGGCGAGCCTACACAGAGAATTTAGGAGAGATCGGACTTGGATCTACCTCGAGTAGTGTGCAAATATGTGGATGTTTCTCCAGATGAGCTACCTGGACTACCTCCACATCGGGATGTAGACTTCGGTATTGAGTTACACCCTGGTACTTCACCCATCTCTATGACTCCGCATAGGATGGCACCGGTTGAGTTGCAGGAACTACGAGTTATTCACAGGAGTTCTTTGGACAAAGGGGTTCATTAGGTAAGGCACTTCATAAGCGGTGCTCGGTTCTATTTGCGAGAAGAATTAAGACCCTTCAGGCGTACCCATTGACTCTGAGCGATTGAACGGGGTTATGATCGTAATTAATTTACCTGTGCAGGGATTGATGATTTATTTGACCGGTTGAGAGAGGCGCGAGTGCGAGATAGACCTTCGCATTAGGTATCATCGGTGAAGGTTAGGAAGCGGATATCCACAGACGGCGTTTAGGGCCAGCGTTATGGCACTTTGAGGTTTACGGTGATGCCCTTTGGATTGGCGAATGCGGCGGCATTCATGGACCTCATCGTAAGGTGTTCGACCTTATCTAGATCGATTTGTCGTAGTCTTCGTGGATGATCTTGATCCTCCCGGTCAGTGGAACATAATTATCAGGGATTGTGTTACAGGTTGTTGAGAGACCGACCATCGGTACATGCGCAAAGTTCGATAAGTGAGAGTTTTAGCTTCTTGAGGTGAGATTTTGGGACACGTGGTGTCGTCGAGTGTCCGGTCGACCCGTAGAAGGTTGAGCGGTGATGGAGTTGGTAGATACGAATGTCGATCACAGTCACGAGTTCTTAGGATTGGTTGGGTATTGAGATTCAAGAATGGGGTACAGTTGTCCATTCGGGGCGGGATGTAAGTTTCACCTCGGGGCATGGACTCCATGGTTGGGGCGGCCTTGACCATAGAGAGATTGAGGATACCAGAACACTGGGACACGAGTGTTGGTAGGAGGATCGGCTTTCTCTAGTCGGGGAAGAGAGCGAGAAGACCTGTTTCACACTAGTTTCGGGACTAGGGCGGGATTGAGCATGAGTGTGGGATTGCCCAGGGGCAGGATCCCGAGAGACTTTGGGACAATGCAGTCTAGTTAGCCGTGGGACGGGAGGTATCTGGGTTCATTCCTCCACCCCAGTGCGGGTCGGAGGAACCCCGGTTTCGTTTCGGGGTGCTATACAAGCACTCGACGAAGCCTGAATAAATTCGGGAGGGGCAGTGTGGGTAGAGTCGAGAGACAGGATCGAGTTGCGCAGTGGAAGCGTGGTGGACCTTAGGGTGGTAGACCTATCGGTTGTTGATGTCAGGGTTGACATGGATGAAGTTGGCAGCCATCGGGTTGTCAGAAATTGGGACCTTAGCCGGGTTGTCATAACCGAAACGGCCTTGGATTTGGGCTTAGAGGTTAAGACCTTTTGAGAAGCCAGGAATAGATGTTCTTCCTTATGAAGTAGGGTGAGAGTTGACCTGATAGGTCGGGATTATGAGTGAGAGATCTCTGAGATTCTGCTCATGGTGGAACCAGGAGCGGTTGTCACAGTATAGCATAATTGCGTTCGTGTGCATGGTAACATTGCGTCGAGTTGGGTGTGGGTGCACGGTATGGTCATGCTTGCTCTTGGTGGCGTGGAGTTGGAGTTTATCTTTAGGGTTACTTTCGATGAAGACTCATAGTTCGATTCAGTAAATGAAGAGTAATTAAAGTGTGTTGGGCAAAGAGAGAAAAGGGGTCGTTAATCCCCTAAGGTGAGAATCACGGAGTTAGGGTGTCGGGCAGGGAATATCGAATTTACGTGTGAATGAAGGCTCGAAGTGTAAGCCGAAGAGTTATGTAATCGAGATGAAAACACACTGTCAGGTTATCACGTAGACTTAGAGTTGAGTGATAGGAGTCGGGAGTGACTCGAGATGAAAACCCACCGACAAGTTATCACGTAGACTTAGAGTTGAGTGATAGGGTCGGAGTATTTCGAGATTTGGATACCCAGCAGGTGCATTGGGTGTTGTTGAGCGTGAGGGCTCGGCACGGATCATTCATGACATGGACTAGGTTGATGGTCCATTGGATTCAGTGATTGTGACCTTCGGAAGGTTAGTGTTTACACACCAAACAGGGGTTGTGTAGGGTTACATGTTGTATGGTTTATATACAGGTGTTAGAGGACATGCTGCGAGCATGCGTCACAAGATCATAAAGGAGGAAGAACGAGAGTGCCTTAGTGATTCTCCTACAACGATAGTTATCGGTAGGTATACAAATGATGCCGTATGAGGCCTTTGTAATGGGAGGCCATGCGGGTCCATAGTTAGGTTAATAGGGTGAAGAAAGAGAGCTCCGTCGCGGTCTGATCACGATTAGAGACACCTTAGAGAAGGTGAGCTTGATGGGACAGCGATCTTCTCCGCATTTCGAGTGCGAAAGTTATGCGGATTATCTGACGTCGACCCTTAAAGCTCGAGGTTGGTGATCGCGCGTTCTTGAAGGTGATCTGCAGAGAGGAGTGGTCGGGTTCGCGGGGCGCGGGAAAGTATCGCGAGAAGGTTGTGGACCCACCCGAGATACTCGAGAGAGGATAGGCACCGTTACATATCAGGTTGCGATTCTGCGACATGTCGGTGTCACGAGGTGTTCACGTCTCCATGCTCCGGAAATATATTCCAGATCCAGCCCATGTGGTGGATTGGGGACAAATAGAGGTTGACACGGATGGGACCTTCGAGGAGGGACCAGTGTGCATTATTGATAGCCGTGATCAGGTTTTGCAACGCAAGACCGTGAGGCTAGTGAGGAAGTCTTCATGGCGACCTTTGTGGGTAGAAGAGTTAACGTGGGATGATGACACGATGCGGGCCACATATCGCCTTGTTTAGGGATGAGAGTCGTGGTTTTAGTCGTTTAACATTTAAATGACTGGATTTACATGCGGGAGTAGAGTGCATGTTTGCATATCACATGTAGTGATTGTGATTGTCCGAATTGGGGCAAAATTCCTTTAAGGAGGAGAATGTAAGACCCAGAAATTCGATTTACGGAAAAGAGGCAAAATCGTAATTTAGATTCTGAGTTGTAATTTCGTTTAAAAATCCGTAATTTATTCTCTAGATCTCGGATGACGAAACAGATTGCACCGTTGGAATCGTCTCGCGAAATCCCCCAATAACACCGCGTAAAATTTCGTCAGAGTTCCGGGGGTTAGGTCGGCACGTTTTTTCAAGGCATCGCGGTTGGTCTTGAAGTAAAGCGATTTTAATTTAATGGCGAAAGTCATATATAACACGTACTCATGTGCCATAAGTGGTATGAGTAGAGAAATGATGAAAATGGACGGTCGAGATAGTGCCGAATATCAATTCTGGTAAAAGATGGATATAATGGTCATTTTGAAATTTGATTTTAAGTCACTAAATGACAAAATAGCAAATAGTTATCTTCCCCAAATGTTAAAAGAGAGCCAAAACGTGAGAGGAAAGAAATTTTGGTCCAGTAGCCGATTTGCTTAGAAGTTAGAGAGAGAAGGAGCAACTTCTCTCTAGAATCGTGGGCGATCCGACCGTCGGCGGTCTTCGGGACAAGAAGGAGAACTGCTCTACGCGGAGAGGGCTTCGCGTGGGTACCGGATTTAGGAAGTTTCTTCAAACTCCTTGAGGTAGGGGTTTCTCCCTACTTGGGTTTTACGCTTTATTTAAGTGTTTTACAATGCTTCGGTTTGCTTGAGGCCTTGAATGGCCGTTTGATCGGTTTAAGCTTAGGCAAAGATGAATTTTGAAACCCATGTGGGCAGTCCGTGGCGTATCCCACTTGAGCTATTAATGAGTTCCCTAGTTATGCAATTGTGTGAAAAATGTGTGCTTTTATGTGTATGAGGCCGGAATCGGCCGAGAAATACGGGTTCACAAAGTGAACCGATAAATTTGTCTTGATAGGAACAGTAACCTAGGGTTTTACTGTTCCCGAAACAGTGTTCACAAAAATATGTGTTTGGTCGAGTGATTTAAATTAAATTGCTCGTGTTTGATCATTAGCCCAAGTGAGCTAATTTTGATGAATGAATGAGAATTTACATGACATGATTGTGTGAATTGAATGCTTTGTAAATATATGCATGTTTATATATTTACATGTAATTAAACGTATTGGAATTGGCATACATGCATTCCATATGCACTGGAACATCCTAGGACTATAGGAGTTAGTGCATGAGATGAGTCTAGAGAAAATGGTTCGGAGGGTAGTCTAAAATATTAATTATCGGAGGGTAGTCCAAATGAAAAAAATATCAATCGTCGGACGTGATTGATATACATCGGAGTAGTCGTGAAGCAGGAATAATATATCGATCGTCGGGCGGCCCAATTGATATATCTCGGAGGGATGATCCACTAAATATAACATCGGAGATGGTCCACAATTTATAACATCGGAGGTAGTCCACAAATAAAACATAATATTCTCATCTGAGGCTTAGGCGAGTGTGAGAGTCGTGAGGACTCGGGATGCGAGTTGGTCGTGTAGACATTCCAAGTAGGATCATGCATTTGCTTGAATGTGTTTAGAATAGAACATTGCCGCGGCGCCAGGTGGTAGAGTGGCCCACTTAGGGGCGATTCTCCCTCTTGAGCATTAGCTCACCTGTCGAGGGATGTTATATTTTGCAGTGCGGGGAGCGTGAGAGGAACTGGCTCGCCAGAATTTGAGTTCTAGAAGAAGTAGGATGTGGCTTTGGTGGTTTTACATGTATTAGAACTCTTTAAGTTTAATATATGTATGGTTTAAGAGTGAAAATATTGTAACTCTTGTAACTATAGGATGTATAGTTGGACTCATGATTGAATGCGTATATTGAGTGCGTTTATAGACTAGTAGCGTGTGGATATATATTGCATATATTGGACTGTTTGGGATAGGTAAATGCAGGTTTTATACAAGTATTGTAATTGGGTAGAGCTCCCCGTACAAAGGAGACTCTGCCCGATTTTCTGAAGTGGTGTCATGTCACCCGACATCCACTTGTATTCCGCGGGTTGACGGGTAGTCAACGGACCCCCGGGTTTGGGGCGTCACAGTTTCGAACCCATCAGGAAATACTAGAGTGGCACCCTCAGCACTACGGGCCATTGATTGCGCAGCCCATATATGGTGCAAGACTTTTTATATTCTCTTATTATTTATTTGTTCATGGCTCCGCTATAATATTTTATTTTATTTTTATTTTACATTATAACTTATAATATTTTTTTAAATCAAATATTAATTTGAAAAGAAAAAGAAATAAAATAATGTCATTTAAAATTTAAAATTATAATATATAATATTTTAAATCTCTCATTATCTACATAATATTTATAATAATAACAAAACAAATAAATAATATATCTTTAACATAATAATATCTGAATAATATAAATATAACATATTTATTTAATAATTACTAATCCATTTGATTTTAGCTCTACCTTAATTAAGATATGAATCATTTCTCATAATCTATATAATTAAAATATGAAAAAATTTAATAACTGATATTTTTGTAAAAATATCCACCGATATTTCCGATATTTCCTTAAAATCAAATTACCGATATATCCGTGTTTCCCGATTTTTTGATCCTTGGTCATAACCACAAACACACATGGTAAAGACTCATATGAGTTAAATACTAAGATCAGAGCATTCTAAGAGTGTTTGCGAATTTAGGGGTACAATGAAATACATAGGAGTCCAAAATAGGATAGATAAGATAGAATACTGCCAGTGCCATAGAGCGAGTGACGTGGGCGGCACGAGGTGAGTCTCTCTGGGATTTATGCGGACCTGAAACGTTAAACGATAAAACGTGAGATAATAAATCTCGGTGAGTGACATAATTTATAAGGAAAATAATGTTTTTATTTTCGAAAATTCCTTCCCTCAAGACCTCACGTCCACTCTTTTGTAAGGTTCCCCGTTTGGAATCATTTCACAAAACCCAAACTTATACCCGGAGTCAACAATATGAAATTCATGCTCAAAAATTTAACCGATATCATTATCAAGAACCTTATGACCTGAATTTATTCACAACATAAAAATTGAGCATAAAATATATATAACCATCATGTCGTAAAAATAATCATGAAAATACAATAACCATAAGTATTAAAATGGTTATACCTTACTGAAAGTAACAATGTACCGTACCATATACCCGTAGTAAATCGTCGGAGTGAAAGCCCGACCTCACGGCAGGTGGCGGCTTAATAACAGCCGGGTGAACCCAACGCGGCCGTGGAAATAATATATGACACATTTGGATGGAGACAACCTCACGCGACACCGTGGCAAACTAATAAACCGGGTAAACCCGACATCACGGCCGTGAAACAATATATGACACATTTGGAGGGAACCAACCTCCGACAGTAGTAAACTAATAAACGGGTAATCCAGAGCATCACGCCAGATGTAAATAATATGTAACCGTTTCCTTACTCACATATACTTTTCCAACGATACTGTATTATAATCATTTCACAAAATCTCAAAATCCATTTCTTAAAACAATAAATTTTCAAAGTGGTTTAAAACCTCAATCCATGTACCAAAATGTTTAAATATCACAAATATATCCATGAACTTCGGTAAAATTTCCAAATATTTAAAATGTTGACAAAATCCACATGAAATGATAACTTGTTTATATAAAAGCAGATAATTATATTTATACATAACTGCTTAGATTCGATCAATTAAGTTATATATATAATAATTAACCATAATTATATATCATAATAATACCCCAAAGCATTTAAAACATATAGACCACTCCGCGACTCCTGGTGCTCAGTGCTTCCCCTGCGGGATCATCTCACGGCTCAATGTGAGTGCACGTAATAATATAAAAATACCATTTGAAGCCCCGATAACTTAGCGAGGAGCATTGGGGATGCTCCAGTAATGTCTTAGAATAATTTTAGAACTATGAAACTATCTAAATTGGACCTGACCGAGGTCAGTTATACCGGTGTGCCCTACGGCCGGTACCCCGAAAATTGGGGCATTTCACCGGAGGCTAATTTTCGAAATTGAACCTTCCCGATAACTCCATAAAAATGTCGATTTCACTAATCCAACTTGATTTCCTAATTTGACCAATTGGTGTCCAATTTCGGTCCAAACCTTTTCGGTAATTACGAGAAATGACAAAATGGAATTCTTACGCGACACTTAAATTTACAAACTTTATATCGAAGCCGAGACCGAGAACATAGCGGTACCCTTACCTTGGTCCAACAGTCACTGTGGTGGCCGGAAAACTCGATCCAACAGTCGGCCAAATTTGTTTTCGTCGTATCTTTCAAACGGTGAGGAATCTACGAAAAGGGACCACAGGAATGAGTTCGAGAGGTCAAAAATGGGAGGAGGTATGGGTCGGCCTGGAATGGTCGGAAAATAGAAAAATCCGACGACCCACCGTGGTCGCCGCCGTGTTCGCCGGCCCGATCTGAGCGCGTCCAGCGGTGGTTCGTCGTGAAACTTGGCTGAGGGGATCGTTCGTGGTGGCGCTCCTCCCTGGCCGGCGCATGTAGGAAGGGGTGTCAGTGGCGCCTCAGCGAGCAGTTTAGTGCAAATGGGTCGGCTTGACCCGATTCGGTGTTCACGGTGTTGGGAGTTTTCTAGGGTTTGGGCTCAAATGGAGTGTTTGGGGCTAGGGTTCTATTTGGCATGCAAAATAGGATTTATAGAGCCTAGGGTCGTTTCGAGTAAAGCGAAACAACTTTGGACATTGATAAAATGCTGCTGTTTGAACTCCACAGGGCCATAACTTTTTATCTGTAAGTCGGATTTTGACGTTCAACCTATCTATGAACTCGTATCGACGAGGCCTACGAAATGGTGTCTTAGTCAACCAAAAATTATCCATCCTTGAAAAAGTCAACTTGGGCCCACATACTAATTGTTGGTCAAACTTGGTCAAACGTTTTAAAAACTTGTATTATTTGGTATAGGTCGTTACAATAGTTAGGGTTCTTCAGGTTTTCGGATGTGAGAATATGAACGTTCCTGTTCATAAAAACAGGGGAACGTCGCGACGTTCGGGCCAACGTCGCTACGTTCTAGAGGCTGCAATTTTCAACTTCGTGACGTTGGGATCCAACGTCATGACGTTTCGGAGAGTACCTCAAATATGAGTTACAACCGTTGCGATGTTACAAAGAGTTAAGATTTCATTTTTCCACAACGTCATGACATCCCAATGTCACGACGTTAAGATCCAACGTCAAGATCCAACGTCACAACGTTGTAAAGAAGAAACTCACTTTTTAATAAACACATTTTTAAGTTTAAGAGAATGATTCGTTTGGGCCAAGTAGGTGTTCGGAATCAACAAAATTTATATCCTAGGATTCCTACTGCCGTGGCAAAGCTCTTTGCCGATTATAGTGGCTGGGAACAGACACGGGGATGGAGTTTTCTTCGTGAGAAGAGAAGAGTTGAGTGCATTGAAAATGGTGTTTTCGTTGGATTTTTTGGGGTTTGTAAAAAAGCGAGTTTGGGTGAATGGTTGGCTTGGAAATGGCTTGAAGTAAAGTTAAGAGAATCCTTGAAGTCTTGGGCAAGCGGGCTTGGGTTCTAGGTTATGGAAACATGTGTCCTCGGGTCTTTTTCCTCGCGTTGGAGATGCGGCGTATAGTCTCGTTTTCGAAACCGGATCTTCATTTAGCTTTAAAACCTAAACCCTTAAAGCTTTCCTCTTGAAAGATGGCATTTGATTGGGCATAAATGTCCACAAGGTGAGAGCATATCTCAAAACCTGCATAGTAACTATTAGGAGGCAAACTAGCGGGCATCGGTGGATCTAGTGATAAATATCCCTTTGAACCCAAAGCTTCCAAATACACGTTAGGAGAGCATGCCTAAGAGATTTTAACCTAAGGTGAAGCGGGAACCTGAGTACCCTTAAATGCATACATGAAGAGCATGAGAACATGCGGCTTGCTTGAAAACCAACACTGAGAGTAGCCTTCCACTTCAAGGATGAGGGGGTTTAATGAGCATCCTTGATTTGTCATCGTCGAGGGTGTTTGGCTGCAAAAATCTGAAAATAAAGAGAAAGGGAGAAAATCACCAACCCGGCGGAGGAAGATTCATGCGAGTTTTATTGACTGATTGATGGAGTGAAAGTTGATTGATTTCTGAGCAAGACTAGCTTATAGGTGCTCGGTACTTTAAGGAAATTACAAAGTGTGCAAATGAACCAAAATTACATCAAGGGCAAGCTTGTATAAAACCATAAGCGAATTGCAGTCCCAGCAGTGGGGCTTGATGTTGCGAAAATTTGCAGCACAGGAAATTATCAAGGCAAGCTTGTATAAAACCCTGCGGGTCAAAAAGAAGTCAACGAGGTGGGACGATGTTGCGAAATTTATAACTTTGTAGAAATTACATCAGGAGCAAACTTGTATAAAACCACAAAGAGATTGATGATCAACGGCGGTGGGATTTGTGTTGCGAAGTGCGACTGCTGAGAATTTGCGAGGTTGCGGTACGCAACCTTGCAAAATTTCAACTGAGCTCTCCTTCTCTTCAACATTTTTGCTCCAAATTTCTTCTAGTTCGATCGTGCATCTTCGAATTCGGCTCGGGTTCATCGTGTTTGAATCAGATTGAAGATAATGAGGCATTTGACCTGCAAAACTACTAAAAATAGCTACAAAATGTGATTAGTGGCAAAGCGGGACCCCAATGTATCAATTGAGTTATTAAAGTCGATTAGTATACAAAAAGAGCTTAAAACCTGCTATAAACAGGGCTCAAGTACTTTATTTGAGTACTAATCACTCCCCAACCGACCACATTGCTAGTCACACTTAGCAGCTGATAAAAGAAGGAAGATCATGTACGGGTTATATATATGCAAAAGGGACTATCTTTCCAAAAAGTGTGTATATAAGTGAAGCCTTACTGTAGTATGAAAATTGGGACTCATGCAAAAACCGACTTGGGAGAATAGGGTGCCATACGAGGACAAGTTTAAAGCGTGTTCATTCAATCAACACAATTTCCACGAAATCTAAGTGTTTAGGTGATCAGTTTTTACCAACCTAAATATATTTAGTTCCAACCTAAATATATTTAGTTCCCCCCAACCAAGCTACTGCCAATGCCTTAAATTGCTGACCAACCTAAATATATTTAGTTCCACTCTTATTTCATACTTCTATTGTATTGTAGGGTGCAATGCTAAAAACTCGACTTCACAAAAGTCCGTGTAATGGGGATCCACCGATGACTCCCAACCAACTAAGGTTTAGGGCATCAAGTACGGGAAAGGCAAAACCATAAAAATATAGGGGCAAATGAGATGTAAAAGTGTAGAAAAATAGAGTTGTATTATATATAAAGGTGTATTTTACAAAATTTTCAGCTTTTGCAAAAAAAAAGTAAGCAATGACCATTAACATAAAAATATAGGCTTTCTTGAACATGTATTACAAGCAAAACTAAAAGTCAAAGTATGAATATCACTTCAGCACTAACTCTCGACAACGAACCAAAAAGTTTAGTGGAGGGTAGTACCTCCTGATCGATTGTTGGAAAGAATCATCCTCCAGCACAGACGGTGAGGTGCTGCTAGTGAAGTGGCTGATGTTGTTGTAGCTGCCAACACATCCAAGGGATTTGCAGGGGCTGATGGTGGAGGGCGTCTGGCAGGGAGGATGGGCGGGAAACGACGGGGGCATCTTCGAGAGACAGGGAGGCTGAGTGGCTGCAGGTTGCATGAGATCTTTGATTATGTGCTACGGCAGCCTCGGTGCGAGTCATCCTCTCTGCAAGTGTGGCTGAGAAGAGAAATTTCTGAATGAAGTGCAATGGCGGAGAATGCGACTAGCCTCCATGATGGTCGGGAAGTCCACTGGTGGAAGTAATGTCACTGGCTGGGGTGGTCTTGGAGGGTGCTCGGCCCGGCTACACTGGCAGAGTAGTGGGCATGGGACGAGGTCTGAGAGGGTAGGGAGCATGAACTGGTCTTTGGAGGCCCAGTAATTCGGTGGAGTTGGAAGGCGGGTGGAGGAATTGATGAAGTTGGAGCCGGAGGCTCCTAAGTGTGCTAAGCTATAGGGGATAGGTCCCCTTATGGACTATCAGCAGCCGGCTCATCCTCGTCTAATCTTGGAGGGGGAAGATGAAAGGCATGAGGCTGTATGCCGTCGGCGGTAAGAAATTGGCCTCACAGTACGTGACGGCGGCTCAATGTTTCGGTAGAGGCTTGATGCTCCTAGCACTTGACATAAGAGTTGTGGAAATAGGAGAGGCATGGACTCAGCGCGGGGCAATCTCCGGCGGTGGACCCTATCCTCGAAGTGAAATAAGGACGTCATGTCATTTATCCGGGTTGAACGAAGCCCTACGAGAATCACGATATAAAACCTCCAAAATAGCTCCTCTCCCTCACCCAGAGAGCGATATGCTAGAGTGGGAAACATAGTAGACCTCAATATGTAATTATCAAAACTATCTGTTGTAGGAGGTGCCGCAGAATAATATAGTCCACATTGGTGGAGAAAGCGAGACCATACGGTGAGGATGGGGCCCGCGTTTATGGTCGGGCTGCGTTGGCGGGGACCAGGTAGATGGAGAAGCCGAGTTGTGATGTCGGGCACGAGTATCCTAGTAGGAGGTGTCGTGGAAAAAATGCAAGCTGATCGGGTTGGCCTCCGCCTAGGCGTCGTATGATAAAACTTCGATGACTACGGGATAATAGAATCGACGTGGCGTCATGAACGGCTCCAGATGGTATCTCTGCATGAGGAGCATGGAGTCTCGGAGCTCTGGGTTTTTTTGCAAATGCCTGGAGATCGTAGTAAACCTCCCCGTGGAAATCTCTCCTACGGCAGTCAACATTCCCCTAGATGGGGTTGTAAGGGAAGTAAGGCCGCCTAATAATAGATGCAAGGGGTAGGTCCGGAGCTCCGACAATGCCCTGATAAGAAGGTGAGGGTGGCACCCGGAGTCTCGAAGTGGATGACTCCCCTGGGCCTGAAGTCCGAGCCCTCTCTTGAAGCGATGGGGCCCTCAGACTAGCCTGGGAATGCGATGGAGCAGGCGGGTGGGGCTGCTTGGGTATGGTATCTCCTACGTGCGGGGCCATAGGAAGGCCCTCGGCATCGGCAGCCCAGAACTACTGGACAGGCCGAGGCCGGGGGGAGGTGCGCGGTTGAAGGGCGCCTGACGGGGCGTCTTTGGGGCCGACGTCTGCGGCGTGACGGGAGCGCCCCGGCCCGGCAGGGGCTTGGTGGGCGGGGGCTGGGGCGACGGGTGGTGGGGCGGCGGCGATGGCGACTCCTGGAGTGGAGGTGTCGGTAGGGGGAGTGGGACCCTGGCGCACCTGCGGCCGGAAGGAATGAGCCCCTCGAGTCTTCACCATTGATGGGCTTGAAGGAGATCAAATTTGAGAGGGAGAAGGGAGTTTCAGAAACTGGGAGGTTGAAATATGAAATGGAAAATGAAGGAAAAAATGGTTTATATAGGGGAGGAGGGGTAGGTGAGGAGACTTGAACAATTAATGGCATTTAGTGATCATTAATTAAATGGCTCAAAAGATTATAAAAATTAATTGTTGGAGCGTGAAACGGAGATTTTCATGCAAATGGAGAGTTGTAGGCAAAAATAGGGTGACGATGAATAGTCTCGGAACCATTTCGCAGGTAGCGAAAATTCGCACCTTGCGAAATTTCACAGGTTGCAAATTTTCGTAACTGCGAAGTCTAGAGCAAAATTTTGTCTTCCCCCGGCAACGGAACACATTATGACACTAGACGAAAAAGATTATGAGAAGATAAGCTTGAAAATGAGAGATTTACAAAATTTGAAAAATAAAGGAAAAGTTTAATGAAAATCTATTTAGAACTTGACATTATATAAAGCAAAAATCCCATCAAAATTTTGAGTGAACCTAGTTCTGCGGGAACCACTCCCTGTTAATACACCCGAGGAGATTTCATGGAGGGTCCGGGAGGGAGAAGCTCCTCACTTTGCTTATAGTGTGGTTTCTTTGCGAGTTGGAGTTCGACTACGCTCCTTGATGTTAAGCATCCACGCTCTCGGTGGTCTTTGGTAGGATAACGGTCTTAGGAAGGGTGGTAATCTGAGTTGATCCTTCGTGCTTTAGCTCACCGGATTTCTTTTTTAATTCTTCACATGGTTTATAGGCAGTAACCTACACTGTGCCGCTCGAGGCGGGAACTGCCACGATTTACGCTCCTCATCCTCTTCATCTTATCCTTGTTGCTCAGTGAAAAATGTTAAGCTCGATGTCATATTGCGAGAGGTGAGGTATGACCCCATTTGTGATTGATTATGGCATTAGATGTGGCCAAAAATGGCCTCCCAGTATCTGATGGGCACTTGGTTAGTGCTGCCGTTGGCTGCGTATCAGAACCACAGAAATCCACGGGATAGTAGAATTTGTCTACCTTCACTAAAACGTCCTCAACTATCCCCTTTGGTATTTTCGCGATCGTCTGGCAAGGATAGGGTGATGTTAGTAGAGAAACCGGCTCCCCCGAGGCCCTGCTTGTGCGGTGGTATAGCGGTAGGTTAACACTAACTCAGATCGGCCGGTGCCTTGTCTGTACGAGTCCCTCTAATGTTGAGCGAGATGATGGGGATCACGGATCTTTGTATTTCACTAAGGTTTTGCATTGGATGATGGAGTTGACTTGTTCGGTCGGAAAATGGTTCTTATTGTGTGACCCTTTCTTAGCGTACACGAGGTCGCTAGAATTTATAGGTTAGAACTTGTTTGATCATGTCAAGCAATGGGATGTTCACCTTTACCTGCCTCAGCACTTCCAGGATGCCTTCTTGCTTAGAGGCCTTCTTTTTGCCTCTCAGTGCTTGGGGAAATGGAGGAGACATGCTTTTCTTCATCGAATCCTCTTTAATGAATATGTGTTATGGCTCCACTTCCTCTTGTTCTTTGGTCTTTCCCACAGGTTTGGGCATCGGTTGCTCAATTTCCTTACCACTCCTCAAAGTGATAATGGCCTGGACTTCATCCATTTTTGGTGAAGGCTCACTTGCATAGCTTAGTTCATACGCTCCCACCAAGTTGGGCGTGTGCGGGAGAGGGAATCTCCCTTTCTCCTGCACTGTGGCACGATTAGTCGGGCCTGCGTGAATGAATGCAAGGTATCAATTTTTTGATTTAGGCTTTTGTGGAGCCCATCAATTCTTTTGTCATATAGGGCTTTCTGCATTTTCTATTTGGTTTATCGAGAATTGATATTTTTTGCTCATAAAATTCCCCACCACCTTGCTCAAATTCATGATAGCTTGCTCAACCGGGTGATGAGGTTGGTGGTTGTTCTTCTTGAGGTGGACCCATACTATTAACAGTGATGTGCCTGAGGGAACATATCTGGATGTTTGACCTGAAATTTGGGTTGGGTGGTTCTTCCAATTGAGATTATAGGTGTTGCCATACTAGGCATTAGTTGGTGGCCTATTTTGGCCCACAACATTTGCATTTTCAACTATTAAATCCCTTATTGAGCGAGAAATTGGACAATGGTCTCCTTGATGACTGGTAGATTGACAATTAAAACATGGTTGGCCAGGCATAGATGTCTCAGTCAGTGCCCGTACCTCCTGCTGGTTTCTCTGTTCAAGTTCTTCCATCCTTTTGTTCAGGGTGGACAACTTAGCCTTTATTTCCACATCCTCCGTCGGTGAATAAATGCCTCCCTTAGGGTTTACTGTGTACTTCATTTTCTCTACTTCCCTTGGGTTCGGCTCATCCCATCCCTTGGAGGTTTCAACCACATAGTTGAGGAAGTCCATGGCTAAATTAAGTTCTTCTTGGGAAGTCCCTCCGCACATGGTCTCTAAGAGTTGTTTCATGGTAGGGGACATTCCATCGTCAGAAGTGGTTTACTAGCATCCATGTCAAAGCCATGGTGAGGGCATGCAACGATAGTTTCAAGATATCTTTCTAGCCTTGATAATATCTCTCAACATCATGAGGCTGCAAGGTATAAATTTTCCTCTTCAAATTGTTGGTCTTATGGGCAGAAATTTCTTCAAAATTCCTTTGCGGCTACCTTGATTCTGATGGTCCTTGGCCTTAATGAATTAAGCCAAATTTTGGCTTTGTCTTTGAGGGTCAAAGGGAAGGCTTTTAGCTTGAGCAAGTCCATATCAAATGCACCCTCCTTGAAAGTCGTGCAAACTTCTTCAAAATCCCGGATGTGTGTGTATGGATTTTCGTTTTCCATACCATGAAAAGTAGGGAGCAGGGGAACTAGATTAGGCCTCACTGCCACATCCTCAACAGGGGGTATAATGCAGGAAGGTGCACTCACCCTTGGTGGGTGTATGTGATCCCTCATTGATCTGTAGGCATTGGGTTCTCTATGAAACCCCTGTTGGCTCTACTGCTCTTCAGGTGGGGTCTCCATCTGATTGGTGTGCAAGCGATTTCACACCCTTGTTCAAGTGGAGCATAGCCTTTCCAATACACTTTGTGTTTACGTCCCACTTTGCATAGCGATTATGAACACACAACAAGCAAGAAACCAACAAAAACAAGGCTACCTAAAAGGTTAATATTAACTAGAATCAATACAGGGGAAAAACAGTCTGCATAGTAAAGTTTTCAAACTCCCCTACAGTGAAATTTTCAAACTCCCCTACAGTGAACTGCAAGTGGGGAAAAATGGTAAAATAAAAAAGAAATGAGAATTCACCAACACTTGTGATGTGAATCACAAGTTCACAACTTTTCTTTCTTACTAGGGCACCGTCGACATATGACGCCATTTGATTCCCGGGCGAGTAGGTGTTGGAATCAACAAAGGTATATCCTAGGATTCACACTGCGTAGCAAAGCTACTGTAGTATAGTGGCTCTAGGGTCAAACACGGGGATGGATTTTCTTCATGAGAGAAGAGTTACAGTGCATTGAAAATGGTGTTTTCTCGTTGGATTTTTAGGGTTTGTAAAAAAACAGTTTGGGTGAATGGTTGAAAGCTGGAAATGGCTGAAGTAAAAAGTTAAGAGAATCCCTTGAAGAGTCTCTCTAGAACCCATTGGGCTTAGGGTTCTAGGTTAGCAGGCATGTCCTCGGGTCTTTTTCCTCGAGTTGGAGATCATGACGATATAGTCATTTCCGAGCAGGATCTTCATTTAGCTTTAAAACCTAAACCACTTAGCTTTCCTCTTGAAAGATGGCATTTGATTGGGCATAAATGTCATACTTGGTGAGAACATATCTCAAAAACCTACCTACGGTAACTAATGAAGGACAACTAGCTGGGCATCAGTGGATCTAGTGATAAGTATCCACTGAACCCAAAAAACTTGCCAAATACATGTTAGGGAGAGCATGCCTAATAGATTTTAACTGGGTGAGAAGCCAGAGCACAAATGCCCTTAAATGCATGAAGAGCATGAGAACATGCACGGCAGCTAAACCAACACCTAGTAGCCTTCCCTTCAAAGGATGAGAGTTTAAGCAGAGCATCCCGCAGTTTGTCATCATCGAGGGGTGTTTGGCTACAGAAATGTAGAAAATAAGAGAAGAAGGGAGAAAATCCTTGACAATGAGAGAGCTTACGATGCGAGTTTTATTAGTGATTGATGGGTGAGGGTTGATTGAATTTACAAACAAGACTAAACATAGGTGCTCAGTCTTAAGGAAATTACAAGTGTGCGAATGAACCAAAAATTACATCAGGAAAACTTGTATAAAACCCGCAGCGAATTAGCGATCGGCAATGGGGTGGGAGTAGTGTTGCGAGGAAATTTCGCGAGGTTGCGAATTTTACTTAGCCACAATAAGCCTCAGCGAGCTCTCCTTCTCTTCAACATTTTTGCTCCAAATTTCCTCTGGTTCGATGTGCATTTTCGAATTCGGCTCGGGTTCATCGTGTTTGAATCGGATTGAAATGAGGCATTTGACTGCCAAGAAACTACTAAAAATAAATTTCCTGAAATGTAATCGGGTAAATGGCCTGGGACCCCCGATGTATCAATTGAGTTATTAAAGTCGATTAGTATACAAAGTGCTTAAAACAGCGAGGGCTCGAAAATAGCACTATTTGGAGTCTTGTCGAGAGAACTCACGAGTTCAGATCATTTGTCGAGCCCCACTTTCTGGTTACCCCGAACTACACTCTCTGTCGCCACTTAGATATCGGAGCTTGAGAACATAACAACACACATAAGTTATGGTCTTCAAGAAAATTTTCATCGCTAAAATAAAAAAAATATGAAAAGCTACACTAATGAATGAAAAACTTGAAAATTCTTAGGTTGCCTCCCAAGTTGCACTTTGTTTAATGTCGTTAACCAGCTTCTGAATCCTGATAACCGATTGAAAAGTAGAATTGCTAACAACACTCCATAATTCTTTCTGATACATACACTCATGGCGGATGGAATATCTTGTCTTCCTCACTCTTAACTCTTTTGGAATCTTTCTGTGTAGCATTGAGTTTATCCTTTCAGTTTACCACGTCGCTCTCCATGATCTCCTTGGGGTGACATTCTTGGATATCGTCATTGGGTTCGTCATCCGGATGTTTCGTAGCTTGGAATACATGGAACGTGACCTCATCTCCTTCAACTCTGTTGATTAAGTTCCTCTTGCACGTTAATTTGAGAACTTCCCATAAATCGCTTGAAGGGTTTACAGTATGATGGGGACTATCATCTTCTTCCATGTGCAGATAATGAGAAGTCACTAGGAAGGAACTTATCCACTTTCACTAGGACGTTTTCAATTACACCCCGTGGGAATTGGTATGACTTATCAGCCAATTACAAACTTATTGTCGTCAGCTTTGCTTCCCCCAACTTTAACCTTTTAAACATTGAGTCACGTCGAATTGATGCTTGCTCTAAGTCATGAGGCTTTACACATTACCCAGTTTCTTATCGATAATGGTATATGGCCACTTGGGATCTTTAAGTTTAGTGGAGCTTCTTTTGAGGATTCTGTACACTCCTCGATTAAATGATAGTCTCATACTCACGAATTTCTTCTTATTTGCCAAAATCTTTTGTAGACTATTGTAACTTGGCATGTTCTCAAGTGCATCCATAAAGGGTATATTGATATGCAATTTCTTGAAGATATCAAGAAACTTTTCAAACTTCTTCTCTAACTTACTTTTCTTTAGTCTCTGAGGATAGGGGATAAGTGGGGGTGGGTCTCTTTACCCTTGGCTTATCTCAGCTCCCTTACCTTTGGGTGCTTCATTGGAGATTTCTTAGTTGGGTGATCCCCCTCACTTTGTATCTACCTACAATTTAGAGCTAGTCCAGCTATGCTTGTTTCTTTTACTATATCATTGGTAGGGTCACAGTATGGCTACTTCCTTCAAATTCTAAAAGTTATTGCTGCGATATTCCTTCCCTTACGCCTCGGGTTTATCTACGGGTGCTTGAAGAACCTTACGACCTACGAGTCGACCAGTTGGCCGTTTGGCCCGTTTACTCTCCACATTGTTTCTCGACTCTCTTGCTTTAATTATTGATTTGGGTTGTTTGATTCACATAGTTGCCTTTGTTTTCATTCATAAATCTTTTATAGTAAGCGTTTAAAATTTAGTGAAAGCTCTTTGAATCCGTTTTGCTTTCGGCGGCGGTTTGTTCACTTAGGGAGGTGGCATACTATTCTGATTGTTCCTCCATTCATAGTTATGATTGTTTTGATTGTTATGCCATCCTTGGCCACAGTTACAGTTCGGTCACGATAGAGTGTTACTGTCACCCGACCTTGTTCGCGACTACGGTTAAATCTTGACACATGCGTGCACAATTCTACTTGTCGTCTGCCCAGTGACATTACATGGGATTTGTGATGTCCACCCACATGGTCAAAATCTCGTATTAAGGTTAGCACAGATAACATTTACAACGCCTTCTTGCCTTTATGGCTTGTTTGGTGGTTGCGACATGACTTACCAAATTGCTTTCGGGCTCTCAGGGTGCGCACCTCCCACACTTGTGTGGTATCATCCTGCCGGCCAGGCCCGATGGTTGCTCTTGTGTGTACTATCTTTATAGGATTCATTAAACAGTGCATAGTCTTTTCATGAGGTGCACTTTATTGGGCATATTACTATTCTAGTAGAGTCGCTCAGACCATTGTAAAAGGTACGAACTTGCATCCGTCTAGTCGGCACGTGATGGACCCTCATGAGTTCATAGAATCTCCCGGACCTCAGCTAAGTTATCCCACACTCGATTGTCTAAATGTGTTAATCTCTTGCATGGTTGTACTTGTTTTGAGGCGGAAAAAACTTGATCGAGGGAATTCTGCGCGAATCATTCCATGGATAATGGAATCGGTGGGTTGGCTTGTCGACCCGGTGTTTAACTCTATCACGATGAGAGCGGGAGCGATCTCGATCTTGGTGCCTCTTCTCTCCTCCATTGTATTTGATGGTGTCTCGTAGCTACAATGAAGTTTTAGTGCGTGTTCGGGTTCTCACTTGGTAGAATATGGAATCAAATGTTCTAAAGCATTTGCGGTGTTCTTGTTTTTCCATTTCAAAGGGGTATTCACTTGAATAGGTGGTCTTGAATAAGCGGATTGAACAAAGGTAAGGAGTGTGAACTCCTCAGCAACATAAATGGATCATCTGCATTTGTATCGCGGCTGGGGGCATATCTGATATTCCATTTGTCTCTCCCTTGTAGCTCGTTTGCTTTGGCCACGATCTTTTCCCTTCATTTTAACGCATGATGGCCCCAGATCTCTTTGGTGTGCTTCTCTTTGTTCTTTTTATATATGTCGGTGTAAGGTTCTTTACAGTTCGAGGATGTGAGTAGTTAAAACGTCTTGTCTTCGCATACACTCAGTAACAATTCCATTTGTAATCTGCATGTAGAATCACGAGGAACCGGTCTGACACTTGTATCGCGAGATAAATGAAAAAACATTAGGAGTAATGTATAATTGCGATATTGTCGATATCGACACAAAACTTCTCCCAAATGGCGTGTTAAACTTGATGAGCTTAAGTTATGGAGTTGTGTAAATTAGTAGAGCATAGGCCAAATGCAGTATGGTATACGGCGTCGAGTTTACGTAAATATAGTGGCTAGTCAAGTGTCGTTCCCGAAGTGTTGTGCAGATACCGGATCGACTCTAGAGTATTATCGGGATCTCTGGAACAGGTGGAATTCTTCTTCCTTAATGACCTTTGGGAGTAAGCAGGTTGAGTTGGATGGCCAGAAGAGGCCAGGGTTTTTCCTTTCCTTGCCGTATTGATGGATTATCATTTGTGTAAAATTTGTTATTCGGTATATTACTTGAATGTACGTTGTAGGGTTGATGGGTACCTCTGAGATATCTCTCTTGAGGTATGATGCTTTATCACGATAGGGTTGATCGCATCTCTACTTCACCCCTCGACTCCGAGCCGCTTAAATGGTTAAACCACAATCACCACGATCGGAACCCGGGATATCTCTTTCTGGAGTTGATCGGTGTCACTCTGCAGGATCCTGAGCGTTTATCTCTTGATCTTAGATTCCTAACGAAAACAAGATGGTGTTGACGAGGCACATATGAAGTAATTAACGGGAAATAAAATGCGAAAATGCTCCAGTCCCATAGATATCTGAATAAAGTGAATTAAAAACTAATCCATATGAATATAAAGAATGTAATGAAAACCACAGAAATAAAGTTAGAACATCATTTTCCTTCTGATCATTTGGTTTAATATTAAGAGTTTGAGAAGAAAATCACGATCGAGGATTAGATCTCTTGAATCTTCTCATCTACATCTTCTAAATATAATACTCCTTATCTACTTTTAGTTACTGTTATATCGAAAAATTCTCTGTGGGAGAGTCTGGCGGCGTCCTGGCTGTCCTTGACGTTGGCTAATATAAGGGCGTTTTATTAAGTCTGACCACCGACATCACGACATTGGACGTTCTGCGGCGTGAGAGCGTGTGGCGTTGGTGAAACTCTCCCTCCTCCAATCTCCTCTTTAAATCTCCACATAGCCTCTAAATGCCGCATTTTTCACTTGAAATGCATAAAAAGTCGAGTATAAAAAATACGACGATAACCACACTTATTACTAGATGAAATGAACCAAGAACGTGCTCACACACGGGTATATGATGAGTGTTTTGGGCACTCATTAGTAAATACTCAAAAACTGATTTGAAACAAAAGTAAGCATACTCAAAAATTGAAATGAAAAGTATTACCAACACATCTTCCCCTTTCCACAAGTGCACGGGTCATACAAGTAATAAAGTTGACTCTAAGAGTCCGGATATTAATTATCCAAAAAAAAAGAGTCCGGATATCATACCCACAAGGATTGGAGGTTCTCTCTAATTGGAATTTGAGCACCCCGATTACAAGGGCTCTTCACTATTTATTTTTTTTGGATAAATAAGAATTTATTACCAAAGGGGCAACGCCCAACCAAAGAATACAATGAATTGAGGCCCGAGGCCACAACCAGGCAAAGAAAACGGATGACTCTCCCTATAAATGCTAGAACAGTCGCCAAACAACACAAAGCCACCAACAAAGACACAAGCCAACAATCCGGCAAAAGAAATTAAAGACAAGAACCCGCCTAATAACCCGCAAGGCAACAAGGCCCCAACAATCACAAATCAAGCATCCAACCTACTCAGAGATAAAATATTAATAGGGAAGGACCATCTCTCACACATTGATCGCTTATGTGACTATCAACAACCTTCCGGAGACCGTAAATACGGTCTAACATCATCATAAATGAGGTGAAAATAGTATCAGCCTGAGCATAGTCGTTTCATGAATTTAATATTCGATGACCCCACAAGGGTAGATAGTAGCACCCCCACGCAATCTTCTTTGTATTGTGAGTCGAAGGATTCTCTTGTTGGCAATTACTCCACAAGAATTTGTTCTCCCAATTCTGTTCTAGACCCCGCACAACCATAATCTCGCCAAATACCACCAGAAATGGCAAATCAAGAATAAGTGGTTCCCGTCTTCAACATTAGCACGACAAAATACACAAGATATAGATTGGAGATCTCACTCAGAAGCTTATCCCTGGGTAACTAATCAAGCATGTGATTTATTAGCCATAATGAAAGCATGCCTTATCGGCTTCGGGGAAACTAAATCTAATAATGCCAATTAACAACCTGCAGATTCGTCTAAAGTGTTCCGTGCGAGCTTACGCTGAAAACCCTGTAAGGACTTAGAAATCCAGAGAAGATCCTCCCTGTAGAGGCATCGATATGGTAATTGGCAACTGCTCTTGATAATAAGGTCACCCGAATTAGCGATAAGCCAATTCCACCCCCCTTCATCAATAACTATAGCTACTCGAGCGTTACAATGAATTGCAGAGTCATACAAGATTCGCTCACCATAATAGGGAAGGAGAGGACTAACCGGGTTCCAGAAATCATGCCATAAAAAGGTCGCCGCCCGTCACCCACCTTGTAAGCCAGATTCCGTAGAACAACTCGTGGGGGACCTTGAATCTGTGTGAGGCTCCCCTGCCGCAGATAAAACCTCCGCACCCACGCCACCCATAAGGAGTCCTTCTTGTAGAACAGATTCCAGACATGCTTCATAACATTTGAATCATTCAGTCTTAACACGCTCCGGTGGCCTAAACCGCCCCTCCCTTCCTTCTCTCGGAAGACACACTGATTCCCCACTCTCGATCTTAGCACAACGAGCGCTCCCGGACATTCCAGACCATAAGAAGCTACTGAATGACTGCTCAATCTTAGATATAGTATACTTGGGGATAATAACAGCCGCACTCAAGATAATTGTATATCGATAAGACCGGCTAATCACCGTAATCCGCCTAAGATAAGATAAAGATTTTCTTGTCCAAGAATGAATTCTTGCTTAATTCTTTAAATAAGAGGCATACAATCACCGTGAGTGAGCCTTGTAGAAATCAGAGGGACTCCAACATTCCCCGTTAGTAAACCCGCCTCAGACTGAACCCTGTGGCGCTCAACAAGTCATTCCTAACTTCATCGAAACCCGGCTTAGAAAATGGCACTTTTCTCGCTTGTTCACTAGGCCCCGAAGTCGCAGAACCTCGCTTTAATTGGTCCATGAAGACTCAACACTGAATGCGTCCAATTAAACAAAACATATCATCTCAAGAAAACATAAGGAAGTTAGGTTGATTTCCAGATCTCGTGAAATCAAACCCTTGTCTATCAGCGGCCGCCTAAGGATCCGAACGTAGCCTACTAATATTCAACAAATAATTATATGAATAGTACCAGTTATATAAATTTAGTCTTCAAACCCACAAAACAATTGTGAATCTGCAAATTTTAATGTTCAACAATTAATCCCCACCCCTAGAGGGTGTTTAATTTTATTTCAATCTTTGTCTGAACAGTAATGAAATCTGAATCTCTGATGTACAACACCGAAATCTCTTCAATACAAATAAAATATGCTCTAAAATTACTCTAAGATCTACTAAAAATAAAAATCTACAGCAAAACTAAAAAAATATGGGTAGTTCAAAGAGAGAAACCCCATGAGAGGTGTTCTCCCACCTCCCCATTACCCTAAAAACCTAAAAAAGCGAGTATTTATAGTCCTAAGTTGAAATGTGCTTGAAATCCAAAATATCAATTTTTTGGGATTTTTTTGTTTTTCCAGTACTTGAGTCGAAACATCAGCATTTTGGAGTCACGACATCAGCATTTTTGAGTCGCGACATTAGCATTCTGGATGCTTAACACAATGTCGTGACATAATAAAACTTTGTCGCGACAAAGTTTGTTTGAAACTCATAGACATAAAACTTTGTTGCAAATGTAAAACCTTGTTGCGATAGAAAACTTCATAAGTTATAGAAACTTGTGGCAATGTGTAAAAACTGTTACAATAGAAAAAAACCGGCTACCTACAAAGTTTGTTTTCTAGCTTTACAAGGACATAACTGAAATGTCGCGACATAGTTTTTGCTTAGTTGCCTATTTTTCTTCTTCAACTTGTTAGGGCTATAACTTCTTCACTTTGACTTGGAATTAGACGTGTGAGGTGTCGTTATAAAGCTCTTTGAATTTAAAATGTAATAATGAGTGGAGTTGAGACACTCTAGATGATACATAAAAACTCATCTTCCCAATGATGCGTTGTGAGACATTCGGTTAACTCTCTTTTTAGAACTATGTTGCATCTTTTCTTTTTAAATCACTTGCTTTCCATCAAAAATCTTGAAAAACCAAGTTTAGAGGAAATGTTATGAGTTTTACATGAATATGGATATAAAATACTCAAAATAGCATGTGAAATGAACTCAAAACATAGATGGGTTTTTTTTTTTTTTTGGATAATTAAGCGTTTATTTCCAAAAAGCAAACCCCACAACCAAAGAATACACGAGCCCAAGGCCCAAAATGAAAGAAAAACGGACAGAACCTCCCCTAAAACTAAGGAGAAGGCCACAGCCCGAAACAACCAACAACAACCAAGGACAACAAACCAAAAAAACCAAACTCACTTCCACAACCCGGAAGGAGACACCACACCCCAAAGCCCAGCCCACAGCCCGGGCAAAGGCAACCAAGGCCCAAAAGAGACCAGGACCCAACCAACAACAAACCCATCAATCAACCAAGAGAACCATCAAGACCAAAGATATTAAGCGGGAAGGACCATCTCTCACACATACCAATTAATCGGATTGTCCACCACCTTCTGGAAACTTGAGATTCTCAACCGAACATCATTACAGACGAGATGAAAAATAGCATCAGCGGGAGAATAGATGTTCTCGTAGATTCTACCACTACAAGAAAAAAGGCCTTTGTTGACAGTGTTTCTCCGTCAAGATAGGGTATATATGTTAAGATAAGTTACTCTGCATATATGTCATCTATGCCAGTGTCAAGAAAAGTTTAAAACTACCTTGACATTCATATATGTTAAGATTATTTATATTTTTTATCAATAATAGAATCAACATATGTTAAGTTAGCTTGAACTTATGTCAATGTTAAGCATTAACCATATGTCAAGGTTGCTTATGAAAATTTTAATATTATTTTATTAAAATTATTTTTTGTAATAGAAAATGAGCTTTTTTTAATCAAATAGAAAATGAACTTGTTATTATAGAAAACCTATTTCAAAATTACTTTGGTACCTATTTTGTTGTGAATATAATTGTACCAGTCCTAAACTAATATCAAAGAAAAGTTCTTATATATGCATTTAAATATAAAAAGCAATAGAGTCTTCATATTCTATGTAAAAGGAAAAACAAATCTAATTGGAAAACATTCAATTTACATAATATAATAACATAATTATTGAAAGCATAATCTCATCTTCATAAGAGGTGGCCTCACTCTTAGACATTATTTCTACAACAGATATATAACCATCATATCCTCGCATTTAGTCTTCAAACACCACCATCTAGAAAGATCTCAAAGTTGTCAACACCTCTACATCAAACTCATAATAGAAAAAACCAAACCATGTTAACAAATAATATAAATAAATAAAGAAAAACAAAACATTAGCTTATCAAGCTAAAATAAAAGGCGAAATTTTTAAAAAAATATATTCATGCTTCATTATTTTAGAGTAACAAAAAAGAGAAAAAACTACATTAAATATTGATACCTATTAAACTTGTTCTAAGCATGCATAACAGTAAAATCTGACATGAATTTCAAGCTTCAACATCATCAACCAAACAAAAATGAGACTTAACCTACAAAAACAACACCTTTGTAAAACCTCATTCACAGATTTTTCTTCCCTCAAGCCACTATCCCAACAAATGTTAATTAGGGGCCTCAATTCTCCATCCCTAACCTTTGGGTATTAAATTTCTCCTTTAAAGACCAATTTCAACCACGACACGCCCCAAAGAATACATCCAATCATCCAATAATGGTGATTGAGACTCGAGAAGTGGTGAACACATCTCTCTTCCAATATCAAACCCCTCAATGTTTAAACCATAAAGACACAATAAAGTTTTATAAGTAAATGATGAAAATCAGCATTTGCTTTACAAACTCCCTTGGCTACCCATCCTCCCACACTCTTATATAATTCCAAAGCTTTAGCATTTGCTTTTACATTCTAAAGACAGTGGTCCCCGAATTATTAATGCCTTAAATTCAATTTGTAAAAGCCCAAGACCTTTAAACCCCAAGACTCAATTTGGAGATTTGCATGAATACAATTACAAACAACACTAAACGAGGACTTTGAATTTAAAAGAAATTGTCAGAACTTTGGGGTTTCAAATTATAATTATTTTAATTTTTAAAGTGTGTATATAAACACTCATGGACTTCACCTTTCTTTTCTTCACTTTTGTCATCACTCCGAACCTAAAATTATGGTGGGTCCCGCTTTGAAGATAAACACAAGATTAAGCTGAAATGTAAATGTATTAATAATGTTATCCTCAAAACAAATTCCCATGTCCCAAAGTTTCAAAATCCCACATTTAAAGTTAGAAAGAAAGTAATTGAAGGCCCTGACCTTTAATTGTGGCAAACACACTGTTGTTTCATTTTTATTTTTATTTTTTTATAGTAAAATATTTAAAAAATCAAAGGTAGAAAAGGTTTCATGATTCTCAAATTTTTAGAACATCTCAATCGAAACCTTCATCCCTTCGACTTTACAAGAATCCTAACCCACAAAAAAAAAAATCCTACAATCCTATCTTTCTATGCATTTAACAAGATGAAATTTAAGAATAAATATATGGTTAGAGCAAAAATTCATTGCTTTCCATATGATAAATTCTTAGATCTGAAGGAAACTTTGACATAAAACATAGTGGATGAAGCAAAGGTGTTGATTACAACACCAAATCATATCCTTTCTAAATCGATGGAAAAAAAAATGTAGCACTTCCTCATATCCAAACTATAGAATTAATGAATGATGGAAAGCTTGAAACTTTGAGTAAGGAGATAATCAATTACCCGGAATAAGAGAAGAAATTAATAAAAGATGAAGCAAAGATTCAACCTTTAGATGATAGAGTACCTCCAGTCCTTCATATCTGAATCAACAGAAGAAAAAAGAATTAGACTCATCTATATAAGAAACAATGATGAATAGTTAAAAAAAAGGAACAGATGATGAAAAGCTCGAAACTTTGGGTGAAACTTTGAGTAAGAACATAATCAATTACCCGGAACAAGGGAAGAAATTAATAAAAGATGAAGCAAAGATTCAACCTTTAGATGATACAGTACCTCCAGTCCTTCATATCTGAATCAATAGAAGAAAAAAGAATTAGACTCATCTATATAAGAAACAATGATGAATAGTTCAAAAAAAGGAACAGATGATGAAAAGCTCGAAACTTTGGGCGAGTGTGTATAATAAAATCCTTGAAACAAAGGAAGAAATTAATAGGAAGATCAAAGCTTTAGGTGATGAAATACACTCCCGATCCTTGAATCTCAAAAAAACTAAGAAGACAAATTATCAAAATTCCAATCAGAAAAAAAAAAAAAGATGAAACAGGTTTTCAGAAACCAAAGTTCGATGAACGAGAATACCGGGCAAAGGTTGCTAGAAGGTATCGCTGGAGATGGTGAGGTATGGGTATTTGAGAGAGAGAATGAGGTATGAAAGAAGAAGAAAATGGTAATTAGTGGCTGTGAGTATTGAGAGAGAATGAGGTGTCAAAGAAGAAGAAAATGGTAAGTAATGGCTTTGCAGACTCTGTAGGAAGACATAGCTGAGAGAGAAAATGGAGTCGATTAAGACTTTTGAATTAAATGGTGGGGGCTGAGGTGGGAAAATGAGTGGTACTGATTCCACCATATCAATCTTATCACATTAAAGTATAAATTCTTATTTTATGAGCCAACTTTGTGAAAATCAATTATGAAATCTCTTTATAATTTTTTATATTTTTATTTACTATGCTTAATTTACTTCGATAAAATATTTGTCTCCTAATTTAAATTGTATAAGTAATTTTTTTTTTGAAGAGTTGTGTAAGAAAACAAAGTAAAAATAAAAGTAAAATTTCCAAACTTAATGTTATACTTATCAATTTATAAATTAAAACTTGATTATCTTATTTAAACTTACACAAATTAATTAATTATTTTTAAAGAAAATAAAATTAGTTTCTAAATTAATAATTATGAAAATATAATATATTAAGACAAACTCAATAAAGTGAATTTCTTTCATTCAAATAAATAAGAATTAGTTTAGTTGAATTAGTTTTGTTTATATTTAACAAAATAAAAAAAAAATCTTTATGTATAGAATGTTATAAATTTTAAAAATTATTTTTATTCATTATCGTTAATATAATTATTTTTAAAAATATTTTATTTGCTAACATTAAAAATAATTTTCTTTTAGAACTTATAAAATAGTTCATAATTTTTTTTGATAAACTAGTTTCTATTAACGGGATATAAATGAATTTAATATACTAAACTAATTTTTCTCAATGATATTAATTAGTGAATTAAAAAATAGCAAAATATACTTCTTAGTTATTGATAAATACTAAAAAAAAAATTTAATGTTTGATTAAAAAAATTAAAATCCACATCAACATAATAAAAATTATTAAATAAACATTGATTTTGTTAATTAAAATAGATAATGGTTACTTCAATTTACTATATTTATTAAATAAATTATATTTACCCATATCAAGTAAATTGTACTCAGTATTGCTTTTATGTTAATTACATTAATATATTGACATAGACTTAAAAATTATATGTCAAGGTTCTATTATATAAGTCATGAAAGAATTCAACAAATTGTATATATGTCATTATTAGTATACAAGTTTTATGTCATAATTGTTCATTTGAATAGACACACCTGCCATATTACCTTAAGTCAAGATAATATATGTCAAATACCACGCTTTTTCTTGTAGTGTACTATTCCGTCAAGGTTCTCCATAAATGATAAATGGTAGCACCCCCACGCAATCCTCTCGTAATAGAACAAAATGATTTTTAGAAGCACATACCCATAAGAATTCATTCTCCCAACTTCGCGGCATTCCGAATTCCCACATAACCTTAAATTCTCAACCAAATACCAAGAAGGAAATGGCAACCAAAAACAAGTGATTCTACCACGATTATTTGCCCTAAGAAAAACACATGAATTAGTGTTAGTCAGACCCCATTTGAGAAGTTTGTCTTCACAGAACTAACTGGCCCTAATGGGTCAGTTCAAAACTATAGCATAAGCCCCGATGATAGCTTGGGGTGGAAACCTTTATATCAATGCCACAGACCACCGGCATTTTCATCTAAATTGGTTCCAGCAGATTAAACCGTGAAGACCCTGGGGTAATGTGAGCAAGTGTCCGCAACAATATCCTTCCTGTAGACATCTATATGATAATCGACATTAACCGCTCTGATTTCATTAAGGTCGTTATAATTCACAGGCCAATTCCACCTACCATCCCCAATAACTTCAGCTACAAGAGCGTTATTCTCAATAGCATAATCATATACAATTCGTTCTCCATAGTGAGGGAGGAGAGGACCAACCGGATTCCAGGAATCATGCCAAAGGAGAGGACCAACTGGATTCCATAGTGAGGGAGGAGAGGACCAACCGGATTCCAGGAAACATAGATGGGTTTTACACTCATCAATATGATATAAGGAAAACAACATGCTAGAAAGGAACAAGGAACTCCCCTGTGAGCGGTTAAATCATGACCACCATTTCTTTGCATAACATGTCCTGTAGCTGAGCCAATCTAGATGTCACCATGGCTAAAGTTTCGTACATCTTCCTATGCTACTCATCTTTCTTGTCCAACCTTTCATTTAGCGCCTTGTTGTGGTCGTGGAACATGTCGCTAACCCTTTCGAGAATCAGATTTTCTGATTCCCTAATGGTGGCATCTCATCGGTCTCCTCCTCTTCTTCTATGGTCGCTACGACAACATCCTCTTGATCTTCTTTATCTGATTTATCCCTCCCAGAATCATAGCCGGCCATGCTCCCGGAGGCTTCACCTCTAATTGACTTTCGTGGTTGGGTTCTTATGCCTTTGACAGAGAGAGGGTATGGATGCTGAAGTTCTTCATTCTCTACACCAGACACGTCAGCATCGGGCGCTTCAAGTATAAGATACTGAATCCAAGGAATATGTTTTACGCCTTTTTGCGCTCAAGATAGCCTTCGCGATAACCCTACGATGTCAAAAGGGATGTCTCAGGGGATTGCATATACATAAAGTGCTTTCTCCTTGGTCACTTCCAAGGAGTTTTGATTAGTGCCCAAAAAGTGCTATTTTGAGTCCTATTCAAGATAGGTTTTGAGTGCTTTTTGCACACTAATCATATGAATTAAGCCATTGACATGTGCATGTCCACTTAGTACCACTCCGATCCCATTTCGAGTTTGTTTTGGTAATTTTGGCAGTGTTTTTGCGAGCCTCAACCACACTCCCCAAGTTTGATGTCGAGTTGGTGCTAGATGCTGATGATTCACAGTGTTATCATCACCCAAAAATGAAGAAATGTGGAGTGGAATTGATGAAAAGAAGATGCAAAGGCAAACAGAGGAACCAGATAGCATGATTGATAGGTTTCGCAAGGATTAGCGGTACTGGCAATCCTATTAAATTTTCGCAATGCAAAATTTTCGCTAAGCTAGCGAAATTTCGCTAGCCTAGCGAAAATTACTGTTCATTGCGAAAATTTTGATTTTCGCTATCTCTTGTGATTTTCGCTTAGCGAAATTTCGCTATCATAGCGAAATTTCGCTAGCATAGCAAAATTTTCGCTATGCTAGCGAAATTCCCTGCATAGCTTAAATTGTCGCCATCTGTGGTTTTTGATGTTTTGATTCCAAACACCACGTTTGGATTAATTACCATTTTGTCCCTATTGTAATTTCATATTTTAGGCCTTTTTATCATTTCACACATTGGGGTTGACTATATAAGCTCCCCTACAACTTTTGTAACCCTAACTTTTCCATTTTATGCAAGTCTCCCGCAGCTTTTCATTTTAGGTTTTATTTTGCTCTCTTCTCTCTCCTCTTTCTCTCTTTTTCTCGGCTGCAAAACACACCCCTTGAGGATGACAACTCAAGGATGCTTGGCTAAGCCTCAAAGCCTTGAAGAGGAGGGCTACACTTATTAGGGCTACTGCAGTGTCCTCAGCTGGCTTAAAATGATACAGTACGCATTTATGGCTCCAAACTTTCCAAACTAGGGTTTAATGCTATTTAATGTCTTTCCTTTGGTCAATACTTGCCATAGCTTGGTGGTTCGGAAGCAAGGTATTTTAATGTTAGATGCACTGACATTTTTTAGATGTCATTTACGAGCCATTGAAATGAGGTTAAATGCTGTTTTTGCCGATTGGGATTGATCGCTAGTATTTGATTTGACTCAAATAGGAGTGGTTCTAGGGTTAGGTTTTATAGCTAAACAAAGATCCAGTTTTGGCTTTGACTATATGTCATTTGCCCTAATGCGAGGAAATAACCCGAGGACACCTTAATAACCCTATTTTATCAAGCTAGTGACCCAAGCCTTCAAGGTTACCATTTCACACTTTCAATTTAAGTTGGCTTCGCTTATCCAAAGGAACAACCAACTCCCCTGCTTTTAACCAAATCCAAAATCCAAACAAAAGTCTCACCATTAAACATTAATGCGAATCATTCGTGGGATGAAACCCATCCCCGTGTTCGAATTCCAGACCTGCTTATACTACAAAAGAGTTTGACTAATGCATAGGAGGAGTACAGGAAACAACATTGTTGATTCCGCACCCTACCGTGGTACCCAGAATCAAATGGCGTCAAGGTCGAGGATGGTGCCAAACTACGAATGAGTGAGCTGAGATGTACTTGTAATCCACATTACAAGTGTTTCGTGACCTTCGCCCTTTTTTGATTTAGTGCGTGAACCGCAAGTTTTCTTCACTTGGCGCTAATGTGACCGTTTTTTATTTTTACAGTCAATTTTTGTTTTGGCTAACACTGACCTTTTTTGGCAAGCTTTGTTTGTGTTCTTTGTTTTGTTTTGTATTTTTTTTTTTTTGGATAGTTAAGAATTTATTACAAAAAAGGGCAATGCCCCAAACGAACAAAACAACGAGCCAAAAGGCTACCCGAAAAAGAAAAAAACGGACAACACCTCCCCTAAAAACCTAAGAAAAGGGCATCAGCCCGATACAGATCCCCACAAGGCAAGAACCAACACGCCACGCAACAACCAACCCCACAAACAGGGCACAAGCAATCCGACCAGCATATCGACCAGCAATAAACAAAAGCCCACAACCCGGGCACAGGGAAACCAAAATATAATCCATACTACTTAAGATGCAGGAAACAAGTAACACTCAACACAGAACAAACCCCAAAAACAGGGTAATCAAGAATCGAACGAGAAATAAGACCACTCGAGCGATTAGCCAATATCCATAATATAGCTGCTATATCCACAACACCACTAGCATTAGCCGATTGCCGCCTCGTTCGAGCTTCTTCGACAACGACAATGACAAATAGCCCATCCCGCGAGACCGGAAACCATCCCAGACGAGGAGACAGGCAACTGCCACACGCAGGCACCCAACATCCAACCCCGCTTACAGGCCACCATGAAACACACCACCGACCACAGCTCGCCCACACCCGGTGAGAACCAAAGGGAACAGAAATTGAGACCCCGGGGCCAGCCGCACCAACGGCCTCAACAAAGATTACACCAAAGGGCATACCACCTCGTCGCCTAATGAGCCCAACGTATTCCATTCATTTCAAGAATGAATACTAGCAGTTTGAATTTAGACAAGACACATCTTTCCGTCGATAACAACCACAAATCTGAAAATGCCCAACATATCCCACCACAAGAGGCTTACAAGACAAAGACCTCCCAAAACCCCAATAACCTACGGCCGCCAACCCTGGGGCGCCGACCGATCGATAACCTCATGCCGAAACCGGCCCGCCGACACTGCCGTAACCGCCCACCGAACGCCCAATGGCTGAGAAGTCTCGCCTCAACCCCACAGCCAAGAAGTGTCAACGCCGCCTACTCCATGCCCACATCCTGACCGCTTCCCCGCTACAAACCCCACCGTGAATGTTCTTGAAAGAAAACCAGTACGTCAAGCCTGGGTGGATTAACTTCGGGACCATCGTATCTAGGACGCGGAACCCGACCAAGAGAACCGAAAAATCTAAGGAGGCGGGGACCCAAGATCTAGACATCTCAAAATATCCCGCCTGATCCGGTTCAGCGGATCCAATGAACCCCGAAAAATGCCGTCGGAACTTGTCCCCGGCCCCATGCCCGATCGAAACGCGACAACCACCATCATCGGGCGCTTTAGTGCTATTGTGGAAACCCAAGAAGCCGTCAGCAGTTCGCCATGGATCAGAGAACCAAGTTCGATCCAAATATCGCCGTACTCGGTGACCCATACAAATCGGGCCATTTCGTGTGAACGCCGCCATCTTCATCGCCAAGACGCTTTTCGCCTCGTGGACCCGACCGCACTGCCACCATTGCCCGGATCTCAACATCGACTCCATTAGCCCGGCAAACCGAGATCAAAGACCCCGATTCGGGCTAATTCGATCCTACCACCGAGCAAGAAACACCACTCGCGATGAACTCGACCCTTCCTTGTTTTGATCCGAAGTCAAGAGGGATGCTCCCAGAGCATGGCTTTTGGAGTTGATAACCCTGAAGATCTAGGACCGGGAGATCGAACCGACACCACATTCGCATGGATCCGGCCTCGAGCTCAATGGATCCGCATCGGACTCTATTGGCGACGACATCGAAATCCCCAAACTCAAATTTCAGCAATGATGGTCCCATTGGCGCCACCCGGAAACCCGCTTTCAACCCGATGAAAGCTCCATTGTAGGAGACCCTTTAGGGCAACGGCTGATAACCCTTCCAAGATTCCGACTCGTGGACAAGATCCGAAACCGCTAATAACAATATCCGATGCACTCCAAACCACTTAAAAGTTTCTCACAAAGAGAAACATGCTTCAGAAGGGGAACGGAAAATAAAAAAGGAAAATGCTAGAAGGAGGGATGAGCCAAACTTCTGCCAGAGTAGGGAAACCCTTCCTCCATTTTAATTTCTAGGCTATTACTCCAAGTGGAGTTTTGGACTCAGGTTTTGAGGAAATACAGGTTGATATATATTTTGTTTTGTTTTATTTTGTGCAATGTGTTTACGTGAAGACTTGACAAAAGAGGGATATCGTAGATTTGCAAAGAGTGAGGAATTCAGCTTGAGTATCAGAAATCGTGTGCACATGACCAAATGGATCCTCACCGAGAACAACAAAGTCAACAAGCACCCCTATGAACTAATAGCATACTGTGTCGATGAGGATCACATACACCCTCCTAGAGTTGGCTCTTCCCGCATCATACCTCCTGCTGAGGATGTAGCAGTGAGACCCTACCTAGTGCCCCTGCTTCCCACATTTCATGGTATGGAGAATGAAAATCCATATTCACACATACGGGATTTTGAGGAAGTATGCATAACTTTCAAGGAGGGTATAACCGATATGGATTTGCTCAAGCTGAAAGCATTCCCCCTGACACTGAAAGATAAGGCCAAAATATGGCTCAATTCATTAAGGCCAAGGACAATTAGGAATCAAATGAACCTGCCGAAGTTTTTGAAGAAGTTCTTCAGACCAACCAAGACCAACAGTTTGAAGAGACAGATCTACACCTACTCACTATGACAATGAGAAGTTTTATCAGTGTTGGGAAAGATTCATGGAGACCATCAATGCATGCCCACACCATGGTTTTGATACATGGATGCTAGTGAATCATTTTTACGATGGTATGTCTCCACCTATGAAGAACTATTGGAAACCATGTGTGGAGGTAACTTTTTGAGCAAACACCCAGATGAGGCCATGGACTTTTTGAACTATGTGGCCGAAACCGCAAAGGCATGGGATGAACCGAATCCAAGGGAAGCCGAAAGATCAAGGCCTTCGAACCACCAGAGGGGGGGAATTTATGCACTTTCTGAAGACACAGAGATGAAAGCAAAACTGACCACTTTGACTCGAAGGTCGAGGAGTCTGAAATGAGAAGCCAGCATGAAATGCAAGCAGTAAACGAGTTACCTGTATCTCATCCATCTTGTTTTGATTGTCGACAACAATATCCCTGGGAGCACCAAGAGTACGCCCATGTCCTGAATCAAAATAAGCCACCCACAAATGCTCCATATGGCAACACCTATAACCCTAATTGGAGAAATCATCCAAACCTGTCATGGAAGCCAAAACCCCCTGCATATATCCCTACAGGAGCACAACAGCAGTTTGGCTCCACTTCAACACAACAGCAGCCGCCTCCACCTTCTTCTCCTGTTGAGCAGGCAATCCTGAATTTAAGTAAAGTGGTAGGCACGTTTGTAGAAGAACAAAAGGTGTTGAATGTTCAGACTAATCAGAAAATTGAAGCAGTCGAAAGCTCACTCAACAGGAAACTGGACAGTGTGCACTCTGAGATTTCGAGGTTGTCCAACCAGCAGCAAGGTTCCGAAAAAGGGAAATTTCCTTCCCAATACAAAGAACATCGGCGGGAGTGCAATTAAATAAAGCTCAACCACTATCCAAATGTAAAAATTCGATGAAGTCAAGGCGTAGTGATTTAAGAAGTGGTAAAGAGTCGGAGACCAGCTAGGTCCCGGGCCGCCAAGTCATCCTACGTAGCCGATCCGCCAGGGCACCAACAAGAAAAAGAAAGAGGTAAGGATCCAAGCAGACCCTCCATTTCCACAAGCTTTCCGAAAAAAGAAAAATTCCGTTAACCAAACAGAGATGTTGGAGGTTTTATGGCAAGTGAAAGTTAACCAAACAGAAGCTCTAGATTACAAATACGCTTCGCCTTATACAATATACAATTGTACCGGTGCACTGCTTATTATCCCAAGTATACTATATCTATGATCGGGAAAGTACCATTCAATAGCTTCTTATGGTCTGAAAATTCCCGGAGCGCTGGCCGTGTTAAGATCAAATGGGAATCAAGAAGTCTTCCAAAGGAGGAGGGCGGCGAGGCCTCGACGTGTTAAAGACCGAATGATTCAAATGTTATGAAGCATGTCCGAATCTCGTTTCTACAAGAAGGGACTCCCCAGGTGGCGTGGGTGCGAGGTTTTATCTCGGGCGGGGCAGGGAAGCTTCTCCGGAATGCAAAGGTCCTACGAAGTTGTTCGGAGTTGGCGGAGAAAATCCTTCAACTTAGAGAGAGGATCGCACTTCATAAAGCACAAGGTGGGGCGACGTAAAGGCGAATCTTTACGGCATGATTGAACCCGCTGGTCCTCTCCTTCCCTATTATGGTGAGCGGATCTTGTATGACTCGCACTATCAGAACGCCGAGTAGTCAGAAGATTGATGAAGGGGTGGAATTGGCCTATCGCTAATTGTGTGACCTTATTGTTATCAAGAAATGGGCCAGGCTAACTACCATATCGATGCCTCTAAGGAGGATATTATCTCTTGGACTCTAGATCCTTCTGGGGTTTTCACTGTAAGCTCTGCCTGGAACCACTTTAGACCAAAGATGCCGGTTTTTAATTGGCACTATTCGACGGTTTCCCAAGCCATCGAGGCATGCTTTCATTGTCCGGGTTGGCCGTATTGCAATGTGATTGGTTACCTGTGATAAGCTTCAAGTGGGGTCTCACCAAATCTATATCTTGTGTATTTTGTCGTGCTAATGTTGAAGATGTGAAACCACTTATTCTTTGGTTGCCATTTCACCGGTATCCGCGCAGGATTCTATGGTCAGGTGGGGTCTCTAGAACTCCGAGGAATTGGGAGCACCAATTCTTGTAATTGCCAACAAGTGGAAAGTCCTTCAAATTTCTATTACAAGGAAGATTGCTTGGGGTGCTACTATCTACCACTTGTGGGGTCATCGTAATAGTAGAATTCATGAGAACAACTATGCTCCAATTGATACTATTTTTCACCTCATTTGTGATGATGTTAGACTTCAGATTCGGTCTCCGTATGTTATTGATAGTCCCGCAAACATATCAATGTGTGAGATGGTCCTCCTCATTAATATTTTATTCCCGGTAGGTTGATGCTTGATTTGTGATTGTTGGGGCCTTGTTGCCTTGCCCGGTTGTGGGCGGGTTCTGTGTTGTTTCTTTTGCCCTGGTCAGGGCTTGTCATTGTTGGTGGCTTTGTGTTGTTCGGGCTGTTGCATGTTCCTATATTTATAGGGGAGGTGCTGTCCGTTTTTTCTTTGCCTGGTTGTGGCCTCGGGCCTCGGTTCTTTGTATTTCCTTTGGTTACGTTGCCCCTTGGTAATAAATTCTAATTATCCCAAAAAAACATTCTCTCCTTGACATGATCAAACAAGTCTCACTTATGCGAAATTCTTGAAGGACCTATGCACTCGTGAAAGAGGTCTCAATGTAAATAAAAGGCCTTTAATCGAGCAAGTGAGTGCTATCATTGAGTGCAAGACTCCAGTGAAATATAAAGATCCGGGATGTCCTACAATCTCAGTAAATATTGGAGGCATTAGTGTAGAGAAAGCACTATTAGACTTGGGAGCTAGTGTGAACCTTTCCGTATTCCATGTACAAGCAACTTGCTCGGGGAGAACCGAATCACTTCCATCACACTGCCACTGGGGCCGATAGGTCTATTAAAATACCGAAGGGGACCATTGAGGATGTTTTAATACAAGTGGACATATTTTACTATCCAGTAGATTTTGTCGTACTAGGTTTGGGATGGGGGAAGGGGTTTCTCTCCCTCTCCCCCGAAATGGGTTTCCCTTTTCAAGGGAACATGGTTTGTCTGTAAGGTTCAACTTGCCGGATTTACAAGCGGAAGAAGGGGACTCCCATAGAGTCTCCCTAGTTGGGTCGGTAAACCTCCTTTCCTATGTGGTTCCCGTTTCCAAAGTACATGTTCAAGCAGGTGGGAGCTATCTCGTCATCAAGATTTCAGTTTGACAACGGTCACCCACTCCATAATCGACCTCCTTCCCTGGGAAAAGCGGAAGGTCATCGATGGGGATCACCATCTAGCTTTGGGAAGGATCGCCATCGCCGACACCGTTTCAAAAGGATCGAGACATTCTGATGCGTTTTCCGGCGTTGTGGATATCTCCGTGGTTTCTAGGTGCTTCACCGATGTAGGATCTATCGGTAAGTACCGCTGGATTAACTAATCTGGATAGAAGATATAGCGATCCGTATGTAAATGGGTATGAATCCTGGATCTCTAGATCCAGCCGATGCGGGAAACGGGCGGCGTTTCGAAGATGGTTTGACGCTACGCCGCGACAAGGCGTTATAGTAATGTCAGTTTGCCGAGACGCCCGACACGGCCGCGGCATCGTTGGGCATGAATCGATCTCCGTGACCGTAGATGGTGGAAACTACGGTGGGTTTGGAAGGATAAGTCGCCGTGTCGGCGATGTATTAATCGCTTTGACGGCCGGATTTAAGACGCCGACAAAGGGGTTTTCGGGGAAGGCCAATGACGACCAGAAGAACACTGTTCTTTTATGGCCCGATATTGTCGACCGGCCGTTTAGACTTAGTCTGAATGCCAAGGTTCAGTTCCGGTGTTTACCGACCGGCTGTTATGCCATGGACAAGGCTGAGGTTTCGGTGGGCAAGATGTTGGGTTCAATGATCGTGTCCACTAGTAATGGGGATTTGGGTTTGCGAATTGGGAACTCAGATTCGCTGATGGAAGTGGTTTCGGAAGGAGTGGTTCCGAAGTCCGGTCGGGTTTTGCCGTCCGTTTTGGGTCAATTGTGTGTGTGGGCAATTTAGTAGTTCGGGTATAGCCGACTTGTGTCCACATTCAGGATTGGTTTTTCAGGGTAACTTTCTTCCCTTACTTGTCAGTCCATTTCAAAGGATCTATGTTATCATGATATGTTTGTCCATTTCAATTTTACAATCACAAGTTGTTTCGGGTTGGTTGTTGCTTGTGCCCGTTGTGGGCTTGTGTCTTGGAAATCTTTGCTGCCCGAGCCCTGGATGGGAAGGCCGGGTTTGTTCCCCCTTAATGGGAAAGGGCTTGTTTTAATCGTAGGTTACTCCGCGGCCTCGTATGTGGGTCCGGCTTGGGGTTGCCTATCATCTGCCCGGTGTGTGGGCTTGTTTATTTGGTTGGTTTGCTTGTTGGCAAATGTTGTTTTTGTATCGGCTGATGCCTCTTTTCCTATGTTTATAGGGAGGTGTCAACCGCTTTAAGCCCGGGAACCCGTTACCACAGACTTCTTGATCGGGTTATGGGTACTCGTCTTTTGGAAATAAATTCTTAATTATCCAAAAAAGATTTGTCGCATTTCTGACACAGAGCCGGTTGCGCAGAGGGAGCCAATCATAGCTCCATCATATCGTGGGAGCATTTTTTAGCTACTCGAATGCTATAATAAATCACGGAATAATATGCAACTCACGCTAGAATAAGGACCTTAGAACTCAATAATATCTTTCATTTTATAAAAGGCATATGTAACTGCAGGAAGATGATCAGAAGTGAAGTCTCATAATAGATGCAATTTCTGAAGAACAAAGAAGGAGCAAAGGCAAGATGTATTAAACTCTGCAGTTATCTCGAATGCCTCTGAGAGCAAGAAGAACCTCAATGCATGAGCTTAGGGCAGGCAATAGAGGGAGAAAATGTGTTCTACCTCTATTGACCTGGTGATCGAACCAAAGGAACCTCTCACGCTAGAGCTCAAACCCCTCCCAGCTTGAGTTGAAGTGGCGCATTCGAAGAGAATGGGAAATGTCCAGTTGTGATTTCATCATTGTTGACCACTTCACAAGAGCATAACCTGTTGCACCTCCTCAAAAGGAATAAGCGAGCATTGGGGTGGAAAATTTCTGATTTAAAAGGCATAAATCCAACAATCTGCACCCATCACATTTATCTAGAAGAAGAGTCTAAGGTTGTTAGGCAGCCACAGAGGAGGTTGAATCCCCACTTGCAGGAGGTAGTTCGCATTGAAGTCCTGAAATTGCTCCAAGCCGGTATCATTTACCCCATTTCTGATAGCACTTGGGTAAGCCCAACCTGTGAGCCTAAGAAGTCAAGACAAACTGCTAAAACGAAAAGTAGGAATTGCTCCATCCGTCTTACTACCTGGGTGGAGAGTGTGCATAGATTATAGGAGGCTTAATGAAGTAACGAGGAAAGATCACTTCCCATTGCCATTCATTGATCAGCTTCTGAGAGAGCTGACACCCGTTTGTATTGCTTTTTGGGACGGGTATTCAGATATTTTCGTATAGAGATTGCACTGTAGGATCAAGAAAAAGACCACCTTTACTTGTCCATTCGGCACCTATGCGTACAGGAGGATGCCTTTTGGCCTTTGCAACGCCCCGGCTACTTTCCAGAGATGTATGCTTAGCATGTTCAACATATGGGCGGAGCTTAAAATGGAAGTATACATGGATGATATCACTCCAGATATGGAGGCGATTTTGAAGAATGTCCGACTAATTCAAGGCCATCCCTGCGTAGGTGCATAGAGAAGAACCCGTGCTCAACTGGGAGAAGTGCCATTTTATGGTTAACCAAGGAATTGTGCTGGGACACACATTTCCAATACAGGGGAATAAGTCGACAAAGCGAAAATTGAACTTATTCCAAGCCGCTATCTCCAACAAATAAAAACGCTAGGCAATTCCTTGGTCATGCAAGCCACAGGAGATTCATCAAAGACTTCAAGATTGCTGTAAACCTCTACAAGCCCTAAAGAAAGATGCTAAGTTCATTGGGGCAAAAGAATGCCAAGAGAGCTGAGGAGCCTCGAACCCATTTGACCACCGCACCAATAAGACAGCACCTAATTGGCAGTTACCTTTTGAGGTGATGTGTGATGCAAGGATCTTTGCTATTGGAGCAAGCAGCCACAAAGAGAAGATAGAAACCCCATGTGATTTACCATGCAAGCAAAACCTGAATCGAAGCACAAAGGAACTATACCACTCTCTCGTAGAAGAATTGTCGCGTGGTCTACGATTAGACAAATTTCGAGCATACTTGGCTGGGTTTTGATATAATCATTTTTACGCATCATTCCGGCTCTGAAATATCTCACCAAGCAAAATGCCAAAGCGGACTTATCCGATGGGTTCTTCACCAAGAATTAACCGCAAATTAAAGACAAAAAGGGGTGGTGGTCGACCATCTTTCTTAGGTTAACGTATAGCCCATGACACTCATAGTCCACCCATCAATGATGAATTTTTGAAGCAGCCCCCTAATGCAAATACTGAAAGCTCTTCGTATGCTCACATTAAGCAATTTCCTTGCAATAGGAGTAATCCCATCCGATTGGAAAGAACAGATAGGAAGATTTCTTTGCTAAAATCCATTCATATTATTGGGAAGTATTCTCTTTGTTTAAATACCGTAAGTGCATCGTATAATCGGGAAGTTGTGTGTCATAAGAACAAGAGGGAATTTCGAAACACGCCACGAGAGTGCCTGTGGGCGGAATACTTTGCATCCTTAAGACAAAGAATGAAGCCGCAGCCTCGGTTTCTACTGGCCTTCCTTGTTTAAAGAAGCACACCAAATGTGCCGTGTATGTGATAGATGCCAAAGACTCGGGAAATTGTCTCGCCTTCATATGATGCCCCTGAACCCAATTTTAGTGGTCGAGCTATTCGATGTTTGGGGCATCGATTTCATGGGACCGTTCCCCACATCTTAAGTGCCATACATACATTTTGGTGGGAGTGGACTATGTGTCCAAATGGGTTGAAGCAATCCCCTCGCAAAACCAATGACCACAGTGGTGCTTAAATTTTGAAAGCAAAACATCTTTCTAGGTTCGGTACTAAAGCCATAATTAGCCATGGAGGTTCGCATTGCAAACTTTGAAAACCTCATGGCTAAATATGGTGTGAAACACATAGTGGCCACCCCCGCACCATCCTCAAAAAAACAAGTGGCCAAGTGTAACTTGCTAATGAGAGATTAAGACCATTTTAATGAAGGTGGTAAACAGCAACAGGAAAGACTGGTCCATCAAACTGCTTGATTCGCTGTGGGCCTACAGTAATGTGCCTTTCAAGACAACTTGGAATGTCCCCCCTTATCGGCTCGGGTTCAGGAAGGCATGTCACCTTCCAAAGGAGATTGAATACAAGGTACGCGGGCAATCGTGAAGCCGAACATGGATCTGGCATGGCCTGAGTCAAAAGATTCCTCGATCTTAATGAGTTGGAAGAAATAATGCAATGATGCCTACTTGAATTCAAGATTGCAAAGGAAAGATCCAAAATTGCAATGATCAATGATAACTGCAAAATTTCAACAAGTGGGGACCAAGTCTCCTCAGATGACTCCAAACTCCATCTATTTCCGCAAGCTCATAGCGATGGACGGTCCATTCACGCTCAATAGGCATACCCCAATGGTTCAAATGACCTACTCAATCCAATGATAATAGGGGTGATCAAAGTCACTGGACAAAGAGGGTGAAGCCCCATGTCAGGTGCCAGACAGTCAGTGGCAAATTCCTCCTTCTGACCCTCCCGTTCTACAAATTATTATCGCTTAAGGGTGGCTCCCGCTGGTTCCGTACACCGATCTCATTGCTTAGTTTCAATTAAATTTTTTTGTTTAAAATTTTGTTAGCAATCGACTTGGCATTTGATTTTGCTTGTTAGCAAACATAAAGAATATCAACCACTCTGTGATGAACCTTCTCCTCGGCCACCATGTTTAAGGAGGTACTGCTCCATCCTCTCTAACTTTTCATTCCCATGCCGTTAGTCGAGAATAATTTTCATACTTTGAATTTAGTTTGAATGGCTATACACACTTCGCGCGCTCAAAAATCATTTTTGTACCTACATCAGGTTTACTTGCCTGCTGAAAAATTGAAGCCCCAGATGTTACCTTTTTTAATGATAGAACAACTCCATGCATGATTTAGTTTTCGTCAATTGAAGCCCCCAAGATATTCAACTCAACATTCCCCCCTTTAGCTAATTCACACACTGCACGCCAAATTCTACCAATAGGTTGAGAAGCTATATACCTCTTTCCACTTTGCAAAGCCGGCCATAGATTTGTTGACGACCCATAATAGGTTTGTGTTACCCATGTATGAAGACCAATGTAGTCTTCCAAATGAAAGAAAAGAAAAGAAAAAAGAAAAAGAAAAGAAGAAAAAGAAGAATAAAAGCCGTGACACTTTGCCTTGAAACCGAACACGGTCCGAGGGTATATGGTTAAAGCCTTAAAGCCCGATGCCCTAAACCTAATTGGCTGGGAGTCATCGACTCTAAGTGCTCGCTACACGGGTGGATGGGTGAAGTTTAGCGAGCTGTAGGTGCTTAATCTGTCATTCAAGTCCCACGGCCCGTAGAAGCTCAGGGGCTCACGATCCATTGACGCCTCTAAACCTTAATTGGTCGGGAGTCATCTGGTGGACTCAAGCACCTGACTTTGATGAAGTCGAAGCCAAAGATTTCAGACCCTACAATGTAATCAAAGAAAGAAATAAGAGTGTAGCTGGTCCTATTTAGGTTGGTCAACGGTTTAAGGCCACAGTAGCTCTACGGTGTGTGGGGTGGGGTTGGGAATAGCTTGCATCTTATTGGCTCAAGTCGTTACCTTAGGAACAATTAGATTTTCGTGGAAGTTCAGCTGACTCTTGAACCGATGTTGCCTCTAAAACTTACTCTACATGGTCTTTTGTTCTTTCATGTCTGGCTGTCAGGTCTAAATTGGTCATACTAAAGGTAAAGCTTACTCAGACATACACTTTGAACCATAAACACTTTTTTGTAAAACACAAAGATGCATACCTTATTGTTTCTAGCATTGCTAAGGGACTAGCAACGTGTTTGGTTGGGGTGTGATTAAGGCTCAAAAGCTATTTCTCAGTCCTATTCAAGATAGGTTTGAGTGCTTTTATGCACTAATCATGAATTAAGCCAATTGACATGTGCGTGTCCACTTAGTACCACCGATCCCATTTCGAGTTTGTTTTGGTAATTTTGTGTTTTTGCGAGCCTCAACCACAATTTCAAGTTTGATGTTGAGTTATATGATGCCGATGATTCACGTTGTTATCATCACCCAAAATGAAGAAACGCTGAGTGGAATTGATGAAAAGAAGATGCAAGTGGCAAAACAGAGGGAAAACCGTATTTTCGTTTATGATTGCGGTGGGCTTCAGCAGGATTGCGAAAATTTCAATCATAGCGAAAATTATCGCTCATATTACGAAATTTTGATTTTTGCTATCTTTGTGATTTTCGCTACCAGCGAAATTCTCAAGTAGCATATGAATTTTCGCTATGTTAGCGAAATTCCCCGCATAGCAATTGTCGCCCTGCTTGATGTTTTTGATTCCAACAACCATGCTTTGACACTACCATTTTGTCCCTATCAGAATTTCATATTTTAGGCCTTGTCATTTCAACACATCAAGTTGACTATATAAGCTCCCTACAACTTTTGTAACCCTAACTTTTCCATTTTATGCAAGTCTCCCGCAGCTTTTCATTTTAGGTTTTATTTTGCTCTCTTCTCTCTCCTCTTTCTCTCTTTTTCTCGGCTGCAAAACACACCCCTTGAGGATGACAACTCAAGGGATGCTTGGCTAAGCCTCAAAGCCTTGAAGAGGAGGGTTGCTAGCTTGGTTTAGGGGCTACTGCAGGTTGTCCTCATGCTTTAAATGATACAGGTACTGCATTTATGGCTCCAAACTTTCCAAACTAGGGTTTAATGCTATTTAATGTCTTTCCTTTGGTCAATACTTGCCATGTTTTGGTTCAGCGCACTTAACGTTGGGACGCACTGACATTCTTGTACGTCATTTACGAGCCATTGAAATGAGGTTAAATGCTAAGGTTTCGTTGATCGGGACATTGAATGCTTAGTATTTGATTCACTCAACAGAGGGTTCTAGGTTAGGTTTTATAGCTAAACAAAGATCTAGTTTGGCTTTGACTATATGTCAGTTTTGGCCCTAATGCGAGGAAATAACCCGAGGACACCTTAATAACCATTTACTCAAGCTAGTGACCCAAGCCTTCAAGGTTACCATTTCACACTTTCGGGCTTAAGCTATTTCCGCTTTATCCAGTTGAACAACCAACTTGACAAGACCACCGATACCCTCCCCGATTTCCCAAGTGTCCCTGCTTGAGCGAAGTCCCATCAGAGTAATCCTTTAGGGAAGATACTATGGAACCCACCTAAGTGAAGGGAGTAACACCCATGTATTAATTTAATACCCACTATACATAAATATATATAAAAAAACTCCGCGAATAATTATAAATGAGGTATCGTGAAAGTTCCATACGTCGTAGAGCGTTTCTAAGAGTATTGTGGATTTAGTACAAGTAGAAATGAATAAGTCCAATACAACAAACTCATAATAGATAAATGCGATAGAGTACGACAGCTGTGGCGGAGAGAGCGACGTCAACTGCGCGACCAGGCCCTACGAACCTGGCTCCCGACCTGGGGGAATGATTTAAACAATAATGTGAGATAATAAATCTCAAAGGAGCGGCACGGTTTATAAGGAAAACACCATTTTTTATATTTCAATATTCTCCCTCTCAAACCTTCCGTTCACTTTGTGTTCCCGTTTAGAAACATTTCACAAACCCAACTTTTACCCTAAGTCCAACATATGCAGACTATGCTCAACAAATTAGCCGTCCTAATGCGCGAAAACATAACTGAATCAGACACAACATAAAGCCAAGCACAAAACATGTATAGTCATCAAGTGATAAAATAACCATGAAATGCACCAAAACCATGAGTATTAAAATAGTTATACCATACGAAAATCAACAACGCCCATACCACATAAACCAACGCTGTACCGCACCATGTAATTCATTATCCTAAACCGCCGGGTAAACCGACCACGCCACCGCGGGCAAACCCAAAATACCAAACCGCCGTCAAACCGACCTCACGCCACCGCGTAAGCAAACCCAAAATACCAAACCGCCTGCCAAACCGCACCTCACGCCATCGCGGGCAAACCCAAAATACCAAACCGCTTCGTCAAACCGACCACGTCACCGTGGCAAACCCAAAATACTCAAACCGGTTTATCAAACCGACACTCACCAAGAATGTGGCAAACTAATAAACCGTCAGTCAAACCGACCACAAGTAACGCAGCAACTAATAAATCGCTCTGGTCAAACCGACCACCAAGAACGCGGCAACTAATAAACCGCTCCCATTCTCACATGTACCTTACAACAATACCGTATCGAGCCAAATTCACAAAATCTCAAGATTCACCCCTTTTTCTTTTTACAATAGTTTTTCAAGATAGTTTACAACCTCAATCCATGTACCCAAAATATCCAAACACCACCGACTCATCCACGAACACGTGAAAACTTTCAAATAGATAAATGTTGACAAAATTCACATGAAATGATAACTTGTTTTATATGAAACCGAAAATCATGTTTGAATGCAACCAACCATCTGATCAAAACAGTATATATGTAAAGTATTAAATCATAATAGATATATCGACATAATATCCCAAATCATTTAAAAGACATAAACCACTACGCACTATAGACGCCGTCCCGCTCCCCGCAGATCGCCCCCGCCTCGCAAGTGAGTGCCCGTAATATAGATAAAACTCCGCTTAGCTCTAATAACTGAACCAACAACTCCTAGGATGCCCCGAAGGCCTTAGAATAATTAAGCAGAACCATGAAAACCATCAAAATCGACTGACAGCATTCAATTACGGGGCGGGTCTAGCTGATACTCCAAAATTCGGGCTTTTTCAATTCGGGAGTTAATTTCTCGAAATTGAACCGGTCTAATACCCGTAAAACATCCAATTTCACTAATACAACTTCAATTTTTCCAAATTAACCATCCAGATTTATTTCAAATTCCGACTTCTGAATTAATTCGAATAACCTAAAATGGAAACCCAACCAAACGATGTCCAAAATTTACAAACCACATATCAATGGAAAGCCCAAGTACCGTAGAACTCATTGGTACCATTACCTTGGTCCAACAGCCATCGTGGTGGCCGGAAAACCCGATCTAAGCTTCGGCCGATTTCGTTTTCAATGTAACTTCCAAACGGTGCGAAATCTGCAAAAAGGGACCACGTAGATGAGTTCAGAAGGTCCAAAAATGGTGGAAAGGAGCTATGGGGTGGCCTGAGGTGGCCGGAAAATGGCCGGAAATCACAAAACTCGTGAAAATCTGCGTATTTCGCTGCCCGTTCGCCGGCCAGATTCCGGCCAAGGCCCGGCGCCGGCTGGTCAGAAATTTTACGGCCGGCATCGTCCAGCGGTGGTGCACCTGGTGGTCCGGCGCGTGTACAGTAAATTCGGCCGGTGGTGCCTCGTCCTGGTCCTATTTCACGGCGCAGTGGCTACTCGCCAAAAGGTGTTCCCTTGCCAGAGAGTTTTCTTAGGGCTTTGGAGCTTTCAAGTGTTGTTTTGGGCTAAGGTTTTCATTTGGTATCACAAGCTACGCTATATGCGTCAGTGGTCGCCGGGTAAAAATCCTGCATGTGTAACTTGGACACGATAAAGTGCTACTATTGAACTTCTAATCGTCGCACTTTTTATCCGTAAGTCGGACAGACGCTCCGCCTCGTTTATGAACTCGTGACGACGAGGCCTACTAAATGGTGTCTTAGTTAACCTAAAACTATTCCTCCTCGAAAAAGTCAAACTTGGTCAACTTGGTCAAACTTGGTCAAACTTGGTCAACTTGGTCAAACTCGTATCATTTGGTACGGGTCGTTACACAACTCCCCTGTTTTTAACCAAATCCAAAAATCCAAACAAAAGTCTCACCATTTTCAAACATTAATGCGAACCATTCGTGGGATGAAAACCCATCCCCGTGTTCGACCTTAGACCGCTATATCAAGAAAAGAGTTTGACTACGATGAGGAGAGTGAGAAACAACATATTGTTGATTCCAGATCACCCTACCGTGGCACGAATCAAATGGCGCTCGTTGTTTACAAAGCAACCACGAATGATGAAACAGATGTACTCGTAATCCACATTACAAGTGTCAGGTGACCTTTCACCCTTGATTTAGTGTGCAGAACCGCAAGTTTTCTTCACTGGGCGCTATCGCACCGTTTTTATTTTTACGCCGCTTTTGTTTTGGCTAACACTCTAAATCTTTTCGCAAGCTTGCTTTCAGGTTCTTTGTTTTGGCAACCAAATTTTTTTTGGCAAGTAGAGATAGAAAGGAGTGCAGGAGGAAGGAACCCAGTCGTACCACCCTTCTCGCTAGAGTCCAGCTGTGCTCGATCATCTGTTAGCTCTTTGAAAATCTCCACCCAGTTAATATTCGCTCGTAGAGTTTGGAATCGTGTCTCATCTATCTCTGGCATAGCATAATACTCATTGATGGTTTGTGGATTGAATGGTACCCATTTACCTCTTACCCAACAAGTGTGATCCTGATGAAAATGGACATTTGCATAGAACACTCGAACAACTCGGAACACGCCTGCTGTCGAGTGACTTGCGAATGTTGTCCACCCTTTCTGATGCAAAATTATTTCAAAATAAGCATTTGGAATAGCAAATCCACGTCCAGGTATGACTTTTCTAGTGCATAGACTGTTGTTGTAGCGCGCCAATGTGGCGAAGCTGATGAATCATTCGCAATCGTAGGCTAGTTCTTGGGATAATCCAACCTCCCCTGATTGCCTCCTCACTTTCCTCAGGCCATAGTCAGGAGTTCTGCATCGATAGTAAAACTAGAGGCTTAAAAATAAGATTGAATGGAAAGACACTGGTATAGGGTTTAGATAGGGAGTTGGGGACGATGAAGATCACTTAAATTAATGGATGACCAATGCTCCATTGATGAAGGATTTCAAAAATAGGGAAAATATAGAAGTCGAAGCGGGAGCATTGTTTGGTGGTTGCAATGATTGGAGAATGCCAAAAGAGGGGTAGCCAAAGGGTTTTGGTTATGCGAAGGCGCTTAGGATTAGAAAATTGCCCGTGCCCACTATAGCAAGCAACTTAATGGACATGGGCTTCAAAATAAGGAGTCCCCTGCTAAAACGGGTAAGAATACCCACTATAGATGGCACTCGCTGTTACAGGGAAATAGCCTGATACAATTGGCAGAGAGCAGAGATTTCAAGAGAGTTTCCAGCTATAGCGAGGGATTACCCGCAATTGCGGGCATAACAGAGTATTGTTCTCTAATTCCATCTGCACGGTAAAACAGAGTATTGTCTGCCTTCTCCTTCTCCTGTAACAACACCAAACAAACAAAATATAACCTTTCCACAAATCAAATACATAGGGTTGAATTTAGTGAACTAAACTAAAAACAAAACAAAATTAACATAAAATAGAAAAATTTTGTGAAAACACTTCACTTCCTTGGATTGCCTCCTAAGCAGCGCTTTGTTTATTGTCGTTAGCTCGATGGCCCTAAAATGTAATGCCTTATAGAAAATGGACCTGCTCTAATTTCTTAATGCCCCATCTTCAATATGCTCAAAGTGATGGCTTGTTTTCTTTCATGAAAGTCTCGTCTAAAGTATGGCCTTAATTCTTCTAATTCACTGAGTTGTAGGATGTGTTTCTCACCGGCTACTTTGCTATTTGTGTTCAGCTGCCTAGTTTCCCAATATGCTCTATGCTCTAATTCCACGAGCAAGTGGCACGCTTTTTCATACACCAGCCTAAATGGTGACATTCCCAAGGGTGTCTTAAATCCTGTTCTACCTAGAGTGCGTCATCTATCTTTTTCACCTAGTGTTTCTTCAAGCTATTTACCATTTTCTCCAATATAAACTTAATTTTTCGGTTTGACACCTCTACTTGGTCTTTAGTCTGTGGTTGGTATGCAAGTGATGTACGATGCCAAACACCGTATTTTTCTAGTACGTTGTCAACAACCTTGTTGTAGAAGTGAGTACCCCCATATGTAATCAATGCACGTGGAGTGCCAAATTGGGTAAATATGTGGCTAAGAAGGAACTTTGCTACCGCTCTTACATCATTGGTGCATGTAGGTATACCTCCACCCATTTGGAGACGTAGTCAACTGCCAAAAGAATGTATAGATTGCTAAATGAAGAGGGGAATGGTCCCATAAAATTCATCCCCCAAATATCAAATAGCTCTACCTCTAAAATGGTTTGCAATGGTGGTTCATCCCTTTTTGATATGCTCCCCATTCTTTGGAATTTATCACAAGGAGACACAAATCAGAAAGTGTCCTCGAACAACCAGTTAGTAGAATCCCTGATTGCAAAGACTCTTCAACTCGCCCTGACCCCTAAAGTGTCCTCTACATTCTAGAGTGTGGCAATGATTTAAGATACTCTCCATTTCCTCCTATGGCACACACCTTCTTATCACTTTATCAGCATAATGCTTATACAAAATAGGCTCTTCGCAGTAGTAGTGCTTCAAGTGTGCAAAGAACCTCTTCTTTTGCTGATAGCCAAACTCTAGTGGGGTCACTTTGGCCACCAAGTAATTCACATAATCCGAAAACCATGGCACTGCTTCAGGCTTTCAATTGTCAGAGCTAAGTTCATCAAAGAAATTTATCATTGATTCAACTTTTACTAGGTCTCCTTCCTGAATGTGAGAGAGATGGTATGTTACTAGATTTTCAATCCCTTTCTTATCTTTTATTTCTAGATATAACTCTTGTAGTAGTAATACCCACCTTATCAGTCTCGGTTTTATGTCCTTCATAATCATCAGATACTTTATAGCAGAATGGTTGATGTGCACTATTACCTTGTTACCAATCAAATAAGGCCGGAACTTGTCAAAAGCAAACACAATTTCCAAAAGTTCTTTTTCTATTATTGCATTATTCAGTTGTGCATCATTCAAATTCCGGCTCGCATAGTAGATAACCTGAAATATCCTTTCCTTCTTTTAACCCAGTAATGCCCCTATTGCGTAGTCGCTTGCATCACAGATTAGTCAAAAGGGAGGTCCCATTATGTTGCTACTACAATTGGTGCTGAAACCAATTTCTCCTTCATAAATGAGAATGCTTGCATACACTGATCATTGAATTTGAAAGGGACTCCTTGAACTGCTAGCAGATCTCGACAGGTCGCTATTTCGAGAAATCCCATGAATCTCTTATAGAACCCGCCCCGTCCCGTGAAGCTCCTTATTCCTTCACTCGAAGACGGGGAGGTAGCTCTTCATTGTTTCAATTTTGCCTATCTACTCAATTCCTCGTGTTGAAATTCAGCGCCTGGCATAGTCATCTTCTTTCACCATGAAGTGGCACTTATCCCAATTCAACACAAGGTTAGTTTCTTCATATCTTATTAGTGCATGCCTCAGGTTTTCAAGACAATTGTCAAAAGACTTCCCCAACACTGAGAAATCATCCATGAACACCTCAATTTTCTTCTTGACCATGTCTGAGAAAATAGTCATCATGCAATACCGAATGTGCTCAGGTGAAAGAAAAAGATGACCTTAAATGACATCCGTCTCAATGCGAAGACAAAATTAAAACAGGTAGCGTACCAAACGGGCATTCATCTCAGTCCCTCAGGATATAGTGATCTAATTGAACCCGGGGCCTAGTCCAAGAAATAGTAATACTCGTGCCCTGCTAACCTATCCAACATCTGATCCATAAACGGAAGTGGGAAATGATCCTTTCTAGTTGCCTTGTTCAACTTCCTGTAGTCTATACAGATTCTCCACCCCATCACTCTTCTTGATGGGAGCAATGTGTTGTTTTCCATCTTAATCACTATGGTTCCTCATTTATGAGGGACTACCTATACTGGACTTACCCACGAACTGTCAAAAATGGGGTAGATCACTCCTGTATCTAACCACTTTAATACTTCTTTCCTTACCACTTCCTTCATAGTCGGGTTGAGTCTTCTCTGTGCTTCTACAAAAGGTTTGTGACCATCTTCTAACAAGATTTGATACATACACATAGAGGGGTGAATCCCTTTCAAATCTGCTAAAGACCATCCAATAGCATCTTTGTGTTCGAAGTACTCTCAAAAGCTTAACTTCTTCTATTACTGTTAAGGATGCTGAGATGATCACTGGTAAGGTTAAGGATTCCCCTAGATAATCATACCTCAAATGATTAGGTAGTGCCTTTTGCTCCAACTGTGGTGGTTGCTCAATTAAAGGCACTGAAATCTATGCATTCTCTACCAAGGGCCCATAATACTTTCTTCTGTTTGGTTTAAACGAGTCCATCCATTTCACATACTCTTATGCCTCTTCATCTAGTTCTCCCTTACCACTCTGCACAAGGCTAGTCTCCAAAGGGTTAGTCAAACCACTTTGGCTAAACACTATAGCCTCTATTTCCTCTATCATAAAGTATGTATCACTTTATGTCAGATGTTGTACAACATTAAATACACTGAACCTGACCTCATCATCTTGCATTCTAAATTTTAGTTCTCCCCTTTGTACATCAATCATAGCTCTACATGTTGCTAGAAATGGTCTACCCAATATAATGGGTATCTCCTTGTCTTCCTCTATGTCTAGCACTATAAAATAAGCTGGAAAGATAAACTGATCTACCTTTACTAGCACATCTTCTATCACCCCTCTTAGATGCTTTAATGATCTATCTGTCAGCTAAAGAGTCATAATCGTAGGTCTAGCTTCACCTACTCCCAGTCGTCTGTATATAGATAAAGGCATGAGGTTAATACTAGCTCCCAAGTCCCATACGGCTCTCTTAAATATTGAGTTCCCTATCGTGCATGGGATTGTAAAACTGCCCAGTCTTTTAGTTTTTGAGGTAGTTTCCTTTGAAGAAGGGCATTGCACTCCTCGGTAAGATTTACTATCTTAAAGTCTAATAACCTTCTCTTCCTTGACAGTATATCCTTCATATATTTGACGTAGTTGGGTATATGTTCCAATGCATATGCGAACAGGATGTTGATATGTAGTTTCTTAAACACTTCCATAAAATTAGTAAACTACTTATCCAGCTTGTTCTTCTTCAAGCGTTGGGGTTATGGAATTTGTGCAACGGGTTCATCTATAGCTACCGTCATTTCCTTTTTCTTTCTTCTCGATTTTACCGACTTTATCTTCGGGGTTGCTCCCTGCAGGTCTGGTCTTTTTTGCTGGCCTCGATCTACCTCTCGCCTACTAGTGGTTGCCCCAATGCTTCTAATTCTTTACCACTTCGTAAAGTGACAGCCTTAAAATGTTCCCTTACCCTATCTTCTCGAGTTCACCTATGAATTATTGGGTAGTGAGCCGTGCGGTCTCTCAGTCAGTAAATTTTCCATTTGGCCCATCTACACCTCCAGATTTCTCAATTGTACTGCCTGGTTATTCAATTGGGTTGACTAGTTTTGAAAATTTGCCTTTGTTTCATTCATAAAGGCTGTATGGGAAGTGAGCATCGAAGATAGAGCTTCTTCTAAATCTACCTTTTTTCTGGATACGGTTTCTCACTTGGGGAGGTGGCATGTTGTTTTGATTACTCCTCCATCCATAGTTCTGATTATTCTGATTGCTCCTCCAACCTTGGCCCTAATTCTAATTCTGATTCTAGTATGTGTTTCCTCCATACGAGCCTTGTTGTTGTTGTTGGTTAAATCTAAACACATACTATGCCTACTCGACTATCATCTGTCTTGCTTGGCATTTTGTAGTACTATGTTTTCCTCCATAAGAATCGCATATCTCCTAAGGGTTAGTCTGAATAGCATGTACAACCCCTTATTGTCTATGTAGCTATTTAGTGAACTGTGCAACATGGTTGACCAAATTGCTCAAAACATCAGCATCTGCACCTCCCACAGTTTTCCTCAGCACTACCCTATCTCTAGGCTATTGATTACTATTGGTAGCCATGTCTTCTAGAATTCCATATGCTTAGTATGTAGTCTTCTTTATCAAAGCACCCCCTGTTGATGCATCTATGACTATTCTAGTAGAATCACTAAGACCATTTAAAATGTATGCACTTGCATCCATCTAGTTAACCCGTAGTGTGGAAATCTCCTCAGCAGGTCATGAAATCTACCCCAAGCTTCAACTAAGTTCTCCCCCTCCAACTGTCTAAAAGTGTTAATCTCCTACACCAGCTGTGAAATCTTTGAGGGGGGAAAGAACTTGGTCAGGAATTTCTGCACCAAATCATTCCATGAGGTAATGGAATCTTATGGTTGGCTCATCAACCAATGTTTAGCTTTGTCACTCAGTGATAGCGGGAACAATCTCAATCTAAGCGCATCTTCTGTTACCCCATTGTATTTGATAGCGTCGCCGTCGCATACTTCAATGAAGTTTGTTAGATGCATGTTTGGATTCTCACTTGACAGCCCGTGAAACTGGATGTTCTGAAGCATCTATAGTGTTACTGTTTTTAACTCAAAGTTGATAGCTTGAATTGGTGGTCTTCGTATAGAAGTCTGAACAACCATAGGTGGTAGAGCAAACTTCTCAAGCAACATATGAGGGTCATCTAGCTGTATGAATAGTTTGGGGCATAGTTCCTACCATTATTTCCATTTTATCCCCCTTAAGGCTTCCTCTCTTACTTAGAGAGAGGATCAAACCCCTCATAAAAGTTAATAAGGTGGGGCATTCGGCACATCTTTTTAATGGCATGATTGAACCCTATGGTCCTCTCCTTCCCTATTATGGCGAAGTGATCTGTATGACTTCTTAATTCATTGTAACGCCGGAAGAGTCAGCTATTGATGAAGGTGGAATTGGCCTACCGCTAATTGTGTGACTTATTGCTGCATCACACGCTTGTGCCAATTACTCATATCGATGCTCTAGGAGGATATTATCTCGACTCTAGATCCTTCGATGATTTATTTACTTGAACCACTTTAGAAGACCGTAAAGATGCCGCTGTTAATTGGCACTATTCGACGGTTTCCCCGCTTCACGGACATGCTTTCATTGTCCGGTCGCCGCATGCACGATTGGTTACCCAGATAAGCTTCTGGGCGGGGTCTCACCAAATTTATTCAGGTATTTTGTCGCATAATGTTGAAGACAGAACGGACTTATTCTTCTGCTGCTATTTCACAACCGTATTTGGGGTGAGATTCTCTATGGTTGTGCTGGCCCGTGAACCCGAGAATTGGGAGAACGACCTGTGGGTAATTGCCAACAAGGAAAGTCCTTCAAATTCTATTACAAGGAAGATTGCGTAAGTGCTACTATCTACCACTACAGGTCATCTAATAGTAGAATTCATGAGAATTAATCATGCTCCACCGGGATAATTATTTTTCACCCTCATTTGTGATGATGTTAGACTTCGTATTTCCTGGTCTCCGTAAGGTTGTTGATAGTCCCGCAACAAACATCATATCAATGTGTGAGAGATGGTCCTTCCTGAAGAATGAGTTTTATCTCCCGGTAGGTCGGACAAGCCGATTCAGGATTGTCGGGGCCTCACGCCGTCCGTGTCAGGTAGCTGGGTTCTGTGTTGCTCGCTTTCTGCCCGGATTGTGGGCTTCAGGCCTCTGCTGGTGGCTTTGTGCTGTTCGGTCGCTATCCGTTCCATTTATAGGGGAGGTGCCATCCGCTTTTCTTTGCTCCTGCCAGGCCTCGCCTTAGCCTCGCAGGCCTTCTGTCAGGTCGCTTTGCAATAACTTACTATCCAAGCCCTGGCTCAGATTCCACTGACTCCCCAGTGCTGACTGCCAGGTTCCACTATTTCTATTTGTTCCCACGTAGTCCCGCTTGCGCCTCTCCGGCTTAGGATCAAACAACAGTAAGAAGTTCTACTGATGACCGTCGCATGTACGCAGATTAACCTCCTGCAACCACAAACAAACAATAGAGACCAAGTCACAAGAACCAAAGAAAGATAGGTAAAAAAAAATAAAAAACTTATCCAAAGTAACATCTAGTGTGTTGTTGTCAATATCAACACAAAAACTAATCTCTGACAACAGGGCCAAAAACTTGATAGGCTTGAGGTAGGTGTATAAAATTGTTGTAAATAAATGTCAAAATGTAGGCACGTACACGTAAGTATACGCGACAAGTTTACGTAGTATAGAGGCTAGCCAAGTGTCGTCCCACAAGGAGAAGTGCACTGAGTACTAACTTTACGCATTAAATACTATCTGGATCTAAAATTCTAATGAATTCTAATTAATGTAGAGAAAAACTACTCCTAAATTGTTCGCTAAATCAATGTGAAGAAACTAGGGTTTTGCCTTCACCTACCACACCCGATGGATTTTAACCTAGATGGATTATTCATTAAATATATTAATTAATTCCCGATAACGGGTTGATCGTGCCTACCAGATATTCTTTCTCGAGATATATTGGCCTATCTCACCAATAGGGTGTATTCATCTTTGCTTCAACCCTGAACTCCGAAACGCTTAAATGCTTAAACTCAAATTGCCACACCTAGAACCGAGATATCTCTATTCACCGATTGACCAAGTGTTGCTCTATTCATATCCTTAGGAGTCATTATCTCTCGATCACAAACTCCCAGCAAAAACATGCCAATGTTGGCCAAACACTACCATGTGATGAAATCACGGGAATAGAGCAAGACAAAAAGAAATCATATAAATAATGAATAAAAACAATATAATAATTAATCCATCTGTGGGCTTAGCAAGGTTATGAGAAAACCCTAGAAATTACTCTATAACATAATGTTGTTCAGTACAACCATCAAGTTTGAATTCATCAAATGGTTTTAAGAGAAGAAAATATAGAAAAACTAGCGCAAACAGTGTGTTGGTTCACGTCTTCCATGTCTTTCTTCTCCATTCGTCAGTCTTTGACCTTCAAACCCTAGTGTGTCGTATCTACCCACCCCCTGCACGCACTCCCAAGTCGTATATTTATAGGCTCGTAATCCAAACCAGCCCTGAAAACCTTGTACATGGGCTGGGCTTCCGACGCTCGCTATAACGGTTGCTCGCAATTGCAGGCAAATTGCCTGTAATACCAAGGAACTCAAAATTCCTCAAATAAGCTTCTCTTCACGTTGTAGTGGGAGACAACTGTCAAAACGAGCAACGACTCACAGTTGTGGGCTACTATTTTTTTTACTAACACAGCTTCTAGACGTTGTAGTGGGCTACTTGCCTGTTGTAGCAGGGGATTGCCCACAATTGTGGGCAATAACACGCATTTGTGGGATGTTCTGACAACAAATCTATTCCAACAAATTCTTTGGATTTCTTGCTTTCTTTGGTCTTTCTTGCTTCATCTAGCATGCCTATAATACAACACACAAAATACCCACAGAACATGCTACGATTAGCGATGAAAGCATCTAAATACAAGGATCAAAGAATGTGAATATCAGTACTTTATGACTCTCATCATGACATTTCTATTGTGATGTCGCAACTCTTCTTTTGCTGTCGTGACTCTGCATTTTACCTATCTCTATAATGTCGCAACTCTGAGTATCAATGTCAGGACTCTACTATGATGTCTCTATTAGAGTCGCGACTCTTGTATTGGTGTCTTCAATGTTGCCTCCTTGTTCTGATGTTGCGACTCTACTTTTAGTATCGCAACTTTGAGTGTCCATGTCGCGAATTTGCTATGATATCATTGTTGAGTCGCGATTCTGAATTGGTGTTTTGCTTTATTCAGCCGATGTCGCTAATTTTTTGTCGATGTCGGATTCTCATATGATATCGCTAAGGAGTCGCTACCTGAATTGTTGTTCGCTTTATTCAAATCATGTCGGTGACTCTTTTGTTCCATGTCACATTTTTGATAGTATGTCGCGACATTCCTCGCCGATGTCGCGGACTTTGATATGATATCGCAAATGATTCTTCCATCCGGATGTTGCGATCATGATATTGCGACATTCTTCAGCTAATGTTACAAATTTGGACTTTTGACCACTTTTTGCTTCTTTTCTTGCTGTTTTATTTGTTTTTCATTATATTTATGCAAAAACACTAAATTTGGTGAAGTATCCATAATTTGTATTTAAAACAAGTATTCAACATAAAAAAAAATGAAAAAATGGATGAAAAATAACCATAAAATTCATTCTTATTAGTCTCCCATGGAAAAATTCACTTCCCTAAAAGATATGGTGGGAAATATACCTGTTTTTTCAAGGGAGAGGGTTGCAAAGATGGAAAGGCCTTTGAGGTGTATCATTCCTCCTAAGGTTTCTCCTGGTAAAAGGTGGCATATGGTACAACACAAAAAATTTCCCTAAAGGCTATCAAAGACTCAGAAGAGGAGAATGAAGAGGCAAAGAGTAGCTGATAAAAGGCAGTTCATTGATGTACCTGATAAAACACTCTTGGAGGAGGCCATGGAATTAGAGAAAGTGAAAGAAGGAATGGTTCCTAGCTTTAGAAAAACAAAGTTTGGGAGGAAAGGTACTAAGGATATGTAGTCAATGAGCAGTGTAGATGAAGTAATGAACTCAGAGGCCTTATTAATGGGTGAAATCCCTATTTCTTTAAACTGTTCCACTGTTTGTTTAACATTACCAATTATCTTCAAGTTAAAAAAGGTAGAGGAAGACATAGTGGAGGTAGAAAGGAAGCACCTTGTGATAGAGGAAGATGAGGAACATGGGGGTGGGGTCACCATAGAATCCTCTGAAGAATGTACCGTAAGATGATAGTCGGGAAACCTCATGAAATGACGAGGCACATAAAGTTTTGTATGGCAGATCCCATTCAATGGCGCACAGATCTAAGGTACTGATAGATAATGCATCAGTGGTAAATGTAATGCCATTGAGGATGCTGAGAGCTTTGGGAAGGAGCATTAATTATATGATAGAAACAAAGGTGGTTGTGTCTGCCTTTACTAGAGAAATGTCCAAGACCCTGGGGATAACACCATGATAACCACGGCGCGTAAAACATTATCATCTTGGCGAGACCATCAAACAAATATCCATAAAGAGGGACTGGATTCATGCCAACTAATGTGTGACATCCTTTCTTCACCAGTTCTAACTATTTTGGAAGGGTAATGAAGTGGAAGTGGTGCGAGCAGATAAGCAAACTTTCATGGAGACTACAAGTTATGTGGAAGCCAAGTATTATGATCAGGAATTCAATCCGATCAAGTTCACTAGAAGAAGGAAAGACAGGGTCCCAAGGAAAGCATACATGGACTCAAAGGGCTTTGTGGAAATCCAAAAGGAAAAGGCCGAACTCCTAAAGGTGACTACAATCTTGCCTTACAAGTTGATAAGTAGTCCAATCATCAAGGAGATCGATGATGAATAATTACTCTCTAAAGGGAAAGGTAGTAGCTGCAACTGTCATATTCAAAATGAAAATGCTTAAACTGTGAAAAGGATTAAAGAAGAGCACCTCCAGGATACCTATGGGGCTAAGATGATTTTTGAGGAGGATGCATATAAAGAAGATGAAGAAATACAGATGGAAGATTTGGAGCAAGCACCTCCTAAGTTCAAAGACACAACCTCAAGTACACGACCCCATGGAGGAAGTGAACCTCGACATTGTAAAGGAGCCGAGGATTACTTATATTAGTTCCTTGCTGCCTTCTAACATGAAGGAAGGAATTATAGAAATATTACAATAATTGAAAGACCGCTTGTTCTAATTAAGGACGTAGATGCCGTGGTTGGATAGAAGCTTACAGGAACATCGTCACTATCAAGCCTGAAAGTTCTACCCCTTTTAGCAACCACCCAAAAGAATGTCCAAGGAGGTAGGGTTGAAGGTGAAAGAGGAGATTGAGAAGCTTTTGAAGGCCAAATTCATCACACCTACAAGTTATGCAGTGGTTGACAAATATTTTCCCTATGATGAAAAAGAATGAGAAACTTAGAGTTTGTGTAGACTTTAGGGATTTAAATGTTGCCACTCCTAAAGACATGTATGTAATGCCTATTGCTTACATGTTTTTTTTTTTTTTTTGATAACCAAGGGGTGATCGGTCCGTATTGCTTACATGTTAGTTGATTCCTTTGTAAATAATGAATTATTGTCCTTCATAGAAGGTTTCTCTAGGTATAACCAAATCCTAATAGCTGTTGATGATATATCTAAGATTGCATTTAGATGTCCTGGTTCCTTAGGAACATTTGAATGGTTGGTCATGCCCTTTCGTTTGAAGAACGCTCGTGCAACTTACCAAAGGGTTATGAATGCCATCTTTCATGATATGTTAAGCCACCACATGGACATTTATATCGATGACATAGGGGTTAAATCTAAGAAGGTCGAACATGTGAATCATTTAAGGAAAAGTTTTGAAAGGATGAGATTCCATTAACTAAAACTCAATCCACTCAAATGGGCTTTTGGAGTTCAAGCCAATTTTTTTTTAGGATTTTTGGTTCACCAAAGAGGAGTGGAAGTGGATTAAAACAAAGTTAAGGCCATCATTTCAACCAAGGCTCCTCAAAATAAATAAAAAACTTCAAAAGTTCTTGGGTCAGGTAAACTATTTAAGGAGGTTTATCTCTAATCTGCCAGGGAAGACTAAGGTATTCTTTGACATAATCAAGCTGAAAGAAGTGGAAGAGCTTTAATGGGAGGAACAACATCAGACAGCTTTTGATCGAAGCAAAGGCTACCTTTCTAAACCCCTTGCTTTAATGCCACCTCTGAGGAGTTGGCCACTCAAACTCTATCTATCAATTGCAAAATAATGTTGAAAGCTCTAGGATGCCTTCTAGCACAAAATAATGTTGAAGGCCATGAACATGCTGTTTACGATTTGAGTAACGTCCTAAATTCAGTAGAAACAAGGTATACACCCATTGAGAAGTTGTGTTTGGGACTTTACTTTGCATGTACGAAATTGAGACATTACTTGATCAAGTCTCAAGTGTATGTGGTCTCCCAAATTGACTTGATGAAATACATGCTAAGCCGACCTTTTTTTTTTTTTGGATAATTAAGAATTTATTACCAAAGGGGCAACACCCAACCAAAGAATACAAAGAACTAAGTGTTCGAGGCCAATAACCAGCAAAGAAACGGATAGCACCCCTCCCTATAACAGGAATGCACAGCCCGAACAACACAAAGCCACCAACAAAGACACAAGCCCACAATCCAGGCCAAAATGAAACAACACAAGAACCCGCCCACAACCCGAGCAAGGCAACAAGGCCCCAACAATCACAAATCAAGCATCCAACCTACCAGAGCAAATATTATCAGGAAGGACCATCTCTCACACATTGATCTCGCTTGGGTGTGATCATCAACAACCTTCTGGAGACCAGAAATACGAAGTCTAACATCATCACAAATGAGGTGAAAAATAGTATCAGTTGGAGCATAGTTGTTCTCATGAATTGGGAAATGGTCCCTTGCTTTATCAAAGTTCACCTCGGTCTATTTTCCATAGAAATTAGTTAAAAGGGCAAGCTTTAGCTAACTTTTTGGCTAATCATTCTTCATTAGAAATCAAACCAGAAAAGGATGTGGAATTAGGCCTATATGAAGTAGAAAGGTGGCCTTGGGTTCTTAAATTTGATGGCTCTAGCACAGGGAATTCCGCTTGAGCTGGTATAGTAATCATCTCATCAAAAGAGATAAAGACTACCCTATCTTTGAACTTGGTCTTTGAGTGCACCAACAATAAAGTTTTTTTTTTTTTGGATAAATAAGAATTTATTACCAAAGGGGCAACGCCCAACCAAAGAATACAATGAATTGAGGCCCGAGGCCACAACCAGGCAAACCAACAATAAAGTTGAACATGAGGCTTTAGTGATCGGTTTGGAGATCTTGTTGGAACTTGGAGCATAAGAGGTACATATCAGTGGAAACTCCCAATTAGTGCTTCGGCAACTAACAGGAATATAACCACCGCCTTATTAATAGTTTCCTATTATACCGTTTCCACTCACGAAAGGATTCTTTTCACTCCATGGATTTTGAATACGTGCCTAAGGAATCTAATTAGGAAGCAGATGAGCTAGCACAAGTAGCCTCATGTGTGAAGGTGAGCGAAGAATTGATTCATAAGCTCATTAAGATGGGAAAGAATAATCACCCCTCAATTTTTTAAAGGGGAACCAGGTTAGAAGTTGTCAATACAGATACAAATATTGGAGGAGACTAGAGAATTAAGATCGGGGAGCATTTAGAATATCCTAATAGGCAAGTCCCTCATAGGGTGATTCGTGCACAAAGATTTGCGGACACCCTATCCCGAGAGCCGCATGCATGACACTCGTAGGGGCATAAGACACTAAATGTCATATAGTATTTTGAGACTAAAATAGGAAATGATAATTAAGGTGAAACTTAGAGGGTATGAAGGGCATAAGAGCAATGGTCATTACTAAAGGATATGAAAATTTGAAAATCAAATTAGAGACGTACAAAATAGAATTTCAAAAGTTAAATTTCAATATTAAAGAGTTGAGGCTATTAGTAATTAAAGGAAATGTTAAAATATTAAAAATGGGGAAAATAAGAGCCAAACTTGATTTGGTCTCTAAAGGGCTAGGGCTTCACTGGGCTTTGGAGGAGAAGGAGGAGAGAGCCAAGAGGAAGAGAAGGAAGAAGAAGGAGGAGGAAAAGTTCAAAGATTGCTGCATGTTTGTCTTGAATCAAATGTCTTTGATGTCTAGGCTTTTAGTGAATTTCTATGGAGAATTGATGTTCTCCTGGTTCAGTGGTTTTTAAGATATCACCTTAAACTCCTAGATAGTTGCTTCGATTATGAGAGTTTCCCCAATTGGTGTAAAGGAAGCATGGAATCACCATCAAAAGCATATGGTTTTAAAAAGAATTGGTGACCTAGGTTGAGTTCTTTGGATTTTTCACCAAGTGGTTTGAGGGTTCGAGGTTCCATAGCACCAATTCTAAGTGTTGTGGAGTTGGTTTTAGATGCATTCCACGATGTTTCGATGCATAATTATAAGATGTTATGAAGTGAATCAAAGTAAAAAGTGGCAAAAAGAAGCAAATCGAAAAGAGCCCAGTGGATTCCGCCGCACAGAAATACTGCTTTTCCTGTTCACTGGGCTGATTTGATCATAACTCGCTTCATTTCAGATCTGATTTGGAGGATTCAAAATTGCAGTAAAATAGACGCCTAGGGGAAAAAATTGATCTGAAGGAAGAGAATGCAAATTAAACTTAAAGTGCCCAAAAATTTACTCAAAGTAGGTCATGTGTGAAGCTGAATTGTTTCACTTCGTGACAGAAATGCCTGCTCGCTTCGACCATTTGTCGTATTTTGACCATAACTTGCTCATTTCTGATCTCGATTTGAGTGATTCAAGTTTCTGTTGTAGATACTTAGGGGAAAAATTTATCTGAAGGAAGTTCAAGCAAATTTTAATCCCAAAGTGCTCAGAAAATGTTTCAAAGTGGAGCTATGTGTGCATTCCTTGCTCTCGCCAAATCGAGTCATCCGTTGTGCAGATTGTGTTATGTGGTTTATGATTTTAGAGAAGGAATTTTAAATTGAAAAATTTAAAGAGATGTCATTGGATATATAAAGGACTGATTTGGAGAGTTTCATAAATTTTGAAGACCGTTTGAATAATTTTGAGTCATAAAGTCTATAGAGTATTTCGTTGGAAAAATAGAAGTCAAAGAATAGTTTTAGTAGGTACTTGTTCATTATTTTAAATGAATGTGTATGGTGGATTAAATGGAAGTTATGATTAATGTATAGTTGTGGTTTTTTGAAAAAGGCAAAAGGACTATCGGACGAAACGGAATTAATGTGAAGCAAATGATCATAAAGGAACCGAGTGAAAATGATATTTGAAAATCGAAGTTTTAAAAGTGAATGGTTTTAATAAAAGAACTGAAAGTTTATTGAAATGTTTTATGTAAATGTTAGGCATATGGAAATGTTTTATCTTGCATCAATATATATATTTATATGTATATGAAATATGTATGCATATGTTAAAGTATTATGAAAGTTTAACATGTATAAAGAATGCATATGTTTTAACGATAAAGTAAAGGATTTAAATGTATTTATAAATGTATTTCTCAAGAAATGTTTTATCGATTGTCACCCTAACCCCTAGACCGTTACACCATATCGCCGAGGTGCGGTTGTATGATTTAGAGGGTAAAGTTATAGGTTAGCCAATCGAGGGAGGGAATTAGTGCTCAGAAAATATCCTGCGACGGATAAGGGGCAAGGATCGGGAAACCTCATGCAAAGCTGTGAGCTTCCAGTCAGAAATATGCTTATGATCGAATGTGATTGTCTCACCGTCACATTCTAAACCCGGTTTCTGTGTTTATTCCCCGGGTTCCATCGTGTTAAAGAAATAAAGACATAAAGTTTAAGGCATAAATACTTAAGTATAACTAATTTAATTGTATGTATATATTTATTATAAAGAAAGAAAGAAAGTTTACTAAGAAATATGTTTAAGACATAAATTGATTTTAATTGTAATAGTATGTATTACTTTGATATATACCGAAAAATGTTATTTAAATGAAAATGTACACCACCGGGCTCCTCTTTAGCTCTTATTCTTTTCCGTATGTTTCAAAACATTTTCATGACCCGAGACATGCGCCGACAGAGACCCCGTGCGCTGAGTCTCGAGACCTCAGAGATTTGACGCCAGATTTCATTGTATATATATCTTTCCATATCAGATATGTTGAATATTTGTTATGGATATATGAATATATAAAGCTGGAAAAGGAACTACGCGGGGCTTTGCATTCTCGGACCCAGGTACGTGCAGCGGTCTGGCCAGTAAGTCCCAGCCAAGCCCAATCTTTCGATAAAAACAAATGCATGGATTTTGAAGAAGTTTCAAATGTTTTGATGATTGAAATGAATAAATTGTATATAAGGTATATATTGTGTTTGATTTGCCAGACGAGGAGTCCTAAACGAGTTGAGTAGTTGAGGATGGAAAGATTAGAAGTGTTTTTAAACAGCCAGCAGTGTTTTGTAAATTTGGGAGTCCCGAAACGAGGAAACTCGCCATTTTCTCAAAAATCTAAGCGCGAAAAAGAAAGAAAAGAAAAAAAAATTTACCACTTCGCTCCGCATTATTTTCTAAAGATATGGCTGACAGGGAAGGTTCAAGCCCATGGATTTTATTCGATCGTTTTAAGGAAAAGTTTCTATATCCATCGAGTGCGGGAGGCCCCTGCTCCAGAGGTTAATCCCCCTGGGATCCTTCAACGTGGTATCGTGAGCCACTGCTTTGAAAATGTTATAAAGATTTGAAAATTTTATTTTCATATGATTGTTTTAATGTTTATTTTAAAATTGCATAAAATGGTTATGGATTTAAAAATCATATATGCATTACATGACATGGCACTAATTCACGTAAAATGCGCCGCCGAGGCTTTCACTTCACCAGAGAGCTCCCGGGAAAGAGTACCACCACGCAGGAATATGTTGATGAGTTCATGGCGTTCCTCCACCTACGCGACAAAGAAAGTGACCCTATGCCACCACGCATGCGGTCGCCACCACCACCTGAGGTCGTGGGAGGACAGATATCGTTAGAGCAGATGGCTCAAATGAACATCATACATTTATTAAATTCGAGAGCCAAAAGAGCTTATAGAGAGGGGACGAAAAGCTAGGGGCACTAATCATGATGGATCGGGAGACCCGTAAAAGGCTTCGGCCATGGTTGGGAGGAAATGAACTGGGCCCACCAGTGATGTGCAAGCAGTACTGATGAGCGATACACTTTTTCGCTCCCACGACGCAGCATTGGAGTGGTGGAGGGCAATGAAGGAGGTGATGCCCAGAGGGAGTGTCCTATACTACAAGAGTTTACAGATAAGTTTGTTCCAGCCAGTTACCGAGATGCAAAGGCTGAGGAGTTCTTAGGTCAGAGCAGGGACACTTTCTGTGATGATTATGAGAGGAGCTTTTTCAGTCACGTATGTCCCATTTATCAGTGGGATGATTTGTCAAGACCAAGAGATTCCGCCAGAGGTTCGCCCGTAGATTAGCACCATAAGAAGGCCGACAACCACACACGCGACGCCAGTGGTGAGGTCATAGCTAGGGCCGAGGAGCATGGGGTTGAAATCCTGTGCTACCACCGCCGCGATTTAAACGGAGCGTGGTCAGACGGTTCGGAGGTTCCAGTAGCGCTCAAGAGGGGGAGGAAGACAAGGACCGTGGCAGCAAAGTTCCACAAGAACAGTCGGTTCAAAGTGGAGGCCACAGATGTAGCTCCAAGGGTCCAGCCGAGAGGTGTTGGTGTGGGAAGACCCATTGGCGGTGAGTGCAAACGGGACAGACAAATATGGCGTGGACACCGGACACTGGCCAGAGAGTGCCCGCCGTGATAGTTTCGGGCAAGGATCAGAGGGACAAACAAGACAGAGGGGCGCTTCAGCATCAGAGGCCACCCAGCCCAGGCTCGATAGGCCCGCAATTACATTTACTAGATCCGAGGACCGCAGTAGAGGTCACCATCCGTAGACAACAGGATCGACCTCGCATTACTGTGCCAGTAGTGTTTGCGAATACTCAACAGAGGCGATGTGAAGCACTGCAGGTCATGATAAAAATTATCCAAGTTTTCGAGAGTGATGCTTGTGTCTTGGATAGATCCGGCAGTTACCACTCGCTTATTCACAAATATACAGTACAAGGAACATAGAGATACAAATTTGCTAGATCAGAAGATGGTAGTCTCCTTCCTGGCCAGGAGATTCACTTATAAAGCAGATAGAGAAAGGCTGGTTTGAGAGGATTATTGAGGGCCATGAGTTTATGGCCAATTTGGTATCGTCGACATCCAGACGAAGGATACTGGGGTGGGATGGACCGTCGTCTCAACATCACGCTCACCACGGATTGTTTCAGAAAGAAGCAGCTCTCAGAGACCGGGAACCGTGAGATTACTTTTTGTGGGTAAGAAAGATATTGTCCTCGAAGTATGATGTTCGTGATGATGGCTTCTCGGGAAGATGTCCAAATCATATCCGGTATCTAGCCTATGCGCTAAGGTGATGATGATATGAGATTGGAAAACATCTTAGTCGAGAATTTGATGTGTTTCCAGATGATCTTCCAGGACTACCCCAAATAGAGAGATTGATTTTCGTATCGAAAGTTAGCCCCCGACGTAACCGATTTCAGAGCGCCATATAGATGGCCCCCGCAGCACTGGGGGTTAGAACTTAAGGTGCGTATGAAGAATGGTCAACAAGGGGTCTGTCGATTCAGCACATCTCCCTGGGAGCACCCTGGCTTTTATTTTGTGAAGAAGAAGGACGGAGCATGCGACACACTGATTACAAGAGAGTCAATAAAGTAACAATACGTGAATCGCATCCTCTTCGAGGATCATGATCTCTTTGATCGCCATGTGAGCCAAGGTATTCTCCAAGATCGATTTGAGGTCGCTATCATCACTTAGAGTTCATGATGTGACACCAAGACAGCATTCAGAATACCTGTGACGCATTTTGAGTTTCTAGTCATGCCATTTGACTTACGAATGCCCCGTACCATGCATGGATCTCATGAATAGATTTTGTAATTACTGTATCGCCTTGTGATCGTGTTTATCGACGATATACCGATCTATTCGTGCAAAGGGAGAAGAACATGCAGAGCACTTAAGGATAATTTCAAACACTGCGGAACATCTGCTATGCTAAACTTAGTAAGGTCGGGCTGGCACCACGTTGTCTGGGGACACATAGTTTCCGCAGAGGGGGTCCTGCATCTCGTATGTCGGTTATATTGAATTGGAAACCTCCTACGAGTACATAGTAGATAAGGAGTTTTCTGGCTCGTTGTGGTATTACCGTAAGTTCATGAGGGATTTCAAGATACCACCTTTTGAATTAGATTTGACAAGGAAAGAGGCAAACCGTTTATGGTCGAGGCTTGCCGCCAGAGTTTCGCGCGAACCGAAAGGAGATTGACCTCGCCTCCCGCATCTCACACTTCCATCAAAAAGGTGATGGCTTTGCAGTTGCATGTGATGCCTTCAGGCAAGGCCTAGGGTTGTGTGTTACGCACGACAAGGTGATTGCATATGCTTCTAGGCAATTAAATAAGAACACTGGTAATTATCCTACACACGACTCAGTTAAGGAAATGTAGTATTTGCCTCGCGATAAGGGCGGTTACTTATACGGAGTGCCTCAGATTTTTATTTATCATAAGAGCTTGCGTGATTCGCCACTATGAATGAACATGGCGACAGAGGAGATGGATTGAACTGATTGGAGTGATTGGTGAATGTACCATTGAATATCATCCTCGAAAGGCGAACGTGGTGTAGCAAGATGCTCTTAGTAGAAGACCCATGAGTTCCCTATCACGTGGAGTCGTGCATCTTCCTCGACTCATAGAATTGAGGTCCCGGTGAGATCAACTGACAGATCAGGAGTTAATCGTTAGCCACATTCAATGTACGTCCCAGACATAGACAGATTAGAGAGCTTCGTATTCGTGATCCACGTATAAAGTGCTAAGAGGTGAAGCACCACAACGAGGGGACTGGCTTGCTATCGAGAGAGGATGGGTACCGTGGTCATGGGACGTAGGTCAGGTTTTATGTAGGTGATACAGGAGAGAGATTATGGAGGAAGCCCATTCCTCCTTTATGCCACGATCCCGGAAGCACAAAGATGTATCACCCTGGGGCGCGAACACTACCGGTGAAGGCATGTGAAGAGGATATTGCGCAGTTCGCTCCGTATGTCTCACATGTCAAGAGAAAGCCGAACATCGGCCCGCAGACTATTACGCCACTCCCGATTCCTCAATGGAAATGGGAGAGAATCACTATGGATTTTGTGTGACTCACGTCATTTTTAATGGCCATGATACTAATATGGCGGATCATGGAGAGATTCCACTAAATCACCCATTTCCTCCCTATCGAATAGTGATTCATCGATAGCCGCCCAATTATACTAGGAGAGATTATCGACTTTATGGTACGCCAGCCTATCGTTTCGCATGAGATCCTGTGCTTCATCTCACTTCGCTTTGGCCCACACAGACGCCCTTGGCACTAAACCCATTTTAAGGATTTCATCCACGCATTTATAATAACTGGGAGAGGACCATACGCATTTTAGAGGATATGTTAGGCATGTGTTCTCGTGGAGCTTAGAGGAGCCGGGACACCCATCTACCCCTGATGGAGTTCAGATACAATGCTTATCAGACCAAGATTGGCATGACCCCTTATGAGGCTCTTATGGACGAAATGTCGAACTCTAGTCCATTGGGACCCAGGTAGGTGAAAGGAAATTGCAGGTCCGAAATTGTTCAAGTGACTTGTGATAAGATCAAAGTTATATGGATAGATCGAAAATTTCACAAGACCGACTGTGGTGCTATGTGGACAATCGCTTGGGACCTAGAGTTCGAGGTAGGGGATGGTATTTTGAGGATTTCCCATGGAAGGGTACTAAGATTTGGGAAACGTGGGAAAATCAGAAACCACTTCATATATCGGGCCATATACCCGATCAAGCCGAGAGGATTGGAGAGTGGCATATCGATTGGAGTCGCCATTTGACCCGATCGCATTCATGATGTTTTCCATGTTTCTATGCTCCGCAAGTACATGTACTGCACCCTTCAAGCATGTATCGACGTAGCAAACCGGGCTGGAAATACAAGAGAATTCCACACGAAGAGGAACCAAGTGCATCCTCGACCGTCGAGAGCAAGTTCTGCGCAACAAGACTAGTCCACTGGTGAAGATATTGTGGAGGAGTCATTCAACATGGGGCCACTCCGGGAGCCGCAGGCTCCGTATGCTCCATCAAGCATTCCTCACTATTTTCCTGATGAGGTATTTTCCTTTCCTTACTGAGTTAGTTATTCATTTCGAGGATCTAAATGTTCCTAAGGGTGAGGATTTGTGACACCCATCCCGAGAGAGTGTACAGCATACGACACCGGTAGGTATAAGAGCACTAAATGTCAGCAGGTAGTATTTTGGAGACTAAAATAGGAAATGATAATTTATGGAAACCACGAGAGGGTGGTATGAGCATAAGGGTATAATGGTCATTGGGTTAAAAGGATATGAAAATTTTGAAAATCAAATAGAGACGGGCCAAATAGAATTTCAAAAGTTAAATTTCAATATTAAAGAGTTGAGGGGCCATTGGTAATTAAAGAAATTAAAATATTAAAAATGGGAAAATAAGAGCCAAACTTGATTTGGTCTCTAAAGGCTAGGCTTCACTGCTTTGAGGAGAAGGAGGAGAGAGCCAAGAGGAAGAGAAGGAAGAAGAAGGAGGAGGAAAAGTTCAAAGATTAAGGTATGTTTGTTTTCGAATCCAAATGTCTTTCACAATGTTCAGTGGCTTGGTGAATTTCTATGGAGAATTGATGTTCCTTGGTCTAGGTTCGAAGAGATCACCTAAACCCTAGATGTTTGTCAGATTATGAGAGTTTTCCCCAATTGGTGTAAAGCATGGAATCATCAAAGCATATGGTTTTAAAAAAGATTTGGTGACCTAGGTTGAGTTCTTGGATTTTTCACCGCGGTTTGCGCTTCGGCGCCCATAAAGACCAATTTAAGTGTTGTGAGCTGGTTTTTATGCATTCCACATGACGCTTGGTGTTATGGAATTATAAGATGTTATATGAAGAATTGGTAGCAAAGTGGCAAAAGACAAATCCGAAAATATTCAAGGGGCTGCTCGGTACAGGAAATACTTTGTTTTCCCGTTTCTGACCGTATTTTGATCATAACTTGCCTATTTCGCATCTGATTTGAGTGATTCAAAATCGGGTAAAATAGACTTCTAGGGGAAAATTGATCTGAATGAAGTGCAAATTGTAACCCTAAAGTGCCCAAAAAGCATACTCAGCAGGGCCATGTGTAAGCCATCGGTCTGTTCTCAGACAGAAGTGCTCTGTTTTCCTGTTTCGACCATTTGTCGTATTTTGACCATAACTTGCTCATTTCTGATCTGATTTGAGTGATTCAAGTTTCTGGTTAAAATATACTTCTAGGGGAAAAATTTATCTGAAGGAAGTTTAAGCAAATTTTAATCCCAAAGTTCCCAGAAAATGTTTCAAAGTGGAGCTATGTGCAGATTCTGTTCTGCCAAACTGAGTCATCTACAGTAGATCAGGTTATGTGTGGTTGAGGGCTTAGAGAATGAATTTTAAATTTAAAATTCTAAAGAGATGTCATTGATATATAAAGGACTGATCTGAGAGTTTCATAAATTTTAAAGACCGTTGAATAATTTTTGAGTCATAAAGTCTATAGAGTATTGTTGGAAAAAGGTTGGCCAAAATGAATGGGTTTTTAGTGCTTATGCAATTTGTTCATTTGGCTTTAAAAATGAATGTGTATGGTGGATTAAAATGGAAGTATGATTAATGTATATGTGGTTCTTTCTTTTGAAAAGGTAGAAAAGGACTATCTGACGGAAACTGAATTGAATTCGAAGCAAGCTGATTGAGCAGTTGAATTGTGAGAAAATGATATTTCAGAAAATTCTATTTTTAAAAGTGAATGGTTTTAATGTTAAACTGAAAGTTTATTGGAAATGTTTATGTAAATGTTAGGTATATGGAAATGTTTTATCTTGCATCAATATATATTTGAGAAGCGTATATGAAATATGTATGCATATGTTAAAGTATTATGAAAGTTTTAACATGTATAAAGAATGCATATGTGTTTTTAACGATAAAGTAAAGGATTTAAATTGTATTATAAATGTATTTGAAGAAATGTTTTAATGATGGTTACCCTAAACCCCCCTATGACTGCAGTGATCGGGAGATCGGCCGAGGTACCTTAAGCGTGTATGACGAGTGCAGTTATAGGTTACTAATCGAGGGAGGGAATTAGTGTCTAGAGTAGATTCTCACGTGAGGTGTAAGATCTGAACCCTATGCAAAGCGGAAGCTTCCAAATGTAGTGGTTGCGGATCGAATGTGATTGTCCCTCACCGTTAGCACTTAAACTGCTCTGTGTTTATTCCCCAAGTTCCATCAAAGAAACAAATAAAGACATAAAGTTACGCATAATGTTAAGATAAATGGATTTTAATTGTATAAGTATTTATTGTAAAGGAAAAGAAAAGAAAGTTAATGTGATAAATGTTTAAGACAAATTGATTTTAATTGTAATAGTATATATTACTTTTTGATATATATACCTAAAATGTTATTTAAATGAAATACGCTCACCGGGGCTCCTTTAGCTCATTCTTTTCCGTATGTTTCAAAAACATTTTCAGATCTTGTGACAAAGCTATGAGACCTCCCCGCAAAGGAGTCGAGACCTGAGGAGACGACGTGGGATTTCATTGTATATAATTTTCTCTATATCAGAGTATGTTGAATATTTTGTTATGGATATATGAATATGTATAAAGTTGAAAGGAACTACGGCTTTGATCCTCAAGGGACGAGGTACGTAGCGGCTTCATTAAGTCCCACAAGCTCAATCTTTGATAAAAACAAATGCATTGATTTGAAGAAGTTTCAAATGTTTTGATGATTGAAACAATAAAATTGTATATATGTATATATTGTGCCTGATTTGGTTGTGGACGAGATCCTAAAACAAGTTGAGAAGTCGAGGATGGAAAGATTAGAAGTAAGCTTTAAATGTTTTGCTGTGTTTTGTAAATTTGTAGTCTCGAAAAACAAGAACTCACCTAATTTTTCTTCTAAAATCTAAGCGTTGAAAAATACAGCAAAAGAAAAAAATTTACCACTTCGTCCATTATTTTCAAACACATAAAGACTGGAAGGTCATTCCATGATTTGCATTCTAACAAGCGGCAGAAAGTTTTGGCAGATCTATCGAGTGTTTGGGAGGTCCTGTTCATGAGGTTAATCCGTCGATCCTTCAAATAGGTGCCGAATCAACAATATTTATAAACCTAAATTTCCCATCGGCCAGAAGAAAGCTACTTCAATATATCTACCGGTCGAACTCGTGGATAGTTTTCTAGACAAATGATTGCTGAAGTTCAAAACGGTGAATTCAATTTGATTTTTAAGGTTTGGTAAAAATGTTGAGGGGTATTACTTGGAAAACTAAAATTTACAATTGGTTAATAAATAAAAGAAGAATCCTTGAAGTGTCGTTGCTGGATTTTGGGTTCAAAAGGTCGCTGTGGGGTTCTCGTGTTTATTTCTGTCAGAGATGACCTATAGTCATTTCAACCACCTTTTTATTTAGCTTTAAAAACTAAACCCTATGATTTTCCTTTTTGAAAAACAGCATTTACATAGAATAAATTTTCCCCAACAGTGAATACACATCTCAAAATCTATCTGGTTAATCGATTAAATAGAGGGCAACTAATGAATTTCAGTGGATCTAGCAATAAGCATCCACTGAACCCTAAAAGATTGCCAAATACTGGTCCATCAAGGTACATTTAAGAGATTTAAACCTAGATTGAGAGAAATAGAACATAAATACCCATAAATGCGTGCGTTAAAAACAGAGAACCGTGAGTTACCTCCAAACCCTAGCCAGCAACCCTCCTCTCAAAGGAGAAAAGAGGTCTAGCCAACCATCCTCTGAGTTGTCATCCTCAGAGGAGTGTTTGGTAGCCAAGAAAGGGAGAGAAAAAGAAAGAAAATGGGAGAAGGAAAGCACAGAAACTCGACCACTCCGCTCTATCGAAGTCCCACCTCCAATTACATTGCTCGCTTAGCTTTAACATCGCTCAAAACAATACAAATTACCAAAATGAACAAGAGTAGTTAACTATTATAGGGACAAAATGGGAAGAAACAAAAATTGAAACACAAAGGTCACGACGTCAAACTGTAGGAGAGGTGAATAGTGGCTAGAGGGGGTGAATAAGGTCAGCAGGATGAATAAAGGCCGCAGAAAGCATTCCCGCACGCCCATTTTTTTCACTTTTCGCTTTTCTCCTCTGATTTGATCTGCAACGATGAGTTCAACCTGCCCTTCGTGGTTTGAATCGACTCAATAATTTCTGGGCCCGATTATCTCGCAGAAAACTACAAAATTAGCTGTACAAAAATGCGATCAGTAGAATAGCAAGGACCTTAATGTGCAAATCTGTTAATACAATAGTACACAAAAAAGTGCTCAAAACCTTAAAATAAACAGGTTCAAAATAGCACTTTTCGCGCACTAATCACACCCCCATCCCATCTAGTCCTCAAAGAACAAAGAAAGAAAGAAAGAGAGAGCATACAAAAGATAACAAAAATGATGTTCACAAAAATGGTGTTTCAAAAAGGTCAGGAATGAGTAATGCCTAACCCTTAATGAGAATCATCAAAACCTCATTCAATAACTGATCTCGAGAACAACGTCATACAAAATCGAGTATTAAAAGAGCCTCCTCAAAGACTCAACCAAGAACTCCCACCAAAAAATCTAAGTGTTTCGTTTGATCACCTCAACAATAAATCGGTTAAACCGTGCACTCTCCCCCCAACCAAGCCACCGCCTCCACCTAGACACAACCAACCTAAATAGATTCACCCACTTTTATTCCACAACTCTTTTATGTCAGAAGGTGCAATGATGGTGAATCAACCCCACTAAAGTCCATGTAATCTAGGATCTACCGATGACTCCCAAACCACCTAAGGCCAGGCACCAAATCATGCGACTTTTCGACTACGAACTCTTCGTGTTTCACCCCTCGACTCAATGATTTCAAACTCCAACACCTGCAACTTGCCAACCCACTCCATCCACCCATGAAGAGCACTAAGTCAAGGCTCTAACCAAATGCTTAAAAACTAGGCTTAAAGGTTTTCGCCTATATACCCCTCTTGGACTCTAGGATTTCTCAAGGCAAAGCCTTGGCAATTTTTCTTCTTTTCTTTTTCTTTCTTCTTTCTTTGCAAAGATACATCGCCTTCTATTCACGGGGGTCCTAACCTGTCATAGCGGTCAATGAAACTAGGGTAGGTTTTACAATGTTTAGGAGGTAGGCAGTTTTTCAGCCTATTATTGAAAACTGATGTGCACTGTGTGTGGTTAGCTAAAGGTGGAAGAAAAAGGTCAAAAGAAGAAAGGATTCAACTAATCATCCACTAAACTAGGCATGACATCAATCTAACATCAACAGGATTAGACAAAGTTTCAATTTTCCAACTCAAGGTGTTAGGCAAACCAAAAAGATAGGTAATTTGAATTGAAAAAGTGTCGATAGTATATAACAACTTCACAAAGGAAACCAAAGAAGCCACTGAACATAAAAAAATGGGCTTGCTCAAAATAGTAACAAAAACATAAGTACATGCCACTTCCTTCACTAACTCTCCCCCCAACCAAATTTCATATTGTCCGCAATGGGGCTCGGATTGGAAAGTTAGAGAAGAAGTGCTAAATCCTTGATGAAATTTACTCATTTTTGGATAGGAGACATTGCAAGCTTTCCATCGACACCTTATTCACTTCGTTTGGGCTTCAAATAAACAAGTTAGGAGAAGAAAAGAGAGGAAAAAAGTGACCAGTTGGAGAATTTTGAAAATTACACCTTCATAATAATTTCAAAAGTGTTATTTAAGAGTATTTGGATTTTACACTCTCTCAAACTTTCCAATCCGCACTAAAAATGCCTAAAACTGAGTTCTGATGAAAAAGTTATGATTAAAACAAAATTGGTTGCGAATCGAGGAGGCTATAAATTTCGTAATCAAAACCGTGCAATTTTTTTTTTTAATATAATTTTTGAAGACCAAAATTTTTATTTTTTTATTTTGGATATATACAATATATATATATATATATATATATATATATATATATATATATATATATATATATATATATATATATATATATATATATATATATATGGCATAAAAAACTTAATAAAGGTAAAGCAAAACCAAAATCAAAGGAAATCTATACAAGGAATAAAGTGTGCCGCGAAATTGCACATGCAAAAATTTCGCAAGGCTGCGAAATTTCTATATTTTGTATTATGCTCCAAAATTTAACCAAAAACCTGCAAAAATAAACACAAGAAAAATTTTTAAAAAATGCAAAACACACTAATCTAAAACAAATATTAACTAAAAATTAGAGGAAATCTAAGAAGAAAAATTAAAGAAATCAAAATAAAATAAAATAAAATTTTAGAAAAGATGAAATAAAAAGTGGGGAGACTGTGTTTCCTAAACCACCCCTGCTCGAGGCCGATAACCGCTGGAGTCAGAAATGCCGAGTCCGTGTGCTCCATGTCTCTGTAACCAAGACTAATCCACCCGCTTATGCCATGCAATGTGGGCAAATAAGTAGTGTTTTTGGCGTAGTGGCAAAGGCTCGACAGGCCACAACTTCATGTTTCGCACAAGCAAAATGATGGACTCCATACGAGCTTTAGGAGCAGGAGTTTCTGGTGACGGAAGTCACAGGGGTCAATTGCGGCCGGGCAGCAGATATACACCGGGGTCTAGGAGGATGTCGCGGCAAAGTGGTCAAGGTCAGTACGGCACTAGGATCCAAATTTATGGGGATTGGTTGAAGGATAGGCTCTTGGGTCCCTTCCATTATTTCCTTTCCACTACCCTCTTCAGTTAATAATGGGGAAATTGCTTCATCTTGCTGTTTATATTCCTCCACCAATGTGGTGTCAATCAGGCTTTCTTTTTCTGGATTCTCCTCCTCTTTATGAACAAGCTGATTGGTGTTTTGGAGATGACTCTCGTAGGATGTCAAATTTTGATCAATTTCGCTTCGACTATTTTGGTCGGGCAAATGGCATTAGGATCCACCCTGTTGTGGATCGTCAGTGATGCTCTAGTCCCTCTTCCACTATTTCCTTTCCACTACCCTCTTCAGTCAACAATGGGGAAATTGCTTCATCTTGCTGTTTATATTCCTCCACTAATGTGGTGTCAATCAGGCTTTCTTTTTCTGGATTCCCCTCCTCTTTATGAACAAGCTGATTAGTAAGCTTTGAGATGGATTCCTGTAGGATGTCAAATTTTTGATCAATTTCGCTTTGGAACCCATCCAATTCCTTTATTCAGGGAGCTCTCCACTGTGTTAATTTCCTGATTAGCCTGGACATTCACTACCCTCTGCCCCTTTTTGAAATTATCCACTAGTTTGCTCAAGTTCAGTATTTTTTTTGGATAAGTAAGCATTTATTTCCAAACGGCAAAGCCCCACAACCAAAGAATACACGGACCAGAGGCCCAAAATTACAGAAAAACGGACAGCACCTCCCCTAAAAACTGAAGGGAAGGCAAAAAACAACCAACAACAACCAAGGATAGAAAAACAAACAAACAGCACCCACCCACATCCCGCAGAGTCACCACAATCAAAGCTCCAAATTTCACAACCCGCTAAGACACCCTGTGCCCAAGCGATAAGGACCCAACCAAAGAACGAACTACATCAATCAAATCAAATGAACCACCAATGTCAAGAATATTAAGAGGGAGGGACCATCTCTCACATACCGCTTCACCGGATTATCCACCACCGAAACTTGAGATTCTCACCGACATCATTACAAATGATGAAAAATACGGTGGAGAATAAATATTCTCATAAATTTACTATTCATTGCCTCCACAAGTGATAAATGGTAGCACCCCAAGCAATCCTCTCAGCGGAGAACAAAAGGATTTCCTTTGGCAGTTACCACCCATAAGAACTCATTCTCCCGGGCCCATGGAGCTCTAGAATTCCACATAACCTAAGTAAAACTCTCAACCAGATACCAAAGAAGAATCGGGCAACCAAAAAACAAGTGGTTCCTTTCTTCAACACATCCCGCTAAAACACACGATATGTAGCCGATCACACCCCATCCGAGAAGTTTGTCTTGGTACAACCAATCTATCCTTCGAATGGCCAACCAAACGATGAATGCATGTCTCTGATAGCTCGGGAGGAAACTAAAAACAAGTTCGGGTGATTTGGTCGCTTCAACCAAGATGTCAATCAGGGAATGTGGTGGCCGAGGAGTTAAGGCATGGCTACGTGGAGAAGCGTATGTGCAACCGCGGAGGTTTCACCCTATGAGGAGTTTGTGTGTTCTCAACTAGGGTTGGGGCATATCAAACAGCATTAGCTGGGAAACACTGCAAAAGGTGCACTCATCCATTTGGGTTTCTATAAACCCTCGCGACCTAAATGTTTTCTGATTTCTCCTCAAGGGTCACGACTGGCCATGGAAGGTTTCTATAGTCCTCATCGACATGTATGCTCTAGGTTTCTCTCCACTAAATACTACTGTTGTTCTCTCTTCCTCGTATCCTCGAGAAATTCCGTAAATTTTGGAAAATGGCAAAGTCGTAATTTCGACATAAAATCAATTTCGTTGTAATCCTAATTAATTCTCTAGATCTCGACGATGAAACGGATTGCACCATTGAACTGCCTCGCTAAATCTACGCTTAGCACGTAAAATTTCATAATATTCCGAGACAGTCGGAGTCGATACGTTTTTCGAGGCATCATGTCGTGTCAGAAACAATTCTTCGATGCGATTTTAAAGGCACAGATAGCATGTACTCATGTACCATAAGTGGTATGAGAGAGAAATAATGAAATGGATGACCGAGGTAGTGCCATCATCAAATCTGTAAAAGCAGTGGACATAATGGTTTTTCGCAGATTTGATTTTGTCACTAAATGACAAAATTGTCAACAGTGCTTCATCTCTTTCATTAAGCCAAATCCAAAGAAACGTGGTTCATTCGTAATGCAAAGAGCTGGATTTGAGAGTTTTTTGTGAGAGAGAGAGTGCTTCTCTCAGATATCTAAGATCCAACCGCTTCACTGGCCTTCGGGCAAGAAGGAGAAATGTTCTACTGGACAAAGCACGCGTGGACTCCTCGGATCTGAGTTTCTTCAAACTCTGAGGTAGGATTTTCTCTCCCTACTGGTTTTACTCCCATTTAAATGTTTTACTAATGTTTCTACTTAACGAGGCCGTGAGGGGTCAAGCTGGATCTGGCCCCAAAACATGGGACCGAATTATTGGAAATTTTTTAGAAACTTCGAGGGGCCGCTTTCTGTATACCTACCAGCCGTTCGGGTTGATTATGTGTCGATTTATGTATTAACTGGGTGTCAGGCGTATCAGCCTAGAATGGCCAGGATCGCATTCACTAAGTGAACCTGTTTTCAGGATTTTTCTAGAATAGTAAATTCAGGGTTTCACTATTCCCTATCAGTTGTTCTAAAATTATATTTTCAGAAAATATGTGTTTGTCAAGTAATTCGAATCGAGTCATTGTGGTTTGAACATTAGCCCAAGTGAGCTAATTTTGGTGTTTGAAATGATAAAATCATAACATGTTGTATGATTTAATTTTTATGTAAATATATTCATGCTTATATATTTCGTATGTGGTTTAGGATCAGATTGAACCGGCATATATGCATCTCTATATGCAATCGAAAACCCTAGATTATGGTGAATGAATATGCATTTGTATTTGAAATTTCAGTAAAATCTGCCTCTAGGTAGTCTAAAACGCACTATCTGAGGGTACCAACTAAATAATATATCAACCGTCTGAGCTACTTCACTGATATATTCATCTAGAGGGTAATCTATTAAACTTAAATAACATATCAACCGCCTGAGCGGCCCAGTTTGATATATATATTCACCTGAGGGTAGTCCATTAAATAGTCAATATATATATATCAATCGTCTGAGCGCCCAACTGACATATTCACCTGAGGGTTGCCCACAAATAAAACGAATATTCTCATACGAGGCTTAAAGAGCGTGAGAGAGCCTGAGGACTCCTGATCCGAAATGTCATGTACCCATTCAAGTAGGATCATGCATTTGCTCGAATGCCACAAGCATTTAACACAGACTCCACTCAAAGGGTGAGTACTCACTTGGGGCGATTCTCCCATCGAGCTTTAAATACCTCGCGTGGACCCCCTTTATTTTACTGTGCAATGTGAGCGGTATGAGGGGACTCGCCGTCCAAAAGGTCGAGTTCTCAAGAAAGCCGTGTACTTTTGATGATCAGATACGTATTAGAACTCTTTTAAGTTTAATATATGTATTGTTTAAGAGTAAAAATATTAACTCTTGTAACGATCGGGTATAGTCGGGGTTTCATAGTCGGGCATGTACATCGAGTAATCGCCAGGCCCAAGTGGCCGACACGATATATTGTATATATCAATCGCTGGGGATGTATACGCAGTGTATCGTTGGGCAAGAGCTCCCGCATAAAGTGAGACTCTTACTGATTTTCAAAGTGCGCCTGCAACCCGACATCCACTGACTCACGTTGACGGTAGTCAACTGACTCGGTTTTCGTGCCACAACAGACGAGCTTAGGCATACGAATACCTGGGGAGCTCGTTGGTATCCATCACCACTAGGTGGTATGGTGTGGAGTATAGGTTTACGGAACCCATGGATAGAAAATTTGGGCTTAGCCATACCGATTAAGAGCATCACCACTCAGGTGTGGCTCGACGTCAATTTAGGTACGGATTACCCAGTAGTAACTCACTGACAAAACTAGACACTACGTGCACGTGTGTATGTGTTTTGTGTGATTTTGAATTAAGTGGTGAATTATTATTGTGTGAACATGTGAATGCTGATGAATGGTATGTATGCCATGCTGTTTGTGGTTAGAATTGTCAGGAAGCTTATGGTTAGCACATGGGTGTTGGAACATGTTTAGGAGTTTTTACAGTGAGTAAAAACTGGAACAAAGAGGAGGAAAGAAATGAATTTTAAATAAATTTATTTGAGTTGTTGGATGATGAAATCACCTAATAAATTTGAGATGGAACACTGTGTGGTTAGTGGTTTCAATGAGGCTTTGAGGAAATTATGGACTATTTAATTAAATGAAAAAATGTAACTGAGTTTTACAAAGGTAAAACTGAAAAGAAATTAAAGAAAATAAGTTTTATAAATTTATTATGAGGTGAGGAAAATAATTTTCTCGTTTTACAAGTTGAAAATTGAAGAATGAAAGAAAATAAATTTTTATAAATTTATTTGATGAGAAAATTCTTCGTTGAAAAATCGAAAAGAAAATAAATTTTACAAATTTATTTGGTTATGAGGAGAAAATAATTTTCTAAGTGCTTTATATGGTGTAAAATTTAAGAAATGGGTAAAATAAATTTTTATGAATTTATTTGAGTGTCCAAGAAAAAAAATGATTTTAGTGATTTTTAGAGATTTTTCCAATTTTCGAAATAAATGAAAAAAAAATCATTTATAATGAAAACTAAAAAAATTTATCGAAAGTAAATTTTGATGGCCACGCCCAGATTGTACTGCGGAGAAATGAAAATTGTGGTTGCAAGGCAAGGTTTGTATCGCAACTTGTGCGGCCTGAGGATGAAGTGTATTGCAATACAAGTATCAGACACAGAAAATAGCTGAGCTAGGATTGTATTGCAACTTCAGCGGCTTGAGGATGAAGTGTACGGTGCGACAAGTATTGTATCAGCAGAAATAGTGAGCCAGGGATCAGATTGCAAGACATAGTGTAGTCAAGTTTAGAAACTATATCAGTAAATACGCTCAGATTGTGAGTGAAGAGGGCCTGGCCAGATGACAGATTGTATCAAGGAAGGCCAAAGTAAAGGAATTGTATTGCAATACAATCATTGTATTGCAGGAAGAAGGCTTGAGAAGAGTGGAAAATGGTATTGCAATACACTATATTGTATTGCGTAGAAGAAGGCTCGAGGGGCTGGTTCAGATTGCAATACTATATTGTATCAAGGACTTCAGAGGAAGGGGTTAGATCAGACGCAACATGAAGAAGTGGCCAGGTCAGAGGGCTTACCGAGGAATCAGACAGTAAGACAACAAGGGGCCGCCGAGTGTGTTGCAATACAATTTTTTTGTATTAGACCAACAAGCATTCGCGGAATGAAGCATCAAGGAATGCGAACGCTGTCTCCATTAACTGTGAATGTTAATTTCGATTTTTTTTTTTTTTTGAAAAAAATAAAATAAAATCAAATTTGATAAATTTTCAAAATAAATTTCAAAAACAAAATTTCATTGGAAACAATATTTTAAACACAAAATTAATTATGAGTACTGCGATGCACCGAGCTATAGTATGATTTGTGTCTCTGGCCGTGTCTTATGCTCGTAGACATCAGATTGGATTAATCATCGTTTGAAATCATGATGGCGCTGTAGTTGCGTAGGGAAATTATATTATGCATATAAATGCGTATGTGAAAAGTGGCGAATACTAAGGTTATGAATTATGACATAAAGGATTCGATATCGAAACTAACAAGAGAGCCTAGAACCTTCAAATAAAATGAATTGGCGGCCGGAAATTGGGCACCACTTAAGAAATGAACTGCCGGGCTTCAGTGGTTGTCAAGTCTATTAGTAATCAAGATTCGCATTACTAGTTAGACTCCGAAATGAAAGCTAAAATGATTCTTGCTTGCCATGTTAATCGTGCAAGTGGCTAGTAGAGATTTGCATTATGAGACGTCCACTGGCACCGGGTCGCACCACCAACACCGACCACCGGCCAAGATTCAACAACGGGCCTCAGAGAGGCCGTGGGGTGTCAGGAGTGGCTGTTATCGCACGTGAAGCAAGATACAGTAATGGGAGACTCTAAGAACCCTGTAGGTTTGTGTAAGATCATCTCCCACTGATTCACAGGGGAGGAGATCCGGGCTGGTGGCCTAATCATCGGGTTCATGCGCATCGCAGCCAGAGGCTATGGAGATTACCTCCGACGCGACCAGATTAGACTGAAGGCGTCTAAACAGAGAATGAGGCTCCAACAGCCGGACGGGCAAGGACCTCTGAGACCTTGGGGAGGAGTCAAGCAGATGAATTCTCCCTAGGGATTAGTGGCGAGAATAGGTACGTATGTGTCGAGGTCGCGAGTTAGAGATCTCTGAACTCTACTCACAAAGGACCTCGAGGATTTGGACACGTCAGAAGTTCGATGTCATCCTCGAGGATTGATCGCTGATACCATGCAGATCGCTATCGATTTGCGGAGCGTAGAAGGCTACCGCTTATACACAAGATGGTACTCAGATGGTATTTCAGGGGCAGCATGACATTTTCATTCCTGACAAGATAATGAGTCCAAGTGTCAGGACAAGGGGTTGGCTAGCGAGTCTTACCTCTAGATGACGAGGGGAGACTAAACTAGATCTACCCTGAGTAAGATGGTATGGATGTTTCTTCCGTATAGCCACCCGACTACCTCCACATAGGATGTAGACTTCAGACGAAGTCACACTCGAAAGTATTTCACCCATCTCTATGACTCCACATAGGATGGCACCAAATACATGCAAGAACCTCGCAGCTCAGCCACAAGGGCTACTGGACAAGGGGTTTTATCAAACCGAGCACCCCACCACGGGGGCGCTCCTGGGCTCTATTTCATAAGAAGAAGCGGCAAGACCCTTCGACCGTGCTTCACTATGTGCAAGTGGGAACAGGTTACGCATCCGTGACCCACTCCATTACCGAGGATCGATGATTTATTCGACTGGGCTGAGAGGAGTGCAGTCTACTCCAAGATAGACCTTCGTGACCGGGTTACCATCACCGAGGTTGGGAGACAGATATCTCTAAGATGCCAGACGCTGCTATGCACTTTGAGTTTACTGGGTGATGCTCTTCGATCGATGAACGCGCCGCCGGCATTCACGGGATCTCATGCATAGTGGTGTTCCAACCCATCTAGACTGGCCGGTCGTGGTCTTCGTGGATGACATTTCGATCTACTTCCCGCCAGAGCGAGCATGAGTATCACTTCGAGGATCGCTTTACGCTTGCCGAGACCATCGATGGACGCTTAAGTTCGCAAGTTCGAAGCCTGCCATCGAGGCGCAGATCTTTGTGACACGTGATGTCGCATTTATGTCACCACCTGCAGAAGCGTTAAGGCAAGGATGCGCCGGGAGACCGAACGTCAATCTTCAAGATAATGTAGTTTCGGGATCGCAGTATTACAAGAAGATCTCGGAATGGGCCGAAGTTTGGCCCATCTCAGGCGTGATCGTGGATTTCGCCACGGGATATGGACTCCATGGTCGGGACGACCCTAATTATGAGAGAGAAATCGAGGATACTGAACACTCGGATACGGTGTTGGTAAGAAGAGGGAGGATCAGCCTTTCTCCTAGTTCTGTACAGGCGTAAGATTGGCCTACACTAGTTTCAGACTAAATGGATTTGAAAGTGCTATTTAATCGGATTACTCTAGAGACGTGGATCCTGGAACACTGACAATGCCCTGAAGAACAGTAGACAGAGAGAGAGCAATTCATTCCTCCACACCCTAATGAGGGTTGGGAGAAACTCAGCTTCGCCGGCAGTTATACAAGCACTTCCAATAAAGAATGTGATAGCCAAAGGGGCCGAATGTGGGTCAAGTCGTGGACAGATCGGGAAGGCGCAATGCGATGAGGTGACCATAGGTGGTGTATATCAAGTTGTTGATGTCGCTTGACATGGATGAGTCAGATAACCACTCCAAGTTGTTGCATCGAGACCTAGCTCTGCCATCGCACCAAGCACTACTGGATTGGGCTTATGTTAAGGCCTTTAGAGAAGCCAGTATAGATGTTCTCCCTAGGATGTAAAGAGTCACCTGGAGCAGGTCGAGATTACTATGAGATCTTCAAGATTTTTGCCATGGTGGACCCCGATTCGTGTCACAAGAGGGCATCATTACGTTTACGTGCACTAAACGCTAAGGCCGAGCTCCGTGTGGTGCACCTGTGATGGTCATTCACCACCATGCAGCGTGGGTTGAGCATCTGTAGACTACGTCCAATGAAGACTCGTGAGTTGAATCAGAAATGTAAGAGGCTCAAGTGTAAGCCGAGAAGTTGCGGCTCGAGATGAAAAACACAGGACATGGTTATCACGCACTTAGAGTTAAGTGATAGGAGCCTGAGTGACTCGAGATTTGATACCCATTGAAATTGTGACCGTGTGGTCAAGCCTAAGGACTCTGTGACATGAGGTCATTCATGACATGGACTAAGTTGATGCCCATCGATCGCCGCAAGATTGTGACCTGGTAGCGTCGCGCCATACACCCAAGTAAGGGTTGTGTAGGTTATACGTCAGGCGGATTATATACACGTGTTGGTGGGACAAGGCCGTGAGCATGGCCCCGGATCATAAGGGTAAGAGTTAAATGTTCTTAGTGGAATTCGCCTACACATGACAAGAAAATGAATGGCACCATATGAGGCATTGTGGCTAGAGGCCATGTAGATTATCATATGATCGGGACCGAGGTGGAAGAGAGCTCCATCACCGGTCCCGATTTGATTAGGAGACACCTCTCGAGAAGGTGAGCTTGATACGATAACGCCTTCTCACGCGCCGTAGCCTGTAAGAGCTGCGGATGTGCGAAGCACCCACCCTTAAAGTTCGAGGTTGACGCGCCAAGGTGCGTTGCTTCAGAGAGGAGCTGGTCAAGTTCTAAGCGGAAGCTATCGCCGAGTCTACCGACCCTTCGAGATACTCGAGAGAGCAGGGCACCATTGAGTACCTAAGCACGTTACGCCCCAAAGATGTGGTGGCTCGGGGGACGTATGTAGGTCGATTACCTGGATGGGACCTTCGAGGAGGGACCAGCGGTGTACTGTTGATAACCGTGGACGTTTTGCGACGCAAGACCGTGAGGCTAGCGAGAGTGCCATGACCGGGTGGAGTGGAGGAGTCAACGCGGGGAACACGAGGACACGATGCGCCACCCATCCCTTCGCTAGGGACGAAGGTACGTGGTTTACCAAGATTTAAATGGCTAGTTACATGCATGATAGAGTGCGCGTTGCATATGCATGTGAGTGATTGTGATTGTCCATAATTTCGGGACGAAATTCCTTTTAAGGAGGGGAGAATGTAAGACCCGAGAAATTCCAAATTTTTGGAAAAATGGCAAAGTCGTAATTTCGATTACAAAATTGTAATTTCGGTTAAAAATCCGGAATTAATTCTCTAGATCTCGGATGATGAAACAGACAGACCGGCTGAATCGCCTCGCGAAATCTATTTAGCACGTAAAATTTCATAATATTCCGAGACAGTCGGAGTCGACACGTTTTTCGAGGCATCGCGTCAAAAGCCGTAGAAACAACTGGCGCGACGAAGGCACAGATAGTATGTACTCATGTACCATAAGTGGTATGAGTAAAGAAATAATGAAAATGGACAACCGAGGTAGTGCCAAATATCGAATCTGGTAAAAGAGGGACATAATGGTCTTTATGGGATTTGATTTTAAGTCACAAAAATGACAAAATCATTAGTGCTTCATCTCTTTCTTATTAAGCCAACCAAAGAAACGGAGCTATTTTTGGGATGCAAAGAATGGATTTGAGAGTTTTTGCAGAGAGAGCGCTTCTCTCTAGATATCTAAGATCCAACCGCCGCCAGCCTTCTGTGGCAAGAAGGAGAAACGTTCACGGACAGTGCCACAGGATCTGATCGGAGTTTCTTCAAACTCTCGAGGTAGGATTTTCTCCCTACTGGTTTTACTCCCATTTTAAATGTTTACTAATGTTTTGCTTGAATGAGGTCGTGAGGGTTGCCGACTCGCCTCCCAAAACATGGGACCGAATTATCGGGAAATTTTTTAGAAACTTGAGGGTCAAGCCAGATAGTCCCAATGTAGGGGCTGTTTGGTTTGGATTATGTGTCGATTTATGTATTAATCGTGCTTCTGGTATGCATCAATCGAATGGTCATGGATTGCGGATTCACTAAGTGAACCTGTTTTGTGATTTTTCGAATAGTAACGAGGGTTTCACTAATTTTAATAGTACTCTAAAATTATATTTTTGTGAAAATATGTGTTTCGTTAAGTAATTCGAATCGAATTGTTTCAGGCTCAACATTAGCCCAAGGAGTTAATTTGTGTTTGGAAATGATAAATCATAACATGTTGTATGATTTAATTTTTATGTAAATATATTCATGTTTATATATTTAAAGGTATTAGATCAGATTGAACTCGCATACATGCATTCCATATGCACCGGAAAACCCTAGGATATATAGATTATGAAGAGATTTGTGCTCAGAGAAAATCTACTGAGGGTAAATTAAAACGTTAATTATCTGAGGGTACCCAACTAAATAATATATCAACCGCCTGAGCTACTAAATGGGATATATATTCATCTGGAGGGTAGTCCATTAAACTAAAATAATATATCAACCGCCTGAGCTACCAATGATATATTCATCTGAGGGTAGTCCACAACAAATAATATATATATCAATCGCCTGAGCGTCTAACTGACATATATTCATCTGAGGGCTGCTCCACAACAAAACGAATATTCTCATACTTATGGGCTTAGGCGCAGTGTGAGAGAGCTACAGACTCCCGGATCCGAGTCAAGTCAGGCACCATTCAAGCAGGATCACGATTCGCTTCAATGTGTGTTTACTTGAACATTGCACTGCACTTAGGTGGTGAGTAGCCCACTTAGGCGATTCTCCCATCGAAGCTTTAGCCACCTCGTCAGGACCTCCCTTTATTTTACAAGTAAGACAAGTGAAAGGCATGGCGACGCCGCCCAAAAGGTTTGAGCCTCAAGAAAGCCGGCATGCTTTGATGATTGCATGGCCAGAACCTTTAAGTTTAATATATGTATCGTTTAAGAGTAAAAATATTAACTCTCAGAACGACAAGTATAGCTTGGTTTCATAGTCGTATGTACATTGAGTAATCGCTTATGGCCCAAGTGGTCGATTGGATATATATCAGATATATCGACTGTTCGGGATGTGTATATGCGTGTATCGTTGCAGAGCTCCCGCACAGCCGAGACTCGCCGATGAAGTGGCGCTGCAACGACATCCACCGGAATTCATGTCGACGGCAGTCAACCACCCCCTAAGCCTGGGGCGTCACACTTCCATTTGGTCATAATTCAAACCCACTGGACATGCAATCCTGTTGTATAAATATGGCACACAAGACAAAAAAAAAAAAAAAATGGGCCCCAAGAAGAACGTTTTTTCTTTTTTTTTTTTGAAATGAAACTAAAAACTAACAAAGAATATAAAAGGAATTGATCAAGATTTGTGGATCACAAGGGTTCCACAGCCGTCAAATGCACTTAGCACCATCCCCAGTTAACGGCCATTTGATTCAGGTCACGCAGGTGCCAATCAACAATATTTATAAACCTAAATTCTCCTGCATCGCAGAGCAAAGCTACTACAAAGATAACTAGTTTCAGGTCAAACTTTGACGGGTTTTCTTGCACAAATGATTTAATATAAAGTGAAGTTCAAAATGGTGAATTCAATTTGATTTTTAAGGTTCGTAAAATAAGTGAGGGGTATTTGTTTGGAAAACTGAAATTTAAATATAATAAATGTAAAGAAGAATCCTAAGTGTCGTTGCTGGATTCGGGTTCAAAAGGTCACAGGGGGTTCTCGTTTATTTCTCATGTCGGGAGGATGACCTATAGTCATTTCGAACCTGATCTTTGGTTTGTAGCCTTTAAAAACTAAACCCTATGATTTTCCCTTTTGCAAAATAGCATTTACAAAGCATAAATGTTCCCCGACAGTGAATACACATCTCATAAATCTACTCTACAGTGACAAATAGAGGGCAACTAATGAATCTCAGTGGATCTAGCAATAAGCATCCACTGAACCCTAAAAGATTTCCAAATACTAGTCCAACAAGGTACATTTAACTCATCAGATCCACTCCCTTTTATGCCCAAGCAAATGGGCAGGCAGAAGCTTCTAACGAGGTGTTGATAAACATCCCAGAGAAGATGTTGGAGGATAATTGGCACATAATTTTATCTAAGACCTTATGGGCTTATAGAACTTCTAAAAGAGATTCTACAAGGCTAAATCCTTACTCTCTAACCTAGGGAGGTGGTAGTTCCTTCTCTAAGAGTATCCAGGCATAATGACCTTAATCCTTAAGAATACAGTGAGGCCATGATAATGGAACTTGAGGCATTGGATGACAAGAGATTACAAGCACTCGACCACATCATGATCCAAAAGGTGGCTTCACAACAAGCTGTCAAAGAAGAATTTGAATAAATGGAGCTGGCTGAAGGTGAGTGCATTTCGCCTAAAGACAGAGAATAAGGGAAATGGTCTCTGATACGAACCCCGTCAACTTGTGAGGAGACCCGTGATCAAATTAGGGATCTAAGAACTCGCTTCAGTGATTGGCTTGATGGATGACTCTCAATTCGGGCCGCTTTATATGGAAGCAAGAACTCGTATGAGACGCCACACCTATGATGGAGATCCGACCGATAAGTCTTCAAGGAACGCCACTTTAACAACCGATAAGTTCATGAGTTCTTCAAAGAACCAAAGAGAAATCAAACTCTCAATTTTATTAATGCTTAAAACTTGAAGAATACAAGGATAACAAAGCCTTTAAATAGGCCAAAAAATATGAAGAATAGAAATCAAATATTCTACCACAAGGAAAGTAAATATTTGGCCAAAAAATAAGAAAGGAAATCACATACTTTTTCCTAAACTACTACACACTAAAAATATCCATGAAGGAGAAAAAAGGAAACTATATAATTTGTGGATAAGGCTTGCATGAATTAGCAGCAAACTGAACAAATCAGCAGCTAGAAATCTTAGAACAAATCATCTCCAAATCTAAGAATCAATCTCCAAAATAAAGAAGAACTGGCGCAAATCATCACCAATCAAGCAAACCTTTTCTAAAAAAAGAAATAGCAACTCCTATTTAACTAGAAAAACAGACTTTCTAAATTAAATAAAGCAACTCCTACTTTGACTTGGAGAACAAATCTTTCTAAAATAAACCAACTCCAAATCAAAATAGTAATAAAACTCAAAACACTTGGAAATAGAAATATATTAGGTGTTTCCAAGGTTTCACAGCCTCCCAAATCTGAATTTTCCAAAATTAAGATTTTTTTTTTTTTTTGGATAATTAAGAATTTATTACCAAAAAGGCCAATGGCCAAAACAAACAATCAAGGTAACTGGCCTAAACTAAACTGCAGAAGACAACAAACGGACAACACCTCCCCTAAAACATAGGGAAAGGGCATTAGCCCGAAACAACCACCAAAACCAAACCCCACAGACGGGGCGACCAAGCATAACAACTAGCATACTAGCCGAACTACAAAACCTCGCCTACGTACCTCGAAAGGCAACCAAGGAAACTCCAAAGAACAAGCCCACACCGGGGAAACAAGCCCACAATCGGGAACAAGCAACAACCACAATGTGGCAATTCAAAGGAAACTACAACCCACAACCCGGTATTAACCAAATACCACGATACTGGTAAGCCATCTAAATCATTCTCTCGAGAAAATTTACAGACGCTTGATCGAGTCCAAGTAATCGGGCAAATCCTTGTCAACAAATCAACACATAAACGCCAAAACCATAGCAACCTGCGCCGATGAAAACTACGCACTTCGTTGAAGTACCCAACCGGATCGGCGCACTTATCGACCGCATCAATGAACTAACCACCTCTGCCTCTGGATGTGCTGGGTTTAGCTTCACCACAAAACAAAATTTAGATCAGACCTCGTACCAACATGTCGAAATGAACGAACCACCAGATTAAACCCATAAGCCGGGCCAGATCGTGACATCGCACCTCTCCGGCCAACCCGGGCGTAACCGGCGGCGTAGCCTTGTCGCCGATGAGGAGCCCTATCATCCGACCACCGCTATCGTTTCTAACCCGTACCGTGACCGCCGATTATTCCTCTCAACCGGTGTTGATTCCGTGTGAGCGCCATCTATACTGACTGTCGTAGTCGACCAGCTCAGACCACCATTGTCACCAACCATCGAACCTCCGACTGGATCTGGGTTCTGAGATTCATACCCATAGGACCGATTTCCCGAGAACCGTGTACCATAATGTGGGCATTTCCACAACATGCTCGAAAGCATCTACAACCTGTTTCTAGAAATTCATGACATAAGCATCACCGCCAAGATCCATGGCGACGCGGATGTCATGCAGATAGATTCTGGGGCCGACATCCGGATTCGGGATGTAATCTAACCCAAAATCGACAGCGATCCGGCCACCGCCAACCTCGTGACCGCAAGGGTATCTTCGGATCTCGATGGCAAGTCACCTACAATGCGAATCGTGGACGGCGGCAACGCGGACCATTTACATCGCAGAACGCCGCCAGATCGTGAGACGCTTGCTGCGGCAGGATTTTTGCCAATAAGAATCGGGTTTTCCTACCACATCGGGAACGACATTCGCTACCCGCGAACCCCTCAGAATCTCTACCCGCATGACGCATCTTAGCACCTCCTCTCGCTAACCGCCTCACAAAGACTCCAACATCACCTAACTGAGATCCCCACCCTGGGCGACGTGGATCGACATTCGGGCCGTAATCTCATTATCGACTTAAACAGATCTCGAGCACTCCACCGCAGAACCATTCCCTGGTCATCAAATGAGCAACCCTTGACAAGCATACCCGTGGTCAAAGCCCCGCAGACACCCGGGCCGCACCGATTTTCCGCGACACGACGCTTCACGGCTTCGTCGCACCCAGTGCCGCGACATCATCCTCCTCGGAGAAGCATCTGAGGGTGTTTTCAGAATCCGGCATTTTGAAACCACCAGAATATTTTCTCTCACAAAGAGAAACATGTTCTCTTGAATGGGAAACGAATATCAAAGAAGAAACTTGAGAAAGACCAAGTTCCCTTGCAAAGGGATCGGAGATCTCAAGGCTGTGACCGACAGGAAACCCATCTTGGGAGAGAGACGGGGAGACCCCTTCTACCATGCCGGGGAAATTAAGATTGAATTCCCAATGTATGTTGTAAATGCTCTAGCATCACGGATCCTTTGTGCTTTGATTTTCATCAGTCTCCTAGTTGGGAGGGTCCATTCAAGGTTCAACAAGTACTCCCCGGAAATTCCTATTGGATATCAATCCTTTAAGGGGAGCCACATAAAAGGTTCATCAATGGGAAGCACCTCAAGACATACTTTCCCACAATGTGGGAAATTCTGGACACTACCAAAAAAAACTAAGGTAGGGAATAAGGGAATAACAAGAAAAATAGGTCCCATTGACCATTTTTGGATTGGGGAAACTATTCCTAGTAGTTACTTTGAATGATAAAGTAGGCTATTTTGGCCACTCAATGCTCAAATTTTTTGTATTCCTCAATGTCATACTTGTTATACCCTCAATGTTTTATGAATAAATAAAGTAGGTCTCTTGACCTCTTTAATCCTGAGGAAGTAGATACAAATCTTTGATGGGAAGGTTAAAGTAGGTGGCTTGTGGGATCCTCATATCATCCTAAATAAAAGGATTTTCCCCAAGAATGGGCTCGGTTGCGGTCTTCAATTCCTCCAAAAGTAGGTTCCATGACCACTTTAGGACTGGAGAAATATGGAATGACCTAGTGATAAAGTGGCTTCTTGGCCATTGCATTCGTCAGCACATTGACTTCTCCAAGGGTGTCCTTATTGCTCCTTCGGATTTCTAAAAATCTCATAAGTTGGTCCCATATAGGTATGAGACCAGTTCCAAGATAGGATTTGAGGCAATAAAGTTGGCATTTAGCCACTTCACCTCAAAAACACAAACTTCTTCAAGATTCCCTAAGGAAGACTTGACGACATCAAGATTGGGGAAATAGGGGAGGAAATATCCAAGTGAATAAGGTAGGCCTCTAGGTCACTGGGTACACATATTTCCCAAACAGAATACCTAGACAAGTTCATGACAGGGTATCATAATCACTTTAAGATTGGGGAAATAAGCCCTCATGCTAAATTGGAGTAAAGGAAAGTGGGCTTTGTAGCCACTATACATTCAAATGCAAGATTTCTATAAAGAATTGGACTTGTTACATCATGGCACCAAGTGATAGGTTATCCCTTGGGAGAAAATGGAATAAATCAGGGTAAGAAGAGCATGAAAAATCAATGAGTTGCATAACACGTCACGACATTACTTCTCCATGTTGCAACATTACTTCTTCATGTCGCAACGTTACTTCTTCACATGACATTGCTTCTTTGTGTCACGATGTTTCTTCTCCACGCCTCGACGTCATGCACGACTAGAAAACCCTATGGGAAAGGATTTTGCAGTGTAGTCACGACCACAGAACCGTGTGAGGAATTTTGCAGTGTGATCGAGGCCATAATATTCTATTGTCGAGACTATGACCAAAAGAGATGATTGAGGACTATGACACCCTATTTTTAGTATCCGTATAGTGTAGTCACGACTATGGCTTTCATAGTCACAACTATGACTCAATGGAAGGGGAACTAAGAGCTAAGGGGAGTCAGGTGAAGTAGGCCTTTGGCCATGGTCCAAGAAGATGGTTTCGATTTTTTTCAAGCCCATCCCAATCACAATAAATAAATAAAGTAGGCCTTATAGCCACCAAATTGAGAGAATGTATCATCCTCAAAAGTGTACCTGTCTTAACAACAACAATCATTCAAGAATAATTCAAAGTAAATTGTCAACAAATATCCAAAGGTAGGCATAGTTCCGCCTTAGTCCGCTAGTTTAGTCACATGCAAAAAGTATGCTTATGCAAGTGTTTGTTAAACACACACATCCAAAGGTAATCCTAGTGCCACCTTGGTCCACTAATGCAATGTCATGGCTGTGGTACACGTGTGTAAATGTTTAGTGATAGAAAACATCCAAAGGTAGGCCTAGTGCCACCTTAGTCCACTAGTTCATACACATACAGTAGTTAATCTATGCAAATGTTAGTGAGTTCCCAGCATAACAATCAAAGAAGGTTGGCTAGTAACCACCTAATCAAGAAAATGTAAGATGTGGAAGATTATTCAGCTTGCCTAAAGGTATGATGGCAAGTTCTTCAGGTCTATCAAATGGTAAGGTTGATGTGAAACCCCAGAAAATCCGAATTTTCGAAAAAGGGTAAAATAGTAATTTCAGTTGAAAACCATAAATTTTCTAGATCGCGGATGATGAAATGAGCTACGCCGTTAAATTCGTCTCATGAAATCTAGTGACCCAAAAATATTTTTACGATTTTCTGGGTGATAAGTTGCTAGTGACTTCAAGGATGAGATTTTTACGAAAATCTCGGAAGTCAGAAAGTGGTTTGAACTAAGTTCATTTAAAATAAAGTGAAATGAAAACAAATAAAAATTTTCAGGGTAGAAACGTACCCGAAAAAGGCAATATGATCCATGTATCCAAATAATAATAATAATAAAAAGATAAAAACGAAAATAAAAGAGAAAAGTCAAAAGGGGAATGGGAGAGAAAGAGAATGAGAAAGAGATTTATTTTTAATTTTTTCTCTTCGCTTCTCTCTAAGATCTACGGAAATAGGACCGTAGGTTTTCGTTGGAGCAGAAGGCAAAGTTGATCCACGCAACGAAGGTTACAAGTGGGTACCAAAATCTTGGAGTTTCGTCAAACTCCACGAGGTAGGGAATTTTCCTACTTGTGTTATTTTAAATAAAAAGCCATTTAACGGCTAGTGGTTTTTAGAGGCCATGAAAGGTCAGAATTTCATCCCAAAATTTTTGACTCGCTAGGGAATCGACTATTTTCAAACAGTCCGTTGAATTTCGGATCTGCTGACAACTCGTTAAATTTTTCGGATTCGCTTTTAAACAGCTTCAGGCTGAAATTTCAGACTGCCGTAGTCTCGCACCAGTTCGGCTCGGGTTCTTGATCCCGAGACTGATGTCTTCGTGCTCTTGTAGTGTATCGGCAAGAATTTATGATTCCAGCCGTGAAGGACCAAGAGGTGACCTATTTTGGCGCTGGCTCGAGATTGGGGCCATTTTGTGTGTTATTGTTGTAAAATATTAAATAACATGCTATTTGTGTAAAAATCATGTTAATATATGCTATTTGATGTATTAACATCAATTGCATGGATGTAAATTATATGTAAAAATTATAATTGTCCATGGTGTATTAATTTTCATATAATGTTGCATAAATTGTATGAAATGTGATTGATGTTTATGTATGCCATTGCATGTGCATTTTAGGTGGGGAGTAACCCTTTTAGGAAAACTTTCTACCAGGCATTGCTCGCCCCGTCGTAGGACCCCCTTTCAAGTATAGGTCCGGTGCAGGCGTCTTACATGCATGAGGGATAGAGCCGGGCGCAGCTTTGTTTGGTTTTGTTTTTGTCTTGTATTATATTTGAACAGAACCAAAACATGTATACCTTTTTGTTGTCTAAATGGACTGTTGGTTAAATAGTCTATCATATAATTTTGTATATTTGTGAATTAAATATGCATGAATGGGTCTTAATATATGAGACAAATGAGTGTGATATCGAGACACCCGATATTTACAGGTTGCCGCAGGTTGACGGGTTATCAACAGGACCCCTGGGATAAGGGTGTCACAGTATGGTATCAGAGCATAGGTGACGAGTACCTAGGGCTTGAGGGACATGGGTTTAGGCCACGACTATTGTGGTGAAATTGATACTAGAGTCATAGGTTGGTCTCGAAGCTTAGGTGCAGGAGTACCTTGGAGTTCATGGGACTGGTTTAGACCACTGCATGCATGGTGTGTTTCATGTTGTGTTCGGATATGTGTTCCATGTTTGTGATTGCGTAATTATGTGACAAATTGCGCGGAAAGACATATACACTGTATGATGTATATGGGAAATGTGATTGCATGGTTATTGCACGGAAAATTATATACATGGCATAATGTACTTAGGAAAAAAAAAAGAAAAAAAATGGAATGTTAAGTTAGGAACCATAACCTTAGGGGTTCATAAAATGAAATGAACCAGAAAGTGTTGAATTTTATTGAAATAAATAAAAAAAGGAGTGGTTGGCAATTAACACCACTTAGGTGATGAACGAGTCAGTTCATGGTTGTCAAGTCTATTAGTAATTGTCATGTGCATTACTAGTTAGACTTAAATGAAATTAAATAAAGTTTGTTGTCATTTGACATGTGTAGATGGCAAGTCGAGGACGGGGACATAAAGGTCGTCCACGAGGTACAGGTCGTGCACCGCTGTTTTTGATCGCCACAGCCTCACGAGGTTATCAAGCTATAGCCGTCGCCATTGCAATGTGCTAAGGCAACCGGTAGTCGTGGAGGCTTCGAAGAACCCTGTGGCATTCAAGTCACATCATCCTCCGACGTTCACAGGGGGAGGGGATCCGATGGTGGCAGACCATTGGTTCCGGCAATTGAGAAGGTATTGGAGGCTATGGATATTACCTTCGATGCGGCCAAGATCAAGCTGGCTACGTTCCAGCTAGAGAGTGAGTACCAAGTGTGGTGGGACTGGGTTAAGACCTCTAGGGATTTAAAGGCAATGACTTGGGTAGAGTTCCATGGGCTCTTTATGAGCAAGTGTTTTTCGGTCCCTGCTAGACATGCAAAGGCCCAAGAGTTCCTAGAGCTGAAGCGTGTGAACGATGATGCGATGGAGCACGGGCCGACTCCACCGAGTCGGGCACGTTTTGGTAATGACTATGTGGCCACAGACATGGCCAAGGTCAAGAGATTTGAGAATGGACCGAAGTTGTCAATTCGAGGCAAGATTGTGGGCCTCCGCCTACAGGACATGGACTCTATGATAGGGACAGCTCTGGCCATAGAGAGAGAGATGGAGGACGCATGAGGCATTCGAGATGCGAGTGCCGATGGGATGAGGAAGGAGGATCAGCCTTCTTCGAGTTTGGGAAAGAGATAGAGGACTTCTATCCCACGAGCACCCCAAGTACAGGGCTAGCCAGGGCCAATGATATGCTTCTATTGCCATCAGCCTGAACATGAAGCGATCGCCTACCTGGCGCAGCGATCCTGTGGTTTCGTCGACGCAGCCCCGCTTATCGCGACACGCGTATTGACCGTTTATTCCTCCACATCCCAAGATAGTCACATGTGAACCAGCTTTCGCCGCAGAGTGTTATACAGCACCTTCGCTGCAATGCATAAGTCGAGGCCAAATTAAAGGTCGAGGTCAAGGATAAGGCTCACATGCCAGAACTTCGGGGACCTAGGGGCGTGTCTACGCCATTGTACCACAGGTTGAGCACGCAGATCATACTGATATGCAAGGTACATTTCTACTCCTACATGTATTGTTTAAATTCGAATGCATCATATTCATCATTATTGCATCCATTGTGATAGATTTGGGTTTGGAGGTTGAGGCCTTTGGAAAAGCCGTTGTATGGAAATTCTTCACTAGACCTAGGTGAGAGTCGATCGATATACGATCAGGAGTCAGATCTCATGGATTCGCTTCATGGTGGACCTTCGGTGGTAGACATATCTGCCTTGATGTCCTTCGACATGGATGAGCTGACGTTCCACCCGTCAAGCCGCGAGTGCGGACTCAGCGGTTATCATAACTTCCGGTCTCGAGCTATGGCGCTGCATACAGCATGTGAGTGATGCTGGTGATGTGTGCGGGAATTTTGGGACCAAATTCTTTTAAGGGGGGAGTGTGAAACCCTAGAAAATCCGAATTTTCGAAAAATGATAAAACGATTATTTCGGTTGAAAACCAAAAATTTTCTAGGTCTCGGATATCGAAATGGACTGGGCGCTGCAAATTTGTCTCAGGTGGTCTAATGACCTGTAAGCTTTCATCGACTCTGGCATGTGCTCGAATATTTTTTATGATTTTGCGATAAGTTGCTACGACTCGTGGGATAGGATTTTACAAAATTCTAAGTCGAAATGGTTCGAGCTATTCATTTAAAATAAAGCGAACTAAAATAAATAAATCGCTCGTACATAATCGGACTCGAATAAGGCAATATGAGCCATGTATCCAAATAATAATAATAATAATGATAATAAAAGAAAAGAAGTTAAAAAACTTAAAATAAAAAAGAAACTGGGTACATGTAAAAGTTAACGAGAATGAGAGAGATTTACTCTTAATTTTTTTCTCTTAGCTTCTCTCTAAGATCTACAGAAATCGGACCTTAAGTTTTCGTCGGAGCAGAAGACAAAGTTGATCCACGCTAGAAGAGGTTTTGCGTAAGTACTAAAATTGAGTTTTATCAAACTCCACAAGGTCGAGAATTTTCCTATCATAAGTATTTCTAGCCTAAAGGCCATTTAATGGCTAGTGGTTTTTCTAGAGGCCATGAAAGCCATAAATTTCGCCCCAAAATTTTTGACGAGTATAGGAATTTTGGGATCGCAGATACCGTTGAATGCTCCGATCGCTTTTGGACAACCCTAACTGAATTTTTGGGATCAAGCGCACAAACCCAAACTGAAATTTCGGATCTCAAGGGCCTCTGACCGAGTTCTGATTGGTTTTGATCCCGAGACCGATGTCTTCGGTTTTGCACAGGTCGCACTGCTGACTTAACTCAAGGGACCAAGAGAAGTTCCTATTTTATGTGGGTCCGAGATTGGAGCCATTTTGTGTGTTATTGTTGTAAAATATTAAATAACAAGTTGTTGTGTGTAAAAAACATGTTAATATATTCTATTTGATGTATTAACATGGATTGCATGGATGTAAATTATATGTAAAAATTATAATTGTCCATGGTGTATTAATGTTTCATGTAGCACTCATATATACACGTAATACGGGCTTAAAATGCACCAAGATTTACAGATTTCATAATACGCACTATTATCGCTGCCGAAATGGTGCGTACGGTATTGACACTACAAGAAATATGGTACTAGCAACATAATTATTTTGTTGCCGTAAGCGCGATTAATATTATCACAAACTACTTGCAACGAAAATATTTTTGTTTCATGGACGTCGCCTTATCCTCGTCGCGAAAGGTTTTCGCAACAAATAAAATATTTCGTTTCTAATACCTTATAGAGACATAATTTTTTTATTGTCTCCATAATATATTTTGACAAAAATTTCTATTGTTAAATATTTAAAATTTTGTTGCAAAATTCCTACTTATGGTTAATTTATTGCTAAATTAAATGCATACAACAATGAAAATTATAATTTCGTTGCTAAATAGATTTTGATCAAAACTTATTTAAGAAGCTTTTCTTTTTATATAATAATAATAATAATAATAATACACACACATTATTAAAAATAATAAACTTTATTGAAGAAGCTTTGATTTTCAAATAATAAAACTAATAATAATAACAATAATTATAATAATCATAATAATAATAATAATTATTTTATTATCTTATCATAACATTTTAAATAAAAATTTTCAAGAATTAAATTGAAAATTAAATTATAAAATATAATAAAGTATAAATCAAAAGTGTTCTATAGCTGAATTTATTACGTAGACACAAGAAAAATTACAATGAATAAGTAAATTATGTGTCATAGTTCTAACATAATTCTTCTTATAGTGTTCCATCAAATACTTATGTGTCATAGTTGTAACACATAATTTATAGTATTCCATCAAATACCTAAGATATATAAGGACAAATTGTACCAATTAGTATCCAGATTTATAAAATATTATGTGGTCAAAAAGTAAATGAAAAGTTGAAAACTAGCACCTGTACAAAATATGATAACATAAAGAAATAGTATAGACTAATATCCACATTTGTAAAATGAAATAACTTCTAAAACTAAAAGAAAAGTGAAACTAACACATGCAAAATATGATCACATCTAAAAACTCCACATCTAATGTACCAGTATACATGTCAAGCGATATAATGTCCCCAAAAAAGCAAAACTATATATGCTACATGTCGTTAGTTATATATTTCAAACACAAAAACCAAGTGGTATGGTTCCATAAAGTGTGGCTAGGAATCCATGAGTTGTGTATGAAGAGTAGGAGATGAATGTCCCAAAAAGCAAACCATATATGTTATGCCAAAAGAGATAATGTCCCCAAAAAACAAAACCAAGTTTTATGATATCCATAAAGTGTGATTAGAATCCATGAATGTTGTATCATGTGAAGGAGATGAACTCGAGCTTGACTGATGCATGTGCTGACGCATTTCACTAACAAAGCTTAGCTAACTCGATCTATTTGGGATCAAGTGGTGTTGGATTCGAGTCTTCTTGACTTTGGATGAGCTCGTGTTGCTTTAAGCTCATTTTCCAATTCTATCTCTCGATGTGACTTAGAATGCTCCGCATCTCGATGAGGATGGGGGTATTTAGTGGCCATGACCTAGGTCTTTAATATATCCAGATCTTGAGCCTAGCACTAACACATATATCAAGATCGGGATAAGGCTTGACCACCTTTCTGCCATCAGGGTTGCTTTTGCAACTCTAACATTCTTCCTACAAAGACAAAGAAAATTAAATATTTGGAATACATATCATAATGTTTTATAGCATGTTCTTTATGAGTAATATACTTTTGAAGGTTTAGATCCATTTCATTAGCATATTTACAAATTTTTTTTCCACTATACATAGAATAAAATTAATAAAACTAATGTAATGCATTTCTATGTAACATTTGCAAATCATCAAGTGAACATCACAAAATTCTAATTTGAAAAACAATTGTTAATAGTAATGTAATTAAAATTACAAATAAGTTCATGAATTGTCAAATAAATAAACAAAGTACAGGATTTGTAAAGAAAACTCACAAAAGAAGTTTCAGGCTTTCGCTTACTCCAACCACTAAGTCCAATGCATTAGCTTGAAAGTTCTATTTGGCCTAGTGGTCCAAAGGTGTCGTGCCTAAATAACAATATGAAAAAAATAAGTAAACAATATGAATATAATTTTAAGCTCAAACAAATTTGCATCCATTACCATCACAATTAGTAAAGAACCTAAGAAATATCTTTTATTAATAAACATATTTGTATTTGTTATTCATAGTAATGTAAAGTCATTATCTGATATTGTATTTCAATATAATTTTTGTTATATTATTATTATTTTTTTAAGCCAAAACTATAATGCTTATAATAAATTGATTCACTTATGAAGAAATAAACAAATGTATGTGCTTTGTATAAAAAATGTATATTATAAAATGTACAAGTCACAATATCTATTGTATAGGAAAATAGTTAAAAACACATATAAAAAATAATTGACACATACTTAAGTTGGTAACCATCTATTTATTAAAATAATACAAGATATCTTTACATAGATATATAAACAATCAAATTTCAACTTTAAGAATTCAATTTCATTGCCTTAAATTCACTCCATACATATAATATCAAAAATTACATCTTTGTTATAAATATTATGGACATTGTATATAAAAGTTATGTTAATAACATGTACTTTTATTATAGAAACAAATGTTATCCTATTTCACTTAACATAGTGGTTATTGTATAGAAATACACTTACTTTATAAAAGAACATTAAATTCAAGTGGTAAACAAGACATGTATTACAATCAACATAATCGTCATTGTTTAGACATACATTTATTTTTAAATAAACATTAAATTTAAGGCCAAACAAGACCACGTAAGTAGAAGAATATTCAAAAATTTTCACTTACACTAAGTCTTAGTAATGCATAGAATTGCAATGACATGCACCATAGCTTTGATAACTCAAGAATAATTTTTAGATGCGCAAAGTACTTGACAACCAAACATAAAGGATGTAATAGCAATATTAAGTCTCATAAGATTCAATATAATAACAATAAATATTGGAGATAAGAAATTTATGAAGGAAGATAAAGTTAGGATATATCTCATTGAACTATGAAAATCATTGATGAAGTATAATAATCAATATTAATTCTAGAAGCATCAATAAAGTTGGAGAATTGTTTTGCAAATTGTACCAATTCTTTCCACATGTCGCACAAAGGATCATCCCCGATGAGTAAAAGGCAACTCATTCTATTTTTGGTGTTTAATGTAAGCTGAGTATTTCTCTATATGATTAAAAGTTAAAATCAAAATTTCAGCATTAAAGTATGTTATCATAGCCACATAGCAAATCAAACCAAACAAGATTTTGATGAAGACTTCACCTGAAATTTTTCCGAGGCAAATCTATCACATAACCAATCCCATTGCCTTTGATCACTAACATGCTTATATGGATGTTGTTTTGCCTCAGCTACTGTTGAAAACTTCTTGAAATGCTTGTGACACTTATTCCTATGCTCTCTATACCTTGCAGCCATTTTATTTTCGATGGCCTTCTTCACATGATTTTGGGTAAGATCAATTATAAACTTTTCCTAAACCACAAATAGTAAATAAAATATATTTAGGTTTGTAAGTGATAAAACATGGATAATAACAACTTATATATGTACTTTTTACCATAATAGTTGGATGGTTTTTAATTTTATTCCATGTCACAATAAAAAAAAACAAGGTTAAATCTATCACTAAAGTTCATTTATTAATCGAAACAAACTAATACTTAAATGTTTAGAGAAAATAAAAAATTATAAGAAAAAAAAAGATAAATGTTTACTCTATATGGGATTCTAGTTGGAGATGGTCACAAAACATTCTAAATTATAAGATATCATGATAATGTAAGGATAATAGCAAGAAGATTGAAAAGATAATAAAATAACAAGTATCACTAACTCACAAAGTTTGAAGTTATAATATATTAATAAAGTAATTCAAGGACTAACAATTGATTTGATTTGATTTGGTTCTAAACTAAATTTTAGAGTTAACTAATGCCCATCACAATTTTAGAGTTTAAATTTTATTTTCTCATAATATTTACAAGAATAAAAATGGAAAAACAAGAATGTATTTCTTTCATATGTTCAAACTAAAGATAATATAAATTTCCTCTTACAAACTATATCAACAAAATGGAAGTCGATTATAACAATAATAATGATAACAAAATGATAATAATGCAAAAGCATACACCCATGTGATATCAACAACAAAACAATTTTAACAACACCATCAAAGCATGCAAACTTTAAATCGGTATGACACACTCATGTAACACTTCTAACTGTAAATAAAAAAGTCCCCATTACTTTTCGTTCATATACATGTTTAGGTTTACATATATTATATGAAGTATCATTTCAATAGTGATCTAAATTTAATCACATTATTAACATGAGAGTGAACAAAAATAATTAAACGACTATATATCAAATTATGAATATCTTTAAACATCATACCTGCAATTTCTCCATCATGAAAACTTTATCACTTTGATATATCGACTCCACTTTCAACATCCAATGGTGCATAGTTTCTTACAATGGTCCCTATCTCTCGATTTCATTCTACTACTATCGACACCGGTCAGGAGCATTATATTCTCGGGTTTAATTTCAACCCCACGGCGGGACGATTTCCATTTTCGAATCAATTTGTCGGCCCCAACACCTCGAAAGTATTTTCAAATTTTTTTACGTTTCTATACATTCACAATTAAAATTAATTAGTTCATATAAATTGTTGTTTTAAAAAAAGAAAATGTTGTCATAGCAATTGTTATCATGTTTTCCATAAGTTAATTCAACATGCATAGAAATATATCTATTCATACCTTAAACTTTCAAATGTTTATGGTGACTACATCATATCAATCAAGAGTTAATATATTTTTAGTTCAACTTTAAACAATTCTAATTAATAATTTAGAGTAAAATCATTAAACCAAATAAATATGTGGATTAGACATATTTAAGATATAACAAGTATTAATATTATGTCCAATAAGCTAATCCAATATTCACTGCTGGTAGAATCACCATCCATGGTAAAGGGGTGTTCATCGTGATAGAAGATTCGACTCAGGTTCGTGTCAGAACACGGGCTATAGTATCCTCTACATCCCCTCGACCTGCATGACTTCATCTACACCGACCTGCTCGACTATGACTACGAGTCATTCTCCTTCGAGCTAAACATTAGAAAATTATGATACTAATTATCACATGTAATTCATTTAACAAAATAGACTTTGTTAAATAAACATACCAAAGTTCATAATTTTAATTATATTCCAATATATTTGAAAGTAAAATTAACTATTTCTTTAATGTCAACATTGCTTCAATTGCAAGTTTATGATAGCAAGAAGAAAAATTCATTTTTTTCTTCGACATGTCTAATTAAACTAATTCACCATACTCAACGTGGAATTTTCTAATTCATCATGCTTAGTGTGGAATTTTTGTGAAGATTATTATGTTTTCTATAATCTTACAATTTTAGAGATAACACTTGATATGTAATCTACATTACCAATATCTTCATAAAGTGATTTGTATCAACTTTGTCCCTTGTCATTACAAGTCATCTACTTGCGAGCATTGAGAAATTACAAAAATTAGTCAAGGAAACATATGATATTGTTCAACAAGATATTTTATAGCTTTAGCATTAATAAGTCTATATATATAGTACTCAAAAAATAATCGAAAATCCACATTATGAGGTAACTTATTCAATTAAACTAGTTCAACTTGCTTACATGTAGAGTTATTTTTATGCCTAGCTTGCATTCCATTGGCTTCCAATGTTGCATTATCTATAGTGTCCTCCACATTCCCAACAACTTTATATCTCTTATCTATGGCTTATCTTTTATTATTATTATCATTCATCTTATGTGTTGCATGTTAAGAACTTATCACAATCAATTAATATTAAGAAATCATTTAAGTTAGAACTATAACAACTTCATCTTCACGAGATATGATATAAAATAAATATTTTTATAATAAATGTAAAAAATTATATAAAGATAACAAGTTCGATATTTTATACCTTAAACATGATATATCTACAAAAATAAAAAATTATTTAATACTCAATTAAATCAATTTAACATTCTTATGTAGAATTTTTGTTGAGACTAGTACAACCCACATTGACTTGTGCATTGGGAGGTATTATAATCCCTTTCTATGTTGCTATTAACCTCCTTTGGGCTTGTCCCTATGATCCCTTCCGCCCGGGTCCTTTTTTGTGTCCCTAAATTTTGACAAGACATACACTTTGTTAATTAATATAAACTTATTCCAAAAATTGTATAAAATATTTCAACTTCTTTACAGTGTCAAAACTCATTTCCACCGTGAGTTTGGTCTCGACCTCACATGTCCCACAGCTAGTTCGTACCAATTAGACCCGAATGCATTCATGACCTTGATATGTTGATCAACACTAACTCTTTGAATATCATTTTTTTCTTCTTACCTGCATACCTTTTTAAATTATAAATATTCATTTGACATCATTAACTCAATAAAGAATTTGTCATATAAATATTTGAATGAGTTAATTTTAGTTCAAAATCAATTTGACACGGATTCAAATTCTCCTCTAGCAGCTTAGGAATGGGCGGTGGGCCAGTTAGCATTTAGGGAGCCATTGTAACTATGCTGATAATATATTACGCGTACTTCCAAGCCAAGTCGATGGTGTGATGTGATGACGCATGGTGTAAAGATATTGAATTATAATCAAAAGATCTCATTATATACACACACACACACACACACACACACACACACACACACACACACACATATATAATAAATTAGTAAAACATAACAATGAAAAACATTTATCACTAGTTATCATACTTGCATGTTTAGTCACTCTCACTTTCACTTGAAAGCCACTCCTCCACAGTGTTAGCACTATCAATACTAATATCTTCTTCAATTATATCTTCACAAATGAAGTCATCATCATCATTTCTATCTCCCATAGACAAAATGTTATTATTTATTATACGGATTAACATGCATGCGATCAACGTTGCAACCTAATTGATCGTCTAGTCCAGTGACGTTCAATATCACATGACTCATTTTCTTGATAAGCATCATCTTCAACCGTCTCATCAAAATTCCATCAACCCGGTGGGTATTATCCTTCTCTAAAATATCCCACAAGTGTCTATATTTGAACCTTTTGGACAACTTTACAATTTGGCCATTTTATAATCATCGGAATAGAACCTTGGCGAGCTTGAGTAAGCTAGTACAATGGATCATTCTCATACCAAGTGGAACTAATGTCTATGATGGTGAAGTGTGGATCTTGTTGTAATCTCTTATATTTGCGATTTGTATCGAACCACTTACACTTGAAAATGATAACTTTATACCCAAATAAATAATCTAACTCCACCACATTAGTTAAAACTCCATAAAATTAACATCACTCCCGTCGTACTCCACGAAACATAAATGCCACTATTTTGAGTAATTCGATGATCGTGTGATCTTTAGTGTGAAAACGAACTCCATTTACAATACATCCTGTATATGTGTGAATTCGAGCATCTGGTCCACATGCCAATGAATATAGTTCATTTGAGACTTGATTAATTACTTAAAAGATGAATATCTCGCATCTTTAATAATTGAAATTTATTAGAAGTATTGTTAAAAGATAAACTTTATCATTATGAAACATAAAATTTATAATTAATAACTTACATGATCTTTAAACCACTTTGGAAAAGACTTTTCTTGTTCCAACTCTAAATTTGAAGCACATGTCTTTTGTAACTCATCGAGTGCTGTATATGTGCATTGTTTGAAAAGAATGTAAATAAGGTGTTCTAAGTACACATAAACTCTAACATATCACAAATATTTGAAGCGAAAAGAGATTTGTACAAGGTCGAGTAAACTTACTCTAAATAAGGTTGTAGCTCATGACAATTATTTATGACATACCAATGTGCCTTTTCCAGTTCTTCTTTGAGAGTTGCACTAATTGTCTACCACCTATTGGTCGTGCTTGTTGTGAGAAAATAGGTAAATGGCCATCATTCCTTTCAACTCGAGAGAAGCGTGTTTCAATACCACGAAGGTACATTGAACAGAAAGTTAAAGCTTCATTTACGATTAATGTGACAATGGAACCTTAGTCTAGCTTTATTTCTCACATATTTTTTAATGTACCTAGGTTCCTAAGTAAAAGCGAATAGTATCAAAAAATTAATTTTTTTGTCATGTGGTAACATGAAACAAATTCCCTTATTTTTGATAAATTTGAATCTTATGTGACATACCTCTCGAATGGATACATCCAGAGTAACTTCTTGGTCGGCAAGCAGCTTCACGAGGCAAATGCACTACGAGTGGATCATAATATCAAAGAAATTTGGAGAAATATCCTTTCAAGTTTACACAATATAATTACAATTCCTTCCTCAAGTCTTTCTAAGTCAGTGACATACAATGTCTTAGCACATAACTTTTGAAAGAATCAGGATAATTCAACCAATGCATCACACACATCCTTATTTAAATAAGGGCGAATACGAACGAGGGAGAGTCGTTGAAGTAAGAACCATGATAATCATGGGATTTAACCTGAAATCTTTCCCGTCACTAATGTTTACATTTCTTGATATGTTTCTTTGCATAACCATCGGGGAAACTTAGCGATTTAAGAAATTTACAAACTCCCTTCTCTCTTCCAAGGTCAATGTATAACGCCATGAGGTTTTAATAGCCTTCCGCACCAGGTTGAAGATGTAACTCATTCCTTATCTTCATGTTCTTAAGTCCAAGCGAGCTTTTTCGGTATCTTGGTGCTTCCCAACAATATTTAATAAGGTATTCACCACACTTTCACAAACATTTTTCTCAACATGCATCACATCAATATTATGTCTCATCTTAAGTTGTGACCAGTACTCTAACTCAAAAAAAATACTCTTTCTTGTCCAATTCAATTCTTGGGGCCTCGTTTCGTTTCTGTTTGTGTATTATTGATATGCTTACTGGTCTCTGATCCACAAACGTGAGACAATTGCTCCAAATGTCATCACCCGGATAGTATCTTTGGTGGTGAAATTCGATCGTCGAGGCTTACCATCATGTTGGCGATTCCTTCTCGATTGTGATTAAGAGGTAGAATTTCCTATGACCCATATAACATATTTTAGCCCCACGATGCCTTGTGATGATGTGTCTTCATTACAAGTAGGACATCTTGTACCCCTTTGTGCTCCAGCCAGACAAGCTTCCATAAGCAGGAAAGTCATGTATAGTCCATAGTGAGTGACATGCATGCGAAAATAATCTCCATGACATGTCAAACGTATGGATACATCATGCCATAACTCTTTAAGCTCATCTCTATCAAAGGCGCAAGTATATGTCCATATCACCTGGGCTTGTAGCGGGAATAAGTAATGACATCATGAAAAAGCTTTCTTCATACACTTCCATGGTGGCATATTGTATGGCACCCGAAGGCAATGAGCCCGCAATTTATGGTGTACTCATAGTACCAAATGGATTGAAACCATCAGTTGCAAGAGCCAACCACACATTTCTAGCATCCTGAGCAAACCAAGGATATTGATTATCAAAATCCTTCCATACTTCCGAATCTGCCGGATGCCTTAATACCCCATCTTCATGTAGTCTTTTTCCTTATGCCATCGTATCAGGCGATGTATGTCTTGACATTAACAATCTTTGTAGCCTTGGCATTAATGGAAAATGTCGTAACACTTTTGAGGAATCTTTCATACATATCTTGGCTCACCACACACGGGGATAAATTTATAGGCTTCTCATTCTCTTTCCAAAATAATGCACAATCATACTTGCATGCATGAATTGAATCATATCCTAAACCAAAATCACGTAACATCTTCTTCACGTCATAATGTGAATTTGGAATACTTGTGCCATTTGGAAAAGCATCAAGTAATAATTCGAGCAACATGTCAAATGACTTATTGCTCCATCCCGTTGACACCTTTATATGCATCGACTTCTGAGAAAGTCGATGTTGAGAACTTAGTCTGACACGGATACAAAGCTTTATGAGCTTCACTCAGACAAATTATCAATATTCTTCTCATTTCTACCCATTTCATGACTAGTATATTCATTTGAGTCAGCTTCTTTGTTAATTGGAGCATGCATATCATTTAGTGCAGCAATAATGTCATCATATCAACGAGTTGTCATCCCACCGACGCAGTTTTCATTCTTGCACACCCCATCCTACATCCTTAGGCATACTAGTTTGAGGCAGTGAAACACCTCGATATTTTCACCATGATGTATCCATTTATTATAGTTGCGAAAACCCGTATCTAATTAGGTGTTGTTGATTGTGACCAAATCATGGAATCTTACATTTGAACATTGTCTACATAGGCTGACGTGTTTATTATCCACTTTCGTAAGTGTTGCCTTCTTTGCTTGAATAAATGTTCTCACACCTTGACAAATTCATTACATAATTACATTTTGAAGTTGCATCCAACTCCTATTCACTTCTTAGATCGACGTCTGATGATGTATAGGCACTAAAAAAATTTAGACATAACCACACATATGTTATGTATGTATTTATAAATTAGATGTGAAGTAAAGAAATGAGATAAATTAGATGGAAATAATGTTTATAGTCTTGCTATGGTATGACCATACTCACACATTTAATCTTAAGGAACTTGTTGTTGATGCCTGTTGGTACATAATAGAAAAAAATTATGAAATGGGCAATGTTTAACTTCTCATAAGCAAATTCCTATTTTTCACATTTTGTAATCCTATTCATTAGTGAGTTGGTTAAGTATATGCACTAAAAACAATATCCTATGTGGCATTAGATCTTTAAGTTATGATCTGCCAATAAATAGCATGATAAAGACTCAAGATGATATCAATTCGAGAAATTATTAAATAGGACAAATCCAAGAACAATTAATTTAAAAATAAATAAGTGAAAGGAAAAATCAATAGAAAGCTCGAGTTATCATCTAATAATGTAAGTGTTATAATGCCAATGCTCAATTAAATAACAACCAAACAAGAAATGACAAACGTATAAGTTCATTAATTATAATATAATCACCGCACAAGACGATATTAAGGTCCTATTATTTATAACATTAAATGAAGGAAAATACATATTCTTACTCTCATTCCATTAATGTTTGTAAGTATTTTTTTTCTATACTTATGACAAATTAATGTAAAATTATCAAGAATTTTTTTTAAAACTTATATAAACATATTATATCAAACTTCCACAAGCAAACTACATTGAATGTTGATGTAGTACTTTTGCCTCTAAAATCTTATTATTATGAGATTTATATATATATATTAGAATAAAAAAATAAGTTTAGAAATCTTAAGATTCAATAATCCCACATTATTCATTATATATTCAAATACAAGAAGAAATAGAGTTCAAACAATTACTAACCTTAATGGAGAATGAAAGACCCATTTGCTCAATAACACTACTCAACAAGTCTCTGAGACAACTACACAACAAATAGAGGGCTATTAGTTACAAGATCAAGAAAGTAGCAATTATAATATTAATATTTGAGATAAAGAATAAATCAAAATCACAATTCATGAGATGAGTAAAAAACTTTGAACGCTCATAACAAAGATTGTTATTTTAAGTATTGAAATTTTTGTAATAGAAGAGAGAATGATAAAAATTATTATGTTGTAGTCTTTGAAGTAGTTATATTTTTTCCACTAACAAAAAGAGGTGAATTTATTCCATCATTTTTTCTTTAGTGTCAACAATCTAAAAAATCACGGGAATTTTTTATATATATATATATATATATATATATATATATATATATATATATATATATATATATATATATATATATATATATATATATATATATATATATATATAACAATTAATTTATTCCATCATTTTTCTTTAGTGTCAATAATCTAAAATCCACGGGGTACTTATATATATATCATCCACGACTCATCTTAAATTTTTGAAGGTTTCTTATCCTCCCATGTTTTTAAAAAAAGACTATCATCCCATAATTCATAATGAAAAAAACTATCACCCACTTTTCATAATGAAGTGAAGATTAAAACTTTTCTTTTTCATATTTTTATGTTATTATGAATAAAACTTTCTAGGCAATTAAGGCGTCTCTTCATTTACAATATAAAAATGTTAAGATAAATCAAACTTTCACAATTTTCATTTAAAGATTGTCAACTTTAGTCTTCCTAAACTTCAATTTTTATCAAGATTATATTGTGTGTGTGTGTGTGTATATATATATATATATATATATATATATATATATATATATATATATATATATATATATATAAATTAGTAATTAATTTCCTTAATCTCTATTAGCTCTGATTCTTCAAAGTTCAATTTCAAAATCTTATACATCAATACAAATTATCAATCATTATCTTTATTACTTTTATTTAATTTTGTCTCATTCTTTTCTAAGTATGTCAAAATCTGTGAATGTGATAAATTCATTTTTATTCATCACCCAGTGTTCAAATTAAATGAAAACCCACTACATCTTGTCAACAATTGGTATCTCTCAAAAAGTCAACATTTATAAAAAATTTCAATAACACTCAAATGAAACTTCATGTTCCACCAGCAGCCATCCTACCTATATAAAAATTCTCCTTGTATGGTTTAACAAAATATCTCCATCCTCCTACCTTTAGGAAAGTTCTCTTAAATACAACCACTTAACATATGTTATTCTATAAATTTATAAATAAATGACATATTTAAATAATACTTTTCACAATAAATCAATACATTATAGTATACTCAAATCACTAATGTCCTATTTTCTACATTTTATATGAAACGTAAATAATTGAATTAGTATAACAAATCCATATAATATAATTTATTAGCATATAGATAAAAACAAAATTAACATAAAAGAGAAAAAAATCCCTTCATGATATACATTTCCAAATTACTATATTTAATTTTCTAAAACTATAAAAATAAAAATGAAATATAAACATGATCTAAAAATATAGCGGAAACACTAATATATATATATATATATATATATATATATATATATATATATATATATATATATATATATATATATATATATGACGGAAAATTTTATTTTCTACTTTTTAAGAGTGTAGGATAATAAAAAATAATTTACCAACTATTAAAGTGAAAATTTTGAAAAACATCTTCTTTTCAAATTTTAAGCATAGAAAACTAGACTATTAAAAAGCAAAAAAGTTAAAAAGCCTTTAAAAGGGCAATCTCTTAAAGAAAACTTCAAAGATTACCTCTTTTGTCTGATTCAAGCTAGTGAAACAAAAAAAAGATTCAATATTTTATCAAAAACAAAAATAAGAAGATTCAATAAAATATTTTTCAACACTTACCTCTCTCTTCACTTGAAAGTATTCAATCCTTGATGTTTGTGGCAAAAGTTTCATAGTAAATGGAAATGGAACGAAGAATTAAGAGAGGAAAATGAAATGTTCGGATAAGTAGCATTTTGGTGTGAGTTGTTTCGATAATGGTACCGTTAATTTGGGTAAGAACGTGTTTGGATGGATGAAGAATTTTGGTGGTGAGGTCTCAGCAGTGGTGTCGATGCAATTTAGGTGGGGGAAGCTGTAGATGCGTAAAGATGAAGAACACTTGGTAAGCCTCAAAAACTATGATGACTTAGTGTTTTTATTTATTTTCTATCTACGGATTCTCTCATTTTAATTTTCTATCACAAGTGTTATCATTTCTCTATGGGTCACTCTCATCTAGGCTAGCGGGCTCCTCTCAATATTTATATAATTTTGTGGAAATAAGGAAGGTTCTAATTTTTTTTTAGTTGTGTTTGACTTTAAAGTTGCATCAATTTAAGATTTTAATTATTTTATTTTGATAATATATAGTGTTTATTTTTTATTTGGTTGAAAAATGTGGCAACAAAAAAAAAAAAAAATAAAGTCTATTTTAAAAGTGAATATATAAAACAAATGATAAAAGTTTACAATTAAAAATATATGTCACTAATTAAAGAATATACATATCATATATATATATATATATATATATATATATATATATATATATATATATATATATATATATATATATATATATATATATTTATGACTTAAAAAATCGAATCACCTTCTTTGTTTTATGAAATATACCCTACATATGTTTGGAATTACTTTTAAGCATTTATCGTAGTTTAAGTCAAAAATAAGAAAGTTAAAGAATTTATTTTATTTTTTAAAATAAAGGTTAATTGAGTTTAATATGACAAAAATAATCCCTTTATTTGACTGTTTGTAGTAATTTAGAGGGTCCGTTATTATTGTCAGCCCAAAATAGAATTCATGCTTGGAGTAAATGCGCTGAAAATCTTGGTATAAGACCGGTCTGACTACTCGTGGACAGATTCTCTTGAGTATCGAGAACACACAAGTTCAATTATTATGTTTTCTCAAGTTATTTCTGAATCACGAGATTCGTGAAAATCTGTGGCTGCCCGATCCACAGGGGTCGGGTTGTTCTCGTCGACCGCGAAATCTGAGTGGAGGTGGTTGCAGACGCTGCACCATCGGGCGAGTCTCGCGCTTTGTACGGGAGCTGCGAAATCTGAATCTTGTGTAGCGCCGTTTACGCGTAAACCGATCCAGTATATGCAATGTTTCAATACGACACTTGGGCCGTAAGCGATGCCGATGTACATACCCGACTGCTTGACAACTATATGCCACGATGATTCTGAGGTTAATATTTTCTTCTTTATGATACGTATATTAAACTTAAAAATTACAGCCACATGTACATCCACCAAGCCACATCAGGCTTTCTCTTCAAAATAAAATCTCTAGGATAGTCGTCTCTCGCACGCTCCCTACGTAAAATAAAGGGGTCCACGATGGGGTGAGCTAAAGCTGAGTAGAATCACCTAAGTGGGGTACTCACCCACTGAGTGCGGTGCAATGTTCAAAGCCAAACACACATTCAAGCAAATGCAGATCTACTTGAATGTCACATGACAAACTCAGGATCCAGGTCCTCCAGGCTCTCTCACACTCTTACAAGCCTTGTATGAGAATTATTATTTTATTAGTGGGGCGACCACTCAGGTGAGATATATATATCAGATTGGGCCGCTCAGACGATTGATATATATTATTTGTTTAATGGACTACCCTCGGAGTGAATATATATATCAATGGGCGCTCAGACGGTTGATATATTATTTGGTTAATGGACTACCCTCTAGATGCAGACTATATATCAATGCAGACCTTTCAGAAATGGTGATATATTATTTAGTTTGGACTACCCTCCGATAATTGACATTTTAGACTACCCTCGTTTGGTTTCTCTAGACTCATCTCATGCACTAACTCCCATATTCCTAGGATGTTAGTGCGTATGGAATACATGTATACCGATTACATCTGATCTATAGCCAACGTCTTAATATATAACATGAATATATTTACATAAGGTAAATCATACAACATGTTATGAAATTATCATTTCAAACACAAAGTGACTCACTTGGGCTAATGATGAAACCTGGCTTGGTCGATTAGTGCCAACAAGCGTGAGACCCAAGAAAATGTATTTGCAGGAAGGATAAAAGGTAATTTAGGTCAAATCCGAGATTTTTCTAGATCTCAGATAGCGAACGGACTTCTCCGTTGAAATGAATCCTCGCGAAACCTTATCGCGTCGAATTTCGTTGGATTAGAAGGTAATTAGGGATTCGTTTTTCGGCGTGGGGTGTCGGATGACCATAGCAAGATAAGAAGGATGCCACGCAGCGCCACGAAGTGTGTGACACTTGGCATCGAAAAGTGACTCACAATGAGCCATGTGTGGGAAAGGGATCACATAATTCGCATTGGTAGTATGGAGTATGTGTCGTAAAGGGCGAATTATGAAATAAAATAAAGAGGGAAAAGATTATTACTCATTTGGCTTGAGAGGTGAGGAGAATTTCCTCATGTTGACCCATCTCGGTCAATTCTCAGGGAGAAGAAAGGCAAAGAGAAATGAAAATGGGGAGAAAATGAAAGAGAAAAAGAAGAAATGAGAAGAAACAAAAGCAAAGGGAAACGTGGGGAGGAAGAAAGAAAAGATCAGGGAGGTCTTGGATCTCATTTTAAGAGAGAGAGTCTTCCTTCTCTCTAGGTTTGTGGCCGTCAGAAGCCAGTGGGATTCTTTAGCGATAAGAAGAAGAGTTGTTCTGAAGAGGGACAACGTGTGGACTCAGGTTTAGGGAGTTTCTCTGAGGCACTGGGAAAGGTGAGGGGTTTTCTCCTACTTGCTTTACTTTTGGGCAGGGTGCCATTGTAATGGATAGGGATTTGTTAGGGGAGGGCTGGATGGCGTGGTTTAGTTCGGCTTTTGGACCGGAGTTAAAAATCCCTAGAGTGTTTGGACAGTCCACGGACTGTTTGTGTGATTCTTGAATCATTATTGGTGTTGTGTTATTGCCGTGAGAGAAAATAACATGTTTATGTGAAATTATTGGGATGTTCCAGACGAACCGCCGGGACAATGCTGCCTTAGCCCATGTGAGCTAAGTTTATGTTATTATTGTAAAATGATATCTTATGATGTATGGATTAATTATGTTAATATATCATAAATGAACACTTATATGCTTGCATATATACTGTACTGATGATATCTCATATGTGTTGGATCTTGTGCCGTGCGTTACTGCCCAGGTGAGGGAGTAATCAGTGGAAATTCCGCTGGAAGCGCAGCTCACCGTCGTGGGGTATTTTTTAGGTACCGAGGCGGCGGCAGGGATGGGCAGCTTAGGGCCTTAGAGGCGAAGAAATGGTAATCATTTTCGTCTTTGTATTTATTTTTGTTAACACCAAAGTGCGGGCAGAGACCCGGAGTTTTGTATAAATTAGTCGCTCTGATTGTAATAAATAATTTTTATTATAAAATGTACATTTTATGAGTAGGATGTGTGAGCCCCAGTGGCCATTTTGCACATGTACGTCTTTATATGGCGTAGGGCAGTGAATTTCCGTGAGGTTGACGGGTTGTCAACGGGCCAGCGAGATTGGGCGTCGCGTGGCTTGGCCCACCAGTAATATATTTATGGGAGCATTTATTTGAGAATAATTGAAACCCTGGATTTCTATTCAGAAAATCCTGACTCAGCGGTTCGAGCATTGAACAGAAATCATGACCATTCAGACCCATTTTATATGGCTCATGATTTAATACATAGTTAAGCAACCGCTCCCCAGCTTGACCACTACAGTTTATGGAGGTTCGCATTTGTCCTAATAGCTAAATGAGGGAGAAAATCCCTACCTCGAGGAGTTTGAAGAAACTCTAGATCGTCATGTGTAACTGCCCGCGTAGAACATTTTCCCTTCTTGTCCCTAAGCACGCCGGCGGTCGGATCTTGTGTATTTCAGGAGAAGCCCTCTCTCTCTCAGAATCCCTCTCCACACGAGAAGGAGTCACTGCATCTCAATCCTGGTTCTCCCGTTTGCTGCTTTGGTTGATTTAAGAAGAAGCACTATTGGCTAATTTGGCTTTTAGTGACTTAAAATCGATTAATTCATAACTATGGGTTTGACGTTCGGTATCTGTGTCAGTTTTTATCGTTTCTACCTATATCACATATGGTCTTGTGAGTCACGTCTTGTTGTCTTATTTAAGTGGCATCGAAAATCGATTCTGTGGACGTCTCAAACGATGCCGACTCATTGTCTCAACAAATTCTTGAATTTTACGTCTTAGCGTTTCGAGGCGGTCAGCGGTCTTGTCAGTTTAAATGCGTCGGTCGAAATTGATTACGAACTAGCGGTAATTATAATTTTGTAATCAATTACGATTTTCAACATTCGAAATTGAATTTACCGATTAACTACGTTATATAAAGCGATTTAAATAAATTAGATTATCGTAATGTGGCGGCGTGCGTATCTGTGTGTATTTCATCGTGCGTGTGTCGTTTAAATTTTAAGCGGTAGCTGCGTGCGGCCCCGTGCACTGCGCGAAGGGATAAGTGGCGCGTCGTGTCGCAGCGTTCGTGTACTCGCCATCGCAGTGCCTCCACATTAATACCTGAGAGTTGTTTATAGTTTGAGAAGTAGCCAAAGTAACATAAGCGTGTAAGTTATAGGAAGCTTCCCTAGGTGCTTCTTCTCATCCACTCCCAAAAAGAAGAGATGTATGGGAATCCTATGTTGTGTTCCATGTGATGCTATAATTGCTGACAGCTAAAATTCTCTTATGCCCATGTCTCCACGTGTCATTAAATCAACGGTTATACACTAATAGAATCATGGTCCCACCATCCCATGGTGACGTGGATAGAATCATATCCACTCACCATTATAATGGTGTGACGTGTCTGAACACATAAATACAGCAACATATTAACATATCCCAAAGGGATCATCATGGGACCCACATTTTAAAGATGTATATATATATATATATATATATATATATATATATATATATATATATATATACTATATATATATATATATATATATATATATATATATATATATTTGAACTAAGAGCATTCAGTTAGTTTCTATCAATTATAATTTTTCTCTGGTTATTTAATATAAATTTTAGCTTTTAATTTGCTTTTTTTGTAAGTTTATCGTCGACTCATTGTTACAACGTATTATTATACCGTTTTAATATAACACCTGATTTTTTGTCGTTTTATTGAATGATTGAATAGAGAATTATATTCGTCGATTATATGAAGATGAATCAATCGTTAATATCTACAATTAGAATTATAGGTATTCAAAATTATTATAAGATTATTAAATATATAAGTTTTGAATCGATTCATTATACTATTAATATAAATATTACGTCATTATCTAAAGTTTTTAATAAATTTGATTATATATTTTTATCGAATGTATTATTGATTTGAATAAATAAGAGTATCTTTTTAAAAAAAAATTGTCTTCAACATGTCTTTGATGAAAACCAAACACTCCTCTAGTTTGATTTAAATTTAGGAGACATTTGAAGGGCGTGTTTGTGTGGCATGAGCGTATTGTGGTTGATTTAAGTATACGTAATGTAAAGGCCAGAAATTGATTTAAGAAAATCGTAATAGTAATTTAGATTAAAAATCCATTAAATTATTCTCTAGATCTCGGATGATGAAGCGGTTGCGGGTTGGAATCGTCTGTGAAATCTAGCTATTAGTACATAAAATTTAGGTCGAGTCAGATAGTCGGGTTGACAACGTTTCGGCGCTCCTTGTTCATCTTGTCGCTACCGTCTGGCGAAAAATCGCATGTAACATATCTGCTAGGTAATACTTGTGAGATGGCGTGAAGTAGAAGTGATGAAAATGGGCCGGAGTTGAAATAGTCTTAGAATGTCAAAACTAATTAAATGAGCGTAATTGTTATTTTGAATTTGTTTTTAAATGAACTAAATGCCAAAATGCCGAATAATGTCATCTTCTCAAATAGAAAGAGACCAGCGTGAGAGGGGTGGACGAGTGAAGCTCGATTTAACCACAGTAGAAGAGAGTCTTCCTTCTCTACAAATACGAGGCGATCGGCCAGGTCGTCTCAGGACAAGAAGGAGAAGCGCTCTGCGAGGAGAAGGGAGCTTGGCGTGGGTTACGAATTTAGGAGTTTCCTCAGGCGCTCAGCGAGAGGTAGGGGTTTTACATACTTGAGTTTTATTAACGATTCAGTACCATGTAAATGTTTCGGTTGATTGAGGCCTTGAACGGCCGTTTGATCGGTCCCATACCTTGGGACCGAATTGATATGAATTTTTGAAATCCAAATGTAACAACCGTGACTGCCATGGCTGATTTGGGGTGGTTGAATGTTGTGTTTTTGTGATAAATCATGGATTGATTTGGATGAGGCCGGAAATGGCGGAGTGAAATCTGGAGTTCTGAAGTGAACCAATGAATAGTGTGTGTTTGAGCTTAAGTATTAAAACCTAGAGTTTTTTGGCTGTTCTTTAAGGAATAGTGACACGAAAATATATTTTGTGTAGAATATGTGTTTGATTGAGTGATTCGGGTGGAGTCTTCGCGTATGATCGTGTGAGGGCTAATTTTTGACATATGAATTGAGTTATTACATGACGATTGTGTGATTGGAGTATTATGTGGATATGTGTATGTTTACATATTTGCATGATTAGGCTGTATTGGAATTGGCGTACATTACATTCGTATCTTATTTGAAACATCTGAAGCCCATAGGAGTTAGTGCGTAAAGATGATCTAGAAGAAAATGGTTTTGGAGGTGTCCCCAAAAATGTTAATTATCGGAGGGTAGTCAAACTAAAAGTATCGATCGTCGGGGCGATTGATATTCATCGGTAGTCCGCAAAGCAAATAATATATCAATCGTCGAATGACCCGGTCGATATATATATTCATGAAGGGTTGTCCTGAACTAATAAAACAATAATTCTCATACGAGGCTTAGGCGAGTGTGGAAGCCGATGAGGGCTTCGGGATACGAGTTGAGTCGTAGGCGTTCAGTAGGATCGTGCGTTTACAGCGAATGTGTTTATTTTGGAACATTGTTGCCTTAGGTGGAAGTGGCCAGCCCAGGGCGATTACGCTCGCGACGTTAATTTCTTTTTAATAGAGGACCATTTTCTGGTCTGAGGGGGCGTGCGAGGAACGGCTGTCTAGAGACCGAGGATTAAGCCGGGTTGTGGCTTTTGATGTATACATACATGTGTTAAACACGAAGTTTAATGTATGTATTGTATAAAGTAAATATTTGAACTCTTAGAACTGTGGATATAATTAGGATTCATGATTGGTATGTTTTTATGGATCTTTGTAGCATGAAATTTTACGAAGAGGCGTTTTATCAATATTTGTATCATTGTGATTAGATTGGGCTAGCTTTGGAGCAGGTTTAGAAATCTGGGTTTTTTATTGAGTAGAGTTCCCATACAAAGGAGATTAGCTAGATTTTAAAGTGGTGTCGGGTAACCCGACATCCACTTGTGTTATGAGGTTGACGGTGAGTCGGCCAGGAACCACACGAAAAATGGGGCGTCTCACATAAAGACAAGACATTTGAGATAGAATGATGGGAAAATGTTTTTTTTATTTATTATTTATTCCGATGGGATATTTGTGATTGATATATAGCGGTCGGACAAAGTTTTGATTTTATACATTGACTATATATGACATTGATAAAAGAATCATTGAATTTTTTTTAATTTCAAAATCTTAACATATATAAAATAATTATTTTTCCAAGAAAGTAGGTGGTGTTTGTTTTTATAATCTTTGAATAGAACTTTTTTGACTTAATCTTTGAATAGTGTAATAGCGATAAGTGTTAAGTTGTTGTTTTTAACATTAGGTAGTAATTAGGGATAGCGGCAGACGAATTATTTTGGGTTCAGATCACTGCCTCGTTCTTAATGACATGTTTAATTTAATTTAATCCGATTTTCCCAAGGGTTTGGGTTTGTACCACCTCCAAATTCGAGATGGGTTGGTATTGTTCTTCTGTAAAAATCAGAAAATTATAAATTTTCAAAAATGACAAAAATGTTAATAAAAATAATAAATTATGCATGTAAGGGTTCGAGAGCTGAAAATTCTAGATCTCGGATAGCGAAGCGGTTTGCCCGATTAAATTCGTCTCGCGAAATGCAGTGACAGAGAAAAAGTTCGTCGATTAAGAATGGCCAATTTTCGTTTTACAGAGTGATAAGTTATCGATGGCTAGGGGCGAGATTTTCACGAAAATCTCAGTCAGAAATTGTTTGGCCTAAAGTTCATTTAAAATAAGTGGTGAAAGAAATAAGTGTTTCGAGGCGACAATCGGAATGAAGCGATATGAGCGTGTATCAGAAAATAATAATAATAAGTCACTTACGTTATATTTTAAAAATAATTTTTATTATTTATTTTTATACTTTAATATAAATAATAATTATTATTATAAGGTTTTTAATAATAATTTATAAAAATTCATAATATTTTTTAATTTTTATGAAAAATATTAATTTTAATATAATAAAAATAAATAAAAAATATAAAATTAAAATTAAAAAATAAAAACAAAAATAAAATGTGCTTGAGGCGAGTTTGGGAATTTTCCCATGTCGCCCCCTGCACAATTTAATTTTTAAATGAGACAGGATTTGAGAATTGAAAAAAATAAGCAGGTCGAGGATGAGATCTTGCCAAAGTCCAGCCTTGCATAAAGTTGTCGCCTTAATAGTGTATATTGCTAACTCTTGCTTCTTGTTGAATGATGATTGAGTTTTTCTTATTTTGTGGAAAATGACTTTTACGAATAGAAAAGCGAATATTACCGTTTTTACGTCGGAAGCTTTTAAAAATTTTTATTAATAGTTCTTGAAATTAAAAAAAACATTAATCTTGAAAGCTATTTAAATTAAACATTAAATTCAAAAAAATAAGCATTCTTACAAGTTATAAAATTATATTTGTTGTAATAGGTTTAAAGTTCTAAGAATTAATTTTATAAAAATAAATTATAAATTTAAAGAGAGCAAAGATTATGTCTTCAAATAATAATTATTAGAGATTATTTAATCCATAACCTCCATATAAAATACAGTTTTGTCTATTAATGTAGCAATTAGCATTATTAAATCTTCCACAGAGCATCAAGCTTCCACTTTATTAATTTTTCTCCAACTCTCTCATTGGTCATCACTGATCTTCCACTTCAATCACATCTCAGTTTGCTACATTCCACTTTTTACCGAATACTTTCACCAAAAAAAAAAAATAATTTTACCAACTACAAAAGGGTGGGGCATTCTAGGTAAGGCTCATGCTGAGAAATTATGATACTGACAAATTTAGAGTTGGACTTTGAAGAAAATGATTACCTGAGAGTTGTTTATAGTTTGAGAAATAGCCAAAGTAACATAAGCGTGTAAGTTCTAGGAAGCTTCCCTAGGTGCTTCTTCTCATCCACTCCCAAAAACAGAACGTTTACTTTGAAGCTTCAAACCCTTATACATTATTCAAAGCAAAAAAAAAACACGTACCAGAAAAGCAGAGTGACTCTTGGTTCTTCTTCTAAATGGAGAGATTGAGAAAAAGAAGGAGCAGAGTTCGTACGGAGGCCAAAGGCAGCAGTCAAGCAACCATCTTTCCTTAGAAATCTCAAATCTCTGTAACACAAATTTCAAGAAATCAGCAATAATAGCATATAAGAGAGGGAAAGATAAGGCAGGACTTTCCGGGAATATTTGCACATAGGATGATACTAGGGATGTGGAGGAGGAAGCGATTGAGAAGCTATTGGAGCATTTTGCTTGAATCAACTGCTGGTTTTTCTTGAGGAAGGCAGTGGTAAAGAAGTACCCGTACGCTTTCATTGTGGCGTCCGGAGGGCTCACGCTGATGCCGACCTGAGGGAGGGACTTTGACTGCAGAAAGCTTAACCTCGGTGTTGCTCACTAATCTGCTGGGAGATCTTGGTGTGTATAGAAATCAGGGTGCTGGGAGCTATGGATGAGAAGCACTAATTTTCACTTTCAGGTATGACTGCCATGGATCTCCCTTGCTCTTCTTGGTTTTTTTTCTTTTCTTTTTTTTTCTCTCTCTTGAATCTGTATTCATTATTATGATATGGATTACTTGAATGATTCATGGATGGATTCATCTGGGATCAGTTTCATTTTTGGTAGTTTGGTTACGTTTTTGTTGATATGCTTGTTTCACTTAATTTCATATGTTCTAATCTCAGCCCTTGATTGAAACATATTGAAACAGGTTTTTATTGGGTTTATTTTGTTTCACTTTCATCCGTCTGTTTGTGCATCTCCATTAGAGAATGCAGGCAGAGTTATGTTAAGCTTATAGCTAACTTTGAAGGAAGGATAGAATATAGTTTCTGAAGCTCTAAAGCCTTCTAAAACTGGGTTCAGAGGTACAATTGGGAGTTGGGAGTTTCTCTTCAATGGAACTATTGAAGGATGTGCCTTTCTAATCTAAGGAATTTCTCTATCTTAATTAGTCCATTCCCCTTTATGATCAGAACTTTTGCACGAGGTTCAAAGATTAATGTTCAGAACTGTAACTAGGTATTGGGGATGCATGCTTCATCATCATGGAATGGAATGCAAAATTAAGATATATATATATGCTATACATATATGGTAAGCTAAGAATAGAGGAGGTTTGGTTTTTAATTCTTATAGCAGGGCAACTGTTAAGACGCTTGTAAGGACATCCATTAATGCAGCCTTTCGGCAAGTTCAAGGAAGCTAAGTTAGTTTAGGTCTAAGGCTTCCAAAAACAAAGGGTGTAGTGTGGGGCAGAACACTGAAGGCAAGCCTCAGTAGGGTGGGTCGCCATATAGGGCACTAGGTGAAGTCAGGTATATTGGATATAATTTTTTTCCTTTGACATCATTATTTTTTTACTTACATCGATCAATTTTGATAAAACTATTAAATCTCTTAGTGTTTGTGTTTTTAAATACACCACAAACTCTTTGTACCTTAGAAATATTTTTCTTATGGTTGTTGAAGTGAGCCTTACTCTAAAAGGTTTTTTTAGCATGAACGGTCTATCCTCTTTGAGAACTACCCATAAACACTTTTCATGTGTTTCTACCTTTCTAAGTGACCATAAGTAATGGTTATTAGCATGTTCCTGAACTTACCAAACTCTAATGCTATCAACATGTCAAGTTCATGTAACCATTTTTCATATTTGTTGTCATTCATTTTCCCTATTTAATTTCATGAATATAGGATTCCTTAGTTAATGATGCATTTCTTGTCAGCATATAAATATATAGAGTTTTGGCATGTTAAATTCATATAAGCATAAATCGTTTTTGTTTGGTAATTAGAATATTTTTTTAAATCGTGCCTTTAAACGAAACTCTTCTTCCTTAGCAAAAATTGAATGGATTGGATCTAATGATTTGATCATGGAAAGCAATTATATATCTGCTTTTGAACTTTTAAGCGATTTTTCCAAGGATTTAAAAAAAAAAATTATTACGACATATTCTAAATGATCACATTCATTGGAGAAAGTGATCGTAAATTTTTGAGGTTTGGGTTATTGTATTTTTCTTGCCCATCCTTCCATAATGGTTGTTTGAATGAATATCCTTTCAACAACTCTTGCTTCCTTGTTGTGTATGAAGGTGTTACATGAAGTTTGATTGTTCAATTTGGTCAATTGACCCTCTTATTAGATTGACAATTTATGAATCAGAGATAGCTTTAAGTGATGCAAAGATGAGTTGCCTAAAATTTATGGAGATAGGGCATTGCCTATTTATGAAAGATGGTTTTGTAGTCCCTTTTCAAGAAATGTAACTTGCCGAAGAACTTAGTTATTTTTATTTTAATTTCTTCTTAACAAAAAGATGGATCTTTAGAGCCATACTAGTGGAAAAGTAAGATTTGGAAAGCTTTTAAAATGTGTCTTATTTCGATCATAAGATTACAATTCTGCCAGATTTGAGGTCTCTCTCAGTGGGATTGGTCGAGTCAGCTTTGCCAAGTAGCCAGATGACGCTAGATTTGAAACTGACCAGAGGTAATATTGTCACCACTACTTTACGTATTTGATTCATTCGTGTCCTGATTTCTTTAGTAGAGGCTTATGATTTTGGATTATAATGTTTGACAATATGATTATACTGCAAAATTCATCTTTACTGCGGTTGATTGCTCTTAACCAACTTGGTATAAGGGATCGAATTATTTTATTGTAATTATTGCAATTGTCTGATGATGCACGTATCTGTGTAGTTTGGTTGGCTGCAAAAATTTTTAAGGATTTCAATAGAATGCGGAGTTATGTGCATGCGAGAGGGTGGGAAAAATATATCTTGTGAATGGTCTTAAGATTATAGTTAATTATACCCATTGGCTTGGGGACATAAAGGAAGTGTGTGAATAATGTTCGCTTTTAGGATAAAAATATTTTGAAATTTTTGCATACATTGTAAAAACAAAAAAATAAAAAATAGCTGAGAAAGCAGTCCCTTTAATCTGTTAATTCTCATATTCAAGGACAATAGATTCCTCAATGGATTTCAAATGAACATATGATATTGTAGCAAAAGCAAGTTTACCGATATAGTATGGCCTTTAGATATTTTAAGAATAACTTTGAAAGAAAGTTGTTTTTTTGTGTGTTGTCTTTGTTGCATGTTGTGGTTTGAGGAAGTTATGTAACTGTTATGGAAAAACTGTCTCATATGTGAGAAGCTAAATATAATTAAAAGTTTGATTAGCGACACCTTAAAGTGCTTTCTAATGATGTCATGGACCTTATTATTTGAATGCAATATCGTTTTTCTTGTCAACAAAAAAGTATGGGGTTCCATTAAAGTATAAGTTTGATTACTTTACAAGTACATCAGCGAGGACATAAGCAGAGTTTAGTAGTTGGAAGGCTAGACATAATGAACATGTGATATTGTAGCGAGAAAGCAAGTACAATGGCATTAGGTTTCAAACAATGTTCGATTGTGTGTTGATGGTTTCTGAATTTTCTTCTTGGATGCCCGATCGATCACTTTAATTGTTGTTACGTCTGCTATATACCTTCTTATTTGTTTATTACAATAAAAATAAGTTGAATCCTTAGTCTTTAGTATGAAGTACATATAGTTATGTTAGAAAAGTTGTTACTTTATCAATAAATTTTATGGTCAAGGCCTTTAAATTACAAATACGGTATGGCCTTAAGCTATTTTAAGGATCACTTTGAAGAAAGCTGCACTCTGTGTGTTGTTTCTTGTGCTCATTGATGTTTCATTTATATACTGTATGTTTTCCATTTGATCATAAACCCCTCTTATCATAACTTTGCATGGATCCCTAACATATATCCTTATAAACTCCCTTGACATAGGTATGGTATGGTATATTATAACATTATACCATGGGATGATGTGGTATATGGTATATTCAGGTTGTCCTCTTCTGAATACATATATGCCTGGATAATGTTTTTGTGCATGTTCCTTTTTCACAATCAGATGGCTACAATTTAGTAGTTTCCTTAGGGTGAGGACATATCATCTAAGCTTTGTATATAATCTAATAAATGAATAAAGTATCATTTGAATATTTGTATTATTTTATAAATTATTTTCATTATAAATATTGGTTTTAAGAGATCTACCATATAAAATACAAAATAAAACACAAATATATCGACCTTAAGAGGTTGAATATTTACACTTCAAAATGGCTTTAGGGGTAAAATCAAAGTGTGTTTGAGGGGTAGTGTGTCGAGGAGTTTTTGGCCTTATTGATTATGAATGACCTTAGTGATATCCAAAGATTGGAGAGTGCTGCCAATAGAAGTGATGGCAGGAAAAACATGAGGCAATAATGGCTTTATGGTAGAAGTATATCAAAAAGTAAGCAATAATAGGTTTTCTCATTGGATCTTTATTATATGAAATGGCCGACATGATGACTATAAAATAATTTAGTAATTGCTAGCTTTGGATTTCAACTTAAGTTTTGGTTGTCATTCCAAATTAGGGGAAAAAAGTTTCAACTTTAACAAAAGAAACCTACATACTGAAACTATATGGGGAATCCTTTCAGTGATGGGTCTTGTAGGAACTTTATTGAAGAATCCACTGCTAAAATATTAAATTTCCCATTTTTATTTTTCAAAATTGGAATTACATAAACTCATTTCCATCTCAAGTTGCCAAAATTTGTTACTAAGGACATTTTCACTTGCATCCTAGTATTTGAGGAAACGAAAAACACGTATCTTGATGTTCTTACATAGATATCAATATTTGAGTGAATAAATTTACCTTATATGGATATTGGAAGACAAATACCTTACTCTAAATGATCTATCAAATTGGTAGCAATGTCTTCCAAGACTCCTTGAAATATGAGAACAAAGCCTTTTCACGCTAAGTAACCTTCCCTCAAATTCCTTCCGTTCTTAATTCTATTTATTATTTCTCTTTCGACATTTAATGTCAGTACCATTGTTTCACAATGCAAGTGTCCTTGCTACATTCCCAGAAAGTTAAGTGTCTACATGCATCAAATATATAAAACCCAAAAAATCACAATATTTGTTAAACTGATCATTTTTAATAAAAATTGGAATAAACTAAAATATTGACATGTAGTATATGTGACACTTATATCACACCTTGTCCTAGAGTATTAAGCGGAAGAACATTTCATGTCATTCTTGATCATCATCCCTACTATCCAAAGTCTCGTGCCAAATATCCAAGGGTCAGCCCTTGAGAATGACATATTGGAATTTAAGTAGATTAGTTAGAGAACTATTTTTTATTGCTAAAGTTATTTTCCTTTTTCTTTTGTCCTGGACAATAAAAACTATTCTTAAAAGTTAAAGAGATCCTTAATTTCTTAAATTGGCTTTTAAATACTATTAATAAGTAACAACAAAATAAATATACAATGATAACCATATGAATTGCATTTTGAAATTTAAATAATGCCACTTTTAATTATCAATGGTTTAAATGATAAAGCAAATCTAATGATTAAAAAGTGAAATGGGTTATTGCTTGACATGCGTAAGAAAAGAAAAGAAATCATAAAAATAAAATTTGGAAATATCAAAAAATAAAATTCAAAATTTTAGTTTCTTATTTTCTAATGTTGATAAGAGTCCGAGACCCGACTACGTGTTCTAAAGTATCTGTTTCATGAGTTACTTATAATTATTTGATGTTAAAATATTTTTTTAATTAGGTTTTATATTATATATGTTCTATAAGGTTTACCAAAGTAATGTATTATCTTCTTATTATCAATAGATAAATTTTAAATCAATTGATACTTTGTGAGGTAATGGCTCGATCTTCTCCACTGTATAATCATATCCTTGTGAAACACTTGAGAATCGGATTGGAAGAATTTGCTGTCGTGACTCGTGATGGTATAAATGATGCTCGTGCATAAATGGGCCGAGATATTGGGCTTTATATGAGCATTGCTGAAATAGAGGTGATACATAAGCGTTGTTCCTTTAATCTAGCATGAGAAAAGCTTCACTAGATGCTTTGCTTAGTACTTTAGAGAACTAAGCATAATCTTGGTATATCAAAGATTGATCTCTTCCTTTGTTTGTTGTAGGATGGCTGAGTTTTAGATCCTTAATACAAGTGTTTTTGCATCCATCCTACGGCAGTCTTGTAATTAGTGCAAGGTTCATCATAAATTTCAGATTTTTTTAAGTTTATGGTAGAATCATATGCTCAAAAACTTCTTCCAAATTTCAGAGTGGCAAAGAAGTGATGTCATATATGACGATATATTCCCAAAAACCTCACTTGCAATGACCATTATAAATTATAAGCTCATGTGTCTTAGTAATTAAATACAGCTTGTATTACATATTTCATTAGAATTTTCATTGTGGAAGGATGATTTCTAACAGAATTTTAAATCACCACAATTTTTAATGAAAAAAAGTAACCTTACACTATGAATATATTTTTAGAAAAAAATAACTTGTCATCAATTTTTTTTTTTATTGGTAAATAAAATATGATTATAAATTTTATTGTAGAAATTTAATATATTTCTATGGCGGTAGATTAAATTATTTATTATGCTTAGAAAAAATTCAATTGTACTTAGAAAAGATAGATTGTAAGATACCTCAATTGTAAATTAAATTATTTACTTAGAAATTCAATTGTAAATTAAATTATTTACTATACCTCAATTGGATTATAGTAAGATATTTAACTACATGTTTTACATTCTTATTCTCCTTTTAACTTTTGTATTTTTTATTACTAATATAGATAACAAAAAAGAACAAACGAAAGATAGAATTTTTTTTTTACAAAAACAACAAGAGTGATAGTTGCTATTAAATTTTGGTTTCTATTATCCATTGTCATCATCTAAGTAATGGTGTTTTCGATTTTTATTGGTTTACAGTGGCTTCATTTTGTTTACTCTCTTACCCTTGTGGGGTTTAACCCATCTTTTGATTTGCATTCATTGGATTGATTGACAATTCATATACAAATAACATCACTATATAGTTTTCTTAATAAATTGTGACTTAAATAACCTAATTTTATATAATCTATTGTTTAGTATTTTTTATTCATGATAAAAGTTTATGTAATATCGATTTTTCATTCATTTTTAGGTGATACAATATTGGGTTTTTAAAAAGATTTATTACAATCAAGCTTGAGTTATGTGTAGATCTATCTTTAACTAGCCCCAATTATATAAATGGTACAAACTTTTATACTCTCGATGATTGTGTTAACATATCAAAGACCCTAATCTATGTAAAAAAAAAAATAATCGTCTAAATCAATATCTTGTTTTAGAGCATTCAATCCCTCGTAATGTTTTATTAATAGCCCACCAAATTTTTATCGGCACCTAGTACTAAAATGTCCAATAAGTAGCTAACCATCTTAAATTGAAGAATGCACAATTTAAGGAGAAGCACATTTTTAACTTTCTAAACTTTACTTAAATGCTTAAATGATACACATATTATGGTTTGGTCATGTTCACATACGTGATGTTCACGTGGTAATGAATATCTTCCTCTTCTTAATAATAAGGCATCTCAAAGTATAGCAAGGCAGGGCTTACTTCATTTATAAGTTAAACTTGTGACAAAAATGTCAAAGTACTGATGACAAGCAAGATGCTAGTGAAATCTTATTTTAGACAATTGACTTTTCATATAATTCAATGGTCAAAAAAAAAAAAAAAAAAATACATATGTAAAGCAATTAGTGTATAATTGAAGATAGAAAATAAAAAATATATATTTTAATAAATAAATTGATTGTAGAGGTAGAAACAAATACAATTAATATTATATAACACCATTTGATCTAAATTAAAATAATATATAAAAATAGAATGTGTTAGAGATGAAAATATCACTTTGTTGCAAAATAACATTAAATAATAAATGACTTAGGTACGTGTCCAAATGCATGAGGGCCCCACCTCGGGGCCTACCCGCGAGTGAATCACTCACTCACTGAATGCGTATGGCGAGTCCACTGTTGCCTTTTCTTTCGCCTCGAGTGGGGCTCGGGCAAGAGACCGGGGACCTGGTGAAATGGGGACCACTCTCACTGCAATGAGCTGGCTCGGTTGGTGGTGAAGTCTTCACGTTGATGCTGTGTTGCTGAGTCCAGCCTCTCACGGAGGCGAAAAAAACGATGAGGCTCTGCCTGCTGTGCTACTGAGTGGTGAGGGTGAAGCCCACTGTGTCCTAACAAAGCGCCTTTTTATTGTGGGGTCCCCACCAGGGAGCCTGCAGGGTGGAGGCGTCGTCAGCTGAGTCTGGCAGATAAGTTCTCTACTTTCGGCAGGATCCATTCAGCGGGGTTCATTTACCTCCATAGGATGAGCCAAAATCACAGAAGCATAGGTCATAGGGAGGCATCCTTCTTCTGTGAGAAATCTGTGTACCGTCGAGAGAGTCTGATACATGACTCACTATCAAGGGTGTACTTGTATAAAGGAGTACTAAGTGTCATATTAGTATCATGGAGACAATAAAGTAGGAAATGGAAGTTTATGGAACCGGGTGTGGTATTAAACCAAGGGTACAATGGTCATTTAGCAAAAAAGAATATGAAAAATCAAAATTTAGGTGTGAGATGGTGTAGTGAGTGAATAAGTTACAGTGCAATAATTAAAGATGAGGGGTTATTGCAATTAATGGAAAGTTAATTTAACAAAAGGGAGAATTAAAAAACCAAAATGTCATTTGGTCTTAAGGTTGCCCTAACAAGCTTGGTAAGAGGAGAAAGGAGAGCAAGAAGAGGAAGAGAGGAGGAAGAAGGAAGGAGGGTTGAATCAGGTGGTATGCTGTCTTAGAATCAAGTGTATTGGATTTCTAGGGCTTTGGTAAGGAGAATTGATCTTTCTTTGAAGTGCAGAGTTTGTGTAAAGGTCACCTGAGCCTTTGATTTGTGAAGTTATGAGAGTAAAACTGAGGTGATGTAAAAGAAACTTGGAATCATCAAATTACATGATGTTTAAAAGAATTGGTGGACCTTAGGTAGTGTTCTTGGATTTTCACCTAAGGTTTTTGTATTTGAGGTTAAAAACACTTGACTGCATGTTGTGGAGTTGTTTTTAGATGATTTCAAGTTAGTTTTTGAGGTATTATGAATTATAGAAGTTATATGAATTGAATTGGCATCAAGTGGGAGAAATAATAAAATCTGGGCATTTCGATTGTCTTCTGGTACAGTGAGTTCTACTGGTACAACTTTGATTCGGTCATTTTGGCCAAGTTCTGGGTACAACTTGAGCTTAATACCGGTACAACTTGTTCACAGTTTTCTGTTCCGACCAGTTTTCGTATTTTCGCCATAACTTCCTCATTTGTGTATCCAGTTTAAGGTGATTAAGTGGCTACATAAATAAACTTCAAGAACAAAACTTAAGAAATGGAATCATGAATTCCACAATCCTAAGTGGCCAAAAATTCACTCAAAGTGATGTGTGCGAAAAAATTCCTGCATCAGCTTTGGACATAGAGTAGTCCGGGTTGTTTCGGACGTAACTTGAGGTTTCGGTGCTCCGAATTGGGTGATTCAGTTGAATAGAGCATAGCACCTTAGCTTTAAAAAGAGTAGAAGGTGTGACTAAGTCTGGAAGTACGTTAGTTATGCGATTAATTTGTCGTCATCGTTTGAGGTGTAAGGTTAAAAGTAAGGCGGGATAAGTGTGGAGCGTGCTCCAAGTTAAGCAAGCAAAGAGGTGAGTGTTCACAAACTGTTTTCCAAATACTAGTGTATTATTATTATTATTACAAATTGCTTCCATTGTGGTATTTTATGGTTTTGAATGCCAAACCATTTTCAAGAAATATGATGAGATAAAAAGCAAGCAAATGGTATTGAGTTAAGCCGTTTTTGAAAACGAAGCATTGGTTTTAAATTGTAAAACCATAATTAAGCAAGCAAGCAATGAAGTAAATGGTTTTGAAAAGTTAAACCATTTTGAAACAAGAAGCAAGCAACTAAGCAAATGGTTTTGAATAATTAAACCATTTTTCAAGCAAGCAAGCAAGCAAATGGTTTCAAAGTGTAAAACCATTTTACAAAGAGCAAGCAAGCAAGCAATCAAAGAAAGTTTGAGAAAACAAGGCCTTCCCTAGTTTAAGCAAGCAAACCGGTCAGAGGTATCCCGTATGTGCACGGTGGTGTTAGGATTTCATACATGCATTGTGGTTTGCACGGTCGACCGAAGCTGGGACATCATCACATGCATTTAAAGGAGGCGGGTGGCACGTGCGGTATATAAGGTTATGAGCTCTAATAAGTATGGTGATGGCGACCACGCGGGTCAATTCCGCCATATTCACGGAAAATGAAAAGGTGACGCGGACAAAGGTCCTTCCACCGGCACGGTTGAGCATAGGTTCCCGTGTTCACTAGGGCATGATAAGCAAAAATAGGCCTCCATTGGTTGATGTTTATAAGCATGATATGCTGTTTTGAAAAATCAACCATTGGTTCGATAGCCAGGGCTTCCAGGAGAGTTTTAAAACAATCGGTTGAGCCAGGGCTCCGTTTAGATTTCAAAAGCGATCGAGTTAGGCCAAACTCCCGTGGGTTTTTATTTTCAAGCATGTGGTTGAAGGCTCGAGCTCCCATTTTTATGAAAAAGTTTGAGAAACTTTTTAAAGCAAATGTTTGTGAAAGGTTTAGAACTTTTCAAGCACGATAAAGCAAGCAAGCAAGAAAAGAGTATGAGAAGTTTTATAAACTTCCTAAGCAAGCAAGAAATAAAGAGTTTTTACAAGCTTTTAAAAGAAAAGCAAAATAAAGCAAGCAAGCAAGAAAGTTTTGAAAAAACTTTTAAAAGCAGCTAGCGAAAGAAAGAAACTACGGAAAATAATTGTAAAGAAGAGTTTTACATTTTTGAGATGTTTTGGGAAGAAAACCTTTATGAAAGCATACACTCAGCGAGCTCGTTTAGCTCATTAGTTTCCATTTAAAAACTATTTTCCGGAGTACGAGTGCATGAGCCATTTGAGACACAATAGGTTTTGTGAGCATCAGTTTAAGTCGCGTATTGTGTAATTGTATTTTGTAAGAACATACTTTGAATATGTATAATGGGACATATGTACATAGTTTAGTGTGATGGGAGATGTGATGGTATGCTGGTTGCCATATTTTGGATATAGTGTAAATTGGATGTATCGAGTTGGAATTAGACTATCATGCTTGAAGTAGTCATGCTTTGCGGTTTTCATTTGCTAAGATTTTACCAAATCTAAGTTATAAATTAAAGAAAATTTTATAGGAGGGTTTAAGCAAGCAATGCGACCAGGCTTCATTTGAGGGGGTTTCTGATCGTTGAGGTAGCGGCTGGGGATTTCTGCAATGGGTGACCGGCTGCCTTGCATGGAAGGGTGGGGTGTGTCAAAATCTTTATAATATTTTTTAGCAACAAACATTTAAAATTATATTCATCGCTAAAAAGAAATATTTTGCAACAAACAAAGTTCATCACTAGATAGCTAATTATGTTGCAAATTATTTTCAAAATAATTTATTCACAAAAGTTCTTCTCGTCAATATGATTCACAACAAAATTTAGAAATTTTCGTCTCCAAAGGAAACTACATCGTTCAACAACTATTGAGACGATTTCTAAATTTTGTTGCTAATAGATATATTTTGCAACGAAATATTTTTCCCATATTAAAAATTTGTTGCTAAATCACCATTTTCTTGTAGTGAGTATTCACCGGTGTTGGTGAATGGGTCGTGAGCTTGGAAAATGGGACAAAGTCCACGGTTGAGACTCATGGATGTGTAAATTGATCAAAATGATAAATTACATGTTTTGGGCGGAGCAAGATTAGGGTAGATCCCCTCCAAGGTGAAAGACCCAAATGTTATTCACGGTTAGACATGAATCTCGGCGATGTAAGTTTGCAAAAAGGTTGGAAAGGCGTGCGGCGTCCTGTTGTGAAAACCCGAAAATCTATGGCCCACAAAAGAAAAAGAAAATCATGAAATGATAAATTAAAATTGGAGGGTTGTCCAATGGTTTAAGTCATTGGATTAAATACCAATGGCTGATTTCCACCGCCGGTGCGAGGTGTGGAGGAGTTGGTGGGACTTAGGTTATGAGCATGAGGGTCGCATCTCATGCACGCATGACAAGGAGCATTCATATAATGTTACGCCGGTGTATGAAATGTGATTGATATTTATGTACGCCATTGCATGTGTATTTTAGGCGGGGAGTAACCCTTGTAGGAAAATTTTCTACTAGGCATTGCTCACCCTGTTATGGGACACTGGGTATAAGGTCGGTCTTGGGTGTCGACCATGGGGATGAGGAGCGGATGGCTTTCTGTTTGGTTTGTTTTTGTCTTGTATTATATTCGAGCATAACCAAAACATGTATACCTTTTTGTTGTCTAAATGGACTATTGGTTAAATAGTCTATCATATATTTTTGTATATTTATGAATTAAATATGCGGGAATGGGTCTCAATATATGAGACAAATGAGTGTGATATCGGGACACTCTATATTTACAGGTTGCCCCAGGTTGACGGGTTATCAATGGGACCCCCGAGATAGGGGTGTCATAGTTGAGGAGTAACCTTTGCGATGTTTCTGCTGGTAGACGAGGAGAAAAGATCGAGTAGAGGAAGAAAAGTTTGATTTTTCTAAGACTTCGATGAAGAACGGAGGATTTGAAGTTCTAAAAACAAAAAAAATATTTTTTCTTGTTGTTTAAAGATGTTTTTCGATGAAGAACGAAGGATTTGAAGTCCTAAAAATCGAAAAAGGGTTTTTTTTTTCTTGATGTTTAAAGACTTTTTCGTCGAAGAATGAAGGATTCAAAGTTTTAAAAAATGAAAATGGGTCTTTCTTGATTTTTTAAAGATTTTTTCATTGAAGAACGGGGGATTTGGAGTTCCAAAAAATGAAAATGGGTCTTTCTTGATTTATTTAAATACTTTTTGTTGAAGAACAAAGGATTTTGAGTACTAAAAAATGAAAAAGGGTCTTTCTTGATTTTTTTAAGGAATTTTTCGTTGAAGAATGAGTGATTCAAAGTTCTAAAAACTGAGAAAGATTTCCTAGTTCTTGGAGATCTTGGGAATACTCTCTTGGATTATGGGATTTCCCTTTATTGAGGATGAATCTTTCAATATCCCATTAGAAGTCATATGGAACATTCACTGCAAATAACTTAGTAAAAAAGGGACGGATCTACTAATTAGTGCAGCATGAGAGTTCTAGCCGTAGAGGATGGCCAAAAAAATCAAAGCTTACGGTGGAAAAAGGAGCGGCAGCTAGTTCGGCAGAAGAAGATAGCTTCCATAAAGCCAACGGCAATAGCAAAGATGTCGTCGGCAACGATTTTGATGGCTTTGGCTCTAACGTTGATGGTGACGAAGAACAAAAACTATAGAAAGGATTTTCAACCAAGAATGGGTTTGAGAGAAGAGGGGAAAATAGGAGAAAGAAGGAAGAAAAGAGGAGAATGTTGAAGGGTTGGTATGTAAATCAAAGGGATTTCATCCTATGAACCTTTCAAATCCCAAAGGAGAGTCTTTTGATGTAGAAGGAATCGATTGTGAAGGAGAAGGGAGATCAATAGCCGTAGGTTTGAAAGAAAAATTAGCGGAAGGCTTTTTTGGAGGTATTACTTTAAGCTTCTTCAATTCCTCTAATCGAGCTCGGGTTTTGGCTTATTCTTACCATTGATAATCCATATCTAAAGGGGTAAGTTGCACTTTGGGCCTCATGATGAGAATGAGGAGAACAAGAGAAATGAAGTCTTTTTTTACATATAAAAAGCTTTAATACATACAAGCATGGCCCATGGGCCATATTGTATGTAGGGGGACAATTGTTGACACTAAAAATAAATTTTGGAAGAAACTTCAAATGATGTTTAAATAATTTTAATTACGAAGGGTAGTGGAATGGGGCGAATAGATATGTCGACCACAAAGCTTCATCAGGCTTTAACCGATATGAGAGGAAAGCTGACCCCGCTGGGTAATCAACCGTGAAAGGGTTCGAGGGCATTCACAAATTTTTAAATTTGTCAAAACTACCAGCAAAGAGTATTGAGACTTTGCCTCAAAATCAAAAGGTGGAGAATACTTTTTCTCCGAGTTAGGACATGGAAGAGTACATGGGCAGTGGTGAAAAGCTACTTGAGAAGCAAGACTCCTTATTAAAGGCGTGGACAACTATTGGGATTGTGGGTTGGTGTAGTTTCTGTAATGAGAAAGTGAGGAAGAGTAGTTTCTCCAAGGAAGTAGTTGGCCCTAGTGAGAAAGTGGGTTGTGCAGTTACTTAGAAATGCCTATAAAAGGGAATCAAACCATCAGATCAAAGGACCAACTGTTTTCAAACATTCAAAACCAATGCAAGAACATTTTAGCATTTCTCTTATTCTTCTATAATTTCATAAGTGTTTTTATTCAAATTCCTATCTTAGTTTTATATGTTCTTTCTAAGTACTTTGCCACTTCAAAGCTTTATTGCTTAAACATTTGATTTAGTCCAATTCTCTAATGAAATATATTATTTTTCAAGCTAGTCCATTCAGTTTTTTCTCTTACCTTTCAATTCAGTCTATGCAATCTAATAATTTAAGAGTATTTTAAGCCCAGAATCTACAAAGGAACTGTCAAAGAACAGGGATCATTTGTGATTGTTTTCAAAGAGGATTAAGATTTGGCACAAGTTTAGTTCAGAAATACTATAATTTCCTTGCATGCCCGCGCATTCATCAAACTCCGTGCTTTTTGTATGTTTTAGTGAATTCCTTTAGAAAATCCACCGAAACATTGGGGTTTCAAATCTAAGGTTTTAGAAAGCCCTAAGCTTTCAAATCTAGACTTTTAAAAACTCAAACTATCAAAAATTAAAGGGGAAAAGAAATACTTACTATAGATTAAAGTTCTTGGGGCTTGAAATCCCCCCATTTTGAAACCCTAGCTCATCTCTCTCTAGAAAAAAAAAATAAATAATGGGTCATATGAGTTGGAGAGCCCTTTTTATACCAAGACAAATTCCACATTTACTCCAGAACCCCTTCTATCTTTTAAAAATTACAAAACAGCTCATCTTCTTTTTTTTTTTCTTTTTTTCTGGAAAAAATAGGGGTATTACAGTTATTTTTGTAGAAGTAATTCTTACAAATATTTTTGGAATTCGTATCTTTTAATCTAATTTCTCTAAAATATATTTAAAAATGTAAATACGGAAGAGGGTGAATGAAAATTAATAGAATATGATAGAAAATTGTAAATAAAATTTTCCTTAAAAAATCTTTACTTTTACTTCAAGTCTTCATTCCACCCCACCGCACACTAAACCAAAGAGAGATTATTGATGGTCGAGTTGCCCGTGTCAGAGTCATCACTCATCGATGAAGGGAAAAAGTGTTATTAATATTGCATAATTACGAGCTCTTGAAACAGAAAAGTGGACAATATCTTTATAAGTGACAATATTTATATCATTGCGTGCATCTTGTTACATATGTGATTAAATCTTTTGTTGATTACTTTCTCAAAGACTTTACAAATAGTCATAGTTTAGTTTTTTTTTGCTTTTCTTCTTCAATGTTTTTGATAAGAATTTAGAAATAGTCATAATTTGTTTTTTTTTTTTAATTCAATGTTTTCAAGTTTCATTGATCAATTGAAATTTGATCGTTTTACAAATTTCTAAATAATATATCATTGATCAATTGATATATTATTTCTAAATGATTTAAAGGAGTATCTAATATTATTTGATTTACTTCCCACCATGATATTGTAATATCCCTAAAGAGGAAACGCATAAACAGTTTTAGTTATGCTCTTTTTTAGTATGCTTGATCTAATCTCATTGTATTCCAATTTGTACAAAATTATATCTTGCTAATAAATGGAAGAAAAATACTCAATCTGCTTGTGTATAATTTTCATTAAAAACCAGTAAAGGTAGGAATCAATGTACGGAGATCATAAATTCCTATAATATCAAAATACTGCAACGATCTAGTACATTGATAAATGCTATTAAAAATAATAAGTCTGGAAGGAGAGGAGGAGAGAGAGAGAGAGAGAACATGGTAATTTCTTAAAGGAAAACGTTGACCAATAAGTAGTTGTTTTATATTTTGATAGACGTGTAAGGTTTGTAACAAATATATATATATATATATATATATATATATATATATAAACGGAGACACGACAGGAAACCCCTCCCAGATTCCCGGTGTAGTTCCGCCTGGTGATCCCAACGCAAACCATGGGGAATGCACAATGGAACCTGACAAAGAAAGAAATAAACACATGCGTACCACAATACTCAATTATATATAGAAAAATCCACGACCGTCACTGTCAGTGTAGGTCGCTAACCACATCATACATAACAAGGACCCATATGGTTAATCTTATGCTCAGAGCGTTAGGTATTTTGCAAATTTGGGATTACAAAATGAAAATAAATAGGTCAACAAAAAGCGAATGGATGGATGGGGTAAAAATCTTTGTAATTTGTCGCGAAAAGGCGGTGTTGAATAAAGGCGTGAGTAGGCCCCTCTGCATTGGACCTAGGGAAACAGAATATTAAAACAATAAAGTGAAATAAATCTCGATGAGTGGCATGGTATATGAAAATAATGTTTTTATTTTCGAGAAATTTCTTCTCTCGAACCTCACGTCCACTCTTTGTAATGTTCCCCGTTGTAAACATTTCACAAAGCAATTTTACCAAAGCCCAACAATATGACAGTCATGCTCAAAAGTTTAACCGACATCATTTTCAAGAACCTTAAAACCTGAATCTGTTTCACAACATACAATTAAGCATAAATATATGTAATCATCATGTCGTAAAAATAACCATGAAAATACCATAACCATAAATATTGAAATGCTTATACTTTAATCAGAGACCAACAATGTACCGCACCATATACCCATCATAAACTGTCGAGTAAACCCGACCTCACGACATCGTGGCAAACCACCTATCGGTAAACCCGACTTCACGACCGTGGAATTAATATATAACCCGTTGACGGGAACCCACCTCACGATATCGCAGTAAACCACCCGTTTACAATCACCTCACGCACACCGTGAAAACTAATAGTCTAAACCGGGCTTCTGCAACCCGACCATGACATCGTGGCAAACCAATTGTCAGAACCTGACCATCGACCGTGGAATTACTTATATATAATCGCTTTCCTTTACTCACAAAGTACTTTTCCAACGATATCAGATATAAATCATTTCACAAGATCTCAAAATCTCTTTCTTAAACAATAAGTTTTCAAAGTGGTTTAAAACCTCAACCACGCACTAAAATATTCAAATGCCACAGATCATCCATCAATCCCGCATAACTTCCAAATGGGTTAAAATGTTGACAAAATTTACATGAAATGATAACTTGTTTTTTATGAGACCGATAATCACATTTGTATGCAACCAACCATTTGATCAAAACAGTATATATGTAAAATATTTAATCACAATAGATATATTAACATAATACCCCAAATCATTTAAAAACATATAAACCACTCACGTATCACGACGCCCAATCTCGTCTCCGCCGGGATCGCCTCCGGCCCACAAGTGAGTGCCTGTATTGCAAATAAAACACCACTAGTCTAATAATTGAACTAATGACATTGGAATGCCCCAAGGCCTTAGAATAACTTTTAGAACTATGAAACTATCCCCAATTTGGATTCGACTGTGCTCATACTACATACGTATGCTCCCATAGCCCAATACTCCAAAATCGGGCTTTTCACCCGGGAGCTAATTTCGAAATTGAACCGGTCCAATAATTCCTAAAAACATCCAATTTCACTAATCCAACTTCACTTTACCAAATTTGACTAATCGTACTTTATTTCAAATTCAAACTTCTGCATCAATCTCGAAAACAACCTAAAATGGAAAACTAACCAAACGAGGTCCAAAATTTACAAACCACATATCATTGAAAGCCCAAGAGACCAGGAACTCATAAGTACGCATTACCTGTCCAACAACAACAGGGTATTTAAAAACTGATCCAACCGTCGACCAACTTGTTTCACAGAACCCAAACCAAGTGAGGAATCAAAAGTGGACCATGGAAATGAGTTCGGGAGGGTCCAAAAAATGGTGGAAAGGAGGTATAGGGTGGCCTAGCGGGACGAAAATGGCTGAAAAAGTGGAAAATTCCGGCAGGATCCACCGCGGGTCGCCACATCGCAGCCACGCCGATCCGCTCGTCCGACCTGGCTGCTCGCCGTGAAATCAGACCGCGTGGTCGTCCGAGGCGGCGCACTCCTGTGCCAGCGCAGGCACCGGGCGGTCAAGTCGGCCTTGATCCAAAATCCGACGGCTCGTAAGTGGTTCAAAATGACCCAACTCGGGTCCACAAGTTTTGGAGAACTTCTCTAGGGTTTTGGTGTTCAAGATGGTGTTTTGGGGGCTAGGGTTTCATTTGGCATCCAAATTTATGTTTATATGTGGCTCAGGTTGTTTTAAAATTTGAAGCACGCTTGACATCAGTTAAAATACTGTTGTTTGAAGTTACCAGGGTTATAACTTTTTATCCGTAAGTTGGATTTGGATGTTCGACCAGTCTATGAACTCATATCGACGAGGCCTACGAAATGGTGTCTTAGTCAACCCAAAATTATTCATACTTGAAAAAGTCAACTTTGGTCCACATATTAAGTGTTGGTCAAACCTAGTCAAACCTGGTCAAACTTAGTCAAACTTGGTCAAACGTGTTACAAACTTGTATTATTTGGTGACTCACATAATATTACATATATATATATATATATATATATATATATATATATATATATATTCACTGGTTTCATGCCTCGAAACCCACCTTAGTATGATCGTTAATTCACACCTCAAGCTTCTTCAAATAAGGTTTGAAGTGTGAAACGACATTAACCTTTCTTGTAATTGGATTTTTGTCCAATTACCAATCACATATTCGTAGTAAATGCAACCTTCTAAATTCATAAATTCTCCAAATTAAAATTTCATGCCGATAAAAATTACTCAAATATTCAAATCAATTATGCATGTCATATAAAGTCGCTCGTATAACAATATTTGAGATTTCAAATCCAACTTTGTACTAATATAAAAAAGAATGTTCATCCAAGTGACTTTCTCAATTAACTTTCAAAACCCAACATTTCACATAAACATGAACTTATGAGTTCAACATGATCCAACATAAAATTCTAATCAAATCCTAATGATGAAGAATCCCCAACCTAGCCATCACTCCTCGTGGAAACTAAAAGTACCTGAAAATATGTCAACTAATGGAGAGCCAAAGCTCAATAAGAAATACTAATACAAGCCATGGATCAAAAAGTTTTCGAATCATATAACAATAGGAGATGTTTTTCATCAAAACTTTGATTCAAAATAAGTTGAACATTAACAAATAAATTTCAAAACATTTCTCCTCACATCCATTTCAAATCGGTTTCATATCAATGATCCAAACAATTTTACATATCAAAGTTCATTCAAACACTTTCATCAAATCCAAAAATCATCATTTCAATATATTTTTCTCGTCATCAACATCACATGGTGCCCTAAGCAGGGACTTTAAATGGGTGGCTAGCCGCAAATTGTTCTTTTAAGGTGGACTTAACCAAACACTACTCAAGTACTAGCAACTCAACCAAACCCTAGAGGCTGGGGTTCAAATCAATTACATTCCCCACCAAGAAAAATGTAAAGGTCAAACGACATATCCCGTTGACAAGGGCCGACTAGTGCCAACTATTATATCCCGTTGACAAGGGCAGCCAAATAGTGTCAACTATTTTATCCTATCGATAAGGCCAATAGTGTCAACTATTATTCCCGTTGATGTGGCCGAATCCAACTGCAGTCAAATATTTCATTCAAACAAATTACAAAACATCATATCTCCACATTTTCTTTTCTCAAACAAAACAAATCTCAAAAGTACAATGATATGCACCGCTTTCCGCATCCGCTGATGTAATCAATAAAAACAAGTAAAACTTCTTTCATAAACCAAGATTATATATAATTCATTAAAAAACAATTTTCATCCCTCAAACAGTAAAAACAAACAATTTTCCTTTCAAAATCGCATTATCCCTCATACTTACATATATATAAATATAATTTTTTCGAAAAGTCAGATTATTAGAATCCCTTTACACGACATACATATAAAAATAATAATTTTTCGAAAGTCAGATTAGAATCCCTTACACGTACATACATATAAAATAATAATTTTTCAAAAGTCAGATAGAATCCCCTTACACTTACATATAAAATAATAATTTTTCAAAATATTAGAACTTACTCAAATGAAAGTATCAAAAGCTTTGAAAGAGCTAATCCGAAGAATTTCACTCTCAATGAAATATTTACAGAGAAAATTTGTTCTTTCTAAACCCAGATCCCAAAAGCCAGACGTCCCTTCCTGTAATTTTCCAAATTATAAACTCAAAGAAGAATAGAAAAGATTTCCTTCTTATTCCGTTCTATACTAGGGTATCTATTAGGAAAATTACCTTTTTACCCCTCTTTCATTAAATTAATTAATTAATTACTAATTAATTAATTTCATTTTGAATAAAATTTGCTCCTTGAAATGCTTGAAACGGTTGGTCAAAGTTTTAAAATATTTTAAAACCTTTTTTATGGGAATTCATGTCAATCTTTCTGTTGGCTTTAAAACCATCCAAAGCTTTTAATTCTTCCGTTCATCCTTTGCTTGAAGTCTATATATATAGTGTCAGGATCTTCTTTGAAAGACACGCTCATAACTCTACCCAAAGTGTAATGCAACTCAATAATAGAGTAAACCTGTTCCAATTTGTCGGAGTGGAGTAAGGTGCTTTGCCGATCATTCATCAAGCCGTTTCATCACGAGAGACAGGCACCGATGTGATAACTCCAAGAACTAGAGGAGACGGTGAATATGTTTTAAGGAGATCGTGACTCCTCACGAGACTCGACATCCTCTAACTCTAACAAACCTTATTTTTCCTGTAATTTTCTTTTTTCTTTCTTTGTAATTTTTCTTCTCCCTCATCTTTTTGTTTTCGTGTATTTTTGAACAAGTTTGTAACAATTTTAAAACAAATTCAAAGGGGGAAGGGAAAAATTGGAAAAAAGATCAGACTGAAAAAAAAATCATTGAAAAAATAAAGGAAAAGAAGGTGATCGAAAGAAAAAAAGAAAAGAAAAGGAAATTTTCCTTTCCTCGAAGAAATTGATGTTTTAAGGAAAAAAAAAATTAAAAAATTGTTTCCTAAGAAAGGAAAATTTTGTTTATTTTTTTAAGGAAAAAAATTGTTTTTTTTATCCTTTTGGGTTTTTGTTTAATAATTGTTTTTGTTTTGGAAGTCAAAAGGTTGTAAAAGAGTATTTTGTAAGGGGGGAAAAATGAGGTTTGTGATTTTCGGATTGGGTTTATTTTTTATTTTTATTTTTTTTGAAATCAAAAAAAAAAAAAAAAAAAGGTTACCTTTCTTTTGTCGTAACAAAAGGAAATACTTTTTTTTTTTTTCTTATGTGTATAATGTTTTATTCGGCTAATTTTTTTTCTCTTTCTGCCTGCGATCCTTTTGGAAAAAACACCATTTGTGTTTAGGATAAGGAAAACATTTCCTTTACAAAAAAAAAAAAAAAAAAAAAGATTTGTAGGTTGGGTCGCCCATAGGGCTTGTCCCGACCCATGACCCGTCTCAAATAGAGACAACCCTGAGAAGGGTTATAACTCTTCTCTGAAATGGAACCAAACATAAACCTGCAACAAGGTTTCTCAGATTGAATTTTAGGTTCGATTCTTTTGACGAAAAACATTAGCAATACTTGTCATCTCTAAGTTATCACCATCTTCATCCTTTAGACAAATTGTTGATAAGAGTCTAGAGGGGTTTTCGTACAGTGGATTTATGGTTCAACTTCTGGTAATTGGATCATTCTTGAAGCATTGAAGACACCAGGTTAAGCGATCAACAAGTAAATCTCTTTCTGCTACGCTGGTCTTACATTGGTATCAGAGCCATTTATGGTTGTCTTTGTGCTTCATGTTCTCTGGAAAAGAAAAAGTTTTTTTTTTTTTTCAGAGGAAAACCGAACATAGATTGATTTTTTCGGGGCTCTTAAAGCTTGTTTTTTGGTTGAAATTTTGGTATGGATAAAAAGATCTCATTAAGAGCTTTCGAACGAGTTTTTTTTTTTTTTGGATTTTTTGGAGTTATGGTTGATTTATTACAATTTTTCAAAGTTTTCTGGAAAAATGGGTTTTTTTTTTTTTAATTTTCGATGATCGGGCCGATGACTCGCGGCTGGCAATGGTGAGGTGAACGGCAGATCGGGTGGTCGGCGCCGTGGCACGCCAAATTACATGGTTGTTGCCATGTGGAGATTCGTAGCTCGTAGAGTATCCTAAATCAACAAAATTTATACCTAATACCTCCTACTGCTGTAGCATTGCTATTGCACTATAGTGGCTCTAGGATCATCCACATGATGGATTTTCTTCGTGAAAATGATTGAAAGTGAGGTTAAACTGGTGAAATCATTTTGGATTTTGGGTTTTCATAAAAAGTGAGGAGTTTTGTGGTGAAAACTAAAAGTAAAATGGGATAGAAATGTGGAGAGAGGACCCTTGAAGTATAAGGACAATGGGCTTAGGTTCATTAGGCAAATGAGGGGAATTCTAAGGCCTTTTTTTCAGCGCTGAGGATGACCTATAGTCATCTCTCCCGAACCAGCTTCTTCATTTAGCCATAAAGCTACTCCATAACAACTATCCTCTAGAAGTGGCATTCATCGAAAGATTAATGATCTTAACAAGAGAAAACAAACCTCTTTGACTGACCTTCCAATAGCTAATAAATGATACCTAACGAGCATTACTGGATCTATCAATAAGTATCCAATAAACCCTAAAATATTACCAAGTACTGACCATTCAAGGTGAATCGATAAGAGAATCTAATGACAGACCCTTCCTGCATCTTTTATCTTAAACTTCTCAGATCCGGAGGATCCCCGTTTGCACTTCAACTGACTCCTCGAAACCGACTCGGATCGAAGAAATGCAGGGAAGTGAACCCTAACTTTTCTATAACCGGTTTACTCGTTTAAACTCCAGAAATTAAAATTTCTTTTAATTAGTTGGGAGTGATAAAAATTTTACAACTTTGTTTCAAACTTTTCATAGAATTTTCTTGTCACTTAATTGCATTTTTGATAAACCAAAAATTTTTTGTCGAAATTTACACTTCTACTAATACCTCAATTCCTCCCAATTTCTTTATTCAAAACTTGCAATAATCATTATCATATTTCCACCAACATGCCATCAACACTTCAATTCTCAATTTATAAATACAAACACAAAATTAAGTAGAATATATCTAGATGCATCATATATATGAAATGCATGGATCTTTACAAATATACAATTTCAAAATCCAAATATACGTTGTTCAATTACATATCCATCTTATACATAAAGTTTTAATAAGGTCATAAGTCGTCACTTCTGCAGATAACAAAATGATGACGTCCTGCCGTCATGATAGCACACAATAAATATAAATAGCTACAAAATGAACAAAAGGTTAGATCTGTGAATATATCACCTTTTACTAACATGACAATTTATCTGTTTGTTTTATGATTTCTTTCAAAAACCCTATGTATATCCTTTAATTATTTTAGCCATCACGGGCGATTTAAAACTAACGCCAGCGTGAAACATAGAATCATCTCAACCACTACGTTCACGGAATTTCTTTGCATCGCACGTGGCGCTAAGCTTATCCTTTGAGCAGCTCACAATCTGAAATTTGCGCGCCATGGTGTAGTGCTAAGGCTTTCTGGGCAACTCACGGCGGAATTCTTTGCGCCATACGTAGTGCCAAACTACAAATAGCCAGCTACGTGCGGAATTATGCGCATCGCAACGTAAGCGCTTATACTTTCTATGGCCGAGCAGCTACGGACGGAATTTTTACGCATCGTCGTAGTGCTAATTTTCTTTGTTGTGGCGACGGATAAAATTTATTGCGTCGTCTACATAACGCTAAATCTCATTATATCTTAAGGAATACATGGGTTTAAAAACTACATTTACTTAGTGTCAAAAGCACAAATCTAACCGTTTTGGAACTACAAAACTCTCTTTTCAAATATTTTCTTTTTAGATTACTTAACTATCATATTCATTACCAACATCAACCAATTGCATGAAATTGGAAAGGATCTTAACCTTGAAGCCGCGTCACTCTCCGTCAAGCGTCTCTACAAGGCTCGTGGATGATAAGCTCCGATTACCCGTCACCTACCACCAATATTCCTCATCATTACTAGTGACAAAAAAAAAAATTTCAATTCTCAGCTATAAAATATAAAATCTGATTGAACATTTTTCATACCTTTCATCTTATAACTTTATTTCCCCTTTAATAGAATATGATCAGTTTTGTATAAGACTTTGTTTTTGTTTTTGCCAAGGATCTTATGGATCAGTTGAGCTGTGAAGCAGATCAGAAAAGTGCTGTTTTATCAGAAAGCAGACTGTTCTCAGCGTTATTTACCTTGCTGGGGAATAAATCTTCTTAGTTGCTTCTTCATAGTTTCATATATCTTCATTCTGCATAGTACTTTTTTTCTTAACAAATTTGAGCTTCTCGTTTCTGGGTTTCTTCAAATTGAGATCACCTAATTTGGATCTTGAGACTTTCAGTTATTATGTTTTTATGGGTTACTCAAAATTAGTAGAATCTGCATATAACTCCACTTGGAAATATTTCTGGGCACTCTGGGGTTAAAATTTGCTTGAACTTCCTTCATATAACTTGTTCCCCTAGAAGTCTATTTTACCCATAATTTTGAATCACTCAATTGGGATGAGTGAAATTCCACTTATGACCAAAACACTACAACCATACCCAAAACAGAGAAAAATCAGTGAGCTACCTGAAGTTCTACCTTTAAAGTCATGTTAGAGCCTTAGAGCTACAATTTTCTCTTTGTCCCCTTCTATACATTTTAGCCACATCTCTTATGGTTCTTTACCAATTGGAATCAATTCATTTGAATGATTATAGCAATTTATAGGCAAAACAAAAACAGGGGTTTTACAAAAATTTTGACAGCAATTCCTTTAAAAAACCAACATTCTCCTTTGTTTTTTTTTACTGTGATCCCTCAAAACCGTAATACCTCGATAATCAACATGAAAGTCATTCAAAACCACTCCCATAACACTTGTATTGGTGGTTTTGGAACTCCATACAACAAAACCTAGGTGAAAATCTTATGAATTCACCCGAGTCCTGATTCTTCTAAACATCATATAATTTGATGATTCCATGTTTATTTTCCACCAATTGGGGTTTAACTCTCATAACCCCAACAAATTCAAGGTTTATGTGATCTTTGCACAAAACCCAGACCAAAGGAGCAACTAATCTCCATACCAAACCTTAAGAATTCAATTACCCCATGATTCCAAAGCGAAACACATGCAGATTTTGGTCTTCTCCTTGCTTCTCCACTCCCTCTTCCTCTTCCTTGCTCTTCTTTCCTCTATTCTCCTCCCTCTACGTTTTGCCCAAACCAAATAGGACAAAATGATTTTGGTTTGTCTCTATAGCTATTTATAACCTCAAAATTCTCCGATTTACAGGATTGGTCCTTAATTCTTTAATATTGCAATTGCTTAACTGTTTGTTTCTATTATGGCCCATCTACACTTGTTTATGACTTACATGTCAGCTATAGTCAATTACAATTGTACCCTTGCACTAGCACCAAAATTCGGGTTCCATGAATTTATCGTTTCTAATTTACGTCTCAAATATTACAATGGGACACTTGGTGCTCTTATACGCCTACGGCATCGTATGCGTATACTTTCTCGGGACCCGGGCGTTCTGACTAATTTAGTCGTCAACCTTAAATTGATAATTCTCTAACGCCATGAGATTCAATTAATCCTAATGTAGAGATTTATTTTACCTCTCTAATCCATCTTTTATATTTAGAGGTTATAGATCGAAAACTAGGGTTTACAATTTCTTCCCCACTTAAAAATTTAAGTCCTCAAAATTTAAATTGCGTACCTTATTGAACAGCGAGGGTATTGGGCACGCATCGTAGCCGAACTCCCATGTGGCCTCTTACGCCCCATGATTTCGCCATAGCACCTTCATAAGCGGAATCACTTTATTCTGCTGACACTTGATCTCTGATCTAGGATTTCTGCGGATGCTCCTCGTAGGTCGAGTTTTCCTTCAAGCTGAATAGATTGCTCCTTAGAATATGTGAAGGGGTCGGTATATACTTACGTAGCATGGAGACGTGGAACACGTCATGGATGTGGCCCAACTCGTGGTAGCCTCGATCGATAAGCAGCTTCCCCACCTTGTCTACTATCTCATAGGGGCATATATCGTGGACTACGACTTTCCACACTTCCAGAACCTCGAAATACCCTTCCATGGAGAGACTCGTAGGAATACTTGATCACCCATTTCAAACTTCAGATCTCGTTTTCGATTGTCCGCATAGCTTTTTTGCTTGTCGTTTGCTATCTTCAACCACTCTCGTATCATATTTACTTTCTCGGTTGTATCTTGGACAATCTCAAGGTCAATTAATGTTCTCTCCCCCACTTCATCCCAACAGACTGGGGTTATACACTTTCTGCCATACAATGCCTCATAGGGTGCCATACTAATACTAGATTGATAACTATTGTTGTAGGCAAACTCTCCAATGCTAAGAGTAGTATCGGCTTCAGCAAACTCCACATCCCTTACAATTTTCTCAACATATCTTGATCACGAATGGTTCTCTACGATTGGCTATACATGCGTGAATTGACGAGTACTAAAGTGTAATACGATTGCCCATAGCATCTTGTAGCCGATCGAGGAATCGAGAAGTGAAGCGGGATCTGTCGGAATTACAATGGTTCAACGGTGCGCCATGTAACCTCACAATCTCATCTATCTATTTGCGCATATCTTTCTAGGAATAGGTATTATTAGTAGCAATGATGTGGAGCCGACTTCATCAATCTATCCACAATAACCCAAATAGCATCATGTCTTATTTGTGTCTGGGAGATCACGTCACGAAATCCATCGTGATCCTTTCCGATTCAGCTCGGGGAGAATGGATAAGGTTGTAGTAAACACATGAGGGTTTCGATGTTCAATCTTAATTTGTTGACAAGTTAGGCACTTGAATCACGAACTGCTATCTCTCTCTTCATGCCTCTCCACAGTAGTGGTCTCTCAGTCCAGATACATCTTAGTACTCCCTGGATGCATCGCATATGCTGATGAGTGTGCCTCTTCCATGATTTCTTTCTTCAACTCTATCACATCTGGGACACATAATCTCTGGCCCAACACTAGTGTCCCATTACCTCGTAAGGTGAAGTTACTCTATTGTCCAGCCTCTATCTTGCTTCTCAATTTCATCAAATACGGGTCCCGAGCTTGCAAGTCTCACAACCACGTCCACTAGCCTTGGCCAGAACATGAAAAATTGCTACTAAGGTACTGATGCTTGTCTCTAAGCCCGACCCCATAGATCTCGGTTCCTCGCAGCATTGTCAAGTGATGCAACTGTGAGCTATGGAACTAGGGAGCTACGCTTAGCGCATACGCTGCTACATTTGCCTTGCACGGGTGGTATTGATGAATTGAGTCATAGTCTTTTGATGAGTTACATCCACACCATACGTCTCATGTTCAAATCTTTTTGTGAGAATAGATCTTTATGACTTTTGTGTGATCAGTAAAGATCCTGCAAGGTACTCCATAGAGGTAGTGTCGCCATATTTTCAACGCGAACACTACAGCCGCTAACTCTAAATCGTGCGTTGGATAGTTTACTTCATGCTTCTTTAATTGCCTTGAAGCATAAGCTATCACTCTATCACGTTGCATCAACACACAACCTAAACCTTGCCTGGAGGCATCTCAATATACTATAAATCCCTCACTTCCTGAGGGGAGTATAAGTACTAGTTCTAAGAAAGGAGTTCAAAGTAGGAGTGCTAGTCCTACTGTACAATTAAAGGCTTAAACTTTCCCGAGGCTGAATCAAGGTGGAGTGAATCTTTACCTGAGTCATTGCAATCACACTTTTGGAACAGTTACTTTGAAGACAGAGTCTGGAAATGAGTTCAAAGTGAATGGTCAAAGGCTAAAACACTATATTGGAGGAAATCTGAATGAAGAACTGCTTGAGAATTGAAAATTTTGAAGAGATTTGCTGAAAAGATTATATACTGCAACAATGTCTATTTAAAGACATAAAACTGAGCAGTTTCTTGGGAGGCAACCCAAGAAAATTTTTAGTTTTCATTTATAATTTGTTTTTAATTAGTTTAGTGTGTTTTAAGTTTTGAATTCAAGATTGTTTTTAATTTTAGTTTATTTTTGTTGATTTTCAGTACAAGAAATCTGAATATTAAGATGGAGTTATTGTAAAAGAGCAGCTTTGATGCAATGAATGAATTTTAGCTTATTGAAGAGAAAAATCATGCTCTACAATTATGTGAGAAGTTTCCAATTAGCTTTCTTGATAGTTAATTAATTTCTGTATTTTTACAATTGCATGTGTTGCTAGGTTGAGAAAATTTGAACTTAATTGTCATTGCTTGAATTGAGATGCCTTGTTTATGTTGAATTTTGTATTCACAAGCATGATTTGAGTGATTAAAATGAATTACATGTTGTCTGGTAGGTTAAACTAATTAAAATGACTAAAAATTTCGATAAAAATGGAGATTGGGATGAAAATGCATATTTTGTCGTGACATAAAATCCATTTGTCACGACAAAGACTAGTCTGGCCTTTCTCAGTAAAAGGCAAGTTTGTCATGACATTTTTTATTAAGGGTGCGACATTTGTATGTCACGACATTTGAAATCTTTGTCGCCACAAAGGTTCACTATGGGAAGTCTAATAATTTGTGGTGACATTTGTTTGCCTTAAAATCCATTGTCATGACATTATTTTAGCTGTCATAGTCACTTATTTGTTGCTACATTAAAATTTTTGTCGTGACAATTCTGTTTTGTGACTCAAAATTTTGTGTCACGACATAAAAATCTTGTGTCGTAACATAATTTTTGAACTTCAAAGCCATTGTTTTATCGCGGCATAGAAATTTGTTGTCACGACAATTGAATTGTCGCAACATATTCCTAAGCCTATAAAAAGAGAACTTCAAACGTTGTGAATTCAAAAATTGGAAAACCCTTTTCTTCTCTCAAACCTTTTGAACCCTAGAAATTTCCCTGTTCATTTTCTAAACCCTAAACCCAATCCAGCCATCGAGAATGTCTGAGAATTAGAGATTGATTTCAAACTTTAACGAAATCATGGAGGAATTTGCTGAAATTGAAGAAGAAACTGCTCTGGAGCTGTAGACTACAAAAAATGAACAGCAAGTGCCAAAAGAAAGAGCTGAAATAGAGGCACATGCTGAAAAATGGAGAAAAAGAAAAAAGAGTTAAAATGGAGAAAAATAGCAAGGGAAGGAAGCTAAGGTGGACGATTTCACATCAAAAAGAGCTTATAAAGTCATGAATAAGAAAATGATGAGGAAGGATTTTATTGGAGAAAAAGGCTTTAAGCAGTTCATCTCATTGTTCAAAGAGGTGATTGAGAAGAGAGGGTGGAGCCTACAGTGTGAGCACAAGTCAGTTGGATATGCCGCACTAGTAAGAGAATTCTACTCATACATGGTGGGAAAAAAGGAGAAGACGTACTATGTCAAGGGAAGATGGATCTTATTCGACATGAATGAAATAAACAAAGTGCTGAAGCTGAGTGATCTGAAAGATGGATCCAAGTTCAAAAAGCTGCAGAAAGACCCAGACCACCAAAAGATTGTGGAGCTTCTTACTATGGGAAAGGGGAATTGAAAGGACCTAAGAAGAACCCCTTCTTCATCCTTTAGACAAATTGTTGATAAGAGTCTAGAGGGGTTTTCGTACAGTGGATTTATGGTTCAACTTCTGGTAATTGGATCATTCTTGAGCGTTGAGGGCACGAGTTATGATCCGACGAGCCAAATCTCTTGCGCTCATTTGGTCTTACATTGGTATGGAAGCCGGCTTGTGGTTTGTCTTTGTGCTTCATCGTGGAAGAAAAAAGTTTTTTTTTGGAGAAAGCCGAACATGATTGATTTTTTGGGGGCTCTTCGAGCTTGTTTGGTTGAAATTTTGGTATGGATAAGATCTCATTAAGAGCTTTCGAGCGAGTTTTTTTTTGGATTTTTGGAGTTATGGTTGGATTTGTCTGATTTTCAAAGTTTTAAAATGAGTTTTTTTCAATTTTTCGATGATCGATCGATGGCGTGAAATTTGGCGGTCGATTAAGTGAGCGGTGGTATTTGGTGAGCATGGCGGTGGCATCGCGAGGAATTATGGTTGTTGCCATGTGGAGATTAAATGGCTCGTAGAGTATCCACAAATCAACAAAATTTATACCTAACCACCTCCTCACTAACGTAGCATTCTTTGAAACTCATTGCTAGTTAACAAATATTTATTTGATGTTGTTTAGAAAGATGGACTGGTTGCTTGGAGGCCGTAAAGTAAGAGATCTTGAATGGAAGAGAGAGATTGGAGAAAGGGATGCAATGTGGAGAAGTTGAGGTAAAGATGTAGCTTCACAGGAGGGATCGAGTAAGAGAAGGTGATGTAAGTCTTTGGAAACTGAAACCAGACAAATCCAAGCTCCTTGGCTCCACGAGAGACCAGCCCCAGTGGAGCGACTGCATTTTGCGGTGAGTCACGAGGTTGATGACTCGAGCGAGATAAACTAAGAGCAACAATGGAGTCAATAGGGAAAAGGCAGTGTGAGTTGACGAAGGTAAATGGAGAAATCCTCAATTGGGCAATGACAACAGTGTGAAGGAATGTCACACCCTGATTTCCACGGTGTGATTTATGTTATTTTACCATCTTTTTTTTTTTTCACAACTTGAGTCTCTAACATAGGACTCTTTCAAAATCCAACACCACATAAAAGGGCTACTTCTTTACACACCATATATATCAACTTTGTATTTCTTAAGCTTGAGTCAGAAACTCCACTTGGAGTAATCGCTAGAAACATAATTAAAACTCGACTCGGGTCTCAACATATATATACATACTCTGTCTTGGTAAGTCCTCAATACACCCAAGACTATACACTTACATGATCAAACCAATATTTACACAAAATCCCAAAACTTCTACAAAGTATCCCAAACTAATCCTCGCTGAAATATACAATGACCCATGATTGATATGGCTTGTCCAAAATATAGGTGGGCCTCCACACAAGCACTAGATGTTCCTCAAAATGTAGCAGACCACCGGCATGCTAAGGGTGGCCTTATTCCCCGACCTCCAAACCATAGTCAAACTCTCAGAGTCATCTTATTTGGTCTCGTACACGCATCCCAGGTGGTGAATAATGGGGGTGAGTTCGGCAAGCTACGATAGTGAATCCATGTAACAAGCCATGCTTATAAAAACATTTCAAAATACAAATAATTCAACACATACTCAAAACACAGGCCTTTTCAATTTAATAGGTTGATGTGAAACAAATGGATGCAATCACCACCATCTAGACCCCTCGTGAGTGGCTCTTTTGGGCTTTCACCCGGAGGATGCCGATCATCTGACAATGACAAATTGGGACTTACTACGGGGATATGCCCACATCCGTATAACGACAAATTAACAGGACTTACCACCCGAGGATATGCCCACATCCCAGATATATGCGTGACCTTTACGGGGCCCACCAGCCACGGGGACTAGTCATAGTCATGTCCCTTGTCAATCAGGACTCTCACACGATCCATACCCATTGTCATGCTTTAAAACAATTTCACAAAGCATTCATCCACATGGATATTTACAAACATCATGTACCCAGTTAATTGAAAATTATAGATATAAAAATATACACATTTATATATATCATTAGAAAATCACACAGTTGAGCATGAATGCATTAAATTTCAAACGAAACCGCTAATTCTCATGGGAGAAAGGTTACAAGATCCCCTACATTTCTTGGATTCAAAATCCACCGTCTCCCGAGGAAGTCAAAACTGGGGCTTCTCCGAAAGGATCTGCCGATTATGAGAGTCATTAAAGATTTCTTAGCCTCGAACAATGTCAGGGTTACATAAAATTACCCAATTGGTTCGTACTACTTCACTTTTCAGATCACACATATTCCAGCATACCTACAAACATAAACCTTGATCCTTCAAGAGCACTCTCTTTAAACACTAATATCAGCATTTTAACACCCCTTATTAGGGTAACCTGAAATAGCACACACAACACTTTGTACCTTGTTTGACCTATCTCAAGACCCCCTTTTTTCTTTTTCTTAACTACCATTTTGACCAGCCATACACGTTTTTGTTCACTATGGTCTTCTGATAAGTTATCCTATCTCTTAGATTTCCACCAGCCTCTTAAATCAGGTCATTTCTCGGACCTCGAATCAAGAGTTATGGTTTACTCGACCTCCCGAGACCATTTCTGAGGGCTGAGAATCACGTCCTCACTTCACCCTTGCTTTGACAGAAATTATGGGAACAAATATGAGCCATAATTTTGGCCACACTTTCTTCATGGTCTGCCCCTATGTGGCTCTTTTTGAGAGGATTTGAATCACTCCATTTTGGATCATCTTCAGCTTATGACTCACTTGAGGCACTCGAGACATGGGACAAATCCGTATCTGAATTTGCCTCAAATTCAAGGGGTCTTAGGTAAGTTGGTTCTTGGTTACTTCTAGACATTCGAGGCTGGGTCTTGGGCTTCTTCTCCAACAAGATCATCCAGTTCAGAGTTCTTTAGGCCAACTTATGGCCCCCAGAAACACTGTCATGGAGGCTCAAGGGAAAGGTGACGGCACCTCCCTTGGACACACACATGCCATCTTCACAAAGCGGTCTTTTTTACAATTTAGGGTTCTGAAACACACCTTTCATCCAAATCTGAGGTTAGGATGTAATCCCAAGCAAGTAACAGAATATAACCAGTCCATAAATACAACTAAAGCCTCAAAGATCATGTTTACATACCTTAGTGAACTTTTTCCACAAAAACCAAGCTTTCCTTCTTAAGCCTTTTCTCCTCTTCTCTCTAGCTTCTCTCTAGAACTCTCTCTCTCACTTTCTAAATTTCAATTTTCCACTTCCTAACAAGTTGGTCTAGCATCCAAAACCAAGAGAAGTGGTTTGCTTGGCATGGCAAGCTCTTCTCATGCACTTGCCATGTGTCAAGATCTCTCTATGCATATGTGAGGTGTCATGCCCTCATGATGCCACATAGCTCAAGAGGATATTACAATTTGTTCCTCTCCATAACAAGTTTTTCAAAAGTCAGTGCTTAACATATGATACAAACCCTAACAAAACCACTAAACTTACTAATTTATAATTGACCCACATGCCATAAAAATGCAATCTAACACACTTTACTAATCCATAATTAAGCTAACCATTAAGATGGCTAATCTTAATCACAATTTAAAATATCATAGGGCATAAGTTGCATTTGCTCCCTAAAAATCCTTACTTGAATATAACAAAACATATACCAGGTGTTACAAGGAAGAAGAAGATGTCATTGCTAAAGATCCAAATCTCTGATATGGTGCCTTATATCATTGTACCCAATGCTATGCAAAACCTTGTAATACCCTTTAGTCAACCACCTAAACTAAAACTAATACCCTTTAACCCTCTAAGACAATTTATAGACATCCCAGTTCAAACAAAAAGAATCGGAATGACTCTAAGAACCAAACCTCTAAGGGAACCTTCAAAATCCCCAGTTGAGCCCAAAGAAAAGCAAAAACAATGAATCTCTCTCTTATGTGTGATAGCCTCTCTAAAATGATTGTTCTTATTCCATTAATTTTAATAAAGTCTCCTTGATGAACATATGCAATTGCAATTGAGTGCCTATCCTAAATACTGAAGATTTTGAGTTTGTTTGGTTGAATTATGATGATTGTTATTGAGTTTCTTGTGCTATGATGATTGGACTGAATTAGATTGCCAAATCAAAATGAACTTCTGAATTGTACTAAAGCACATGTAACTTGTTTAGGAACCAAACAAGACGAATGGTAGATGAAATTGGGCAGAATAAGTTGACTAGAATTGAAAAGTTGTGATGTCAATGACAAATAGGCTAAAATTCTAGAATCTTTAAGAATTAAATGAATGATAATGTTGATAAGGATGATAATTCTAGTTTGCTTGAACAATACAGTTCATATGAACACTAAAAACATAGACATCACAACTTATTGGATTCATCATAATTTGAGTCTCAAAAAGGGTCCTAGAACTTGTTAGATTATTATTCAAGGTGAAACATAGGCATCACAACCAATAGGAAATGATTTAGGCCATCCTTGGAAAGTTTGTGCCTTTTCAAAGCCTACCTTGTGATATGCATATGCATATACCTTAGTACATTGCTTGAGCCTAATGTCAATTCCATTATAAAAGCCACATGAAACACCTTAATCCTTCCTTAAATCTAATCCTTCAATAAAGAACCCTTTGTTTGCCCAAATTTCAAGAGTAGTGCTTAAAAAGTAATCAAGTGGACAAGTTTGGGGGAGTACAATTTTAGAATGAGAAGAAGGATAAGAATTAAGGAGGTAAAAGGAAGATAGACTGAGAAAAGATATACTAAAGGAGGTGCATAATAGAAAACAGAGAAGGTAAAAAAGCATACATTTTCAAGGGGGAATGTGTTTTTCCTTGTAACCTTCCTCCCTTGAGCCATTAAGTTCTTAGGGGTGTTCTACACCTAGTACCCTAATGCCAACTAGTATAGGAGTTACTAACCCAAAACTTGCTAAGGGTGGTAGAAAGCTTAAGAAGGAAAAACATTGCACAATTTCTGAAACCTTGAACAAAATGAAAAGAAAAAAGCTTGTGAGCTGAAGGAACTGAATTGAAAGTAGATAGTGGAAAAAGAAAAAAAGCAACAATGGAGAATATGTAAAAAAGATGCACTAAACCAAGTTTGGGGGTGCTTGAAGGTTGTTTCTAGTAAAAAAGAAAATGATGAGAAGCTTGAAGGAAAAAGATTGAATAGTATGTGCACTTTAGGTGAACTTAAGCCTTAAATGTCCAAATAATCTGGAATGCCGTGTGCTGGCATTATAAACGGCACCATTTGATCCTGGGTGCGTGTAAAGGGCGCCTAAAATTAGTGAGGTATACACCAATAAGCCTATGGGACCTAAATCACTCTAAAGAGACCAAGGAACAAAATTTCGGTTTTTTCGATCAAAATATTACCGAAATATCGCCATTGGTGGTCTGAATAAAATTGCCAACCAATGATCGCTAAAAATTGGAGATAAAGTAATAGGAAAATCAACAACATCGAAATTTCGAGACTTTATCTCATGCGCACATGTGCCGAATTTCGAAAAACATCGGTAAATATCAGTAAAATATCGTAAAGATATTCGTAAATATCGTAAGACATCGCAACATCTGCAAGATATCTAGAATATCAGCTTATTGGTAAATATCGCGTAAAATATCTAATGACTATTTTGATCTAAAAATTCTATAACAATTTCTAAAATCATACAATTTCTTTACAAACTCATCCATACACAAGCTCCATTTAACTCTTAAATTATTTTTTCATTTGATTTATCTCAATATTTGGAAGATCTTATTATGAATATTATCTTCATCAAGATGGGATCCCATCATCAAATAAATGTAATAAGAGCATCGCTTCATTTTGGTTTTAAATTACTGTTGTAATGTAATTTCTTGATAAATTATAATGAATATTGTTTTTAATAAGTGTATATTTGCTTCTTTATGTCTTTTTTATAGTTCAAAAAAGTATTTCCATGAATTTCAAAGTATTTTTGTTAATTTTCGATTTACCGATATTTTTGTCAAAATATCCACCGATATTTACCAATATTTCCGATATATCTGTAAAATCCAAGTACTGATATATCCATAATTACCGATATTTTGTTCCTTGAAAGAAACTACCATTCTTTTACATATGTCTCGTAAGGTTACCTAACCTGCAAAGTTGTCATAAAGAGAAGACTAAAACACACACTCACATTAGAGGTCAAGAACTGTAGTTGTTTACATTCTATGAATTATTTTTTTATTTGAATGATTCGAATTGAAAACCTTTTAGGATTCATAAATGGAAGTAGTTGGAATTGATATTACAACTGACATTTCACCGAATCCAGATTGCTAATAATTTTGAAAAGATGATTGAAAAAGAAAATTGTCCTTAAAATCAATTTGAATTACTTGAGGACAAACAATGAATCTTTTCTTTGCTTAGTGATAAGTAACACTTTAAGTTTGGGGGAGTTTGATCATCATAAAACTCATCTAGTTTTAAGTCCATTTTTCATGCATATTTGAAGCTTAAATGTTCAACTAAATGCAAAATTATGGAATCTTCACCCAGATTGGTGTTTTGCAGGGATTTAATGCAAAAGAAGCAAAATCAGTAAGAAAAACAGCAAATTTGGCTAAGGTAAGAAGTGTTGAGTGTCGTGACAAATTTCATCATTGTCGGACAGTTACAGCAAGTGAGACGAGGAGTGTCGCAACAATCAAAGCCTGCCTACGTATCGAATAGAAACGTTGGCGACATTTGCGTGTAGCGCCGGGTACATGGGGATCAAGGCATAAACTTTACTTATATTTTGCAAGTTGATGCGGCGATACACACTTATCAAATAGATGTTTCACCTCACATTGTGTCTAAGAACCTTTGATGGTAGTGAACTCGCTGATCTGAACCAAATAGTACACAAGACACCCAGTGGAAGTGAAGATCCAAATTGCAAAGCCTTGTTGTCTAGTTATATATGTTGAAGAATGGATCGTACACGCACAAGAAACTAGAGCAATCCGGAAGTCAAGTAAGAAGGTTATGCATGTGGTGGTGAGAACCTGCACTGTGGTGAAACATAAATAAATTCAAACCTCTGTGAACCATACATTTTTGTATTTGATTTTTTCTGTCCCTCCTCAAAGAGCGTTAACCAGCAGACTTTTAGTAATTATCGAACATCCATGGGTTAAGATCCTTACAACCCTGTAAACTGAGATTCAAGAAAATACTCCAAAGCTTCAATTATGAAGCTCCGCTTTTCTCTACTTTCATTTTCTCACAAACAAACAACCCTCTATGAAGATGGGAGGAGTGGCAACCCTCTGCCTCTATGTGCGAAATCAAGAAAGATACCGCATTTAGTGCGTAGCTTCTCTAGTGCTTTGAACTAGATGTGGCTCATCATATTACAGCTCCCATTTCAAGATAGTTTGATCCCTCTGGTTAGCTTGAATGATCCATGCTAATTGATAAGTTTTTGTGTTTGAAGATGCTAATATGAACTATTCAATATCTGCCATAACATTTACGGCACAAAGTGGCTAATCGGCGCGCTTATGTTTTAGCCTTCCAAATCCTAGGTCCAATCCCTTCCGTCACCTTTGAACATAATAGCTGGTAAGCTCATGTATCTGGCGATACTTATTATTGCTGACCAGTCAAGTAGTCGATGGTTAATACTATGGAATCGGTAAGAGAAGGTGAGTCATAGAGATCTTCATTATTTTAGAACAATAATGGAATAAAATAATTTTCAATATTAATATAATAAAGACAGAAGAAGTCCAAGAACTAATGAGAGAATTATATATCCCCAGAGGAAAAGACTTAAACCTCTTGTCATAGAACTGAATCAAAGATTTAACTAAGAATTTTCTTGTATTTCATCTGATTTTACTTATAGTTTATTTTTACTTTTATTTTATCCTAACCACTTTAGACAACTCAAATATCAAAATGAAACAAGAGGTTACTTATTAGTCATTTCCACAAAAAACCCATCCTCAGGACATCCTGAATCACTATATTATAGAGTTGAAAGGTTATGCTTGAAGAGTTATAAATTTGTTGACACATCCCTACTTTATGGAGTTTGGGAATCATAAAGTATTATATAAAGGCAAAGAAGCCTGGTCACGAAGATCGGAAGCTCACACAAAAGAAGCACCAGGTGCAACAGAGGTTACTGTCATAAGATTCTCCACAGAGGCTCGATAAGATTAAGAGGAAGAACCAAAGGAAACACAAATATACGCAAGGATAGAAAATGATCACAATTTATTGAAACAATAAGGTAATAATGAAAAGAATGTCACAATATCCAAAGTCAGTCACAGGTTCTCAGAGACTCACAGTAGTAAAGAAAGCTTCAATAAGATCCAAACTGAAAATGATCAGAGATAGATGTCAAAACTGAACTGGTCGTGATATCAAAAGTCACGTGATGGAAACAACGTATGGGTATGCCTAATATGAAGGTCAACCTCACGAAGTAAAAGAGTCGAGAAGACCATAAATCACGAAAGCCACGCTGATAATTATCCAGATATAATACCAAGCACTTATCGTGTCACATATTTCAGCAAAATATATAGACATACGCAAACCAGCATTTCACATCCACGACATTCAAACTTTTGTCACATAAAACACTTGTATATTCTAGAAAAAAGAATGGAAGAAATACGAAAATGCGAAAATAAAACCAAAGATGATAGATAAAATGCCAGATACTTTATTGCTCGCGGTCGGTATCGAGTCCATACCATTTTAATTTCAACCACTCATTATTGGTGGCGCTGATAATGAATAGATAGGCACCGGAAAAATTAGGGGATCTGTTCGCATCGAACACTGATTCTAGAGTAATATAGAATTTAAAAGTTTTTTGGGAAGGCGTTTATTTTTTATTTTTACTTAAGATTGGCGGAATGATCCGAGCTGGTGTTTATTGGTATGTGATCTTAGTACGTTTATTTCAGTTGAGTCTCAAGGGAATTTGAAACATTTAGTGGAACCTGAGCCTTGATTTAGTTTACTACCAATGAATTTGTTTTGACTAACTAGCCACTGGTTCACATCCAATCATAAAGGCTTAAGCTCCTCTAGAAGGATTGGGTGTTTCACACGCTTTAGTGAAAATAAAATGGAAGTTAGAAGGAAATATTGGGATTTATCTAATGGCATTACTCTTGAAATATTTTGATTTGAGGATAAAGTAGATAGCCACTCAAAAAGTAGTTATGATTTCCTTGCCTCACGTGACTTCTGGCAGTGGATACAAAGAAGGAAATTCTTGCAGGAGAGAAGGCCAGGTATGCGATTCTACTTTCTAGAACTAATGAACTCGTAAAAGATCTTTGACAAATCATAGGTGATGTTCTAACCTTCACTTCAAGGTCTCTCCGGCGATAACAGCGTGTTCAGAATGGTGGACCATATGATGACGGTTATTGAGCGATCAAAGTAAAGGTTTCACACCCGCTTAAAAAATGATCGCGCTATTGACGGAGTGAGCTATTCTTTTCGTCAGAATTGAAATAATACAGCTGAAGGAGCTAGTATCCCCGCCAGGTGAGGCGTTGACTTCACTATAAGAAATGGTACATGAGGAACGCTTAGGAAAGGCAATCAACTTTAAAAATGATCAAACTGTGGTGCGAGTTGAACAGAAGATGCGACCCAGTGGGAGCTGACAAATTCGTAAATGTAAGTCGGGCAGCGTCGGCTTCGGCGCTAAAAATACTTGCTTCGACAAACTGCAATTCAAAGATGCATGAGTTTGAAGTATAAAATTTGATAACTATAATACTAATCCCATCTCAGTCTGTTACAAATCTCAGTGAAACCTTTAACCCTTTAGATTTAAAACTTTTTTGTTTTAAGAAAATCTGAACACCAAAAGGGCCATTTTTATTTTAAGACTGAAAGGAGAAGAGTGATACTGATTAATCTAGGTTCAGGGTAGTGAAGGATCTTGATAGAAAATGACTCATAAATTTTCTACCTAACCCAAAGAGATCACTTGGGGAACCAACTTGCTGATTAATGATCGGAAAATTGGTAAGATTTGTATTGTTTAATTCAATATATTAGATAAAGGCCTTAACAATCAAATGTTTTGGGAATAAAGGGTGACGTAAATAAGTTCTGTAATGTTCCAAACAATATTAATAAACACCCAATGGTGAAAACTGGAACAATAGATGTCACTGGCGCACACAAGTAGTCCACTTTATCTAATGCCTGGAATCTCCGCCCTTGAGGGCTCACGTGAATTCTTCACTTCACAGTCCTGTTTGAATCTCACCTAACATTTTAAGGCTTTTGGTCTGTGCTTTGTTTCACAAAGAATAATATAAGGGTTGAAGAAAATAACTCAAAGAAAAAGGAAGAGTAACAAAAGGGAAGAATTAGTGTGTGTATTTTAAAATTGAATTGACATAATCCAAAGACAACTAAGAATAATCAAACTTAGGTAAGATGGTTGTCCCTTACAGCATAATTGTAATGCATTTCCTTCTTGATGAAACTTTAACAAAAAATAAGAATATTAACTGATAATATATGATGTTACCCATGAATCACCTTCATAATATTAAGAAAAGTCAGATAGGTTTTAAAAAATGAATAGAATAAATCATAAGCTGAATAATCTAAACCAAAGCTTCTTCCCGGCAAGTCCCCCCCAATAAAGCAACAGGGAGTCCAGATGAATTAGATGATACTGATGGGAACGAGATCTCTTACCCAGCCATGGTGATGTGTAAGAATCCATGTTTGTTAGTGATCACCTGTTCACAAAGGCTACAAGACAACCCCTAGAACTGACTAGTCTTTGGTGGTTGAGAGTAAGGGTTTAAAGTACACTAATGTAGAACAGTTTTATTGAACAAAACATAATACATTTTTTCAATTATAGTTCATCTTTTAAAGACATTGATTCTTTTAATTTGAACTCCCAAGCCCACCTCAAACTCAGCCTCGCATCTTCTGCATGATTTCACCATCTTCACAAAGAACAAGAGTTTATTCTTTCCTGATTAGTGCCAGTAATATAGTAATGTTGAACCCCTTTAAGCTTTCTACTCACCTCCATGAAAAGCTTTAGTTAGTAACCCTGTAACAATTTGATCTTTAGTACTAGTAGAACTGTCTCATTGCCCATGAGAAGGCCATAATAAACCAATCTTGATTTATTCTTCTTACTTTTCTGATCCTTGCAAGAAACCTCCTTACCTGAGACTCATAAAATAATAATTTTGTTGAATACAGGATGCCTCTGTGGCACCCCGCATCATGGCCTTCACCAGAGGTGCCTGGTCGCCAGTGGATGGTCAAGGCTCAGAAGACCTCAGAGCACTTAGAATGGGCAGATGGTCCTGAATCACTTTTTTTCTAAAGGGAGTCAGCATGTTGAGATCCCAACCAGCCATTAGGTAAGGTAACCCAGCTGAGGTAATAAACCTAATAGAAAGTTCCACACGCCAAGGCCGCAGAGCTAGGGAGTTTGGGTTCCATTTTCCATCATCGCAAACGTTTCATTTCGCTTCGTTTAACTGACGACACTTCAGTTTAGATCCTCGGAATACGCAGCACGATCGACATGATGGTCAATGATCTCGCTATGTCCACTGATATCACGACAGAACGCTGCGCGCCGCCAATAAGCGCGGATATTGTAGAATGCTCTCAAAACTCGATGGTGCCAATGATACCAAATCGTAATCCCTAATTCACTCACTCCACCGTTCTAATGGATTTAAGGCACCGATCTAGTCTGAACTGATAATGGGTCATGCAATGCTTGACATGGTGGATGACCTGTCTCGCACAATGCTCGACACTAGCCTTTAAAAGTACCACTCAAACAGTTCTCACAGCCTTAATTTCGGAGCCGTCGTATCACTGATGTTTCTGGGAACTTTAGTCCTGTAGTGACTGCCATCGATTCCAACTCCACTCACATGCTATTTTTGGGTTCTGACAAACTCAGCAGAGATGTTCATGGGTCTGGGGCATCTCACAGTCAAAGCCACTGGCCTAGATTAGATTTATGTGACCATCCAATTAAATAAAATGATCTGATTTTGTAATTCATGGAAAGTTTAATCAAAGAGTTTGGTCCCAGTTTAGTTTTATATACTGCAATGCTATGCTGGGTAGCCTTATATTCATGCAGGCAAAGAGTTTAGGTCTGCAATGCCTCTGCAGTCTGTGGCGGACGGATTTTCCGGGACACCCAGGAGCCGATCCGGGCCGCCCTCAGCTCAAGACGGCCCAACAAGGGGGGAACGCTGTCAGGCGCCTGGCCAGCCAGTCGGCCACACCAGCTGATGCGCCATTGGCCCGACGCCACGCCACCGCTCTGACAGCTGGGTGCCTTCGGCCACACAAACACTCAGAACACCCTGGGCCGGCCCCGCCCAGGCGGGGGGGCGAAGCTCCCACCAAAAAAAAAAAAAAAAAAAAAGTCAATGTGTAATATTCTTTGAAGTTGTCGGCAGCCTCCCGTGTGGGCCCTCCAGTTTGTTGCTTAGCTGTGCCAGCCAGGGTCACCCTCCTCTTGGGGGTAGGCTAGCTTCACTTCCTGGCTTTGTAAGGTCCCTGCTACCAGATTAGTCTCATGAGCCTAAACATGCCCTTCCAGCCTGAGGGGAGGTAGCCGGTCTGGCTGGGCTCTTCAGCCCCTGGGTCTTCAGATGACACACAGCTACAGATGCCTGAAATGAATCTTACTTAACAAAAAAAAAAAATTTCTTACTTCATATTCAGCTAACCACTTCAACTAAACTCTGAATGGTATTTAACATAAGTAATATTGACAAGATCTAAAGATTGAAAGCAACATAGGTATGGCTTTTGACTGGTGGGTATCTCCAAATAATGCCACAGTTATTTTGGTATTTCTAGAAATAAATACTATTGTTAGTTCAAAATGGGAGTTTATGACTCAATGCAAGGTGAAGGTGTTAATAGAAAAAGGTCAACTAATCCTGAAGACGATCTGATACTGATTCTGACCGAAGAAGGCCAGATCCTACTCATAATGAACCACTAACTTGAGTCTCAGATATCAATTGGGTCTATATCACCCAATTTTCTCTCTAAACCGCAAATTACTTCCGTATAAGACTTGCATCAAAATGAGGGCAGAACCCCGTAAGAAAAAAATGTTAATAGAATCATGTCAAAACATTTATCTTCCTGCGGTCAATATCTCTATATCTTCGCGCGAAAGAAAATGGATCAGTTTCTTCGCCATAGGAACTGCTGACTGAATCCTGAAAAACAAGCCTGAACCAAACAAACAATAAAAATGAAAATTAACTGGTAAACAGGAAAATATAAAATAGACAAACATTACACAACAAAGAAAATAAAAATAGGATCACCGAAGTCGGGTGCCAGAAATTGAAACGTGAGACATCCCTGGTACCAAACTTGAAAAGATAAAGATGGTCATCCCCGTCATAGATAAAGTGTTAGAGAGAACTCTAGATGATCTACAGAATTCAACACGAGCCCGGAAAAGATAGTCCAAATTCTCCCAGAACCTTCGCTTAATGTCCCGCAATACTGATAAACAAAAACCAAATAAATGTCATTCAGAAAACCAATCAAACAGAGTGTTAATAACTAAAAATAATAAAGTGAATGATTTGTTGAAGCGCTTCCCGTGAAGATGCCCATTTGAGTCCAACTAGATCTACTACAGTCCAGATCTCTCGCTGTACCTTTATCCACTCATGGCCATAACCCTCTCATCCTCACTCACTCTAGAAGACATGTGAACTTCCAATCCCAGTATATCGTGATGAATTAAATGCAACTTGTGTGGTATTAGCCCTTTGGGGCCTGGTATCCTGTGAGACTCCTCTTAGGACTCTAGAAGCTCGCTCCTTCTGAGTGAAAAATGAGCCTTACACTTCAAAGAGTCACCCCTTCATCCATAGTGGCGTTTTAGAGGTCAACTCTTACTTTCTCTAATGTACTAAGTGAGAGTCATTTCCCCATGTTCGTCATCAATAACCACACTTTGTGAAGGTTTTGGCGCCCTTTCAAGATTGAAACTAATGTCTTCAGCTAAAGCCAAAGAGTAACATGGGAAACTTAAGTCTTCATGTCCCCTAACTAGTGACATTAAATTTTCAACCTGGATGTTAGTCCTCATCCAATTTTTCACTGAAGCAACACTGGCCTACTTCACGGTGTCACATTATATTTAAACTAATGACGACTTGAAAATTCTCCTGCCAACCAAAGGCACTTTGTCCTATTCCATTTATGGGTCCATTTTCTTATATCCAAGGGGGAGTAGCTCGGGAGTCTTGGTATTTTCAGCCAGCCATGTTTAATTTCTTAGTGTCATCATTTCTTTATTTTTCTGAGCGCCTTGCATTTGCCTATATAACTTTTTTCAATTCTCCTAAGCTGATTTTAAAGGATTATCCTTTCTTACAGAGTATACTTCTGAATGATTTCTAAATTAGTAAAGTCAGTTAAATTCTACTTTATCTTTTTTCAAATCATCTGGTTTCATGTTTAGCAAACCAGATTTATGTGTTTCTTATCCTTTGTAATTTCTTCCTCAAGGCACAAAATAGTCACATCTTCATGGTTATCCGATTTAGCTTTAAGAATTGAAATGAATTTTTCTCAAGATTAATTGTCATCAGATTTAGAGAAATTTGTCATACACCTCAACCTTATTAGTTGTAATCAAAAGATAATGTTTCGTTTGGGTTGGTAAAAAGAATCCCAGACATTTTAAATAGTTCAATTCTTCAATTATAGGTTTGTTGACTCATAGGGCTTATGCTTGTATCAGCACTTCCGCGTTGATCCTCTTTGGGTCATGTGAGAAGCATAATGATTCTTGAAGATATAGAAAAACTCATTTATCGCTTCGTTAGACATTATTCTTTGCACATTTCATAAAAAAACAAAATAAAAAAAAAATTTGAAGTAAACTAGCTACAAAAAAAAAAAAAAAAACCAAAAAAAATAAGAAAAAAAAAAATTGTCAACAGCAAACTTTCTTTTGCAAAATATCAATCCAAATACCAAATTGTACCTTCCTGAAATAAATACTAAAACTTTTAGAACTGCAAGAAGTGTAATGGGTTGTACGGTCATAAAGGGACCAAAAGTCCAAATATCAATCCCATAGGGAAGTTGTGGTTTCAATAAGGATTAAGTATCCCGACTACTAAAAGTCGCCTTCACTAATTATGACTGGCACATAGAGGCGACAAACTAATAAAAACAAAACTAAACCAAAAGAGGGATGATTTGTGAAAACCGGAGTAATTGAATAGAACTAGGAGAAAATGACTTAAAGAGGGACTAGGGTTGGTTATCTTCATTGATATTTAAGGATTCATCTAGATAAGGCCCGAGATGAATGAATTACAACTTTAGTTGGTTCGAGGATATAGTACAAGGATCCCACTTTCATGTTCCCCCTTGTATTTTCTCGCACTAACCACCTATTCACGGTTATGTTCTTCTAGGTCGATAAAATGATACTTTTCTAAGGCATTTTTCCTCGAAAGCTCTATAGGGGGATACTTTTCAACGTCCTTGCAATAGAGCTACCCAAAATTAGCTCAGATTGCTCACAATTATGTTCTTGCAATCCTCACTTAAAACATTTGGTGTCCTCCAGAAACTGCAAGATTTAGATCTTCTAGACCTCCAGTTCTTTCAACTGGGTTAATTCCCAATCCCGACACGACTCGTTTTTCTTTCGCCTCAAGAGACTAAACCAGTGTTTTTGTGGCTTAGTCCAAGAGTCACCCGAGAGGATACCTCAGTCATGATCGAAGATCCACTCAAGACAAATTAATTAACCAAAACCTTAGTATTCCAAGGATCTAACACCAAACACAACAAATCAAGTATAAATCAACCAAGCAACTAAATAATAGACAAACCAAACATCAAATCTAATAACCAACCCCATAGAATGATTAGTCTAACATTTCAGCCATTAAAATCCACAAAATCTTGTTGTCGACAAACACAAAACTTCATAAATTAAAGAAGGAGAAAAGATAGAAATACAAAATAGGGTTTAAACTACAAATGACTTCAACCCCAAGATGAAATCCACACTCTATAAGGTTATTCTTCTAGCAATAATCGATTACAAGCCAAGTTGTTCTCAAATACAAACCTAAGAACAAAACTTTAAGAGAGAAAACCCTAGGAGAGAGCCTCCATCTCCAAGATTTCGAACCCTAGAAAAGTGTGCAAAAGATCCTTAAATAGAACTCGGAAAATGGGCTAAAACGAGCCTAAAATGGAAATGTTATGGGCTGGAACGTCGCACAGTCACGATCGTAAATGGCTTACAGTCACAACCTCACCAAGAATTGAAATTTACAATTGCCAGCATAAGGACATGCGATCGCGACCTTGCTACATGTTGGCTCAGGATAGGGTCTACGATTGCGACCTAGGCCATGACTTCACCAAGTGTTACTGCACAGGTAGCCTTCCTCTTTTACTTTACAACCGCGACCTTGGTCATTTGAAGTTGCGACCGTGAATGCTTCACTTCACAACTTGTTCAATTCTCGCCCGAATTGCTTGCTTTTCATATTTCTTTCTTCGTTTATGCAAAATACACAATTATAGGGGGTTAGAAATGAAAATAACTAAAAAGTGTGCTTAGTTAGCAACCAAATCATGAATTATGTTATATTTTGCACTAATAAACACTAACCTAAGGCACACCTAACAATGGACTTATGATTTGAACCACCCTAGTGAACTTTGTTTAAATTTGGAAGATTGCTGTTATGTCCCAGCATTGACAAAGAACATTATTTTTGTTTCATGTTTGAACAAGAAAGGTTTTTATTTATATTTTGTAACAATTGTTGTTGCATTATGATGTCGTTTATTATGGTGGTACATTAAACAATGGGATTTACATATTAGATATGTCCTATCCAATTTTAAATGTTAATGAAAATAAAAATGCCAAAGGGAGATAATCTGAAATCATCTTACTCATGGCATTGTCTCCTTGGCCATGCAAATGAGAGACGCATGATTGAGTTACACAATTATGGTAGCTTGGGGTCATTTGATTGTGAATCATTTGACAAATGTGAATCTTGCTTGTTAGGCAAAGATGACCGAGTTACCCTTTATGGGAAAGGGTGAACATGCTTATGGACCATTAGACCTAATACATAAATGCTCAGGTCCTTGGTCTATTAATGCCAAGGTGATTTCTGCCTATCATTACTTTATTGATTATCATTCATGATTTGGGTATTTGTGTCTGATGAGATACAAATCTAAATCCTTTGAATAGTTCAAAGAATTCAAATATGAAGCGGATAAACAGCTTGGGAGAAATATCAAATCACTTAGACGAGATCCAAGTTACGAATACTTAATCTAAGAGTTTATGGGTTATCTTTAAGATAATGAGACTTTATCCAAGTATACTTACACACTTTACTCACAAAGATGGTGCGAAAAGGACAAACTGAACCTTTTGGATCAGGAGGTCTAGCACAAGTGCGTGATCTACCCAAATCCTTCTGTGGTTATGCATCAAAACTGTTGTTTACATTTTTGAACCGAGTCCTAACTAAGTGTGTTATACATTCCATAATGATATGGATTAACAAGAATCCTATTTTTCAATTTAAAAGTATGGGTTATCCAACTTATATGAGAAGTTTAACTATGTCTACAAGCCGAGGCTAAATCTAATGTGTTCGTTTGTGTGGGATATCTTAAGGAAATTTAGAGTTGTATCACTTCTACAAACACATTGGAACAAAAGTTGTTTTTTCAAAGTATACAAATTTTCTCGAGGAAGAGTTTTCTTCTAAGAGAAGATAGTGGCGCGTGAACTCGGTGAAGCAGCTAAATGCACACAAATCAACTGACTTAATCCAAAGGCAATTCATGTTGATGAAGTAGTAGCTAATTGATGAGTCTCAAACTCATCTATTTTTAATCCATTTTCCTAGCATGTTTTTAACAGTTTCAGATCTATTTTTATGCCAAATTATGGAATATTCACCAACTTTGTGTTTTGCAGGTGTTAATTGAAAAATAAGAGAATACCACCAGAAAAGAAGCAAAAAGGTGGAAAATGCGCATTTCACTGGCGACATAGTTTCAGATGTTACGACAAACCCCAAGTAGGCAAAAGAACTATGTCAAACAAATAGCCTATATGTCGCAACAAAGTCCAGGCTAAACTTCAGGCATAAATAGAATCTTTGTTGCGACAAAGAGTTCTATGTCGTGACATTGCTAAAGAAGAATGAAAAGAAGATTGTCACGATAATGATCAAGGCAAATAGCAAAGGAACTGTGTCGCGACAATATTTCTCCGCCGCACATAAAATGGGTCAAGATTAATGTAGATGAACTCTATCGCTACAAACAGATAGCTTTGTCAGCGATATAAAACAAACAACTAACACAAGGAAACATTCCTGTCACAACAAAGAAAATCATGTTGCAACATTATATTCAGAATTCACAACAAAGAGTAACAAAATTCTGTATCGACAAACAAAATATAAAGGAGGTGAATTCTCTGTCGTGATAAGGATTTGAAGAGCAACACAAGAGGAATGGGGACAAAGAAATTCATGTTGCGACATAGAACATAATTGAAGGCAGAATCTCTGTCTCGACAAAGAAATTTTATGTCGCGACAATAAAAGCTATGGAATGAGAGAATTATGTCGCGACAGAATAAAATTAGGTCACGACATATATTGTAGGAGAATTGAGATTAGCCAAGTCAAGCGTGTCATAACAAAGATTTCTATTTCGCAACAAATAGCTCAGCAAGAGACAAGAATCAGAGAAGAAAAGTCTGTCAAAACCAAGGAGTTTCCTATCGTGATAGAGGGACTCTCTCGTCACGACAGTTTTCCGTCGATAGAGTTGGAAGACAAAGCAAAGAGGAAAAAATGTTTATCGTGATACAAAAAAAATTATGTCGCAATAGACCCTAAAGCAAGGACATGAGAAAGAAGGTAAATGGTGGTTTGGTGTCGCGACACAAGACATTTCTATTGTGACAAGAACAAGACTACTACAGCAAAATTCTGTTGCGACATTATCAAAGTCTATCATGGCAGAATCCAAGAAAGAGCTCGTAAATCAAAGCCACTGGCAATGTAAAACAACAACAGTTACGACATAGGCCACCGAGCAAAGATCGAAACTCCTCTATCGCGACTGAACTTTCTATGTCGCGACATAGCAACAAATTTGGGCCATAATTTTGGGTATCCACAACACAATTATTGAAGTGCATTCCAACATTGGAAAGTCTATAAATAGACGCATTTAGGGCACTGTGCGCAACTTCCGTAACCCTAGGATTTTTGAGTAGTTGAAGACTCTTTGTATAGTTTTATTTTTTTTTTTCTTTCATTTTTCTTTTATTTTTGTTTTAGTAGATTTTGATTTAGTGTAGTTTTTAGTTAATTTTATTTTTATATTCCGGAGTTGAGTAATGAATCAGAAAGGTGTACAGCTGGAATTTCTTATAAAATTTTCTTTATTACTGTTCTTGAATAAAATGGAGTTTGGAAAATTTATGGATTTCATTTATTTAAGTTCGTTTACACTTTCAATGAATTTTCTAGATCAGTTAGTCACTGATATGAGTGAACCAATTTTGAGGAGTCGAGCTCCCTCTAGGAATGGGTCGACGATGATCGTCATTTTTTCTGCACAAAATGGAAGAACGCTTTAGTTAGAATTCTTAAATTTATTTGATTGGTATTATTTCTGAACTTAACTGCTCTCAAAGATTAGTAATTAACAAAGCAAAGTATTGTATCTTGCTTGACCCCCAATGGGTCTCAGATGACATGGGGCATAATTCTAGAGCATAAAGCAATTCTTTGTGGGTATGGTAGACTAATACTCAGGAACTAAAGAACATTGAGGGGTATCACCAACTTACTCATGGTGTGAGGATAGTTGAATGAAGTATCGCTTTAATCATCGTGAGTTCCTCTCCTCTTTCCGATGACTTGACTTTAACCCAGCAAGAAAGATCTAATCAAGGAGATGGGAATTTTCTACTTAATGTAGGATGAGGTGTCAATCAAACTAGAAGGCTTGCAATATGAATCTATGGGAGCAAGACTCTTCTCACCCCAAGATCTAGGTATGATAATTAAAAGGTGTGCAACATTTACAATCTTTAGAGCAGGTTATGATTCTACAAGTAACATTAAATTCATGAATTATAAATGAACATGAATCTTTGATTAGTGAAAGGTATGGTCAAGGGAGAAATCCAAACTGTACCACAATGCATCTTTGACAAATTCGGCTTTCCAATTTATGGCTTAGCTAAGATTTAAAATGATGCAAAATCGAAAATTGTTCATTGATTCTGTAAGTGTTTTAGTGTCGTCTTCACTAAATGAACTCTAAATCATTCTATTAATATTTTACATAAATTGTGTGAATTACTTTAGTATTATTTATTCGTTTTTCAAAATATCTTTATATTGAAGTTTTCAAATAGTAAGGACTTTGAGTGGTGGGCGGTGAGTTTAATACATTTGCATTTGATCAGTAATTTGGCAAGATTTAAGATCAACTCAAATTTTAATGAAACATGTCGCAGACGCCATTTAATTTGAATACTATTTGCAAACAAGTTTTGGCGTCATGTTTAAGAAAGATGATTGATGAATTTAAGACTATGACTTTAAACTAAAGTGTGGAATTACTAATTTGGACACATTTTCATTCTTTTCTTGGCTATACATAAATTTTGAAAATCTAAAAATAATAGTTTTAATATTGTCTGGCCTGAAGATACTTGAAATTTTTTTTATGAGCTTCATTGAGATAATTGTTCTCAAGGATATTTTACCTGATATCAGTTGTATTTTTACTTCAGAAAACAAGAATGCATAGAAAATCGTGGCGTAGAGTCGCCTTCTAGATACTTAAACTGAGAGAACATCGAGATCTGAGAAGACTCGCCAACATGTGCAGATCCAAGAATGGCAAACCAAAGAGAAAGACTGCAAGTTATTTGTGAAGGAATGAAATAAAATAAATACAGGCCAACTCGTGAGGCTCACTATGATATACTTGAGTCATTACCTAAGAGAATATCATTTATTAATAACTCACACAGAAGCTAACATTTTTAAGAAATGGTTTGCTGATTTATTTATGGTACAACAACACTTAGCTAACAATAGCCTTCCTAAGATCCTGTTCTAACAATGAGAATATGGGAAGATCTTATGATGGCCAACACACAATCAAATTAAATGGTGTGAGACCGTATGATCAAGTCAACTCTTCCCTTTTTCATCGAGAGATGGTAGCAACTTGGTTCGAGTCATCAAGTAGTCAACTTGCGAACACTTCTAAGAGTTGGTGGAGGTTTATATGACAAATTTTTCCAACCCCTGGGCATGTTATGAAGACAGAGATTATAGTCCTCAAACAAAGGAGGATGAAAGTCTCTCGTCCATGGGAAAGATTTAAGAGATCGCTTCAAAATATGTCCTACGCACGTGGATGACCAATTGAACGCAGATGATATTTTTTATCATCATGCGTAACTATGCCTCCACAGGTAGTATAATTTGATGCAATCCTCAGGGGCTTTTAAGAGAAGAGGGCAGAGGATGCAACCCGATTGAAGACCTTGCCATCGCAATTTACATGTTCCATCTCGTTTCTGTGAAAGAGTGTTACACCTGAGGGGAAGTGGTTTAACTGAGTTAAATCTGTATGATCATTATAGAAGCAAAAGAGATGGATATGTTTGAACAAACAAACTAGGAAGCAAATTATGAGAAGAAAGCTTATATTACCGCATACGTGAAGGGCAAAGATCAAGGAGAAAGAAGAAAGAGTGTTGAAGAGGGACCAAACCATGAGGGTTCCTACCAGTCGAGGAGTGCGCCTTTCGTGATCTCATCGCTAACAAGAGCTACACATTTGCCCAACCTCTCAACTCCGCCTTTATCACTACTAAACACCAAAGACTGAGAACTGAATAGAATCTCTTCCCGGCGGTGGATGCCAAACGAAGGTCAAAGACCGATATGAAAGAACATCAGCGTCTTTACCTGGTCCAACAACAACAAACAGCGTTGTGGCGCAGGAGTGGCAGAACCCAAAGAGATGCAATCTTTCGAGACCAGATGCCATTTCATGGGAAACAAAAGGCAACGAATGACAGTGAATGAAGTTCATTGAGTCAGCAGTGATTCTCCCGGCAAGCATGGTTCTAGATTTGAAGCGAACACCAACGTTCTTTCGGAAGAACTGATATGACCCGCAGGGGCAACCCGGCCTCTAACCGCGGTAACCCAACCCGCGAATTTCATTCCCAAGCATATGGGCGGAAGAATTCAAAGATCGCATGCATAAAGAACTCAAGTGGCAGAACTAGAAGAAGGTTGTTGAAAAGAAGGACAATTAAGGAAGAGAAATATGCAAAATTAAAGGAGAATTTGAGCAAGACAAAATTTAAATCATGAGGAAGAGAAAACATCAAAAGATGTTTATATAAATAGGTGGAAAAAGAAAACTGAGAAAACAAGAAGCTTACAAACCCACATGTATTCCATTCCTCAAAGGCTATGGTCAAAGTTGAAGAGAAATTCTTCAAATTTTATTGCTGTCTGGGGAAGAGAGGATCACGATTTTCTATGTAATATCCTAAATGCCTCATTATGCAAAAATTCATGAAGGAGATGGCTTGGTTGATATAGAAGATTGCTAAAGGCAATAGTGAGCATGATAGTAAACCCGTGAATGCAAAGGATTCAAGCTCCTACCATAGAAATGCAGATCCCGTAACCCATTATACCTTGCAGGTGTGGGGCACAAAGGTGTGGCGGCGTTCTTCTCTTCAAGACGAGCGATCACCGTGGTAATGTGCATCAAGATGCTGTTGCTGGTAAGGCACCCCTCCCCGTGTCGAAGATAGAGTGCATTATGTGATTCGGAGTCAATATCAACTTGATGTCTCGTCCGCTGCTAAAAAAGACTGTTTAGCCAATCACCTAACAACAAACATGATCTGCAAATGCAAGTGGGACAAAACATCAGTCTATTCTAATGTGCATTTAGAAGATAAAGATCAAAGGGAAATTTCATTTTCCCAGTGACTGTAGCCATGATATAGAGAAGACAAACAAGTCCCAATAAGAAGACCTTTCTTAGCAATTGTGAGCAATTTCTTAGATCGAAGTAAAGAAAGGAGAATTAACTCTCGTGGTTTGATGAAGAAAATTTCCAACTTAATCACATTCAAACAACCTAAACTTACAATGACTGTGATTTAGAACAAAATCTCAACGCTGAAACCAATTAATGGTTGTGTTCTTGTGAGTTCAAGAACGAGAAACGAGGATTTAATTTCCAAAGATTCAACAAAGATCTCTGAAGTTGAATTTTGGGGTCTGAAATGTTAAATTGAAAAAGGTACTAGTTGTTAAAAAATGTATCACAAAAAACCGGAATGTAGTTTATAAAGGAGAATATATGTTATAAACAAAAAACAGGATTATAATCAAAGAATTGCTCGAATATTTATGAGCGCTGGCAAACTGTAAAAGGAAACTACTATCATTATACCGACGATCAGCCGAAGAACAAAACCAAAGGGAGATTCTCGTGGCAGTACATAAACCCAATAGTTGGTCCGGCAGATCTAAGAACCACCCCATCTTTACGCACAAGATCCTGCCGGAGAGAATGCCAAACCCCGCGAGCCCATCGAACGTCGACCAAGCTATGAATGTGCCAAAGAATAGCAAAAGAAGTTTGAAATGGCAACAAAGTTGATATGTAATCGGCGACAAACTTTATAGTGAGCCTAATCTATGTGGTTCCAGCGATGATTCAATGATCAACAGGAAGAACGAATTGATTCTGCGAACGTGATGGTGATGGAGAGTGCATGACCAAAATTCAACATCACACAGAAGAATCATTATCTCACTTTCATTGAATAAATGCTTTGACATGTAAAAGAAGGTAATCATTGAACAAGCTTTTATGATATTCTCGTTATGTCCATTTGTAATAATTTCAGATCGTGAGAAACTATGGTTTGTATGTCCAGGCACTTTGCTTTAAATGATGCCTTGATTTATGGAGGCTCTGCCACCCTCTGGTAAAGGAAGGGCGATGCCTATGTTTTCTTATTCGCCAGACACTTAATCCAGAGGTTCTCGTTAACAATCCACAACTGTGGGAACTTGTATTTACACCGGCTAGTTAGTTGTGTCCTGGCTAATGATCCATATTTGTTAAAATTCAAGTGAGTCTTCAGTTCTTCTAAGCTTTACCACACAACTTATAAATAAAGAATCCATAAGATTTTGGTTTCAATAGACTTTTAGTGAATAACATATAAACTGAGCTTATTCTGAAGCTAGTTTACTTTAACACTAATACTGTCTTCTTTATCTTGACTCATCTGAATCACATTAAATAAAAATATAAATTAATAATTAGACTGATGTACCATAAGAGTCCACTCATGTCTTCTAATGATGATCACACACTGGAATATTAAGGCTAACCAAAGAATTGAATTATAACTCTATTCTTACATAAATATTTTTATGTATCGCTGGCGCTGGTATTATCTTCTTTCAGAATCACTACTCACGAGCGCTTATCTCTCCTCAGATAACTCCTCAGACTGAAAAGGGTCCAACAAAGGGGGAGCAACGCCTAGTAAGAAAATTCTCCCAAGGCGGCATTACTGTGAAATGGGTAAGATGAAATGGGGTGATAAATGATCAAAACCTATATTCCAAGTAAATTATAACTTATATGGAATGTTCCGTGTCATGCGAGATGGCACCACCATGCCTGTGTAACCCGAGTCCACTCACTCCTCACATTTGGTAAACACAGCGTGGAAAATAATAGTGTTTACTCAATGACTTGAACCATCGATTAATCCTCCAATTTAATTTATCAAATCCTTGTGGTTATTCTCATGGTCATGAATTTCGCCGGGTCCAACGCAGCAGGTTTTCAACTGCTTTCTCCGGCTACTTCTAAATTCTTCACTGCAGATCCTGGCAGGTCTCGACAAAGAATAAAATTAGTTTTTCACCCTTGGGGGATCTAATTTCCATCTTGTTCACCTAAACACACGATTTTAATTTATTATTACTTTACATGTCCCGAGCTCTTCCATTTTACATTGTCTCCATTTTGAGTTTAACATTGTTCACTCAAGAATGTGCAGAATAGTTTCCAAGACATGCAATCTACACTCACTCTACTGATGATCGCATGCGAAACGCATGATGCCAATGCACTTTCCTTCTTATGTTACATGTATAAGGCGAGGCGTTACATGAAATAATACATTACACCATTAAACAATTATATAATTTTTACATATATTTAAGATCCATGTAATCCACGCATTACATTAAATAGTATATATAATATATATTCTTTCCACACCTGATATTATTCTATCATAATAATTACAATAAAATGGTCGTCTTTCAACTGCACTCCATATGTTACAATAAGGCACTCCTTGTCCCTTCACTCGCTCAACACCGACCACTCGCTGATAACCACAAACCCGAAGATATCATCTCAACATCAAAACCAAACTAACTAAGTCCCCTAGTCACTTGAAACAAATGAAAATCCCATCGATCATCCAAAGATTCTAAAATTAAACTGAACTGTTTTTAAAACAGTCCCCAAATTAGCCCATAATTATCCGAAACAATCCCCAAATTTTTTTGTATTCTGGCATCAACGCAAAATGGATCAATACGGTCTTTCACAGCCTAAGCCAATCCAACTATTAATAGTTTTTGATATAGAAATAAGACAAGTAGAAAATTCCTCTACCTCATGGAGTTTAGATAGAAACTAAGATTTTGCACCACTGCTTATTCTCTACTCATGGATCAATCTGTCTTCATCTTAATAAAACCCATTGCTTTGATTTCCATAATCTTAAGAAAAATCAAGTAGAAGAAAAAGAAAAATAATAATCTCTCTCTAATTTCACAGTCATTCCTCCTTCATTCTTTTATTTCATCTTGGTTTTATTCTATTTTATTATATTATTATTTTTTATTATTATTACTTTTTTCACATAATACTTGATACATGGTTCAGATATTGCTTTGTCTGGTTCAAGTTTCGCTCGAATTAATTTGTATTTTTCAAACACTTTGATTTTAAATGAACTAACCGCTTTACTTCCTACTAAGATTTTGCAAAATCCTCATCCTCCTCAAGTCATCAGTAGACTGATCAATTTAAAATCGTAAAATATTCCGCTTTGTCTCGGACGAAACTTTTCTGAGTCACCAGATTTCAGCCTGAGATTTAATTTAACTCATGAGTCTTCATTTCATTATCCAGATATAGATAAAATTCCGCCTTTTCAACCAAATTACCATTTTAATTCTTTTTAAAAAACTGGATTTGCTCGCTTACAGAAGATACTGAAATCTTATGGATGACTCTCAAGAGCATGGATCCCGTTTGAGAATTGTTTGGAAAATTTTAGAAACAATACTTAAGAGTCAAGACAAAATATAGCTCTAAATTCGGGAGATATGTCAGCCTTATATAATGAATATCATTTTAGACACAAGATTTGAAGCGTCAACTGGAAGAGGATCACTGCAAGTTTATGCAGGAAAATCACATGCCATCAAATAGTCATATGTGATAAGAAGCCTGGACATGCCGCTTAAGGCATCATGAAAGACTTGAAACTATATCATTATGTAGGATCATTGAAAGATGCAAAAATTTGATTATGACCATGTATGATTCGCATTTGATGAAATCAACTTATTAGACAGCCTCCTATCATAAGTGACACCACGGGAAGAATGACAGAAATTATGGGATGACAAGAATATGCAACGGAGTTTGATGATTTTAATAAAGAACCCAAAAGATATCATACGCCATGATGGCCGCGCCAGTTAAAAACTGAAGAGTGCAAATAAGAATCACCAACCAGAGAAAAGGATATGCCGACAATGATGTTTGCTTGTGAAAATTCCAAATGCCTTGCGGATATTAAAGTCCCAAGTTATAACATGATATTCATCTTATTTTTGATTACGCCAAAAGGTTATTTAACCCTATTTTAATAGATTTATTTATTCTAGTAATGAATTTGTTAGTAATTGGAATCCACTGACAATGTTCAACCCTATTGTACACCACGTTATTCAAATAATTGTAGTTTTGCGTTTACAAGCTCATCGAGTCATTCCAAGCATTGGCTAAATTCCGTCAATTACATTATATAGATATAAAAACCACAAGAATATCGTAAAAAGAGTGTACAAAGCAAAATAGCATAAATCGATGAATAGAGTACGATGAACAGAGCTGCTAAATAGGTGATTAGAATAGGAGACAATAATATTAATATAACGCAAGAAGTCGAAAATTTTATACATGACAGGCACCTCGTCGAAAATCACATATAGCTGATCGCCACCAGAGCTGCAACTGAGCCACAGGTATGAGCTTTTTCCTCTCCCAGCAGTAATTCCCACCCCTTCAATGCCCCCGCTTAGTTTTTCCCTAACCCTCATTGTAATAGTTTTAGTTAGATATTGCAGTTCCACTTTGATTGTATTATATGTCAGCCAGAACACTCATTTTAACAAAGTATTATTTTGACTTAAGCAAAGATGTGCTCGTTTTCTTCCCATTCTTTCCTTCATTTTTCATTTTTTCTTTTAGAAATGTTCACTCCTGGAGGACAGAGAACTGCATGATGTTTCACGGGTGCTCGATCCTTGAACAAGCAGGCCAAGGAGGTTTGGAAGTATGGCTTCATCTTGCCCCCGTTTTTCATAAAGAGGTTTTGATGGATGGTCTCAAACTGCAACCCCAGTCAGAAGCCTTACGTATTTTCTTTGGCCAATACTTACAAAAAATAGTCTGCAGACTTTAGCTGATGGCACTTATATCCATGAAGCTGCGCTTACGAGCTAACGGAGGTAGGTTAAGGGGTTATATTTTCACTATGTATGCATCCTCATTGGATCAATACTTGGTAATTCTTAGGTTCATGATGCTATTATTAGATCCATCAGAGATTTATTAGTTGCCCTTTACGAATCATTGTAGGATGGGTTTATGTGATAGATTTTCAGCCAGAGAACCATAAATGCTAAATAAATGTGCTTTCTTATCAAAGGAAAATTATTAAGGTTTAGTTTTAAAGCGAATTGATCTCACCCTCTCGGGAATTGACTATAGGTCATCTTCTAACGCCAGCAAATGAACTTGGCACTTTTCAGAACCCTTGTATCAACCCAACCCAAGAAATAAATACTTAATGACTTTTTTGCTAATTTTTATTTTAGCTATTTCTGCTTACTTAAATTTCATAATGATTAACTTCACACACTTTTTATACCAATCCTAAAATCCAAAAACAATTTACACTTTTGAGCTTCATCAGAATCATTCGGCATATTAAATAATGAAGAAAAACCATCCCTGTGTTCGATCCTAGAGCCGCTTATATGTTGTGTGAGTTAGCGCACACAGAGGGCAGCTAGGCAGAATATTACATGATCCCAAACCCACCAGTGTTTAATCAAACGGGCGAGTTGCCTGTGGATAAAGCCGTGCCATGACGATGACCTGATTAAATGATTTGCATCCTCATCATAAAGTTCTGTGAATTTTTTATATACATTCTTTAAAGTGCTTTCTTAAAGTTGTACAATTTAGAGCCATTTTTTTGACATCATTTTGTTTCATTTATTTTAGTTGAGCTAACTTACCCTTTTGCAGAGCTGGTTTTAGGTCCAAGAGGGATCATGAGAAACCTCCTGAAGAGCTCCACCTTCCTACATTGTGCCTTCAAAATGCAGCCATGATGGTAAAATGAAGTTGAGGAACCACCAAAATTTCTCGAGAACTTATGACTTCCATAGTATGCACCTCAGCCACATCATAAGAGGCTTCTTCCATCTCACCATTAACCACTGCTGAATCTAACCCTCTCCTGGGCTGAACACTCGAACCTTTCCAAGTTAGTGGGTGACTTTGTGGGGGAGCAGAAGATGAATAATGCACACTGGAATCAAAGAATTGATAATGTGGAGAGCTCTTTGAGCCAAAAATTAGATGAGAGCTACGTGAATGACATGTCTAAATTAAACAACCTGGAAGACTCCATTTCAAGGCTCACCAATCAGCAACATGTTCATTCAGAGAAAGAGAATCCATAGGAAGTGTACCTAAGTGACACCATGGTGGAGGAGCATTGTACATTGCTGACTGAGGAAAGCAATGGAAAGGAAGCAGTGGAAGAGCCCAAAAAGCATGTTCTCAAGCCATTTCCCACATAATTGAACCCAGTGCCAATGCCCAGGCCACCTACAACCCACTGCTACTAGCACTCTATCCTGAACCATTGCATATCCTGCTTATACCTGCAACATAGTTTACACTCCGAGAGAACCGGTAAATCGAGGCAGCCCATCTCTCGCACCGGCCTCGTGCATAATTTTTTGTGTAGTTAGTGGCCACAAATCAAACCTTTGCCACTACATCAAAGACATCAACAACGCACTGGCACGCATGGCACGCTGGGATGGCTCAAAAAGCTGGTTCAGATTTGGAGCACCTGGACCTTAGCAATTCCACAAGCTCCACCAGTTTCTCCAGCACCACCAAACAAGGCTTAAGAAACTGGTTTGAGTGGACTCAGGGAGTTCACTCACCTTTTTTTATTTTATTTTATTTTGATTTCTTTAATTTTTCTTTTTAGATTTTCTCTAATTTTTAAGTTAATCTTTGTTCTAGCTTGTTTTTCACTTTTCTGCAATTTTTCTTAATTTTCTTGTATTAATTTTTGTGTGTAGTTTGTGTGAGCTACGTGCTTGGTACCTTCTTTGCGGGTTTGTTTTGCACCTAATTTGTTTAAGACATAACTTTTTCATCCGATATCGTTTTTGGGTGATTTTCATCTCGTTGGAAAGCTTAGAAAGTGTAAAATCTAAATATGGCCATAAAGAACACATTTGAAATTTTGAAAAATGAGTAATATTCAAAATCATTCCAGCCCAGGTCCTTTTTTTTTCTCTCTTTCTTCTCTTAGCTTGTTGTCTGCGAATGGAGTGAATAAGGTCTCTTTGGAAAGCTTGCGACGTCTCCTATCCAAAACCGAGTACATTTCATCAAGGAGGTATCACTTCCTCCCTTAAACTTCCACTCCATGGCCACATTGAGGATAATGTCAAATTTGGTTAGGGGGAGAGTTAAGGAAGGAAGTGTTGTTTATATTTTGAGCAAGTCTTTTTGTTTAGTTAATGTCTTGCTAGTTAGTTTGTATTTGTACAGTTGTTTGTTGGTTTGCGAAGCTGTTAGTTTGTTTTTCGTACCACTTTGTTAGTTTTTATTTGCACCATTTTTTTTGTTTTTTTATTGTGTGTTTTGCCCAGCCTACAGTTTGAAAAGTTGAAACTTTGTCTAATTTTGTCTCTGTTAGATTGGTCCCATGCCTAGTTGAGTGAATGATTAGTTGAATTCTTATTGTATTTAACATTTTTCTTCCACATTTAGCTAACCACACACCGAGCACATTAGGTTTCAATGATAGGCTTAAAAATTGCGCAACCTCCTTTACTTTGCACAACCTATCCTAGTGTCGTTGACTACCTTTAATAGGTTAAGGACCCCTATGGAAAGAAGGCCAATGAGTCTTCCAAAAAAAAAAGAAAGAAAAGAAAAAAAACAAAAAACAAAAGAAGAAAATTACAACGCTTTGCCTTGAAACCCGAACACGGTCCGAGGGGTTTATGGCGAAAGCCTTTAAATCCTGGTGCCCTAAGCCAATTGGTTGGGAGCCACTGACTTAGTGTTCACTACACGGGTGGATAGGTGAAGTTTAGCGAGTTGTAGGTGCTAGAGTCTCGAAATCATTCGGAGTCCGGGGTGAAACCTGAAGAGTTTATGGTTGAAAATTCCTTATGGCTTGGTGCGAAACATGGCGGTTGGGAGACATCGGCGAATCCAGATTACATGGACTTTGGTGGAAGTCGATTCCTCGGTATTACTTTTCTGACACAAAAGAATTGTGGAATAAGGGTGGGTTTGATCCTATTGGGTGGACAGCATACTAGCTTGTGCGCGTGTAAGCTTAGTGGGGGGTTGGTTAGCACTGGCTTGTGCCCGGTAGCTTGGACTGATTGGGAGAGTGCGATTTGGCGGTTTGTTCTTTGAGCTAATCAAACAAACCTTGGGTGCGGTGGAAGTTCCTGGTTGAGTCATCGAGAAGGAAGCTCTGATGCTCCATTTTGTACATGGCATTCATTCTCGAGGTAGTTATTAGGCTAAGTTTGTTGAAGTTTCATTGAGGTTAGGCATTGTAACTCTGACGCTTTTTGAGCGCAACCTTGTAACATAATTTTGTTATAGTTTATATGTTTTATTTTCTTGCATTTGCTAAGGGACTAGCGATGTGTTGGTTGGTGTGATTAGTTTCACGAGGACCCAGGCAGGATGCCTTCCAAGATTCCCGGGTGGTCACTTTAGTGAAGTCCAGCATGCGATCACACAAGGGAATATCCGATGGAACCAGCTGAAAGAAAGTAAACACATGCATTAATATAATACCTCAATATATGAAAAGATTCACAACAGCTCAAATCCACAACCGACCTATCTTACTGTAGGTCATAACCACAAACACACATAATAAAGACTCATATGAGTTCAATACTAAGATCAGAGCATTCTAAGAGTGTTTGCGAATTTAGGGGTACAAATGAAAATAAATAAGTTAATAAAGCAAGGGACGGATAGATAAGATAAGAAGTACTACACGGTGTCACGAAGAGTGATGTAGAAGGCGAGGCGCCGAGGTGATCTCTACTGATTTGCTGGATAGAGAGCAGTTAAAACAATAAAAGCGTGAGATAGTAAATCTCGGTGAGTGGCATAATTTATAAGGAAAATAAGGTTTTATTTGAACATTCCTTCTCTCGAGACCTCCACGTCCTCTTTTTTGCAAGGTTCGGGTTAAAATCATTTCTGAAAACCGAGCTTATACCCAAGTCAACAATATGAAATTCATGCTTTCAAAAATTTAACCGAAATTATTATTAAAACTTATCCACTGTATTTATTCACAACATAAAATTTAGCATAAATATATCAACATCATGTTGTAAGAAAAATTATAGATACAATAACCATAAATATTGAAATGGTTATCAAACACTCGAGAAACCAACAATGTACCATACCATATACTCATCATAACCAGTAGGATACTTACGTCCACGACTCGACATCGAAGGTAATAAGTGGTAATAATAATAATAATAAACCGTCGGGTAAGCTCGACCTCCTGACCATGGAAATAATAATAGCAGTTAGATAAACCAACCTCACGACACCATGGCAAATACTGTGTAAGCAGTCGGAGTAAGCAGGCCCTCATAGTGATGGAAATAATATATAACCGTTAGATGAAACCAACCTCACGACACCGTGGCAAACCCAGTGCACTGTAATATAAATACTGAATTGAACCTCTGGTACTATTTGGTACATCAACTTATAACAACCAACACAGTATCTTTACTCACATATACTTTTCCTACGATACTATATTATAATCGTTTCACAAAATCTAAAAATCCATTTATTAAATCAATAAATTTTCAAAGTGATTTAAAACCTCAATCCATGTACCAAAATGTTTAAATACCACAAATTTATCCATGAACTCATAAAATTTCCAAATATTTAAAATGTTGACAAAATTCACATGAAATGATAACTAGATTATATAAAAACAGATAATTATATTTATGCATGACCAACCATTCGATCAAATAATATATATATATATATATATATAAAATAATTTACCCCCATTTTATATCATAATAATACCCCAAAGCATTTAAATCATATAAACCACTCACAGACTACAGATGCTCGATCACAACCACTGCGGGATCGTCTCGAGCTTTCGGTCGCGAGTGCACCTTAATATAATAAAAATACCATTTAGGCTCCAATAACTAAACCAAAGACATAGGGATACTTTGAATGTCTTATAATAGTTTTAGAACTATGAAACTATCTAAGTGGACTCGACCGGTCCAATTATACGGTGTGCCCTATGGGCCGGTACCCCAGAATTGGGGCTTTTTACGGAGGCTAATTTTCAAGTGAACCCTCCAGTAAATCATAAAAATATCCAATTTCACTAATCCATCATCAATTTTGCCTAATTTGACCAATTGGTGCCCAATTTCAAGTCAAACCTTTGGTAATTATCTAAATGACCCGAAAATGGGAAAACTAACCAAGCGACATCGAAATTTACAAACTTATATCAGGCTTAGGGAGGAGAGAGTGCCCAGGGTACGTGTTGCCATACCTTGGTCCAAAGTTGATGGTGGCCGGAAACGTGATCGGCCAGGTCGACCAAACTTCCCTTCGTCGAGTATCTTTCCAAGCGGTGAGGAATGCGCGAAGGACCACGGGAATGAGTTCGGAGAGGTCAAAATGGGGAGGAAGAGGTATGGATCGGCTGGAATGGCCAGGAAAGCGAAGAAAACCGGCGACCTGCGTGGTAGTAGCGGAAATCGCGTTCGGCGGGTCCCTATCACGGGCGTCAGACGGTTAGTAGTAGTGGCGGCGGGTCACCTCGCCTTTCTCTTCCTCCACGTAGATGTGTGTGTGCAGGGGTAGCAGCGAGAATCGTCAGCGGCCAAAACCCGATTGGCTGGCAGTCGAAGCATTGATTCGGGGTCCACGGTCTTGGGGAGTTTTTCTAGGGTTCTGGAGCTGAAAATGAGTGTTTTGGGGCTAGGGTTCTATTTGGCACGCAAAAATAGGTTTATATAGAGCCTAGGGTCATTTTCAGGTAAAAACTAAGGACAGCCTTGGACATTGATAAAATACTACTGTTTAAACTCCCCAGGGTCATAACTTTTTATCCGTAAGTCGGATTTTGACATTCAACCCGTCTATGAACTCGTATCGACGAGGCCTACGAGATGGTGTCTTAGTCTGACCTGATTATTCGTCTTGAAAAAAGTCAACTTAGACTCTGTCTGGTGTTGGTGACAGTGGCTTAGTCAAACGTGTTAAAACTTGTATTATTTTGTATGCAATTAGTTCAACTCCCATAAAGAAAATTTCATCCACAAAATTAAGGTACTGTGTGTCATGGAAGAGATGGCTCATGTTGGTCCTCCTGCTCCCAGTCGCACCTCGACTAGGTGGTTTCTCAGAAGGTTCACTTAAGGATATTGGCTTGTTGCCAAAGCTCCTTCTCTTCTCTACCGAATGCGCGCGGCTGCTCCTCATATGATAAGTCATCCCTCGAAGCTCAATCTCGGTGTCTCGACACATGTGAGGATCACGAGATATGCTGCATAGCATGGAGATGTGGAAAACATTATGGACTGAAGCTCCTCAGTGAGTCTAATCCTATATAAAGCCTTGGACTATCCTCTCACTTGATCTCAAAGGTCCAATGTAGCGGACAGCTTCCTCGCTTCCCCAACGTGCTACGCCGCTTCCAAGGAGAGAGCTTTAGAATGCTCGATCTTGACCTCGAGCTCGAAGATCCTTTCTGGCTTGTCCACATAGCTCTTTTGCACATCTGAGGCTGCTTGTCAACTTGGCACATCTCAGCATTAACCTTGTCCGGAAATCGTTTGTACAATCCTCAGGGACCTAGTAATTTCCTTTAGTGAGTCTCATTCCAACATAATGGAGTGCGACATTGTTCAAACTCTGATGCCACCTCGTAGGTGACATCTCGATGCTTGAGTGATAGGCATTGTTATATGTGAACTCTACGAAGGTAGATATTCATTCAATGTCCCTTTAGTGCGATGCGCGTGACCTCGACAACCATCCTCTAAGGTGAATGTCCTCTCAAATTGTCCATCGATGCGAGGGTGAAAAGCGGTACTGGAATTCAACGACCTGTTCCTTTATCGAGAAATCCCTTCAAAACCTCGAGTGAATCGTGGATCTCTATCGGAGATGATGGAAACAACGGCACCCCAGCAGGCTCACTGTATGATTCATGAGAGTTAAAATTATCTTCTAAGGAGAAAACTTCTCTCACGAATAGGTATGAAATGCGCGGACTTGGTGGTGCGATCAGCTCTTGCACCCAAATGTCGTCATGTCTCTACGGCTTTGTGGGGAGGGAGTTTGAGATACGAAATCCGTTATGTCGCTCATTCCATTACGGGATGGGTAAGAATACGAAGTCTAGAAGGCTTTTGTCTCTCTGCCTTCACTTGTTGACAGATGAAGCACTTGGATACATACTCGATAACTTCTCTTTTCATGCCTGATCACCAATAATATTCCTTCAGTGCATGGTACATCTTGGTACTACCGGGGTGCATAGCATAAGTAGAACTATGGGCTTCCTCCAATATTTTCCTTTTAACTCTCTTCGATTCTTTGGAACCTGAAAACTGGGGCAATCACAGGCTCCATGTCTCTAATAGCAAAATCCAGTTGTTCTCCTTCCTTGACATTCTTTCTCATGCTCATCAAATAGGGATCTTCTAGTTGTGCCTCGAGAATCACGATCTAGTATCGGTCGTAGTTGGAAACTAGCCAAAGTGCTCTGACATGCATCCTCAACTCAACACCCGACTCTACGCCTTCGATGCATCAATGGAAGTTGTATTATGCATATATAAGCGAAAGAGCACGTAGACTTCACGCTCGAGGCATCAGCCACTACACATTTGCCTTACGGATGGTAAGTGATAGTGCGATCGCAATCCTTAAGTAATTCTATCCACCTCCTTTGCCTTGAGTTTAACTCCTTAGGTAAGCAAATATTTAAGGCTCTTGTAATTCGATAAATATCGACAAGTGGCCCCCATACAAGTAATGTCTCTATAAGTCTTCAATACGAAAATTAAGCGACAAGTTCGAGTCATGTTAGGATAATTCAGCTCGTGTTTCTTCAGGCTAAATGCAAGCATCTGCCCTGACTCTCTGTTTGTCTTGCATGACCTAAACCGCCCAGGCGTGAAGCATGTTTGTAAACTTCTCTCGAACCCCTCGTTGCCCTCTAAATAGGAGCTGACGTCAACTTTTCCTTCAGTGTTTGGAAGCTTTCCTCACACACAATGCGTCGTTCAAACTTAACTCCTTCGCTGGTCGACAATGAAGTGTCTGCTATCTTTGAGAACCGCTATGAATGCAACGGTATGCCCGCTAATCTAGGAAACTCAAGCGCCGTCACCGTAGTTGGTTGTTCCCGATTTGCCTTTGCTTCTACTTTACGGATCCACATAAATGCCATTAAGCGAAACCACATGTCAATCACTCGGCTCAGCAGAAAACTCACATTTGCTGAACTTGGCATCTGGCGATGCGCAGCAAGTCTACAACACCAAACCAGAATGTCTCTCATGCTCCAGCTAAGCTTCTCGAGCACACGAATATCGTTGATGAAGACAATGACAAAGCGATCTAAAGTATGGACGAGGAAGGCGGGTTCATGAATCCATGAAGAAGCTCTTTTGGGGCATTGGTGAGTCGAGAAGACATCACTTTAGAAACTCATAATGCCCTTATCTAGTCTTGGATAGTCTTGGGAATGTCAGATTCCACTAATCATGCTTGATGGTACCACACGACCTTAAGTCGATCTTGGAGAACACTTTTGCACCTAGGGCGATAAAATAGATCATGTCCAGAAATGAAGGATATTTGTTATGAATGGTGACCTTATTGTTGCACGTAGTCTATACCACTGACCTCAGTACCATCCTTCTTAGCTACAAGCCATAGGCGCTCCCAGGTGAAATATTGGGCTTTAATAAATCCTCTATCCACCGGCTCTTGTGGCTGAGTCTTCCTTCTTTCAATAAAGCGGGTGCCATCCTATAAGGTGGTAGAAATAGGGTGTACTGGGGCCCAAATCAATGGGAAAATACATTCATTAAGGTAAACTAGAAGATCGTCGGGAAACACATCGAAAGTCCCTCCTTCTTGGTACATCCTTTAATCTCGCACAGCTACTATGATTATCCAACTACATGAGGCTATACCCCTTGACCTTTTAAAGTAACATCTTCGAGAAATGGCGAAATCAGGCACGGATTGCTCGCCTTAAACTCTCCATGAAAGGCTACTATTAGTAGTCTAGATCGTCTAAATATATCACCTCCTTGTGGAAACAATCCATTGAAGCATAGTTTGAAATAAACAGTCCATCCCCGAAGACCCCTTGAGATCCGTACAATATCAAATGCCTTCCATAACGGCCCTCAGCGAAGAAAGCAAGCTACCCTTAAACATCTGAATAGGCCATAGAGACTCTCCTGTGGGTGTGGCAATCTGAGCCATCCCAAAGAGCCACTTTGCAAAGTCATCTGGGCTGTATAATACTCCGTGAAATAAAGGTGGCGTGCAGCCCACTAGGTCGATGAGTACCGATGCATCGTCACCAAAATAGATAATGTGCACAATCCACGGCGTCGGGGTGGCATGTGCCTCTACTTTAGTCGTAGATAAACTACCTCTAGCGGGTGGTGAATCTCTCGTCCTGCCTGCAGCGATTGGTACGAGAGGCTAACATTCGTCTTAAGAACAGGAGTCTACGTCTTTATCAGTCCCTTCATACTTGCATTAGCCGTTGGAGCCGAGCACACAATCCAAGGGCGCTACAATCCATTGCTTGGATCCTCGATAAGGCGATCCTAACGAAATGTCTTGTCGCCTCGAAAGCATACATTATCCCGGCTAGCATGGTCCATCATGAATCTTGCCCGCAAACGCCCTGAAGTCGAATGGAAAGCCGTCTCGGCCTATAGATCTCGAAAATGGCTACTGCCACTACTCACTAATGAAATCCAGAACCATGTGTATGTCCGCCCTCTGCGAAACACCTTTCTGCTGGCTGCGTTTGTCCCCACCGGATCACTCTGGCGCGAAGAGGTCGGAGTTGAGCGCTACCCTCTTAGATGATCCTGTGAGTGGGACTTCGAAGACGATCCATCATTATGGTCGGAATCTTAGTGCAGCGTGTCGAGTGCGTCTCTCCACCTCTAGGAGTGTCTCTCATCGGCGTACGTGGGATGATCGGAACTGAGAGGCTCAGAAAATTTGCTCGGCTCGCTCGATCTATCGAGAAACCTCATAACTCTGTGACCTCATCGCAACCAAATTGGGATAAATCAGATAGCTCTACGAACCTACGCTCGTACTCGAAGCTTGTCATACTACCACTGATGACGTCTCAAACTCTAGCCTCTTAGTCTAAGCAAAGGGGGGCAAAACTTCAGTGTGGCAGTCTTGAACTGTGCCCCAGTGGCATTCTAGTCCTCTCAAATACCCACCACTTCCCTTGCACTACCCCTGGCAAAAAACCGGCTATCGACTCTATCCTCATCGGACCTTTGCACGCATACCTGCCGTCGAAATCTTCTCTGTGTCGTCTAGCGGATAAAGCAACCATGGGATCCGTGGAGCCGCGAAAACCCAACACTCGAGTCTACGAGCGATCAACGGTAACAGTAAACCCACTCACTCGGTGATCGAGCTAGGCGCTCAAACAAGTTCTCTCCTTAAGTAGGTGCATATGAACTTTCCCACTTAGAAACTCTTTGGAACATCGTCTACCTACGTGCGCCATCGAGAAGGAGAACAGTTTCCAAGAATAAATGAAACAGAATCAATTTAAGGGATAAGGTTAGGAAGATATACAAAACAGCTGGGATGAGTTGCCTTGATAATACTGACCAATTTAGAATCCACAGAGCTACGATGCCAAGTTAGCGAGGACCAGGCAGGATACCCTCCCGAGATTCCCGGGTGGTCACTTCAGTGAAGTCCCAGCTGTGTGATCCTAGGGAATATCCAGTGGAACCCTAACTTTAAGAAGAAGTAAACACGTACATTAATATAATACCTCAATATATGAAAAGATTCACAACTGACTCAAATCTAGTGAGCCTATCTCGCGTGAGTCGCAGCACAAACACACATAATAAAGACTCCATATGGGGTTCAATGCTAAGATCGAGCATTCTAAGAGTGTTTGTGAATTTAGAGTCTGAATGAGAAATAAATAAGTCGATAAAACAGGACGGATAGATAAGATAAATCTTTACTTGTTTGTCACGGAAAGAGTGATGTAGAAGGTAGTGCGAAATAGAGTCTCTGGAATTTTACTGTGGACCTAGAGAACGAATTCAAAACAATAAAATGTGAGATAACAAATCTAAGTGAGTGGCATAATTTATAAGGAAAATAAGGTTTTTATTTTGTTGTTCCTTCTCTCGAACCTCCGCGTCCGCTCTTTGCAAGGTTCCCGGATTTAAAATTATTTCTAAAACCAGGCTTATACCCAAGTCAACAATGGGAAATTCATGCTAAAAAATTTAACCGAAATTATTATTAAGAAACTTATCACCTTTATTTATTCACAACATAAAAATTTAGCATAAAATATATCAACATCATGTCGTAAGAAAAATCATAAGATACAATAACCATAAATATTGAAATGGTTATAGCTTACTTAGAAACAAACAATGTACCATACCATATCTGCGATCATAGCAGTAGGATACCTGTGACCCTCGACATCGAAGAAGATGCAGTGGTAATAATAATAATAATAAGCGAGTCGGGTAAACCCGACCTCACGTAGATGAAATAATATGCTTAGTTGGATGAAACCAACCTCACGACACCATAGCAAGCAAACCATGTAATAGTCGAAGTAAACGAGCCTCACGGTAGTGGAAATAATATATGTCGTTGGATGAAACCTGACCTCACGACAGTGGCAAACCCGGTCTGCTTTGTAATATAAATCTTGAATCGAACCTACGAGTGTGGCCCGGGTACATCAACTTATAACAACCAACACAGTATCCTTACTCACATATATTTTTCCAACGATCTTGTATTATAATCGTTTCCTGAAATTTCAAAATCCATTTATTAAATCAATAAATTTTTCAAAGTGGTTTTAAAACCTCCGATCCATGTGCGAAAATCTTTAAATACTACAAATTTATCCATGAACTCAGTAAAATTTCCAAATATTTAAAATGTTGACAAAATTCACATGAAATGATAACCAGATTATATAAAAACAGATAATTATTATTATGCATAACCAACTATTCATCAAATAATATATATATATATAAAATAATTTACCACCATTTTATATCATAATAATACCCCAAGCTTATTTAAAGCATAAACCACTCTGAGCTACGAGATGCTCGATCCTGCTCCCTGCGGGATGTCTCTGGGTTGATGCGAGAGTGCTGTAATATAATAAAAATACCATTTAGGCTCCGATAACTAAACGAAGACATTGGGATGCCAGGAAATGTCTTAGAATAGTTTAGAGTATGAAACTATCTAAATTGGACTCAGGGTCCATTTACTCTGGTCAATGCCACATGGAGCTGATAGCAAAATTGGGCTTTTACCAGGAAGTAATTTTTGAAGTGAACCCTCAATAAATCATAAAAATATCAATTTACTAATCCATCAGCATCAATTTTGCCTAGTGCCCGACCAATTGGTGCCCGATTTCAATCAAACCTTTTACGGTAATTATCCTAAATGACCCAAAAATGGAAAACTAACCAAACGACGTCCAAAATTTACAAACTTTATATCAACGGAAAGCCCAAGAGACCCGGAACACAGTAGTACAAACTTCCTTTCAGTCCAAACAACGTCCAATTTCAGTCCAAACCTTTTCGGTAATTATCAAAGTTCTTCGTAGTGTAGCCCAGCGTGATCAAGTCGACCAAACTTCCTTTCGGTAAATCTTTCAAGCGGTGAGGAATCTGCCCGAAAAAGGGCGTAGGAATGAGTTCAGAGGGTCGAATGGGAGGAGGTATGGGTTGGCTGGAATGGTAGAAAAGCGAAGCAGACGTGCAGTGGCGGCGCCGCCGCTTTGTGCCGACCCCGGTCGGCGCGATCCGGGCAGCGATTGGCCATGAAATTTGGCCGGAAAGGTTGCCTCGCCTTGCTCTTCCTCCCTGGTAGGCGCGTGTGCAAGGGTGGTGGCCAGAATCGTCTCCCACGGCCAAAACCCGATTGGCCTGAAAACGGGTCGAAACGACCCAGTTCGGGGTCCATGGTCTTACGGAGTTTTTCTAGGGTTCTGGAGCTGAAAATGAGTGTTTTGGGGCTAGGATTCTATTTGCCATGAAAAACTAGGTTTATATGGAGCCTAGGGTCGCTTTCTGTAAAACCGAGGACGTACCCTTTGGACACCGATAAAATACCGCCGTTTGAACTCCCTGTGGTCATAACTTTATCCATAAGTCGATGAACGCTCAAACCGCCTATGAACTTGTCATCGACGAGGCCTACGAAATGGTGGGGTCTTTAGTCAACCCAAAATTGTCTCATCCTGAAAAAGTCAACTTGGGGCCTACATACTAATTGTTGGTCAAACTTGGTCAAACTTTTGTCAAACTTGGTCAAACGGTTAAAAACTTGTATTATTTGCAGGTCGGTCAGCAATTAGTACCAAAAGTGCTATTTGAACCCTATTTTTAATAGGTTTTGAGCGCATTTTGTACTAATTATAATTAACCCAATTGACATGTTCGGGTCCCTATTGTACTAATGATCATATTTTGTGGCTAATTTTGTAGTTTTTGCAAGCTTTTAATGCCAAGTTTGTCGAGTCATTCCAAGCATGAAGAATTCTGGTCGAACTCAGCATTACGTAACAAAAATCGAAGAAAAGAATATCGAAAAATAAAAGAAAGCAAAAAATAAGATGAATCGCATGAATAGTTCATGATGAACAAGAGTCGTGGGAATAGTGATGAAATGTGGAGAGTGAACACAAGCCAATAGCAATTTTGTTACGCCGAAAATTCGCTACATAGCGAATTTTTCTCCTGCAGCGAAAATTCTAGCTCTTCAAACGACCCCGTTTTTGGTTTTTCTCCTTTCTACCCTCATTGTAATAGTTTAGTTAGATAGTTTGGTAAATAATTTTGATTGTAAGGCCATATGCTTCATTGTAATACACTGCACCTACATTATTTTCGACTAAGTACGGGTGCTCTGTTTTCTTCCCAATTTTCTCTCTTCTATTTTTCATTTTTCTCTCTTCTATTTTTCATTTTTCTCTCTCTTTCTAGGAAACCAAACACTCCTTTGAGGATGACAACTCAAAGGATGTTTTGCTAAGGTCTCGTATCCTTGAAGAAGAGGGTTAAGCAGCTCGGGAAGTAAGGTTTGCATTTTGTTCCCGTGTTTTTCAAGCAAATGTCTAATATTTTGGTTCCACCCCAGTAACTCTAGGTTTAAAGCTTCTCCTTTGATGCATTTGTTTTTACTCAATACTTCAAGCTTTTAGGTTCAAGCAGAGCTCTTAACTTTAGATACATCGGATATCCATTAGTCAGATATTTACGAGCCACTGTGAGGTAGGTTAAGGGTTTATACTTTCACCCGTAGATGCATCTCATTGATCAATACTTGTAATCTTTTTAAAAAGTCTGATGCTATTATTAGATCCACTGAGATTCATTAGTCATTCTCTTTACGAATCATCGTAGATGGCCAAGGTGATAGATTTTCTACTGTAGGAACCATAAATGCTAAATAAATGCTTCTATCAAAAGAAAATTATTGTGGGTTAGTTTTTAAAGAAATGAAGATCCCGGCTTGAGAATCGACTACAGTCATCCTCCCCAACGCGGTGAAAATGAACCTGCGGACTCCTTTTGTAACCCTATCAACCCAACCTAGCGTTCTTCAACACTTCAAGGATTTCTTTTTACACTTTATTTTAGTTTATTTCGTTTATTTTCAATTTCAACATCAACTCACACACTTTTGGCACCAAATCCAAAATCCAAAACAAATTCTCACCATTTCGAGCTCATCAGAATCATTTGGTACAAAGAAAACCCATCCCTGTGTTCAATCCTAGAGCCGCTATACTGCAATAGTTACGCTACGGCAGTAGAAGTAGTTTAGGTATAAATATTGTTGATTCGGAACCCTACTGTGGAAGGAATCAATCATGCTGCAATTAAATATCTAATGACAAAGAAAGAAGTCAAACTAAGACTGATAAGATGGGAACTACTACTATAGGAGTTTGATATTGAGATCAAAGATAAGAAGGGTAGTGACAATGTGATAATTGATCACTTGTCTAGATTGGAAATGACTGCTGGAAAAGAAAAAGGAACTGAAATAGCAGAAAATTTTCCTGATGAGCAGCTGTTTTTTGTTGTTAGTTCAAACACCCTGGTATGGCCGATATCACAATTACTTAGCTCAGGAGTTATGCTAATTTCGAATTCGGCCACCAAGAGAGAAGAAAATTGAGAACTGATTGCAAATTTTATATTTAGGGTGACCCCCTACTTTATAGAAGATGACGAAAGGCATATGATCATATGGAGATGTGTCTTAAATGTAACAAGGTGGTATTATTAAGAAATGTCATGCATCACCATAGAGACACTTTGCAAGAGACAGTAACAACTTGTAAAATTTCTTCCAATCGTTTTTTATCGCCTACTCTATTCAAAGACTGTTTTCAATGGATAAAACATCGTGATGCTTCGTTAGAGATCAAAATATCAAGAAAAGAAATGAAATGCCCCAAGGGAATTCCTCGTGGTGCAAATTTTTTATGTTTGGGAATAGATTTCATGGGACCTTTCCCATCCTCATTTGGTAATATATACATTCTCCTAGTTGTGGATTATGTATCCAAATGGGTAGAAGCATCAACTTGTCCTAGAAATGATGCCATCATAGTGGTTGGGTTTATACAAAGAAATATTTTGAGTAAATTTAGAGCACCCAGAACAATCATCAATGTTGAGGGAAGCCATTTTGCAAATAAAATTTTTGCAAAACTCATGAGCAAATATGGAATTAGACATGTGATGGGTTTGGCTTATCACCCTCAGTCAAATGGGTAAGTAGAAATTTCCAACAAAAACAAAGAAATTGAAACAAAGAATAAGCATACAAGATTGGTCTATAAAGTCACGATGATGATTGTGCGCTTATAGAACCGTTACAAAACTTCCGCTGAATGTCCTCACTGGCCAATAGTATTTGGAAAACCTTTTCATCTCCCTTTAGAACTGGAATACAAAGCTATGTGGGATGTCAAGAAATTGAATTGTGACTTTCAAGCTACCAAGGAAAAGAGACTACTCCAAATGAATGAACTAAAAGAATTGAGAAATGAAGCTTATGACAATGCCATAATCTAAAAAGAAAAGACAAAGAGGTGGCATGATCAAAAGATTATGAGGAGGGAATTCAAGTGTGAGAAAAAAGTCCCTCTTATACAACCTCTCTAGGCTCAAGCTATTTCCTGTGGAAATTGAAGTCAAGATGGAGTGGTCTCACATAGTGGTAACAAGTACACCTTTGGAGTAGTAACACTAAAGATGAATTCGAAGTGGAATTTAAAGTAAATGGTCGAGATCAAAGCATTATCTTAGAGGAAGTATCAATGAAGTTTTTTTTTTAGATCCGCATTTTAAAAGGGAAAGAGTTTTGCTAAATGAAGACATCTCAAAGAAGTGTTCAGCTAAGGACATTAAACTGAGCAACTTCTTGGTAGGCAACCCAAGCAGAATTTTAATTTTGATAGTTTAATTAATGTTGATTACTTTTATGAGTTTGTGGGGTGCTACTATCTACCACTTGTGGGGTCATCGGAATAGTAGAATTCATGAGAACAACTATGCTCCAGCTGATACTATTTTTCACCTCATTTGTGATGATGTTAGACTCAGATTTCCGGTCCCGTAAGGTTGCTGATAGTCCCGCAAACGCATCAATGTGTGAGATGGTCCTTCCCTATTAATATTTTATCTCCCGGTGTTGGATGCTTGATTTGTGATTGTTAGCCTTGTTGCCTTACCCGGCTGGGGGCGGGTTTTTGTGTTGTTCTTTTCATTCCTGATTGTGGGCTTGTGTTTTTGTTGGTGGTTTCAGGTCGTTCTGGCCGTCGTCTCGTTCCTATATTTTATAGGAGGTGCCGCCCGTTTTTTCTTTGCTCCTGGGTTGTGGCCTCGGCCTCGCCTTGAATTTTGTCAAGGCCGCCTCTTTGGTAATAAATCTTAATTATCCAAAAAAAAAAAAAGTTTCAGTTTTAATCTTGTTAGAAATTTTATTATGTAGTTTGATAGTTTGCTGACTTTTTTTATTTTCAAGAACAAGGAAGATGAACTGGAATTAGATGTTATTAGAAAGCACACTTTCTCAAACTAAAATATGCAGAAAATAGCTGCAAGGAGGAGTATTTCTATTTCCCTCAATTTGTTTTTAATAATGCATAGTTGGAAGTCGTAAATATAAGATTTTAGAGCATAAATTATTAGACAACTTTCTTGTGCCAACTGCTTGAATGCCTTGTTAAATATCTTGATGAATGATATTGAGTGAAGAAAAATATTTTTTGTTTATCCTTGAATGGAGATTGTTTAATGAAATATGTGTTTTCACAAGTATGAACTAAGTGGAAGACTTTATTGCATAATGTCATTTGGTTTGAATGATTGAAAGTATGAAAATGTGCAAAAATTTTAAGGTAGAACAGAACTTTGTCGCGACAGAGAAAGTTATGTCGCAACACTAGTTGAACTTTTGGTGCTAAAATGGGACAGGCTTTTTGTCGCTACAAAGTTGGTGCTAAAATGGACATTCAAGAAAAAGTTTGTGGACATACAAGAAAAAGTTTGTCACGACATATTTTCTCTATGTCGCAACAAACAACAAACTTGGGCCTCAGAAATCATGTTGCAACAAGATTTCTATATGTCGCGACATAATTAAATTGGAGCATAGACAAATTTATCTCGCTATAGTTTTTGCTCAGTCGTGACAAAGAATTACCCTAATCCAAAATTAAGTGAAAATTTATGTAGCGACATCATTTCTCTATGTCGTGACATCATTTCTCTATGTCACGACACTAGATTAAAAAGGGCACAACTTTAGGTCAAAAATTTGTGCGACAATTAAAGAAGCACAACAACTCTTGGCCTATAAATAGAAAAGTTTGAAGACTGAAGAGTCACTTGCCTCATAATATTCAAACCACTCAATCTCCCTCACCAAATCTCTCTCACTCGTTCAAAACCCTATATCATTAAACCATTCTCTCATAATGTCTGAACCGTTGCACCAGGTTCCAAACCTCAACGAAATAATGGAAGATTATGCTGAATTGGAAAATTAAACAATTCAAGCCACTCAGCAAGAGCAAGGGTGAAGAAAGGCCGAGGTAAATGAAGAACTCGGAAAGCACAAGGAAGAATCTAGAAAGAGGAAAAGATAAACAAAGGCGTAGAGAAGTGAACAGTGCTGATCAGGTCTCGATATGCCTTCTATTGCTTGGAGAGATAAACTACAGCACAAAGACTTTATAAGGGAGAGAGGCTTCAACAAGTGGGTAGCCATTCCAAGAGCTGGTTGAAATGAAGGGATGGCATCTGTTCTAGGAGCACAAAGCTCTTGGATTCGTAGATGTGGTGAAGGAGTTCTACTCAAATATGGTGAGGATGAAGGATAAAACTGTATATGTAAGAGGAAAATGGATATCCTTCAACAGAGAGCAAATAGATCACACCTACAATCTTCATGAGAAGAAGAATGTGTCAAAATTTAAAAGTCTGGTGGAAGCACCTGATTACCAAAAGATTATAGACTTGCTTACTGATGGCGAAGGAAAGTGGAATGCCACCAGGAGAAACCCACACGAGTTTATCGCCAGAGGAGCACTGACTAAACTAGCAAAGGTGTGGTTTTATTTTTTATGTTCCGCATGTTGCCTTCCAAACACCTATGCACAGTCAAGGAGAAAGAGGTAGTCTTGTTATATGCCATTCTCAAGGGGTATAAATTCAGTGTGGGCAAGATAATAGAAAATCCACTCGAAGCACATGCAGAGGATAGAAATGGTTGATTCCTCACCCATCACTAATTTCAAGACTCTGCATCTTGGGTGGTATCCAAGGAGACTTGGAAGAAGAGGAGAACTGCCCCAAGACATCACCCTTAACATTAACAGGAATCACCAAGGGGCCTAAACACATAAACAGGGGAAAACATGTGGAAGCTATAAGGGAAGAAGAAGAACGAGTATAACACAAAGAGCCACTACCAAGGTGAAGACCAGAGTTCCAACAAAGGCAGAAGTATGAGCCTGCATCGACCTTCTCCCTGAGGTGAGACAAGTCCACCAAGAGTGTCAAAGCTCTCAGCCTCTTAGGGTGGCAATGATGTGTGCTAGATCAATAAGGGGCCATGAGGCAAGAAATAGAAACGAGGGACAACTAGATGAAGCTCCAACTGCAACTCAGGGATGAGTACATGGAGGCTGAGTTGAAAAGGAGGGACCAAAACTTGGAAGAAGCTCTAAAGCAGAGAGATGAGGAATGAAAGAGTAGATGGGAAATAAGAGAATAAGAGTTTAGTGAAGAACTGAGAGCAAGAGAACACTTATCCAAAAAAAAAAAAAGCAAGAGAAAATGCTTTTCTCTCATATCAGCTTAGGAGACACAGTGAGCTACTCAAAATAATGAGAGAGAGGGAAGATGCCATAGAGAATAACTTGTAAGGTATGAAATGCTTTTGTATCTCAGACAAGGAACACATGGAAATAAGAACCCTAATCGGGAAAATGGACAAAGAATTGGAGGGCACCCTGAACTACAAGGAGAAGTGTTGGATTGAAAGCTTAGATATGATCAATAAAAACCTTATCAAGATGTACTCTGCCCAGGGTGAGTTTGAGGGAACCTTGAACTCTATTGGGCAGAGACAAAATGAAATGATCAATCAATTAGTCCTAACCATGGAGTGGTCTTTACTAAACAAAAGTGGAGAAGGCAAGAGTCACAAGCAAACACAAGTCCGTATCCCCCGAGTTCTCACCTCTGCACTGGTACAAATTAGATCCAGTTAACCTACCTTCCTCCCAAAAGCATGAAAGAAAAAGGAAATAGCTCACCCTACTCTTCCATCTCTTCTCCTCTTTTGTACCAACATCAAATCCTCGACATATTGAATAAAACAGAAACCTCATCTCTACTTAAGTTCAGGTGTCCTTGCAAGCTTGGTGCTTACTTTTATTTTATCTTTTGTTCATTTCTTTGTTTGTTTGTTTTATTTAAATCTTCTTTCCTTCATGTTTAATAGTTAGAAATTTTTGCTTTTGGTAAATAGCTTAGTTGAATAGTTGAGAAACCAATTTACTTGGATCTAATTGTTAAATTGCTGCAACATGCTTGGTTGAATGGAATTGGTGAACGAATGAAATTATGGTTCTGTTGGATTGTTTTGAGCTGATTACTTGATTAGAATGAACTTCTTGACTTGTTAAACAACACAACAACAAATCTGGAAACCAAACAAACAATATGATATATGCATTAGGGTAGGATGAAAGGAAGGGAATTGGAAATTTCTAAGGTTATAAATAAATGTGTTGAACCTCAAGAATAAGGAAGGCTTTAATAAATTGATGGAACAAATAAGACCTATAATTCTATTTGTGTAAACAGTTTAGTTATAAAAATCCTGATAAAATTTGCACATGGTTAAAAGTAACTCTGAAACAAATTGTGCCAAGATTAGGGACATCTTCTGGGATCCATCACAGTAATCTCTCCAATGTCCTATAACTTGTTAGATTATTAGTTAAGGCGAAATCCTAGGCAATACACTAGTTCCCTATTTGAGCCTATAGCCAATCTCATCATCAACAAGCAAGTGGGAAGCCCAAGTCCTTCCTTAAACATAATCCTACAGTAAAGAACCCTTATTTGCCCAGATTATAAGACAAAAAAAAAAAAAATCAATGACAAAAAGGGACAAGTTTGGGGGAATATTATTTTAAGTTGTAGAGAAGAATAAAAAAGGGTTGAGAAAGAAAAATTCATAGAGATGAGGAGATACAAAGAATGAAGAAAGAAGCTATGGAAAAGAAAAACATCAAGGAGGAATAAGTTTGGTCTTGTAGCCTTCCTCCCTTGAACAATTAAGTTCTTAGGGGTGTTCAACACCTAGTACCCTAATGCCAACTGGTATGGGAGCTACTAGCCCAAAGTTCATTAAGGGTGGTAGAAAGCTTAAAAAGACCAACATTGCACCATTCCAAACCTTGGTGAGGGATGAAAGGTGAAAATCTTCTAAAATAAGGAAAAGAAGTTATCTTCTGTGTGTGGACAATGAAAAGAGAAAAAGAAACCACAATAAAGAATATGCAGAAAGATGCACAAACCCATGGGAGCTACACTTACAATCCGCAGAAATCAAGGATGCATGATGAAGGAAAGAGTGTAAGCTGTCAATGAAGTCTCTGCAAATTACTTCCAAAGTGTTCGAATCATCACCACTACTCTGGCTACATTACACAATAATTCAAACGAGAAAACAAGGAAAAGTGGAAATGCACAGCCTCTGCCATGATATAGTTTTGTGTGTCGCGACACAATTTCTGGGCAAGCTAAAAGAACTATGTCACTAAATAGCCTATATGTCAGAACAAAGTCTAGCCAAATCTCAGCATAATAGAATCTTTTGTTACGATTAAAGAGTTCTATGTCGCTGACATTATTAGCAGCATTGTCGCGGACAATCCTTAACTCACACGACAATAATCAAGGCAAATAGCAAGGAGCCGTGTCGCTGACACATTTTATGCTCAACATGTGCTGGTCAAGATTAACAGATGAACTCTGTCGCAACAAAAGATAACTCTGTCGCGATAGAAAATGATAAGAATACAACACAAATCAGTTGAGAGAAGTGTTTTTTTTATGTAGCAACAAAGTTTTTAGCATAAAGTTAGCTCAAGAAAGAATTCCTATCACAACAAAGAAAATCTTGTCATGACATTACATTCAAAATTCACAACAAATAGCAACAAAATTATGTCATGACAAAGATTATTTATATCGCGACAAACAAAATAAGAAGGAGGTGAATTCTCTATAGCGACAAGGAGTTGAAGAGCAACACACGAGGAATGGCGACAAAGAAATTCATGTTGCGACATAGTACAAAATTGAAGGCAGAATCTCTATCGCGATAAAGAAATTTTCTGTCGCGACAATAAAATCTATGGAATGAGAGAATTCTGTCTCAACAAAATAAAATTAGGTCGCGATAGAAATTGAAGGAGAACTGAGATTAGCCAAGTTAAGTGTGTTGAAACAAATATTTCTATGTCGCAACAAATAGCTCAACAAGCGACAAGAATCAGAGAAGAAAAGTCTATCGCGACAAAGGAGTTTCCTATCGCGACAGAAATTGCTAAGGACTCAAAGAAACTCGTCGCTGACATAGAATTCCTCTCGGTCACGGCTGCAGCTGGGATAGGCTGAAGAGGATAATGTTTGTCGCGACAAGGAAAATTATGTCGTGATAGATTCCAGAAGCAGAAAGACATGAGAAGCTAGTTGCAAACAGGTTTGGTGTCATGACACAAGACATTCTTGTTGTGATAAGAACAAGACTGCTACACCAAAATTATGTCACGACATTATCAAAGTATGTCACGACAGAATCCAAGAAAGAGCTCAAAAATCAGGTCGCGACAGAAAACAACAGGCTACGACAGAGGTTAACGACAAAGACTGAAAACTCTGTCACGACAGAGCAACCAATTTGGGCCGGAATTTTGGGTATCCACAACGCAATTATTGAAGTGAGACCCAACATTAGAAAGTCTATAAATAAATGCATCTAGGGCACTGTGCTCAGCTTCCTTAACTCTAGGATTTCTGGGTAGTTGAAGAGACTTGTATAGTTTTTTTTTCCTTTTATTTTTCTTTTATTTCCGTTTTAGTAGATTTTGATTTAGCATAGTTTTTAGTTAATTTCCTTTTTATTTTTCGAAGTTGAGTAATGAACTATAGTGCAGCTTCGAGCTGGAATTTCTTGTTATATTTTCTCTTTCATTATCGTTTCAATAAAATAGAGTTTAAAATTTATGGATTTCATTTATTTAAGTTCGCTTACTCTTTCAATGGAATTTTTCTGATAAGTTAGTCACGATAAGGAGTGAACCAGTTTTGAAGAGTCGAGTTCCCTCTAGGAATGGGTCGATGATGATCGTCATTTTTTCTGCACAAAATGGAAGAACGCTTTAGTTAGAATTCTTGAATTTATTTGATTGGTATTATTTATGAACTTACTTGTTTCTAGTACTAGTATCGTGTACCCAAGCAAAGTGTTGTATCTTACTCTGATTCACAGGAGGCCCTCTATGTGACACATAGATAGAGAATCCTGAGAGCATAGAGTGCCTGGTATGAGACTCACTTAGGAACTAAAGAACTTTTAGGGGTTACTTTGATAGATCACCAACTTACTCATCATGTGAGGATAGTTAAATGAAGTATTAGTTTAATCACTCGGAGGTTCCTCCTTTTTCTGATGAACTGATTCTGATCCCATGTTAACAGAGATCTAATCAAGGAGATGGAAATTTTTATCAGAAATATAGGAGAAAGTCAATCAAATTGCAAGGTCATAATATCCCTCGTCTGTTGTGGGCAAAGACTTCCTCCACTCTTAAGATCCGGTATGAAGTGACTAAAGGAACAATACTTTCATCTTAGAAAGAAGGTTATATCTTACAAGTAGCTGATTAAATTAATGAATCAGAAATGAACATGAATCTCTGATTAGTGAAAGGTATGGTTAAGGGAGAAATCCAAACTGTACCACAATGTATCTTTGAAAAATTCGGCTTTCCAATTTATGTCTTCGCTAAGATTTAAAATGATGCAGAAATTGAAAAATTACTCATTAATCTATGTTCTAGTGTTGTCTCACTCAATGAACTCTCAACTCCATTTTTATTAATATTTTATGTACACTTGTGAATTACTTTAGTATTAATTTATTTGCTTTTTCAAAACATCTTAATATTAAAGTTCAAATAGTAAGGATCTTGAGTAGTTGGGGTAGTTGATTTTATAGTTCATACTTTCGATCCCAGGAGCGATATCGGACTTAATGAAAATCCACTTTTATTACTTGTACGATCTATGCACTTGTAGTGATTAAGACCAAACTCAAATTTTAATGAAACCAGTTTACAAACAAAAAGGGACAAACATTTAATTTTTTTCACATTTCGGTCAACAAATTATTGGGCGCCGTTGTCGGGGACTGAATAGTTCTTAGGTGGTAGTACCTGAAGTTTTGCACACACTAACCTCATGCATTACACGGTCTCCAACAAGTTTTTGGTCATACAAAATCGATCAACCAGTTTTGAATTAATAGATTAATAGGGGATTATATAATCTTCTTGTTTGAGTCATAACCGTTCTGATTTGGTCAACACTAATCCTTCTAAAACACAAGCACATCATAGGACAAGTAGGATACGTATTGTTCTAGAGAAATGGGGATTTCTCATCAGTAAACAATGGGACATATTGCTCACAAAGGTCAATGAGCCTACTACCTACGAAGAATCTTTTAATAGTTCTGAGTCTGACAAATGGCTTGAAGCCATGAAGTCAGAGATGGATTCCATGTGAATCATCCAAGTATGGACTTTGGTTGAACCACTTGTAGGGATAAAACCCATCGGGTACAAGTGGATCTTCAAGAAGAAGACTAACATGGAAGGCAATGTAATTTACCTATAAAGTTAGGCTTATGGCCAAGGGTTACCGTTAAAGACAAGGAATTGACTATGACGAGACTTTAAGCCTAGTAGCCATGCTTAAATCCATAAGGATACTCCTGGCCATTGCTGCTCATTATGGTTATGCGATATAGCACGTGGATGTTAAGACGGCTTTCCGCAAAGGAAACCTAAGTGAGGATGTGTGTATGACACAATCGGAGGTCTTCACACCTAGAAATGGCAATAAAATATGCAAACTTCGAAGATCCATTTATGGATTGAAGCAAGCATCTAGGAGTTGGAATATCCGATTTAATGAGATAACCAAAGAGTTTGATTTCTCACAAAATGCAAATGAAGCTTATGTGTACAAGAAGGTTAGTGGGATTGCAATCGTGTTCCTAGTATTATATGTGGATGACATATCAATTATTGGAAACGATGTCTTAAAGATACAATCTGTAAATATATATTGGTTATCCAGGAACATTCTCCATGAAAGACCTTAGAGAAGCGACCTACATATTGGGGATATAAATCTATAGAGATAGATCGGGTAGGTTGCTTGGTATTTCACAGTCTACTTACATAGCTTAGATGCTAAAAAGGTTTAGCATGGAGCAATCCAAGAGAGGATTTGTTCCCATGTCTAGTAGGATCACCCTCTCAAAGTCCATGTGTCCAAAGACACAAAATGAGAGGAGACATGAGTATGACCCCATAGGCTTCGGTTATAGGATCAATCATGTATGTAATGTAATGTACTAGACTCGATGTATCATATGCTTTGAGAGTTACGAGCAAATACCAGTTAGACCCAGGTGAGGGTCATTGGGTGGCTGTCAAGAATATCCTCAAGTACTTGAGAAGGGCTATGGATGTATTCTTGATTGATGGAGATAAGGGATCTTATTGTAAGATGCTAGCTAATAATCTGATAGAGATGACTACAAATCTCAATCAAGTTGAATGTTCACATTGAATGGTGGTGCAATCAGTTGGAAGAGTTCTAAATAGGAGATGACTGTGGATTCCATAACTGAATCAGAGTACATCATTGCTTCCAATGGCAGCTTAGGAAGCAGTCTGGACAAGGTAGTTCATTTATGAACTAGGAGTGATCCCTAGAATTGTTGATCCGATACTGTAGTATTAGGATGACAATAGAGCCATTGCGAAAGCAAAAGGAACCATGGTCTCATCAAAGGTATAAACTAGTACTCAAGGTGATGCCATTTGATTTAAGAAATATTTGGTGATCATGATGTAAAGATAGAGAAATTCCCACTTATCAAAATATGTCTGATCTCCTACCTAAGAAACTTCCCCAAAAAAGTGTGATTCACATATGCTTGCCTAAGGTATGAAACGCAAAGGCAATTGGCTTTAGTGCAAGTGGGAGTTTGTTAGAGAAGTGCTCTAAAGGCAATCGCCTTAGCACTGGTTGTACATCTTAAGTTTCTATTAAAGGCATCTTCATTAATTGGATATTCGTACATTTAATTGATTTATATCTTTAATCAAATTAATGAAGTCCATGATACATAACATAGCATGAAGGAAATCATGATGAGATCATGATAATAAGATTCCTATCATGTGCAATTATGTTAGTATCTAAATTATCCCTAGTCATAGGATTAACGAGACTGGACATTATTAATCCAAACATACTAGCACATGTCATACTCCTTCAAGAAGTGGATCTTATAAATTGTGATCATGAGTTGATTAGAGTTGACATGTGGATGCTTTCTAAGAATAGCTAAGTTCATCAGAAACTTTCCATGAGACAATCATATGGATTATCTATTTAAATGTAGATGATTGTCTTATCATAGCAATGGTGCATGTATCCTTACACTTGAGGTGCTCAAGGATATCTTGGATACTGATTCTGTACTTTGACCTCGATCCATATTGCTTCTTGGAGGTCACTCTTTGGATGATAGTCGAGTATAGCTTGAGGCGTTTGAACGTAATTGAGTAGCAAACAAAGGATTCACCACTCCCAATAGAGGGAGAGTATACTTATGGCCTCTTGTTGGGATCATTACTTGGAAATCTCTAGTCATAGTGGAAATGCCATTAAGAGTGTCTTTAGGTGCATAACTGGTGAGAAATGAGTCCAAGGACAAGATCTAATATCACTTAGGCTAGATGTGGCATAGTTAATCTAGTGGGAGATACAATTTGTCCATGCTTTGAACTGAGTGGGGTATAGATTGGTGAAAGGACGAATTGTGCGGTATTTGTCTATGGAAGGGTTTGTAGTCAAACCACTAACCAATTAGGGGTCATGATGTACCACTCATGACTTGCTTGATTCAATAGTTGAATCAAGAACATAACCAACAACCTAATGGGTCACACACTTAGAAGATGGAGACTTGATATAAAACAGACTTAGATGTGATCCAATCATGAGGGACTTCAATTTGGGGATTAGACCACTCTGGGATTAGTGGAATCCCGAGACTACGAGAATTCATTTAGAGAATGGGATAGGTAAAATCTTGCTCATAGGCTTAAGGCTCATGATGGAGCATGCTACCATGCTTGGAGATACATGTAGCACATTCTATTTTGAGTGAGGGCTTGTTAGTCTTTCCATAGGGTGGGTTTCTTGATGAGAATCAAATCACAAAGGATCCGTGATACCAGCTTTTACAACAAATATTGGGAATTCAATCTTAATTATGGAAAATTCATATTCGGGAGGCTGTGAAACCTTGGAGACACCTAATATATTTCTATTTCCAAGTGTTTTGAGTTTATTACTATTTTGATTTGGAATTATTTGATTTTAGAAAGATTTATTCTCTAAGTTAAAGTAGAAGTTGCTTTACTGAATTTAGAAAGTTTGTTTTTCTAGTCAAATAGGAGTTGATATTTCTTTTGTTAGAAAAGATTTACTTCAGATTTGGTGTTGATTTGCTACTGATTTGGTGATGATTTGTTCTTGATTTGCTGCTATTTTGATGCTGATTTGTTCCTAATTTGCTGCTATTTTGGAGCTAATTTAGTTCTGATTTGTTCCTAATTTGGTGCTATTTTGGAGCTGATTTGGTGTTATTCCTATATGCGGCTCATTTGATTCCCAAGCCTTATCCTAGAATTATCTAGTTTCCTTTTTTTTTAGTGTGTTACTTTAGGAAAAAGTATGTTAATTTCCTTTATTGTTTTTGGCCAAATATTTACTTTCCTTGTGGTTGAATATTTAGTTTCTATTCTTCATAATTTTTTGCCTATTTAAAGGCTTGTTATCCCTACATTCTACAAACTTTAAGCATTTATAAAATTGAGAGTTTAAATTACTCTTTAGTTCTTAAAAGAACTCTTTGAACTTATCTGTTATTCTGTGGTGTTTATCAAGACTTACCAATCGGATCTCCATCACCAATTGTGGCGTCCTCACATACCAAGGTTCTTGCTTCTCTATAAGTAACAGGTCGAGGTCTTCCATCCAAGCCAAATACTAGAGCGGTTCTTTTGAGCTAATTCAATCACGGGTCTCCTCACAAGTTGACGGGGTTCGTATCATTTCTCCTATAAATATGCGGTTGTGGGAGAGACCCTAACCCAAGTAGACCAAAATGGTTGATCATAAAAAACCTAATCTCCTTTTTTTGAGAGTGTGGTGTGTTCTCTCTCTCTTGTTCTTGATCAGAACTAAGAAGAAGAAGAAGATTGAGAGATTCTTATTCATCCCTCATTGAGATCAAACTTGGCTAGCACCGAGTTTGATTTCAACTCTGTCTCCTTGGAGTTCTCGAGTCTCGTCTTCGTGTGGATACTGTCAGAGGCGAACCTAGGACCTGGTTCACTTCGATCTTCGCTGCCCTGACCAGTAGATCTATTTTTCAAATCGATATAAGGTAATCTTGCACTCTCTTTTTGGTCTTGAACCATATTTGATGCCCCAAGGGATCCTTGGGAGGGTTTTTGATGAAATTGTTTATGTTTTCTGCTGCTTAGGCATGAGATGCCAACCTCAAAACCCTATACCAAATTCATCAATCCTATAAGGTATGTTCAATGGTTAGCAAATATTGTTCTTGCGGTGAAGAAAAATTGAAAACTTCGGGTATGTGTGGATTTTAGAGATCTAAATGTTTATACTCTTAAGGGCGTGTATATGATGCCTATTTCAAACATGTTAGTCAACTCTACTGCTAATAATGAATTGATATCCTTTATGGATGGTTTTTGGGTACAATCATATTTTAGTGGCAGTAGAAGATTTAAGGTTTCCATTAGATGTTCTGGCTCCATAGGGACATTTGAATGGCTGGTCATGCCTTTCGGTCTCAAAAATGTAGGTGCAACTTACCAAAGGGCAATGAATGCCATTTTCCATCAGATGCTAGGCCACCAAATGATAGACACGGGTTGCAAACCTGGGAATTTCTCTAGATCTCGGATGACGACGCGGGACATACCATTGAGTTCGTCTCGCGAAATTTAAGTACATATTCGAATTTCGCCAAATTTTGAGAAGGTCAGAATTGCACGTATTTCGAGACAAACGGACAATGAGAGGGTGACACGTGGCATGAAGATGCATGCCATGTGGCAACTGAGGAGAGGACACTTAGCACTTGGGTGGAAGCCAATTGTCACACTTCTATCTTGCATGAGAGGATAGTGGTGGGAAAGTGGGCATGAAGGACATGTGGGATGCTATGTGTGATGAGGAGAGAAAGAAGAGGTGTTCTACACCTAGATAAGTATTCTCCACCTAAAGAAATTTGTTCAGTGGGGGAAAGAGGAGAGAAAAAAGGGAAAAAGAAAATAAAGAAGAAAGACAACGGAAAGGAAAGAGAACCAACAGTTCCTTGATTAACAAACAGAGGAGTTGCAGTAGTGAACGGATCTGCACTTCGAGAGGTAGGGGTTTCTCTCCTACTCTGGTTAGTCTTTGTTTAAGAGCCATGAAATGGCCATGACAGTTAGCCCAAGTAGTGGTCTGGTTTAAAGAATAATTTCGATAGAAATTATTGTTGGATTAGGCAGGTTTCTTGATGCGAGAGTAGTTTTCAAAGCGCGAGTTAAGGCTGATTGTGAATGCCGTAGTTTGGGATAAAGTAGGATGATTTTGGTTGTGAATTTGTATCTTTGTTCTATACGAGATTGGAGATTGAAATCCGAGTTTTGTGTGTTATTGCTTGTTTGAATAACATGTAGATTGTCAATGAGAAAATGATGTTAATATATATGCATGCTTATTTATATAATGCGAAGTGATGGTGTGAAGCATGTATTATGAGTGTTGCGAAATGTAGTTCCGTCAGCCATGTAACATGAAATATTATGCGGTGACATTATCATTGCATGTGCGGGCATCGCGTATGAATCGGGTCAATAGTCACGTGAATAAAATGGATATTCGAAGGGTTGTCCAATAAATTATTTCGGAGGGTTGTCCAATAAATTATATCGGAGGTTTGTCCAATGAACTCTATCGGAGGGCTATCCAATAAATTATATCGGAGGTTTGTCCAATGAACTCTATCGGAGGGTTGTCTAATAAAGGGTTCTTGGAGATGGTCCAATGGTTCGATACTCGGTGTCGGTGGTTACTATTCGGAGGGTTGTCGAGTGTGCAAAAAATATTTTGATATCAAAACAAAAAGCTTTGTTTGAAACTAGTTTTCTTACGTGGCAAATTCGTGTATGGGAAAGTCCCGAGTGAGGCTGGGCATACATAGACATTCATATAGAGATATGCATATTTTATATGAATGAGTGTGAATGAATTGGTGGATTATGCCATTGCATGTGCACTTAGGTGGGGAGTAGCCCTTGTAGGAGATTTTCTCCACTGGGCATAACTCACCCCGTTGTGGGAAAAATATTTTCGAATAGGAGGGGAGACCTTGCACGAAAGGCACTTCATGAGGTCTTAGTTGAGAGGAAGATCTAAGATGGCCTATCGTGTTCCTTTATAAAATTTATGGGTAGAAAACCCAGTTTTTGTTTAAACTGAACTATTGTCAAAATTTTGTACTTGTGATATAAATAAATTGTAATTAAACTCAGATTATATGTTTAATACAATTTGGTAAGGGTCGTGTCTTGCCTTGAAGGGATGTTGAGTTGCGTCTGAACCATAGGAAGTCGCTCTATTTCGATTCTATGTATTAGTCGAACTTTAAGACTGATTTTTTGTTAGGAAGTAAAGGGAATTTGGCCCTGTTTCCTTCTGGTATATTGTAGCCCCATCAGTAAGCTTGATGTAGGCTTTCAAATCAACCAAATCGGACCTCTACGACGAGTTATGGCCTTTACTCGAAGGTGCCGAGAGTATGAGTACGTGGCCGAGCTCATGCGGCCGAGCTCATCCCGGCGATGACCTCTTTGGTCGAGGAGGCTAAGCTCTCTGCATGAGCTGACCTCTTGTCTTGGTGACCTCTCTGCACATGAGCTTGCCTCTTGTCGCTGAGCTCTCTGCATGGCGACCTCTTTAGCTTGATCTTGAAAGCTCTCTGCATGAGTTAACCTCTTTGGGGAGCAATGTGAGCTCTCTGCATGAGATGACTCTTTGGCTTGATCTTTGAGCTCTCACACGCATGAGAAGTACATGGCGACCTCTTTGGGCGTCTTGAGCTTTCCTACATGAGCTGACCTCTTTGAGCGGTCTTGAGCTCTCTGCGTAATTTGGCCTGCTTCATGCGTTTGACTCTTAGTTTGAGCTGCTTGGGGATGGCCCGTGGTGGCGGCCTGTGGTTGGGCTCTCTGGCCAGCTCGCGAGGGAATGAGCTCGGCTGTGCCAACTTCGGACAACCATAACTTCCTCGTTCAAAGTTTGTTTTACGCGTTTGTAGACTTTATGGAAAGCCCTTTGAATCTAGAATCCATCCATATATAGCTCAATATAATCTGAGCTCATATTGTGTTCGAAAAAGACGAAATACAGTAGGTACCTGTCGGTTCTACATGTTAGTTGCTGCGGGGAATGTGCATTTGGACTTCATGCGGGGAATTTTCTTGGATTCCTAGTTCACCAAGGAGGGATAGAAGTGGATCGGAAGCGAAAAACTATTTCTTGACAGGCTCCTGAAACAAGAAGACTCAAAGTTCATAGGTCGGAGTAAATTATTAAGAAAGATTTATCTCTAACACAGTGAGTAAAACCAAATTCGACTTGGTGAAGCTAAAAGATATGGAAGAGTTTAGGTAGGAGGAACAACATCAAGCAGCCTTTGAAAAAAATCAAAGAGTACCTCTCTAAACCTCATGTTTTAATGCCTCCTATACAAGGCAATCGACTTAAATTATATTTATCAACCAGAAATGAGTCAATAGGTTGTCTTTTGGCACAAAACAATTCTAAAGGCTATGAGTAGGCTATATATTATTTGAGTAGGGTCTTGAATCCAGCATAAACAAGATATACGCTTATTGTAAAATTATGTTTCGCCTTGTACTTTGCATGTACTAAACTGAGACATTACTTGGTCAAGTCTCGAGTCCATGTGGTTTCTCAAACTAACCTTATGAAGTACATGCTTAACCGGCCACTGATTACAGAGAGGATTGGTAAACTGTCCCTTGCTTTGTCATAATTCACCTTGGTTTATTTTCCACATAAATCAGTCAAGGGACAAGCATTGGCAGATTTCCTAGCTGATCATCCTTCCTTAGATATTGGGACAAAGAAAAGTGTGGAGCTAGGAACTTATGGAGTAGAAAAGGAACCTTAGATCCTCAAATTTGATGGTTCAAGCACAGAGAATTCAGTTGGTGTAGGATTAGTGATCATTTCCCCAAGATTAGTAAATGCTACATTGTCTTTCAATCTGACCTTTGAATACATCAACAATCAAGCTAAATATGAAGCTTTGGTGATTGGCTTAAAGATCCTACTAGAGCTTGGGGCAAAATATGTTCGAGTCATTGGAGATTCTCAATTATTACTCTGGAAATTAACAAGGGAGTATAAGTGCAACGGCTTGCTATTAGCACCTTACTTTACTACTACCATTCAATTGTTAGATTCCTTTAATAATCTGGAATCTGAACATGTGCTTAGGGAATCAAACTGGGAGGCTGATGAACTTGCTCAAATAGCCTCCGCTGTAAAAATGAGTGAAGAATGGATGCATAAGCTCATCATGATAGAGAAGAAGAATCACTCTTCAATTTTTGAAAGGGGGATCTACCTAGACATCTTCAATAATGACATGAATATTGCTGGAGATTGGAGAACATAATTTAGAGAATATTTAGAGAATCAAAACAAGAGGGTTCCCCATAGAACGAAGGCTCAAGCTCAGAATTTTGTTCTACTAGAAAGATAACTATACAAAAAAAAAGGACTTTATAGGTTATTACTCAAGTGCTTATCTTTCCCAAACAACATGGAAGTTATGAAGGAAGTTCATTAAGGAGTTTGTGGAGCCCATCAATCTTGAGTAAAAATGCATTTTTAATTAGAAGACACAACTGTTTTTAGCCGACCATTCTAAAAGATTGCATCACATACTCTAAAGATTGTCAATAGTGCTAGAAATATGGAAGTATACAAAGGATCCCTGATTGGGAAGATTCATCTGGCATCATCGAAAGGTCACAGCTTCATCCTAGTTGCTATAGACTATTTCACTAAGTGGGTGGAGGCAGTACAATTGAAGAAATAAAAACAGAAGAATGTGATTCAATTCATCAAGGAGAAAATTATTCATAGGTTTGAGATTCCTCAGTCTATCACTACTGATCAAGGAACAATGTTCACTGGGGAAGAGATGAATTACTTTGTTGCAGATTATGGGATACAACTCATCATAACTATAAAGCCCTAAAAATACCTTAACATTTTTATAACATATTTAGGGTGCAAAATAAATTAAATTATATTTTTCGGAGTTTAAACGGCTAAAAATAAAAAATGATAAAAACCTGGAAATTTTACAGGAGCCAAATAAATTTGGTAAAAATGTCAAATGAGGACCTAAGGGTCATAAATGAAGAGTGCAAATGTTAAAATGAAAATGAAATGAAATAAAGTGAAATGAAAAGTGAAATGAAGAGTTAAATGAGAAAATGGAAAATAGGAATTTATAAGCCAAACAAGGCCTTATGAGGACTTAAGGCTTAAAACCAAATTTGATCTTGTAAATGCCATTTCTCACATTTGGCAAAAAGGGAAAGAGGGAGAAAGGCTAGGGCACATTCCGGTTGAGAGAAGAAGAGAAGGATTTGTGATCTCTTCTCCATGTAATCAAGGGACAAGTTGATCAAGAAGAAGGAGGAAGAAGAAAGGAAAGAGAATCAAGATTTAAGGTATAAAAAACCAAACCCTAACCCCCTTTTGTTGGTGATATGCTCTAGCCCAGTGGCATATACATTGTCATTATATGTTTATATACATGAGGCATTTATCATTTTATCTTGTTATTTACATTGTGGTTTAACTTGAAAAAATCATATTCTTGAATAGTTGGCTCCGCTTTATGCCATCAAGTATGTGACTTGATAGTAAAACCTTAAGGCATAAGAACACTATTCTAAATAGTCCATAGTCGATCACACGTAGCCACAATGAGAAGTAAGACTATAATGTTTTCTGAGAAAAGACCACATTTTGTTGGTCATGAACATATAGCACAGCTACCTGCAACATAAATACATAAAGCGTTCATGTTATTAGGACTGACCCGGCCATGCAGGGAATACATGGTGATTGCGTCACGTAATTCTCATTGCAAAGAGGCCGTATTCTGAGTCCTTCGACCCGACCAAATTATGGATTCCTACATGAGGAACTTCGTGTCTTGACGAGGTCAATGACGCCTTTATCAGGATGGTAATACAAAGCAGTGGTTAGTATGCAAGAATCGTGTGTGTGGTGGAGGAATGTGAGTGATAGTGTGAAGAATTTTTCCCGCTCTTAACTGGAAAGTGAGATGGTCTATTGGCCTCTTTGATGCGAGGCTGAGAAATGCATGACCATGCTCGAATGAGATTGATAGGAGTTATCAATATCATTTTGTTTAGTCGGCCTACTTTGAGAATCAAGAAACGATTAAGTTGTATAAAGATGACTTCATCCATGCTGAAGCACGAGACATCAGACAAAGGACTAATATCATACTATGGTAAGGTTTTGGAGTCACCGGACCACTTGATTTTGGGTAGTTATAATGTCTTGCTAGAGACCAATTATAACTTATGGGCTTAGAATATGATTTAGGCCCACTGCCAACATTGAGTGAACCTATAGGGTCACAATACATAATAATGAGCTATAATGGATAAGAAAGGCTCTCTCTTTAAATTTCCAATACCTTAAGCCTGCTCTCAAGCCCAAGCCCAAGCCCATTAATATTTAATGGAATTTGGTTTAAATCTCTGCTTTTAATAAAAGGGTTTGGGAGGCTTGATATAAATATAGGGTTTATCATCTAAAAGGGTGTGGTTCTTTTGAAGTGGGGTTTTTTGAGAGAGAATTCTTTTTAGAGTTTGGGAAGACACTAAGGTGTCTTTGATTTTGGGGGACAAAGACCTATCATAAGGTGCTAGCACATCCATCCCATCCATTAGCCATTCGTGTGGATACCTTTAGAGGGCTTTTGCACATTGCATCGTCTTGGCTCTACCGGATCGAGCCTGTAAAAGGAGTTCTCATTATGTTTCAGCAGCGTGGATCAACCAAATCTCGCATCATTCGAAAAAGGATTCGGTCTACAAGAGGTAAGATCTAGATTTCCTTGATTCATTGTTTAGTTTCATCAAACCGCTTGAATCCTGATGCAATTCAGGGTTAAATTTTTTATTTCCAATGCGTTTTCTTTTCACTGGATTCCAATAGTGGTATCAAAGCTACTTGCTGTTTGGTGAAACTGATTTTTATATGTGATATAACGTGATATGTTTAGTGTATTTGTTTTTCCATATGTGATATGCCATAATCCATTAGTTCAACCCTATTTTATAATCAAAAGATAACTGAAATATGTTTTTTCTCAGATGAAGTCTCAGAATATCATAATTTAAATTGAAAAATGATTCGGTTTTAGAAAAGTTTTATAGGATTAGGATTGTTGATGATCGAATCAAATTCTAAGTTCAGAATTTTGTGTTCTAATCTGATTTGGACTGCTACAAACTTAAGATTAATTCATTAGTAGGATCATACATATTAAGTATGGTCAAGTATGTATTCTTATTAATTAGTAGGACTGTTACATATTAAGTATGGCTGTTACAGATACTTATTAATCAATAGGACTGTTACATATTAAGTATGGATGTTATAGATTCTTATTAATCAGTAAGACTTGTACACATTAATGTTAGACATTAAGAATGGACTGTTACAAATTATTCTTAATCAGCAGGACTATTACACATTAATGTTAGACATTAAGAATGGACTGTTATAGATTATTCTTAATCAGTAGGACTATTAGACATTAAGATTGGACTGTTACCAATTATTACACATTAAGTAGGATTGTTCCAAATTAATGATGGACTGTTAGATTAAGAGTAATCGGCATTGGTAAATGACCAGAATTATTAGTGTGATTAATGATCAGGAGAAATTTCCAGGCAATAACTCACTTATGCTAGCCTTAAAATTTGTTTATGTGACTAACGTTGTAATTGAAAGACCATATTCATAATCTAATTATGTGCTTAATGTGTTTATATTCAATTTGCATGGTGCATGTCATGGCCCTTAGTTCAATATGATTGGCATGTATTAATTATGAGTTTGTAATTTTTAAATACGGCCTGCGTGTTGTTAATTTTTATTGACCCAACATGTGTGTCTCTTTTTCATTATATTAGCAAACGGCCTACGTGTCGTTGTTTTTATTGACACAACATGTGTGTCTCTTTTTATTATTTTAGCATAAAATAGCATACAATTATTACTTGCTTGTAATGAAGACGAACGAAGAATGGAGGCACATTCGATCTTGGAGACAAGCTCATAAAGCTAAGGCATTGGTAAAAGGTAATCCTGCATCTCCATATTGGCTTATGGATATCACCTTAGCAAATGGGCCATGACATGTCATGTTTATATTTATGCTTATTAATATGCTTTTATGTGATGCATGTATATGTTTATAAAGTTTGCCTAACAACTTGATAATTTCATAACATAAAATATTAAGTCATAAAATGCCTTCCATAATTTAACTCTTGTCACTCATCGCCTTAATATAGTTTTTGTCATGTGTGGTGTATTAGCCATCTAGGAAGACATGATGGATAATGGTGATATCCATAAGATTAAATAGTGTTAGACTTAACGAAATACCTATAATCCGCTTTAGGCCTAAGGGCATAAAAGGAAAGCAGCTTTTCTTACCCAGTTAGCTTAAGTTTGCTGCAGGCCAAAGTTAAGCTTGAATTAAAGTTCGACGGGCCGATCACCGAGCGGCTGTGAGCTACAACGACCAGAACACCGATGATAGGAGCTGCCGACATTGAAACTTTGATTCAGCAAAGACGCCAATCCTTCTTTCCATCAGCAATGAAGAAAACGCTTTTGGCCTCACCATCTTTGACGAATAACATAAACTGGAAAGACGGGGAGTGGCAACTTCATTAGTGTAATGACCAATCAAACCTTTACTATATACAAAATTTTTGCCACTGCTGCCTACGACACTTCAGTCCCCTATAGTGGTGCCATGAACTTAATATTGAATTATTCTTAATGCATACCAGAAAATTACAACCAGATTCTAACATAACCACCAAGGGCTATTCAATCCTTAACAAGAATGTCAAAACCTTTTTGCTCACTAAAAAAAGATAAGAAAATGTTTTCAAATGTAAAGTAATAATGAAAATTTAGTATTGGTCTATTCTCTGCAAGTGCACAAGTCATACAAAGTAATACAGTGGATTTTAAGTCCAAATATCATTCCCACGAGGATTGATTAGAAAATTTTAAAGATTAACTACCCTCACTACTAAAAATCCTTACTATTTGAATTTCCAAATTTTCAGTATAGATTTATCTTCTTATGTAAAAAGAAATATAAAAAATAATGAAATTTCTAAAATACATGATTAGAGAGTTCACTGGACTGAAATACATGGGAAGAAAAATAGTGTTATGACCATCACTTTGTGAGTTCCAAATAAGATAAAGTAATGGATATGAAACTTGGAATTGTCCAAGATCAGATTAGTGTAGAAATGGATTTCTCCTAACTCTACACATTTTACTATCCAGCTAAACACACTTCTATCTCTAGACAGTGGGTATGAAGAGCTACTTGTAGGATTTGTTCCTCTTTTAAGATCTTACTATTTTTCCTTCTCAGTATGTCACGCCATTTCTTAGGACTGAAATTGCTTGTCCCATGGATAGGATATAGCAAGCCCTCTCCAAAATAAAAGGTATCTCAGCCATTAATTAGACAAGAATTTCCTCTTCCCTTGATTAGAATCTCAGCCAACACTAGATCGAAGTTATTCCTCTCAATTGAGGTGAAACCTCTCAAAATTAAGTTGCTAGATCAGTAAGTAGATCTTATGCCTCAGGCACACACTCCTGTTGTCACTTAGGAAGGACCCTTGAAAGCAAAGGTTAGATCATTACTATTGATATATCAAAGTAATCCCAAAAGTTCATTAGTTCAAATAATATTAGTGTAATTTTACCCACAAGTTACTGCTCATTATTCTCAGGTAGTCTCAACTATGTGTCACTCAAAGGGATTCCTAGAATCAGAACAATGATACAATGCTTTTTGGATACCAAACACTGATATTCAGAACAACTCAATGTAGGAGTCATACTAGTTAAATCACTCCAATTTTCTTACCCAAAACAACATTAACTAATACAAAAAAATTAATTAAAACAAAATATTCTTCCCAAAGCCTTTCAAATCATATCACAAATCACAATGACTAGTTGATCAAACAAATTCATTAGATTGCAATCAAAAATGAAAAAAATGGATTCCAAAATACTCTGTGATCATCGGTTCATACATAAATGAAACCCGATGACATGAATACACTTCTAATTCCGGGCTTCAGACTATCAAGACTAATCCTAAATGGAAACTGAATCTAGAAACAACTAAAGGAAAATAAAAAGAAAAAAAATAAAAAAATAAACGAAAAATGTATACAATAGGACTTCAACTTTCCCAAAATGCACAAAGACTTGATGAAAACTGTTTGAAGCTCCGCACTACTCCTTGAGATTTTCGATGATAGCTCGTGTCTCAGTCCTAAACCGAGTGAGAATCATGCACGGGGTGCCCAAACTTGCTGTCCTTGCTGTCGATGTCGAGGTGATGTAGTGATAATGTCGCGACATCGGGATTGTCAACGTCGTGCGTTGCAGCTGATGTCACGACATTTAAAGTCTGTTTAGAAATTCTCAGTTTTCAATTATGAGTCCATGTCGTGATGATGTCATGATGATATCGCGACATAGAGATGCATTGTTGATGATTAACTACGATGTCGTGACATTGCCTTTCTTATGTTGCAACATTTAGTTGATGTTGTGACATTGCGGTGATGTCGCGACATAGCTGACTGATGCCCTTGCTCGCACATACTTGCCCTGATGTCGCGACATTACTGTAAGTCATCTTTTAATGTCGCGACATTCTTTCTTCTACTCCTCCTTGTCTAAGCCATTTCAGTTGTCGCGACATAGCATAAGTAGCCTTTGCTCTTATGTTCTTGAACTGATGTCTCGACATTGTTGATCTAATGTTTCAACATTGGTCAGTTAAGTTCATTGTGATCACCTCAGGTTAATGTCGTGACACTGTTGATCCAATGTCGCGATACTGAGTTGATGTCGCGACATTGACATGTTGATCATTTGTTGATGTCGCGACATTGCCTCTACAGGCCTGATATTTTAAGCTAATGTCACGACATTTCTGTTCTGATGTCGCGACATTGAATCTTATTGCTCAGAAGTCCTCTGCTAATGTTTTTAGTTGATGTCGTGACATTTATTCTGTGTCACGACATTTGACTTATCTCATCACCTAGGCTACTTTGATTGAATGTTGTGACATTACTTTGATGTCACGACATTTAAACGATTCAGTCTTTCCCTCTACAAGCAATGCCATAGCCATGTTGTTGTGATGTCACAACAATGGATGGCTGCCATAATTTGACTGTTTGAGTTGTTTATGATGTTGCGACATCAGGGTATCTTTGCTTTCCCTCTTCAGCTGATTTCAAGACATCGCTATAGTTTCAAGACTTTCTCCACATAATGTCACTACACTGGAAATCTGCTCAAGCGATTTCGTGACATTGGCCCTTTCCTTACACCATGCTGATTTCTGCTCCTTTTTATGCTAAATTCTGCTTATTTTCTTTAAGTTTTTGAAAAACATAAATTTGGGTGAAAGCTCAATAATTCTGCATTAAACTGAACTTTTAAGCCTGAAATATACTAAAAAATAGACTTACAAATAGATGAGTTTTAGACTCATCAAACTCCCCCAAACTTAAAGTTTTGTTTATCCTTAAGCAGAGAAAAGGATATTTGTTTGTCCTCAAACAATAAAAATCATTTTTGAGGTCACTTTTCAGTTAACTCATCTTTTAAATCAGGTCAGCATTTAGGCCTTATTAGTATTTAAGTTGTGACATCAGCTCTAATTAAGCTTCATTTTCAAAATTCTGAAATTTTCCAATTTAAATCATTTAATATAGCATGTAATTCATAATTAATAGATAGATACAGTCCTTGACTATGTGAGTGTGTGTCAGTCTTCCTTTATAATCGACGGCAAGACAGGGTAACTTTATGAGAGCGCTTTGGCAAATCTTGTTGGTCATTTTATTCTCCACTAATGTAGACATAACACACCCCTCAAAATCAAATAGGTCTTTTGATCTTGTAATGTATGGCTAGTGTAATTCATTTTCTCAACTCTTTGCCTTCATTGCTACTCCTATTTTTCTACTAAACTAGCCCTTCAAGCATCCCCAAACCAGTTCTAGTGCATTTTTCTGCATTTCCTCCTTTATAGCTTATTGTTGTTTTTATTTTCTTTTCCACTGTTATTTTCAATTTTGCTCCATAACCCTCTTTCTGTCTTTTTGTTTCAAATTTGGAGTGGTGCAATGTTTTACCTTTTTAAGATTTCTGCAACCCCTTAGCAAGCTTTAGGTCAATAAATTCTCTACCGCTTATATTAGGGTACTACGTAGAACACCCCTAAGGACTTAATTGCCTGGCTGGTTAGTAGGCTACAAGGTAAAACTCACTCAGAATTTCTTCTTTTCAAATTTTCCTCGCTTTTCTATTTGCACCTTCTTAGTACATCTTTTCTAATTCATCTTCTTCCTCTCACCCTTATTCTCATTTTTTCTTTCAATTCAAACTGTACTCCCTAAACTCTGTCCTCTTTCTCATTTCATTTATATCGATTTGCACTTTGGGTAATTTAAGGGTTCTTTTACTCAGAAGGGTAAGATTTAAGGAAGGGTTAAGGCTTTTCTTTTTTGTTGTGATAATGAGATTGGCATTATGCTCAAAATAGGTGCTAAGGTATATGCATTTAGCATATCAAGGGCAGGTTTTTGAAAGTCTCAAACTGTCCAAGCATGGCTGATGAGTAAAAAAAAATCATTTGATTTTAATCCATTTTTCTGAAGTATTTTGTAAGATAAGTATTGATTCGTATGCAGAAACATGGATATCTTACTCAAATTCAATTTTGCAGAAAATTACAGCAGAATAGAAGGTCCCAAAGAAAAACTAAAAGAAAAAAATGCCTCAAAACAAATGATAATGAATTAAATTGGAGCCGCAACAAGAAGCTTGTCAGTTCAGTTATTTCCAGGTCACGACATCACCAAGACTAGTCTTGAGAGAGAAATGAAGGATTTATCAAACTAGTCGTGACTGGAAATTGAGGCTACGACAAGTACCTGCACAAGAATAGAAGTTGCTTACCAAGAAATAGTGGTCGGTGATAATAGGAAATATTCAAGGTAGAATCTTAGGTCGCAACACCACACTGAGGTCGCGAAGCCAATTGAAGACAACTAAGGTCGTGACGCCAATCTGAGGTCGCGACATTGATTCGTTGATGAAGCTAAAAATGAGGTCTCTGCAAGAAAATTAGAAGTTGCAACTAGTTCTTAAATGAAGGACTCAACTTGAGGTCGCGACGTGATGTTCAGGTCGCGACATGAAACTGGATTGAGAGTCACAACATGGGGTTTGAGGTTGCAACATGAAGCTGAGCCAAACGAAGTCCCTGCAAGAAAATTGAAGTTGCGACAACTTATTTGGTCAAGGACCTCAAAGGAGGTCGCGACCTAAAGAACACCGAAGTAAAATCCGTGTCGCAATCCGAAGGAAGTCACGATCAGGAGTTAAGGCAAAGAGGAAACAGAATGTGGTCGTGACCTAAAACTGAGGTCGCGACTTACAATGCAACAAGGAAAAGAAGTTGTAACACCTGGTATATGTTTTGTTATATTCAAGTAAGGATTTTTGGGGAGCAAATGCAACTTATGCCCTATGATATTTTAAATTGTGATTAAGATTAGCCATCTTAATGGTTGGTTTATTTAGAGGATTAGCAAAGTGTGCTAGATTGCATTTTATGGCATGTGGGTCAATTATGCAATTAGGTGTTTAGTGGTTTTGTTAGGTTTGTAATTACATGTGTTGAAGGACCACTTGAAAACTTGTTAGTGGAGGGACTAGATTGTAATATCCTTAGAGCTGTGGCATCATGAGGGCATGACACCTCATATATGCATGGTAGGAGATTCACACATGGCAAGGCATGAGAAGAGCTTCACATGTGCCAAGCAAACCACTTTCTTGGTTTTGGATGCTAGACTAACTTTGCTAGGAAGTGGAAAATTCTGAAATTTAGGAAAGTGAGAGAGAGTTCTAGAGAGAAGCCAGAGAGAAGGAGGAGAAATGGCTTGAAGGAAAGCTTGGTTTTTGGTGGAAAGTTCACTAAGGTATGTAAACATGATCTTTGGAGGCTTAGTTGTATTTCTTATGGACTTTGGTTATATTCTCTAGGGTTTGGATTACATCCTAACCCTAGATTTGATGAAAGGTGTTTGGTGGAACCCTAAATTGTAAAAGACCGCTTTGTGAAGATGGCATAGGTGTGTGTGTGTCCAAGGGAGGTGCTGTCCAGCCTTCCCTTGACCTCATGATTATGTTTCGGGCCAGGTTGGCCTAAAGAACCCGAACTGGATGATTCTAGCTGGAGAATAGCTTCCAAGACCTAGCCCTTCGAATGTCTAGAAGTAACCAAGAACTAAATCCTACCATAAGACCTTTGAATTTGAGGTTGAAAGTCAGGATACGATTCTGTCCTTATGTTCGAGCGCTCGTTGAGTCATAAGTCGAGTTATATCGATCCAAATGGAGTGATTCAAAATCCTCTCAAAGTAGCCACATAGGTAACTTCATGAAGAAAGTGTGGCCAAAATTATGGCTCATTTGTTCCTATAATTTCGTCAAAGTAAGGGGTGAAGTGAGGACACGATTCTGGTCTCTAGGAAATGGTCTCTGGAGGTCAGAGTGTAAAACCTTAACTTTGATTCCGAGGTCCAATGACCTGATTCAAGAGGCTATGAAAGCTAAGAGATAGGGGAACTTTTTGGACAGAAGACCATAGTGAACAAAACATGTATGGCTGGTCAAATGGTAGTTAAGAAAAAGAAAAAAAAAGGGGTCTTGAGATAGGCCAACAAGGTACAAGTGTTGTGTGTGGGTTGCTTGTTACCCTAATAAGTGGTGTTAAATGTCGATATTAGTAAGTGTAAAAGAGAGTGCTCTTGAAGGATCAAGGTTTATGTTGGTAGGTATAAGAATATGTGATTTGAGGGTGAAGTAGTAATAAACCAATTGGGTAATTTTATGTAACCCTGATTGTTCTGAGGCTAAGAAATCTACGACTTGTTAATTGCACTTCTGAGCCTCTTGCCAATTTCCTCGGGAGACTTGTGGATTTTTGAACTAAGGAAGGTAGGGATCTTGTAACCTTCTCCCCGCTATATACCATGGTTTGCTGAAATCCCACTCATTCCATGCTTGAACTGGTGATTTTCTAATGATATATAAAATGTATATTTTTATATATATGGAATTCCTTGAATTAACCGTACATGATGCTTAAATATCCATGTGGATGAATGCTTGTGAAACGTCGAAGCATGACATGGGTATGGACTCGTGTGAGAGTCCGGATTGATAGGACACTGACTATGACTAGTCCCCGGGCTTGCACCCCGTAAAGGTCAGCAGATATACTGACGTGGGGCATATCCCCGGTGGTAAGTCCCAACAATTTATCGTTATACGTGATGTGGGCATATCCCTGGGTAGTAAGTCCCAGCAATTTGTCGTTGTTCAGGGATGATCGGCTAGTCCCTGGGTGAAAGCCCAAAAGAGTCACTGATGAGGGTCGAAATAGTGGTAGTATTAACTATTCGTTTCTCACATCAACCTATTAATTGAAAATGCCTATGTTTTGAGATGTGCTGAATTCATTTGTATTTTTGAAATGTTTTAGTAAGCATGGCTTGGTTATGGGATTCACTACTGAGTTGTCGAACTCACCCCATTATTCCCTCTCCACCTTAGATGCAGGTACGAGACCAACTGCATGACTTGAGAGTTTGACTTGCAGGTTTTGAGGTCAGAATTGTAAGGCCACTTTAGCATGCTGGTGGTCGGGCATACATTTTGAGGAACATCTAGTGTTGTGTGGAGGTTCACACTGTATATTTTGGACAGTTTATATCGATCATGGGTCATTGTATATTTGGCTTATGATTAGTTTGGGACACTTTGTAGAAAGTTTTGGGATTTTGTGTAAATATTATTTTGATCAAGTGTAAGTGCAGGTCTTGGGTGCATTGAGGACTTACCTCAGTATAGATATGTATATATATGTTTTGAGACCTGGAGTTGAGTTTTAATTACGTTTCTAGGCGATTACTCCAAGTGGAGTTTTGGACTCAGGTTTTGAAGAAATACAGGTTGATATATATGGTGTGTAGGGCTAGTGGTAGCCCCTTTTATGCAAAGTGTTGGATTTTGAAAGAGTCCTATGTTAGAGACTCAAGTTGTGAAAAAAAAAAAAAAAGATGGTAAAATAACATAAATCACACCGTGGAAATCAGGGTGTGACAGAAGTCCTAACTCAAAACTGAAGTGGTGACAACAAAAACAAGGTCGCAACCAAAACCGAGGTCGCGGACACGTAACGCAGTTATAAAGGAAGCTGAGAACGAGGTCGCCATGGAAACTATGGTCCCATCAATTTTTGAAAATAACTAAGCCAACAAGGTCGCGACTATAATTGATGTCGCGACCACTACTCAAAGCAGCTGCAAGGAACCAAGTCACAACTGAAGTTATCAGGTCGCAACTGAACAAGTGCAAATAAGAGAAATTCAGGTCGCGACATCAATTTGAGGTCGCGACATAAGACAGTAGAATGGGCTTTTTCTTTAGTGAAATCCACTTGGAGCTTTTTGAATTAGGCTCATTTTTCTTTTGACAGTTATAAATAGAGTTTTTGAGAATAGTAAAGAAGCCTGGCCTTCGATACCTTAATCGTAGAAAGGAGAAGGACTCATTGTATATTTTAGAGTAGATTTTTATTTTCTCTTATTTTCTTTTATTTTCTTTTCTTTTTCTGGATCTAAATCCGCAAACCATGTAGAATTAATTTAGGATTTTCTTAATACAAACGTCGAACACGGGATTCTAGACAAATTTAGAATTCGCTTTTCTCAAGATATTACAATTACAAAGTGGTGTATCTAATTAATGATCTATCATATTGTAATGCAAGATTAGGAACACAAATGCCACTAGATTAGATTTACCGTTAGTTATAGTCTTTTCTGCATAATTTAGAGAGAAATACTTGGATTGGGATTTATTTGATTGATGTTGTTCTTGAACCTATCAGTTCCCAATGATAGTACCGACATCGCTCAAGGAGCGTTTCTCGCTTTTACAGAGGCCCTCTGCGGACAATGTAGAGTTGGAGATTCCGAGGCTTGAGCATCTATCAGGGGTATGTTAGGACTACCATTGATGAACTATTAAGCTCGATGGTTCATTTCGATAAATTCTCTTTCACTCAATTGATGTCGAGGGGAACAAATATCAATATAAATAATCGTGAGATTTCACCTTAATCTAAAGGGGAACTCTCAACCCTGTGTTAGCTGAGATCTTATCAAGGAAGGAAGAACCATTAGATTTAAAGGAGAGTCATCAATTAGATGGTAGAAGTTTTGGCAAAGAACCCCGAGAAGGAAGCAAAAAGATCCGTATCTCAGAAATGGGTATGAAGTATTGAGAAAGAAAAATACCTAGATCTTGCAAGAAGCTCAAAAATACAAGTAGCTGGTTAAATCCTTGTCTTTGAGAAAAGCAGGAGACCCTTAACCAGTGAACATGGAGAAATCCAATTGCATTGTTAGGCAATCTTGGACAAATCCAAACCATTCATTAGAACAAAGCAATGCATTTTAATGCAGGAATTGGCTATTTCACAGTATTTCTTTGATAGTGTCCATTTCTCATAGGAAACTGATTCAGTCCAGTAATTTTGATCTTATTTTTATTCGTTTGCATTTACTTCCAGTTTACATAATTGTTTACAGTCGATGATTAGTAGTTCCTAAATTAAACTCTCACTATCCATTTTAAGTTCAAATAGTAAAGGGACCTTCTTCAAGAGTGTTTGCAGTTGATTTCCAATTCTGTCAATCTCGTGGGAATGATATCCGACTTCTACATCAAATTTTTACTATTTGTATGACCTCAGGCACTTGCAAATTGTCATAGATTGAAACCTAAAATTCTTGAATCTAAACAACTAACTTTATTCCGTTAAAGCAAAGTATATCCAATTTTAACATGTGATGCAAGATGAAGCTTAAGGCTCCCACTATGTTAATTTTTAGGGTTTTAGTCTATATAATCAAAGGCAAACAAGTTTTATGGCGCCGTGGGATTGAAAAGATTGAATAGATCAATATTCTGACAAAAGAGGGAAATGCTACTTTGGACATTTTTCTTAAATTTTGTAAAAGAAAAGACCAAAAACATTTACAAGCAGTCAAGTTATACAAGCTACCGATCTTAGAAAGCCATATTGGCATGAGCTCTAGTTCCAATCGTTTCATTAAGCTATGTATTTCCAATTTCAGAGGGGTTCAATGGGTGAAGCATAACTCGTAATTGTTACAAGAGATACTGAATTGGAACGAACACTAAGGAGCTTAAGGAAGACTAAAAGAGCAAGAGAGAGCAAACTACGGTGTATTTAAAGAAATGACTAGATAAATAACAAAGGACAAGCAGCTAGAAGGCCTCATTTGCAAGATACAATGGAGGATTTCCGGAGGCCTATCATTCAAGAAGAATACTCTGCAATCAGACAGCCTACTGTAGATGCCAATAACTTTGAACTGAAACCAGCCTTAATCACAATGGTGCAAAGCAGAGACCACATCGCCACTTAATCGAAGGACCCCAAACGAGCACTCTGGGTAGATCCTAGGATGGCAAATACAAAGGAAGCTTCTCGAATGGTGAGGCCGTAGGTGATAAAGCTGCATCTCTTTCCTTTTTCCTTAAGAGATATTGTGCCCACATGGTATGAGTCATTACCATATGGTTCGCAGGATACCCGGGAAGAGTCGGTGGAAGCGTATTTAGGCGTGTTCTCGCTTCTCCATCCTTCACTTCTGAATGAAGAAGGAAATCATATATTCCAACAAGGGAAGATGAGAGCTTATGCTTACTGGCTCGAAAGATCCAAAAGGTCAAGTGAAGAGATGTCCAATGCATGGGATCGATTTGAAGACTCAAATGGACATAGTCTATCATTCTCTGAACGATACTTCAAAAGGTATCATCAATGCTTCTTGCTGTGGAGCATTCAAGAGGAAAAGTGTAGAGGAGGCAAGAGATCTGATCGAAGATCTAGCAAAATGCAACATGAAGGCTCCCTCTGAAACTTCAGGGAGCAACAGCAGAGCAAGAGGAAGTGGGGTCATTGAGCTAAACAAAATGACTGTCATGGAATCAAAGCTAGATGCAATCATAAGCCGTGGATGGACAAACAGAAAGAATTAAGCACTTCGCTTCATGAAATTGGAAAGGGAAAGAGAGGGAAATGAGAAGAAGTGCTAAGGTGCCAACCGAGGGAGGATTCCTACAATAGGAGGCTAAGTACATGAATGAACTAAGAAGTTACCATTTCAAGCCAAATCCCAACCTGCCCACACACTACAATCCAGCACTGAGGAACCATGAGAACTTCTCATATGGTGGAGGGAATACACAGGGTCAAAGACAAGGGCAGAATCCCCAACAAGGATATCCACCACCTAGGTCTCCAAGAATAAGCAAAGAATAAAGAAGAATAAAGAAAGAATAAAGAAGAATAAAGAAAGAATAAGAACAAAGAAGAACAGTGGAGAAAAACAGGAATGACTATCAAGGTCAGATAAGGACCCATCCCTTTGAAGATCAAATGTTGTAGTTCATGGGGGACAACAAGAGGCCGTTAAGAATCTCCATGAATGTAAATTATCTGATGAAGTTTTCAAATCTGGTGCTTAGATTTTCAGAAGAATACAAGTGCCTCACTGAAGAACTTGGAAACACAAGTAGGGTAGCTAGCCCTGAATATGCAGACCCAGAACAAGGGTGCATTCCCAAGTGACACCCAAAAGAACCTGTGCTGATTTCTCATGTAAGGTCAGCTTGAAGTGGAAAGAAGTGGGGAACAGCAGCAGAGAAGAATGGAAAGAAGAGTTGAAAAGAAAAGAAGAAAAGATGATGGAAAAAATGAAGGCAAATTTGGAAGCATTCTACAATAATCAAGCCAACGGACAAGAACTGCTAAATATTCTCAGAAAAAGAGAAGCAGAGATGGAAGGCAATATGATGAAGAAAATTAAGCCTTTAAATATCCGTATAAAGAGCGCCTAAAGCGCTGAGAGGTCAGATGAAGGAGAGGGATAAACAACTAGAAGATAACAATGTATACCAAAGAAAGATATGGCTGGAAATCTTAGATTTGATCAAATCAGGACCACTGCCGCTATAGCGCATCCGTAACTGAAGGGGCAAAGAGAAATCAAGTGGGAAACAAGCAAGACATGCTGATCAATGCAGTACAATTGACAAGCGATATATGTATAAAAGGAAAAGAAATACCCCCTACTTATGAGAGACAAAGATCGTAGATGGCCTAAGTTCGACCTCTCGCCTAGCTAGCTAATATGTACACCTCCCAATGTCATACTCTCCTCCTAAAGCATATAAAAGAAGAAATGAACTTGAAAATTCTCCTTGCATCCTAATCCGCATATTCTCCATTATTAATAGAAGTCCATTGTGTCTCATTTAGATTGTCCTGAGTATAACATTTTCATTTGATAATTGGTTCCCTTGCCATTTTTGTGTGTGAATTGCTGAATTAGAAATAGATTTGTGAATAATTGGCTGTTTCTTGATATATGGATATAACTGGATGAATTGTGTGGTTTGTTTCATTACTTATTTGTATGCAAAATATGAAAGCCTTGTCTGTACAATGACCAAATGACCAATTTTGTTTTATCCCAAGAACAATAATGAAAGAAAAATAAGGACATCGCAAATGAATTTAGAGTTATAAAGATTACTTGAAATCAAGTTTAAACAGTAGAAATTGGAAGAGGTATATTGCTGAAGGAATAAATAAAATGATTCAAGCTTTGTATATAAATAGTGAGTCAATACAAGTCTTGAAAGAACAGTACACATAGTCCATAAAATTCTTAAAACCTTGAAAAGGATTATCAATATCTTCCTGTGGGATTCAATTCTAGGATACAGTACTCTAGAACTTGTGAGATTATTGGCTGAGGCGAAATCCTAGGTAAAACAGCCTGATTAAGAAGTGGATAGAGGCCATCTTGGAAGCTCAGCCTTCCAAGCCTACCCTCACTATATTCTAAGGCATACACTCTAGTCCCTGAGCTGAGCTAAAAAAAAAAAGTCTTATTTCTTCAATTAGCAGCAATTAGAAACCTGAGTCCCTCCTCAAGTAATCCCAAAGAAAAAAACCCAAATTATCCTAGCCTAGAACAAAGGTTTGTCAGAAGAAGGAAAAGTTTGGGGGAATATATTTCCTTACACATAAGGAAGGAGGAGAAGAAACAACTCAAGAACTAGAGAAAAGAAAAGGAGAGATTTAAAGAGGAATAAGTTTTGTCTTCAAGTGCCTATCTCCCTTAAACAATTAAGCTCATAAGGGTGTTTCAACACCTAGTACCCCAATGCCAACTGGTATGGGAGTTGCTAGCCCAAAGTTCTCTAAGAGTGATAGAAAGCCTAAGAAGACAAAACATTGCACTATTCCCATTCCTAGAAAGAGAAAAAAAGAAAAAAAGAGTCCTAGAAAAAGGGAACTTACTTGATAAGGTGTAGGTGGCAAATCAAACTGCCATTAAAAAGATGTACTAGACCAGGATTGAGGAGAACTTACATTACAAGGAAGGAAAAGGATGAAAGCTTAAGGTAATTAGATAGAAAGGAAAAAAGGATGAAAGCTATATAATGATAGAAAGAAGGTGGAATTCAGGCACTTGTAAATCAAAATTTCAATGATCATCTCAATTTAATTTTACTTTTAATATTATAAGCTCCAGATCTTTCTGATCTATGCTTGAATTTACTCACATTATGAGATCAATATGAAAACAAGCCTATGGACCTGATTTATTTTCTATGAGTTCCCCAAGATTTAACTAATTCACTATAAAGATGAAAAGATTGAAGACCACACATACCATTGTAATAAGATCCTGCTAATCAACTCTGTAAAATGCACTTCATCACTGTACAGGATGGTTGAACATTTTTTCCTCAAGAAACTACTTAAAGATGTTTCATGGTTCTTTCGCCATAACGTGGAGGTTGTGGCTTTGAATGGTAAAAAATGTTCTTAAATGAAGCACAATTATTTGAGACAAAACAATTTTTTTTCTTCTGTCTGCACGCTAAAATTTATTATAAATTTGATTAACCAAAAACTCATTTGATTTTAATATGATTTTTCTGAAGTATTTACAAGATATGATGATTCATATGCAAAAACATGATATCTTACTCAATTCAATTTATAAAATTATAAAGATAACCAAGGTCCCAATAAAACTAAGAAAATAACGCCAAAACAGGTTCTATCTCAAAATTTGGAGCTCACACAAGGTTTCATTAACAGTTATTTCATAGGGGTGGTTCACTATCGCGTACACTAATCTGAGGAGAAATAAAGTTTTTATCAAACTAGTTTCAGATCAGAAATTGATAATAGCCACTGAGAAGGTCAAGGCGCCTTCAATAATAGAAGTTACATCGGCAAAGAAGTGGTTGAGATCACAATGATCTGGCGAGATCTAGGTTCGCGACATCACACTGAATGCATCAATTAAGATAACTGAGGTCGATTTAACTGAGAACACTGATATTTGATCCCGCTGATAGCCGCAAACAGGCCCTCGTAAGAAATTCTTGAAGTTTGTCAAAACATAATCAACTTTATATCTGACGTGATGTTCAGAGTTCCATACAAACTGATTTGAAATACAACATGGGTTTGAGGTTTTAACAATATTTCATTTAAACTGTCCCCATAAGAAATTAGTTATGATCATCTATTTATTTGAGATCTCAAAATGAGGTCTTATCTCAAGAAACATTATAGATAAAAATCAGGTCATAATCCAAAGGAAGTCACATGATCTGGTAGTTAAGTATAAAGAGAATATGGAAATGGGAAATGCCAATTTTAAAACTCCAAGCTCACATCATAATGCAAATAAGTATAGTCCTAATTTAATCATATGATAACAAAAGGAAGCTGCAACCAAAAATCTGAGGTCAGATTTTTGCACGGTGAAAAAGAAAGGAGAATGAGTGTCTTCCAAACATGGAACCATGGTTCAACATTTCACTTTTTGGAAAACTGGTCAATAAACGCTTATCATAATTGATGTCTGCATCACACTAAAGCAATATAGAAGAACTAGTCACAATCTAAAGTTATTGATATCACAATTTAAATTAAAAATATGAGAAACTAGGTCATGGCTTATAAGCATAAAGGGACCGCTTTTCAGTGAACCACTATTTCTGAATTAAATTATTTTCTGAATTCAGCTATAACAGAGTTTTGAGAATAGAGAAAGAGCTCCGCCTCTGATATCTTAACTGTTAGATAGGCTGACTCCATTATATTATTTTATATAGACTTTATTCTCTCATTTCTTTACTTTCTTTCATCCAACTCATAACATGGTAAAAATGCCTTGTCGGATCACCTATATGACTTTCTGAAGGATAAAACGTCGCTCAAATTAATACTGATCTTGACAATTTCTGAATCTATTTTTCTCAAGATATTGATAATATAAATGTGGTATCTCACTCAATTGATTCATTGTTGGTTGTAATTGTATTTGTAACGTTATTCGCTGAGATTTAGATTTAACATAGTTTATACTCTTTCCAATTGATATAAATAATTGGATTAGATTTGATTTGATGATGTTAATAACCATCGGCCTTAATGATAGTGCCCACACGTTGAGTGCTTCATTCATTTTTAGGAGTGCCTTCCATATTGATGAGTCGGAGGATTCCCCTGTAGGAGCCTGGATCATCACTGCGGTGCTGTTAGATTACGAATGATGAACTTGGTCAAGCTCCATGTCTGGCTTCACAATCTTTCACCCATAATGATGTCGGAGGAACAATATTTCACTGATAATAACTGCAGATTTCACCCTTGACCCAGCTGGGAACTGTTTAACTCATAAGAATGGAGATTCATCATGGAAGGGAAGAACCATGATTTTAAGATGAGTCATCAATTTAGATGGTAGAAGTTTCCATGTTAACTCCATAAGGGCTAAAAGACTCATAGCCTCAGAATGGTATGAAGATTGAGGAAAGAAAAATACCTGTGACTGCAAGTAGTTTCAAAATATAAGTAGCTGTTGAACTTTGTTTTATAAAAAGCATGAGACCTTAACCAAAGGAATATGGAGAATCCAATTACTGAAATGAGGTAATCTGGACAAACCCAACCTATTCAAGAGAATGGTAGAAATGCATTCACTGTAGTGAATCAACGTTTCAAGATTTTTTTATGTCCATCACTATGAACTCTGATCTGAACCCAAGACTTTTGATATTATTTTATTCGTTGTATCATTTCACTTTTATAATTTGTTTCATAACTGATGGTTTATTTAAGCGCTTGACAACCCTCACTATCCATTTTTGTTCAACATAAGACCTTCGTGAATGTGGTAGTTGATTTAAATTTACTAATCTCTGCGGATTGATATCCTCAGATTACATCAAATTTTACTACTTGTATGATTCAGTAATCAGAAGGTCATAGATTGAAACCCAAAATTTTGAACCCTTAATAAAAAGGAACTTTTATCTCCATAAAATGTTCCATCCACTTTTGAATATAGATGCAAGATTGAAATGAAGCCCTAATTTATGTTAATTTTATAATATTCATATAATCAAAGTTAAAAACACTGGTCAAACTATTTCAACAGCCAGATGTTCGAGGAATCACCTTGAAAAACACTAAAAATAAGTTCTAGACTTTAGAGATTTATGACATTAAGTCCCACAAAGTTTTCCAACCAGCATTTGTTCCACTTTTATGTACTCAATCAATGTGTTGACTTTTGAGCTCATCTTATGACTATGATCTGTCTAATCTTCTGACTAGAATCAATTTGTCCTGACACTGACTTAACTTTCGCCACAATCAAAAGTTTAGCTCTCTTATCACTACTGACATCACATCCCTGACCCATTTTCATTGAGACTCACTTTGGTTTTATTTGATACAAATGCTGTGTTGCTGTTCACTTATAACTTATTTATGATTTTAGTTTATTCCTCGCCTATTTGGCATACAGTTACCACATCTATTTCACAAACTTTCTATGTTTTATTTTTAAACAAGCAATTTGCTGATTTTGTTCCCAACTCTACAAATATCTACCCAATTAATTTTCAACTCATAGCTTCATATGGCTTGACACTCAATTCTTTATCTGCATCAATTAAAAACAAATTGATTTAACATCTCAAAAAAATTTAAATTAAAAACAGCAATATATTATTATATGAAAAATCCCATACAAAAAATCTGTAATTGTCTTTACTAGAGAGAGGAAAAATTTATGATCTATATTTATAATGATGGGTATGGTTGAAACGTATACAGGAATGATGGTGAGAACGAGGATAAAGAGGAGCCTATTCTCTTATGACCAGATCCTGAGACTTTGAGGTTCACTTACTGAACTGGTAACTAGCACTGAGGTATGAACCCAGTGGTGGAGTGGTTCCAGTTCGCACTAAGCCTCCCATCTCTTATCAAAAGATATTGTCACTCCTGATTCTATGTTTGTTTCATATCTGATTTTGCCTCCCACCAACTGAGTTCAGTGACCCGTCAATCCCATCTTTAGGTTTATACACTTCAACAAATTCTGCTCTGCAGACACTGTTCTTTGTCCATAATTTCCCCAATCAGATGACTCAGCCTCCTGATCCCCTTACCTTGACACCAGCTCCGACTCCCTCTCCAAAAGTCTAAGATGTCCAAAAGGCCTACAGCCTCCCCTGACAGGGCAGCCTCTCTCCCATTTTCGACTCCATCTGCCTGATCCGCCCCACTCTGTCACTTAACTCTACATGTGCCTCTTTCCTTCACCCGGTCCCTGGGCCACTTGAAACCTCTGATTTTGGGTCCCCTCTCTCCATTCCCCATCCCCCCAAGCTCTGAGAGAACTTTGGTTTCGCCACTTCTCTTTCTTTGATTTCACAAATAAGCAGCTCTGTCTCCCTCCATCCAGCCAACCCTCCTGAATCCACTCCATCCTCTCTCTCTCAATCTCCTCCCATCCTGATTAAAGGAGGACAGCTCCTGCCAGATGCCTACCCTCCCTGCTTCTTCCAATACCTCTTCTTTCCCCTTCACCTGCTCTGAGCAAAGTGGTTTCTCTCTCTCTATCCTAGTGAGAGTTTACCTGTCAGTCTGTGGTAATCTTCAAAACACCTCCCCTTCTTCCAGCTTTCTACTCTTCTTCAATCCATAGCAGCTTCCTCCTCAAGGCTTATGATAATGCCTCTTTCCATTCTTCACTCAATCATGTCAACTTTATGACCTTAGTGAGGTGAGATGAGATTCTTATATCCCTTCTTCCACCATTTAACAAAGATATCCCTGATGCACAGATGTGACCGTGTGATTGTTCCTGCTATTAGCCTCTCGTAGTCCGGATGATCACCTCCACCCATTTTCCATATCTCAGCTCTCAATCCTATCAACACATGAGTATGGCACTAATTGTCTCCACGGCTGAGATTTTGCTTCTGGAAGTAGAAATATACTGATGAAATTGAACCATGCCTTGACCGCTTATAAATCACTTCATTATATAGGTACTGTGATCGGTCGGTCCCACCACACTCCTGATAACCATCCAGTCAACTCCATGACCTCTTCAAACTCAAGGCCTCTGATTTCCATCTGTATTCCTGCATCACCATTCACTTATCCAGATTATAGATACCCTCCCTAAAAGGGATCCATCTCCCATAAGAGAATGTCAAGTCTTCATCTGCCAGACAGCACAGAACCCTCTGACGAGGTCCGCACTCCGCTCTCCCAATGCTCCCACCCTTCCCTGCCTCATTGCCTCACTGATCCTCTTAAACCTTGAGACACCAGCCTGAACTCCTTCTCCCACATAAACTTCTCTCATTCATGATAGCTCTGAACGCCTTCTGCTTCCCTTGCTTGAGCAGGGAAGGCCTAATTCCTCTTCTGGTCACTACTCATCCCTCCATCACTCCTAAGGCATTTTCTCTCTGCCTTCTTCCTCCATCTTCTCAATCCTTGAGCCTCTCTCGTAAAACTCTGATCCGTACTGTAATGTCCATGAACTCATCCAGGGCTTTGATATTAGATCATGGGATAACACGGACGTTGGATTCTGTGAGATTCTTTGAGGAGGCCAGGGCCTGGAAAGCCGAGAAATCTGGATGCACACAGCACTCAAAGTGATCTTGATAGGTGATTTTGTTCAATCACATGTGTCATATTTGAGCTATGGTGTTCAATGATCTGTCTGATATCTTAATATCCTCATTACAATGTCACAACACAACTTTCCCATGTTCATAATATTGATTCACACTCCCAATCATGTCATGATATTGTTCAGATTTCTAACGGGCTTTCCTGACGTCACTAACATTTAAAAATGAACATCGGACAATGGAACTGATCACACATTGCTTCAAGGTCAACTGGTGTTCATCTGAGATCTTACTGACGGTCACATATTTTGATACAGTTATTACAGACATTGGTTAATAGCTGTTCTATGGCTGCATTGTCATGACATTTACATGTTAGGTTTCACAACATGATCTCACTGTTTTTAGATATTTGTAATTGTCGTAATATTTGAAAATTTTGATGTCTCATGATTATGGCAATGTCACGATAATGCTCCACGGATCAACTTTTGGAAACCAAAGTTCGAACACACCGCTGATGCCCGCTACATTAAGGGAGCTTTATCCCTTCATGCATTTTGTACTCTTTTTCCATTTCTTCTCAATCAACTATGTTTGAATTATGGTCTGAGAGAGATGTTTAGCAAGAACCCCAATCTGTAAACACAATAATACCATTCAGATTTCAATCAACTAATCAACACTGATTCACAGGTTTGGCAGCCTCCCACTACTAACTATTCAACAGCATGATAATCATTACTGTAATTTTCAACTTGAGAATTAACTCCCCAAACTTAGTCACATCATTTAAAGAATAAGAGCTGCATAAACTCCCCTGCAGCAACTCCAGATAACTCATCCAATGAGATGCTTGAAAACTCAATCTCCCATATATCCTTGTGGCTCTGGTTAGTGTAGAACATCATTCCGTTGAACATAACGCCCACTTATAATTTCTTTATCCTCAACTCACCCATAGATCACATGCGCCACAATGAACCGCATGGCAACTGAATCTCTATTCTCCTCATAGACTGATCTGCTTCAAGCCTCCCAGTGTCTACACTTTGTCGATCTGATTCCCAAAGGTGCCGCTTCCAAACCCACTCACCCTCCGCAAGTGGTCCACACACAACAAATAATGAAACGTATCTTCTGAATCACTGGCTCTGTGCTCATTCTCTCAAAACAACAGGTTTCTCTCCGCTTCACTTGCCTTCAAAGACACTATTCCAAAGATAAACTGATGGAGAGAGATATGATGAGTACAGAGTGAGATAGAGGGTATATATATATAGTGCAGGTGAGATATATATATATATATATATATATATAGAGTATATATAGTATATATATATATATATAGATATATATATATATGACTTGATATGTCCTGCTTAGGCCTAAATTTGAAAACTGGTCCCTATCTATATTGAAACAAATTTATATGCTCATCATGTATTTTAAAAATCGCCTAAATGAAGTAATAATCAAATCAAACCCTGACTGATAATAAAACCATCCTGTTTTCATTTATTTATAGTATTTATAAACTCTCAACACAACACTGAACTGGCTTCTACCTCATCTATAAAGGTTCAATTCATTTATATTTATTTAAACCCTATGTGATTACTCTGTCCAACAAGAAAAAAGAGCACACTTGAATGATTAAAGAGTGAATCAAACCATTGACCTAAACCTCTCAAAACAATCCCACCTAACAACAAAATCCACTAGTTGTTTGTAATTTAAAACAACCACCATTTTAAATACTACAGGAGGAGTGGAAAACCATAACTCATATTAGTCTACTCTAATGCATTGATCTATAGGTCTATCAAACATTTACAAGATCTAAAATCATTTTATCCTTACAAACATAAGGGCTCAAGGCACATTATGATCACCTGCTAAATTATGTTTCATGATCCAAACAAACTTTAATGAGAAAGCAATGATTATGTAACTTTCTGTCTCATGATAACCTTGATAGAATGAGTGGGGTGGCATGGACAAAGCTCATCCTTATATCACTCATCTTGATTACTCAAGGCCCAATTATCTATTTAAAACAATGTGATATTATTTGACTCATCAATTCACTGGAGCACTGTCATACTTCACCAATCTGTCAAAGCAGGCCCAAAGAGATATCTCCTCTGAGACAAGAGGGACAATCCATTTTAATCTGCTCATATCCATCATATAATTTTACATATCATATAATCTTTATAGTCATCCGATTAAAGATAAATTTTCTTTGATTTAGATCAAAATATAAGGAGCCTATGTTGAGAACTATAGCATCTCTTAAATGTGTTGATTTGACTGATACAACTTATTAGACACTTATGACGGACCATGGCTTAATCCTATTGACGGTCCGTTCAACATTGTTCTTCAAAATAAAATGTATATAAATTTGATTTAGATTCACATATTATGAGTCTATCCCACAATGATCGTAATCCAAACTTTATACTGATCTAATCTACTGTTATTCCAATAATAACTCATTAGGATTACTTTAATTAATTACTAATATTATCTGGCTGACATTATATGATAATAAACACAACCATCACATCAATTCTCATAATGAGTTTAAAATTATCATAGTCCATACAATAGGGTCTAGAGGTTACCTATTATTTAATAGCTTCAATCTGTCACATAATATTTGTACTAAATTAATAAATACTTTCTAATAAAAAACAATCATTTCATACTATCAAACACAAAATTCTTAATAAAATCAAGAATCATGGAATAAAAAAATCTGTCAAGCTCCATCTGTATAGTTGAGCTCATGTTTTATGGCTCCTTAGCGGATATTTGTTATAATTGGCTTCATTTCAACAAGTCTATCCATCTTCAATCAAAGATTCTTCTCATCTAATTCTCTCCCGAAGTAGTGTTTTTAGTCTCGATAATTCCTACTTTAAATCATCTCTAGAATTGTTTTCAATGGTTACTGCTCAGTAATTCAGAATTACTCAGAGGCGGACTCACCCATCCTTTGATCTGAGTTTTCCTGAGTGGACGGAGACTAGCCTCCCATCAACTTTTTCAAAATCTTCATCATGCCAATTTTTGTTCTGACTTTAGACTCAAGATTATCATGCAGGTTTACTTCTAATCTTAGTCTGATCATCAGAAGTCTCTTTCTTTACACCAGAAACTGCTCATCTTTATCAGCCTGGCATTGTTTTATACTCAAGTTCCATAGCATACATCTGCATAATCAGGATATTCAGAATTATAAAAATGTGTTCACAATTAACTATGTCAATCTGTCAAGATCACTCAGAGATTCTGACTCATCGATCAGAACACACTGTGAGTGAACCAACTCAAGATGCCCACTTATACTCACTTGTGTTTTGCACTACAAAGGTCACTCACCTATATCAGAACAATTATCAGATCTGAAGAACCCTAATAACATTTATAGATGTTATGATTCAACCACTGGATGTATACAATCCATAAGAGAATGTATACCTTAAACTTGAAGTGAAGGTCCATTAAAGCCCATCCCCCATATGACTGCATCCATTCACTATAATTCCCTTGTGAGGACCATTTTTCATTGATGTTGTCACCTTCCACATCTGCCACAATATTTCACCCTATCCATACAGCTTCAAAGTCATTTAATAAAAACTCCTGACTGAGAATTTTCTAGTTGAGCTCCCTGTTCCACAAAGCAAAGTCCCACATGGTGATGAACAAGATTGATTCAATAATTTCAGCTTTATTCATCTTTATACAGACTTCACAACTTTATGTTCTCTTCAAAAAGCAATTTCTATCATCCCAGAATCCTAGTGATCAATCTTTGTTTTCAATGTGATAGCTTAACTTAATGGCATAACTCCATGTTGTTTAAAATTTATAATGACATGATATTACAGGGTTTTGAACTACATTTTGAAAGCTGCTCATTAGGAATTTCATTTCATCCCTCTTCCTGGTAATTTTTCATTCTTGATGCGATCAATTATCATGATGTCACCCTCGTTGAGTCTTTATTTTTGATCAATTCTTTATATGCTAAGAAAATTCACCAACAGCCTAGTTTTAGCACTTTCAATAGATATTTAATCATCGTATGATCATGGTAAAAGATTGACACTGGATCTCAATATATGGTCCAAATTTTTCATAAAACCCATTTGTTAGCATCTCCTCTCTATGGTATGTTAGTTCTTATGTTTCATTGAAGGAGTTCTATCATGATAGTATATTGTCTAGTGTTCTTTCTTCTGAGCTTTGTCCCAAAATCCTCTTCCCATTGTATAATCTCATTATACCACACATGACTTGAACCCTTTGAATCTTACTTCCATGTTGTTGATGGAGCTTATAATCCAGAACTAGATTTTGAGTTTTTTTAATGCAAAACAAGCAATAGTTGAGCCTCAAATCTAATTTCAGTCTCTGAAGTGTGCTCCAGATAATAATCTAGAAATTTTTAGTTATTTGATATCCTCTATAAAATCCAGCATGTCCTAGAAAACCTCTTATTCCCCTTCAATTCTAGAAGCTGGCAATAGAGTTTCATGATGTATATTCCTAGTTTCTGAGTCAACTCAACCACTCAGGTGCCTGTGTCCAAGATAATTCCCTCTGCTATATGGAAACATATTCTTCCAATCAGAGCTTAATCTTGTCTAGTATCTCCCAGAGTATAAATTTCATATTTTTGGCAATGCCTAAAAAATGATCCTATATTTGAGAAGTTTCATCCATAAAATTTTGATAAATTTTCCAATCAAACTGAGACTATGGACATCATAGACCTTTGGTATGAGAAGATGATTACACATCCAAATATATCTTCATTTAAAATGGTAAGAAACATAAGGATATGTATATGAAGTTTCTTCCATCTCTATAATATAAATTTTGATTTATAACTGAATAACCATCAAGAAAATAGAATCTGGGGTGTCCCCACACCAGGTCCAATATTCGTCAAGAAAAAGCAGATAACATCCTTTCTCTAGAAGATTCAATTTTCCATGAGTCATGGCACACTCCATCCCTGTCAAATTCTTTGTTAACTAATCATTCTTTCTCATTTCTAATGACAATGATCCATATCCTCTCGTGTCCTACATGAACTCTGGCTCACCCAAGGGTTGATCTGATGATACTCAGATGTAACAATCAAATAATTCAACATTTATTTTCTTTATGACAACTCTTCATAAAATGATTCCACCCTCCCAAGATTCCTTCTTATTAGTCTCTCCATTTTCCAAGAGGACTATGCACATGATATGGAAGGATGATCTTTAACTCATCTATAGACTGGCCAATGGCTCTGATATCATGAGAATTTTTTAGTAGTTCCTGCCTCTATATCTCTTACTTAAGCCACTGATATAATCATTTAGTTTGATTCTCTATTTCAACATGCGTATTATCAAATGGTTCCCATGCAAATCTTTTAATTAACTCTGAGCCTGTGTCATTCTTAAAACCTCCCTCTATAAATACTGACTTTCACACCGCTTCTAATAATGACCAGTACCTCTTTAATCAAACTGGAGTCTTAATTCATCAAGATACTCTACATACTGGTAATCTGCTTCATTGTCATCCATTGAACTTTGACCTCACAATAATGATCACTTTAGAACTAATAAACTTTTGTTTCTTACAATCTTATAACTTATTTGGTCACTGGTTATTTCAAACTCCTTACTGAGATCAAAATCATTCATCTCAACTTTAGAGTAAGCCTTTCTTCATTATCTTATCAAAGCTGCTCTGTGAAAGTATGGAAAGGTCTTCCAGCAGCAATAATTTGTTTGGTCTTCTCTCAATATCAATCTCACAAAGTCCATTTGAAAATGAACTCTTCCTACTGATGCTACTATCCTAAGAATATCTCCTGGTTTATTAAGGTTCCTTATTGCCATCTATGTGTCATGATCAAAGTAAGCTCCCTAAACTTAGTCTTTTGACTATAGTATATGGCACAAGTTTGATTTATCTTAATCGCTACGTTGCTTTTCCCATTTTAGGTGCAAGGAATAGTTAAGTTGTTCCTGATCCTCGTGATTTTCACTAGTAAAGGTCTCTCTCAATAATCAGACCAGTTATTGTCGCCACATTCCTCTTCATAATTTTCCTTTTATGCTCGTGATATCTTTCATAAATTTAGCATAGTGAGGCATTTGAGTCGCTGCCTCTAAAAGGGATATTAATCTCTATTTTCTCAGATATGTTCAAGAATTTAGAGAATTTCTTCTAGCTTAGTCATAACTTGAGGGAATAGGACTTGAGGCTTGTAAGCTTGAACCTCTTCTTTATTTCTTTGATCTCTCTTCTTCACTAACTTCTAAATTGTACTACTTTATTTCTTCTCCAATTTCCGTATGGTTTTCTTCCTCGGTTTTTTTCTTTTCATTTCTCTTTCTTTCAATTCTCTGCCACTCCTTAGAGTCACTGCCATACAATCTTTAGGATTCTTCTTTGTATCACTAGGGAAGGCATCCTTTGACTGGTTCTACATTACAGCTAGCTGTCTTACTTCAGGTTCCAGATTTTCAAAGAGGTACTCAGGTTAGCCTCGAAACACATTTCAGGTTTGCTTAAAATGCTGCTAAATTTCTGCGAAACTTCTTTGTTCATGGAATTTAGAAGTCTTTTATTTTCTCCCATAAAGCTTATCATCTGTTCTTCAAAATACTAGGTCCTTCTATGTCCTCACATTCTCGTGTCTGGGTCGTTTCTACTATCATTGCCCTGAAACCATGTTGACTATGCCTATAATAATTTCACAGTCTCTGTCCTTGTTGTATTGTAGGTCCATATGAGAAATTCTCATGGTTTCTCAAGGATGGTGTGTAGTGAGTTTGAAGATTTGTGTTAGGCTTAAAGTTGTAACTCCTATTTCCATTGATAAACTGAACTTCCTCCTGCTGATAAGGATCATCTTAAGCAAGTCCTTCATCATTCAAAACTCTTTATTGATCTTCCACTATTCCAACTAGATGGGTAGACCGGTTGCTTCTTTCTTACATACTAACTTTGTTCATCTATGCATCCTATTTTGCCTTTATAGCTGACATTTTGTTCAGCTCTATCACACCACTTCATCCAGCCTGCTACTGCTCCTTGAAGTCTCAAATGGAGCTCTATAGTTGCTCTTTTCTAGATCTTCTATTAATTGATTTTCCTCTTCAGAACTTTTTCTCTTTAATGCTCCACAACAGGTTTCATCTATGATCCCTTTGGATGTGTAGTTCATGGCATGGTAGAAAATGTTCATCTGTGTGATCTGATCAATCCCATGCATCGGACATCTCTTCAGCAACTTCTTATACCTTTCTCTCAGGCATTATATAGACTTTCATCTTCACCTTGCTTGAATATAATGATTTCTCCCCTTCTCTTTGAAGTGAGAGCAGGAGGGAAAAATCTACACATGAATGCTTCAACCAACTCATCCCAAGTGTTCACTGATCCATAAGGAAGTGATTCAAACCAACTTGCTGTTGTATCCCTTAAGGAGAAAGGGAACACATGCAACTTAATCACATCAGGTCTCACCCCATTCAACTTCATAGTGTTAGCCATTATAAGAAATCTACCCATGTGCTCATTAGGGTCTTCTACTAGGATGACCAAGAACTAATTCTACTCCGACCATGGAATAAAGTGTGCTTAAGCTCAAAATTGTTTGTTTCCAATCAGAGTTTCTTTAATTACGTAATAATCATCTCTAATAACAGGTTTCCAAAATCTTCCATAGTTCTTTGCCCTTAAGGTTTGTCAACTAATTCTCAAATGATTTTGTTGTATCTCCTCTACCTCGCCATAACCACTCCGTCTGTAAAATCCGACTTCTTCAGTTTCTCGTTGTCCTTTCCAATTCAGTGTCCAATGGTACCAATTTTGATACTGGTTTTCTATGCATGTGAGGATTTCCTGAAATGGAAACACACTGAGATCAAATAAGATCAGTAGATACAAAAATATATTATGATGTGTTTTCATTAAAGATTAGTAGTTGATTTAGCTACTATAGTTAAAACTATTTTTGAAAATTTTTGATAAAAGAAAAAAGAAAAATATCCAAACTAGCAATTTTCTCTTTTGTAAGAATATTAATCTTTAAACTCTATTTTCATTTCAATCCCCGGAAATGGCGCCAAAAACTTGTAATGACCAATCAAACCTTTACTATATGCAAAATTTCTACCACACTGCCTAGGACTCTTCAGTCCCTGTAGTGGTGCCATGAACTTGATATTGAATGATTCTTAATACAAACGAGAAAATTGCAACCATATTCTAACATGACCACCAAGGGCTATTCAATCCTCAACAGGAATGTCAAAACCTTGTTGCTCACTAAAAATGATAAGAAAATGTTTTCAAATGTGATGTAATGAAAATTTAGTATTGGTCTATTCTCTGCAAGTGCACAAGTCATATAAGTAATACAATGGATTTTAAGTCCAGATATCATTCCCACGAGGATTGATTAGAAAATTTTAAAGATTGAGTACCCTCACTACTAAAGATCCTTACTATTTGAATTTCCAAATTTTCAAGATAGATTTATCTTCTTAGGTAGAAAGAAATAAATAATAATAATGACATTTCTAAAATACATGATTAGAGAGTTCACTGTAATCGGGAAATACATGGAAGAAAAATGTTGTTGTGACCATCAATTTCCATGAAGTTCCAAATAAGATAAAGTAATGGATATGAAACTGAATTGTCCAAGAGCGTAATTAGGCAAAGTAGAAATGGATTTCTCCTAACTCCTCACGTGATTTCATCATTCATCTTACCACACTTCTATCTCTAGATAGTAGGTCTAAAGAGCTACCTATATGATTTCGTTCTCTTTAAGATCTGATTACTCTTCCTTCTCGTAACTCACACCTATTTCTTAGGACTGAAATCAAGTAATTCCCATGGACAGGATATAGCAAGTCTTCTCCTCCAAAATAAAAGGTCTTCACCCACTAATTAGACAAGAATTTCCTTCCTGATTGTAGTCTCGCCTAACACTGATCGGTTATTCCTCTTAATTGAGGTGAAACCTCTCAGAATTAAGTTGCTAAATCAGTAAGTGGATCTTAATCCTCGAGCACACACTCATGTGGTCACTCAAGAGGGAGTCTTGAAAGCAAAGGTTAGATAATCACTATTTATATATCAAAGTAATCCCAAAAGTGCATTAGTTCAAATAATATTAGTGTAATTTTACCCATAAGTTACTGCTCATTATTCTCAGGTAGTCTAAACTTTGTATCACTTAGAGTGATTCCTAGAAATCAGAACAATGATACAGCTCTTTTTGGGTACCAAACACTGATATTCAAAACAACTCAATGTAGGAGTAATACCAATTAAATCACTCTAATTTTCTTACCCAAAACAATATTGACTAATACAAAAAAATTAATCCCAACAAAATATTCTTCCTAGAGGGAGCTTAGTCTTTCAATCTAGATCACAAATCACAATGACTAGTTGATCAAACAAATTCATTTAGATTGCAACTAGAACTAAAAAAAATATGAATTCCAAAATAGTTTCTAGATTTCATTTAAGTTCAGACATAAATGAAACTCGGGATTATATGAATACTAACCTCGTAATCCCATCAGACACCGCTCTAATCCTAAACGAAAACTGAATCTAGAAACAACTAAAGGAAAATAAAAATATAAAAATAAAAATAAAAATAAAAATATATACAATGAGACTTCAACTTTCCCAAAAAGCACAAAGACTTAATGAAACCTACTAGAAGCTCCGCACTACTCCCCAAAAGCTTCTATTTATAGGCTCAGGTCTTAGGCCCTAAAAACGAGGCAAGAATCACACACTTCAAAAAGCCAAAACTTGTTGCCCTAGCTGTTGATGTTAATATGTCGTGACATCATGGTTGTCACCGTCGGATTGGTAAATTTATGTCATGGATTGAAAGTCCGTTTGAAATTCTCGCCTGATGAGTCCATGTCGTGATGATGTACCGACATAGAGATGCATTTTTGTAGATTAATTCCAATGTCGTGACATTGCCTTTCTTGTGTTGCAACATTTAGTTGATGTTGCGACATTGCGATGATGTCGCGACATAGCTGACTGATGCCCTTGCTCACACATACTTGCCATGATGTCGCAACATTGTTGTAAGTCTTCTTTTAATATCGCGACATTCTTTCTTCTGCTCCTCTTTCTCTAAACCATTTCTGATGTCGCGACATAGCATACAACTTCCTTTACTCTTATGTTCTTGAACTGATGTTGCAACATTGTTGATCTAATGTTGCAACATTGGTCAGTTAAGTTCATTGTGATCACCTCAGGCTGATGTCGTGACACTATTGATCCGATGTCGCGATACTGAGTCGATGTCACGACATTGACATGTTGATCACTTGTTGACGTCGCGACATTGCCTCTACAAGTCTAATCTTTTAAGCTAATGTTGCGACATTGAATCTTATTGCTCTAAAGTCCTCTGGTAATGTTTTTAGTTGATGTCGCGACATTTATTCTATGTCGAGACATTTGACTTGTCTCATCACCCAAGCTACTTTTCTTGAATGTCATGAAATTGCTTTGATGTCGAGACATTTAAACGATTCAGTCTTTCCCTCTGCAAGCAATGTCATAGCCATGTTGTTGTGATGTCTCGACATTGGATGGCTGCCATAATTTGACTACTGGAGTTGCTTATGATGTCGCGACATTGGGGTATCTTTGCTTTCCCCTTCTTCAGCTGATTTCGTGACATCTATAGTTTCGACTTTCCACTTAAAGTCATGACATTGGAAATCATGAACTATTTTTCACGACATTAACCCTTCCTTGCACCATGTCGATTTTTTGTTCCTTTTATGTCGACTATTCTTTTTTTCTTTAAGTTTCTTAAAAACAAAAATTTGGGTGAAAGCTCAATAATTCTGCATTAAACTGAACTTTTATGCCTATAATATACTCGAAAAATGGACTTAAAAATAGATGAGTTTTAGACTCATCAAATGCTGAAATCAACGATCATTGGGACTTCCACAAGAATATCAATGGCACCGCAAGATTGATGGCTATAGTCACCTTCCAATTTTAGCAACTAGAAGTAACGCTTATCGCTGGCGGCGATAAAGGTCGCATGAAGACAACTTCTACTATGGAGACGGCGTGAAAGAAGAAGGAAGATGAAAGGGGAGGGGTTCTTTTTCCTTTCTCCAAAATAAAAGGGTTATTTTCGGAAAGAAATACTATATTCTTTTTTAGAAAGAAAGAAGATGATCATGGGTTGCTTGGAGAAGAAGTCGGATGATTATTCTTTGGGGGTGCAATATCCTTTAGTGGAGTAAAAACAAAGGTTAGAGGTTTAAACTTGATGATGGTAACAACTTTTTCTTGGGGAATCAACATTTTTCATCTCATTTCATCCGATTTGGTTCGTTCTTGCCGTTGGAACTCCACATCATGGGTCGAAAGTTGAATTTTGGGTATCATGGTTGGAAACAAGCCCATAAGAATATTTTTTTGGGGCTTTAATATGCTTGTAACTCGAGATGTACTCAATATGTTCCCAAGTGTAGGAACTCAATGTCACCAAGCATAATAATTCTATGGGAAGTCCACAGGTCATCTCCTCAAAGAGTGGGGTTCTAAAGGATCCTTAGGTAAGTGATATTTGATGAATGTGCAAATAAAGTAAATCATGGAGGGATGTTGATGGTTTAATTTGGTAGCCGATTGATTTGAGATTATACTTTCCATAAGAAAGGCAAATGATATGATTCTAGGGTTTCCACTTATCCACAACTACGTAACAAGTGTCTCTTACTTATGTTCTCATCTAGGGTCCATTGAGGAATGGTCCTTGATGGAAAAATATAACTTTAAAGGTTGTTCACAAAAAGAAAGATAGAAGAATGATGTCAAATGCTCATTTAGAAAGTTTATGCCAACACTCAGCATGCATTTAGGTTCAAGCACAATGTGTGCCAAGACTCTTTCACACATTGTCAAGGATATGCCAAACTGAGCATTTAGAGGGAATGTAGTAATTATTGAATACCATACAACTTCCATTGAAGCACAAGGGGTGAGAAGGCATTGTTACCTTTGTTGGTGATGAGTTTCCACCATTTGAATCGTATCTTGGAGGTTTAGAACTCCATTAAAGCTAGGAAATGACTAAAAAATACAAGAACATCCAACATAAATGTCAATAGTAAATATTGACGTAAAACTGAATGGAACAAGTTTAGAGATGAAGCTATAGACTAAGAGACTTAGATTAAGGGTTACAAGAGTTTAACTACAAGAACAAACAGGGATCTAGGCTATGCAAGATGGAAATTGCAAGAAACCCTAAAAAGAGAGAAAAAAAAACTAACTAAGACCAAAAGAAAACCCTAAAGGTGGAAATTGCACAAATATCATAATTTCGGATACACCTAGTTGAATCTCGAGCACCAGGACTGGTACTCACATTTTAGTACTGGTACTCATCTTCCTTTGCAATTCTACTAACCTTGAGTACCAGTACTCATCTCCTGCACTTTGTAACGAGTGCGTACTAGACTTTGAGTGCAGTGCTCATCTTAACACATACATTATCCTTAGTCTGGAGTCTTGGACTTTCATCTTCTTCTGCACTTCTATTATCCTTGAGTACCGGTACTGGACTTTGAGTACCGGTGCCTAAATCTGAAGATGCACTTTCCCTCCTTAGATGCATGGGACCTCGAGTGACCATCCCCACAGCTTCAAAAGTCCTCAATCACTTTGAGAAACCATTCCTTAGGTTAAGGAGGAAGGAAGAACAAGATTTGAGTAGGCCTTGGAAAATTGCTTCGAAATTCGGCTCCGCTTGGAAGTGATGATGCGCCAAAGTGCTTTCTTCAAAACATGGTTGTCCACTAAGCATCCAAAGGCTCTTCAAAAAAAAGTGCAAAGAACATTAAGCAACCTTCACAAGCATAAAAACAGAAAAGAAAGTCAAAAGCACCTGTTCTACACAAACTAAGGGCAAAATACGGGAAAGGAAAGGCTGAAAGCAAGTATAAACGTTGTACTTATTGTGTTAGACACACACCCCAACTTACATCTTGCTCTTCCTTAGCAAGATTTGAACTAAGAAGAACCAAAACAACTAAGAGGCATAACAAAGCACAAAAGAAACCAATTAACCATTGAAAATTTTCAAAATAAGCAGACATGAACATGGTACTACAACTTTACACAATATGCCAACATTTGAACTCAATGAGCACCAATAATTCCAAGTGTAGTGATAATCCAACGACAACTTTCACAAAATCAACAACACTCATACAGAGGAACAAAGATACTGAAAATGGAATATAATGAAGTCACCTAAAGGGAATAAAAACTTCATTGATGAAAAATATGCATTTAACCATAACCAAGTACTTAAGCATATATAATATTCATAAAAGAACAACCAACAAAATTAAAATAAAAAAGGACTTCTAGGCTTGTAATGACCACGGATTACACAAAAAGGGCTTTCAAGAAACAAAATGGGTGTTGGCATGACATGGTTAAGGTTGCTACCCTATTGCCAACACCACCCTATGTTAACCCAAGAAATCCGACTACTCTTCTTCAGAATCCTCTTCATCAGTTGAGAATGCATCTTCATCCACTAATCATCAAGCTCGTCAAAATCCCCTTCCAAGTCAAGAGGGGGTTCTTCAACAGCAGAAGACTCTCCTCACAAGATATGCACCTCTCTCTCAAGCACGAAAAGCCTATGGTCAATTTGTTTCTGCTTTCCCAAGATGCACTTAAACTACCCTTTTATCCTGCACTCCATCCTCTTCAAAGGAGATGTAATTTTTGGTTCAGGAGCTGATGATGAAGATGCTCTTGAAGTGGTTGGGGGAGGCTGAGCTGAAAGGGGCTTCACTGAAGCGGATCTGCTTTTAGCTTATGTTATACTTGTAATGGGGCACAAATGAGGGGGAACCATCTTTTCCCTACTTGGGCCTTTTATACCAGCGGCTTCTACTAATTTGGTAACTAGTGTTGGATATGGAATGTAACTCTTTTCACTAATGGACTTAATGAAGTCTCTCATGATGCACCATATTCAATAAGCGGATTCATCACCTCAAACTAGAACTGAATTTCTTCCTTACTTGGCAGCTTCTCTTTCCCTTTAGGCACGACCATGTTATGAACAATCTTGTTCATTAATGCAAACTCTGGTTTCAGCTTCCCTAGGATGAATTCTTTTTGAAAAAAACCTCCCATAGGTAGATTAGTGCACATGGCATTGGCGAACAACCCAACCTTAAATTTTATGATGGCACATAACAGATAAGGCATGTCACCAATACTGGGACGAGTGTACCCCAAAGATGTGGAAATTGATTTCAGGTCGACTGATAAGCGCATACCAGCAATTATGGTCTCCAAAAGGAACTCCTTATCAGGATTCTCAATCAAGTTTGAGTAGAATTCTCTGAAAACCGAGGGGAGATAACCTTTTACTTCTTTGAAAATAAATTGTAACTTCTGAGCTTCTATGACTGTGCGAATGGGGTGATAAAAAATAAACGTTCCAATTTTCATGCCCCTTTCACAGTGAAAGCCTCTCTTTGCAATTGACTGGGCCCACTTTGCTCGCACGACTTCAGAAGATTCATCAAACATTTCCTTAATCTCCTCATCTTCACTTTCTTCCTTAGTTTATGATGACTGATTCTTGCGCTTTCCCTTGCTCTTTTTTTACCACTTGAGAAGTGTTAGCCTTTCTGTTTTTCACTACTCGCTCCATAAAAGAGTTGGCAGTCTTTCCTTTCCCGGTATTTTTAGTCCTTTCCATAAATACAACACTAAGAGATATCTTTTGCGAATTGCCAGTACCACAAAAAAACACTCCAAGCCCATTTGTGCTTTGGACTTCCCTTCCCCATATCTCTCAAAAATTTCCGCCCCCTGACCTGTAGCAGCCACATGATCCAGCGGACAACCCGGCCTACGGCCCAATAGCACCACGATGGTCCATATCCAACCACAGCGGTACAAATCATAATTACATGGCCTAGAATATGATAGAGAAGCTCACTTACCACAAAAGGCTCCAAAATTCCCAGATTTCATGTGAGAACTCCAATTTCGACCCCTTGATAAGCAACAGCCCTTCTCGAACACAACTCTCGTGATGAAATGGTTAGGAGGGGCCTTTGACGGTTAAGAATGATGAAGGTGGGGTAATGGTGTGATGTGAAGTTGTTTGGATGGTGGGGAAGCTGGTTAAGGTTAGGGTTTTGACGGTAAGGGTGTGAGAAAAATGAGGTAATGGTGAGGTGAGAAGGTGTTTGGATGGTGAGGAAGTTGATGAGGGTTAGGGTTTTGATGAAGGGAAAAAAAGAAGAGGGTTTGGGAATTTCGGATGGTGAGAGAAGAAAAATAGAAGAGAGTTTTAATTCTCAAATGGGAAAAATCTGCTTAAATAGGGCAAACTTCGCACTTAGTATCGGTATTGAGGTTTGAGTATAGAGTACTAAGAAATGCCCTTTGCACTAAACAGCAGATGCGGTACTAAACCACCTGGGCTAGCTGTGATGTAGGTACTCACATATCCGATCTGTCTGAACTGGCCAAACCAGTTCATATTTCAAAATTTTCTTCCACTGCATGCTCAAACTTTTCATAATGTTTCAATTTCCACCCAAACCCACTTAAGCACATCTCAATTGCGTATTCAAATTTTCTCAGCACCCTCACACTCGCTTTGCAACAGGCTTACTAAAAAATGATCATGGATCCTAAGGTTTTGAACAAATTTGGTAAATTTTAAGCTCAACAAGGGTCAAATGGTGACATAACATGATTTAGAAGTTTAAATGAGTAACAATTGCCTAAAATCATCTTTCAATTATGTACGGATGTTCCAAAATGAATAAAATGCATTAACATGTGAAGGCTATGGAAAAATGCACAAAATGAAGCCAAAACCAAGTGCATTTGAGCTTGGAAACAAGAAATCAATGACTTGCAATGATTACAATACCTAGGGTATTTAAGATGAATAGAAATGGTAGAAGCCATGTTTACAAAAGAGAAGAGACAAGGAATGGATGAAAATGATCCCAAATATGACGGAGTGGTCTTGTTCAAGCCTGTTAGTGTGCATGTCTAGTAGGAATGTATAGAGTTCATAACAAAAGTTCAAAGGGAAACATAGTTCAAGTGTTCAAGTTCCATTATGTAGGCGTAAGATTAAAGTATGCAATTAACACTCACGAGCAATGACCTAAGCCAGACAAGCAAAACGCCTCCTTAAACAAAAGTATGAGTGCGAACACTAGTATATAATCCCCCTTTGGAAGCGGTGAAATGAGCATTGTCCTCGATGAAGAAAGATAAACACTAAGAATTTGAGGCGACAAAGGGGGGACAAAAAAAATATCATGAGTCAAATTATCCACAATTCCAAAAAAGAATGATTAGGAAACAAAAATGAGAGACTCTATTCAATAAGTAATAACATAAATTACTCTGATGGGGCATCTTGGTAGATTGGATCTACCAACTCCTCAATACTCTCTTAACAGTCAAAGTTCTCAAGAAATGGCTTTAGGCACTGACCATTGACTTTAATGATTTTTCCATTCTATGGATTCTCAATTATGAATGCTCTATAGGGATGAACTATCTTGACCACGAAAGGGCCAGTCCACAGAAACGAGTTTGCACAGGAAAATGTCTGAGCAAAATATCTGAAAGTAGCTTTTGTTGAGGCTCGAGTGCTTCCTCACTTGATGTTTTGTCATGGAAAAGCTTGACTGTCTCTTTGTAAATTCTAGAGCTCTCTGGGTTACGCCTCATTCGTCAAGCTCATTCATGTTCAGCATCCGCTGTTGACCTGTTTTAGCCAAATTAAAATTTAGAGTCTTAATGGCCCAATAAGCCTTGCTCCTTCCTTGCTTGAAAACAGCATGCTTTTCCATAAACAAACCTATAGGGAGACATGAGAATGGTTTTTAAGCAGTCTGCGGTAAGCCCTAAGGCATCAGTTAGTCGAAAGGACTGTCCTTGTGATCAGGGTTAACCGTTTTTTCTAAAATGTGTTTTATCTCCTTATTAGCTAGTTCGAAACCGACCATTGGTGCATGCAGGTGATAAGTGGAAACCTTATGTGTGACTTCATACTTTCTCAATTCTCAACGTTCACATTACAAAAATGGAGCCCTGTCGCTATGATCCCATGAGGCATTTCGAAATGAGAAAAAAATGTGTTCTTTCAAAAATTTCAAAACCACTTTATGATCATTAGTTCTTGTTGGAATAAGCCTCCACCCACTTAGAGACATAATCAACCACCAGTAAAATGCAAAAATGCCAGCAAGAAGAGGGAAAATGGCCCATGAAGTCTATACCCCAACAGTCAAAATTTTCAATGATTAAAATGAGGGTAAGAGCATCATGTTTCTTTTTGTAACCCCTCCTAGTTGTTGGCACCTAGCACAAGTTTTTTAGTATTCAAAACAATGTTTAAAAAATGTGGGCGATAAAGCTAACTTACGAGATCTTATTAGGCTGTTTTCCTTGCGAGAAAAAATGCCTCACAACGAATGACAAAGGTAGGCACCCCAATTTGGTGAGTGATTAGAGTACACACCTTCTCATCAAGCGATCGGGGCAATATTTAAAGAACAGGTCATCAAATAATGCATCTTAACATCAACGAGAATTTCCTCTTTTCTTTGAGTCCACCTTGATGGGATTTGTCCTGTTACTAAATAATTCACAATGTCAACATACCAAGGACAATGGATAAGAGCAAACAGTTGCTTGTCAGGGAAAGTGTCACCTATGGGCAGGCCATCATAAGCTGCCTCTAAAACCAAACGAGAAAGGTGGTCAGCTACCACATTCTCAACTCCTTTCTCTTATCATATGTCAAAATTGGAACTCTTGACAGTAGGATCCACCTAATGAGACGGGGCTTAGTATCTTGCTTAGATAGCAAGTATTTCTTGCATAGTCGGTGAAAATGATTATGGGAGACCCTACAATGTAAGACCTAAACTTATCTAGGGCAAAGACTACAACTAAGAACTCTTTTTCCATAGTTGTATAATTGGACTAGGCGAAATCTAGAGCCTTGCTAGCATAATAGATCACAAAGGGTTTTTTATCTTCTTCGCTCTAAGACAAATTCTACGCATAATCACTGGGGCATCAATAATAAGATTTCGAAAGGGAGGTCCCAAATAGGAGGTCGCATGATAGGAGGCGAGACTAACATACTTTTCAACTTTTCGAAAGCCTTTTCACATGCTTGTGACCATTCAAAAATGGCATCCTTGGCAAGAAAATTGCACAAGGGACGAGCTATGGCACTAAAAATTTTTATGAACCTCCTATAAAACCCTTCATGACCTAGGAAGGATCGTATGTCTTTAACACATTTAAGAGTAGGTAAATTAGAAATCAACTCAACTTTGGCCCTGTCTACCTCTATTCCTTCCTTTGACACTACATGTCCTAACACAATCCCTTGTGTCACCATGAAGTGACACTTCTCCCAATTTAAAACTAGATTTTTCTCCTCACATCTTTCCAAAACTCTCCTCAAATTTTCTAAACATCCCTCATAGGAATCTCCATAGATGGAGAAATCATCCATGAATATCTCCATAATCTTTTCTATCATATCACTGAAAATACCCATCATGCCCCGCTGAAAAGCTCCTAGTGCATTACATAATCCAAAGGGCATCTTCCTAAAGGCAAACGTGCAAAAGGGCATGTGAAAGTGGTTTTCTCTTGATCCTCTAATGCTATCTCAAATTGATTGTACCCAGAGTAACCATCAAGAAAGCGATAAAACTCATGCCCAGTGACTCTTTCCAACATTTGATCCACAAACGGTAGGGGGAAATGATCTTTCCTAGTGCCAGCATTAAGTTTCCTAAAATCTATGCACACCCTCCAACCTGTAGTGACCCTAGTAAGTATGAGCTCATTATGTTCATTTGCCACCACAGTGACCCCGAAATTCTTTAGCACTACTTGGGTCATGCTTACCCACTTGCTATCTGCAATAGGGTAAAGGACACCTACGTCTAAGAGATTCAAAACCTCTTTCTTGACAACTTCTGTCATGACCGGATTTAGCCTACATTGTGGTTGCTTAGATGTTTAAAATCCTCTTCCAAGTGAATCCTATGAGTGCAAATCAAAGGGCTAATCCCCTTAATGTTCGCAATGGTCCATCCTATGGCAATTTGGTGGGCCTTTAGAATTTCTAAGAGTTTTGTCTCTTAATCAAGATTTAGCAAGGAAGATATGATCACAGGGAAAGTCTCTTCACTTCCTAGGAATGAGTATTTGAGATGAGATGGTAGAGGCTTTAATTCAAAGCTAGGTGGTTTCTCTTTGTGACTCAAGAAACCTCCTCAATCGGGAGGCAATTCTTCAAATCTAAAGGTCCACCCATTGGTTTCATTACCTCACCCGTGCTCGGGCATGGAGTATAGAAACTCCACTTCAGGTGTGGTTACTTCCTCAACACACTTAGGGCTCACTAGACAAGACTTGAGAGGGTCATCACATGAAAAATGATCTACAAATTCCTGCACGATAAATTCTATCACATTCACCTCGCAAATATCTTCATCATTACCTACTTCCTTGATAACATTGAAAATATTCAAGTTCACAGTCATGTTGCCAAAAGACAAGGTCATCAACCCTCCCCTACAGTGTATAGTGGCATTAGCAGTGGCCAAGAAAGGCCTGCCAAGAATCACTGGAAACGGACTCCCTTTACTCACCACAGGCTGAGTATCAAGTATGAAAAAGTCCATAGGAAAATAGAACCTATCCACTTGCACCAATACATCTTTCACCATACCTCTAGGAATCTTCACACTACGGTCAGCTAGTTGGAGGGTAATGTTAGTAGGCTCTAATTCCCCTAACCCTAGCTCAACATACACTGAGTATGGCAACAAATTCACATTCACCCCCAAGTCTACTAAAGCATTCTAACTGGAAGCTTCCTACCACTACAGAAATAGTAGTATTTCTAGTAGTCTTTGTATTTGGGGGCAAATTATTCCTAACGAGAGGTGATTGTTCACATAAAAGCATCATTATGGACACCTAACTTCCTCTTCACAGTACACAAGTCTTTCAAAAATGTAGCATATGAAGGGATTTACTTTATGGCATCCAATAAGGGAATGTTTACTTTAACCTGCCTGAACAACTCATAAATTTCAGCATGATTATTCACTTTTTTTGGAATTCTCAACAGATGGGGATATGGGGCAAGAGGAGCATGTTTAGCTTTATATCTATCCGACTCAACATCAACAACATTGGCTTTAGAGACATCAAGCTCATCATTCAATTGTTTTCCTACTTTGAAGGGTGGTGATAACCTTACAATGTTCAAAGGTCCCATCATTTTGACTTGAGGTCTCAACACTATTTTGACCTTGGGGGTTTTGAATGGGTTGAGAAGGGAATTTCCCTTTTTATTGTTGAGAACTTCCCATAGAAGCAGTCAACTTAGTAATTTGAGACTTCACATCATTTATAGCCATTCGAAGTTTAATGTTAGTTAACTGTTGAGATTGGACAAACTGTGCTACAATGTCCTCCAAATTTCTTTTATGTGGAGGTTGGTAAGGTTGATGATTTTGACTTCCTTGGGGAAAAGGGTGAAAGCTTTGGCTAGGATTCGCATAAAACTCGCGGGCTCCTCGGGGTTTTGAAATTTTGATTTCAAAGTTTTGATTTGAAAACTCTGGAGTTGCTTCGACCGAGAAAGCATGTCCTCCATCACCTTCCAAACTAAAGTCAGTGTTTACTCCACCGTGGATTATGTTTCGACCATTGGAAAGTTGAAGGGCTTCCGTGGGCAATTGAGAGCATTAGTCAGTTTCTGATTCGATGGCTCCCTCTGACTTGAGAAGATTGTGGCACCGGGTCAAATGAGTGGGGTCGTCACAAATGATGCATGAGTCTTCCATCCTAGGTCCTATATGTGCTGAAGGCACTTTGGGTACAGTGGTCACCTCATTTACTTTGTGCATCTCTATGGCCTCTAATTTCCTAGTCAAGGTAGCTATTTTGGCTTGAAGGTCATCATTCTCTTTCACATGATGCTTTCCTCATCCAGTGGGCGACTATGCACTCTAGTGGCATCAAGGGAAGTACTAGTCTCCCAATTCTGAGCATTTTCCGCTATTGTGTCAAAACATTGAACAACCTCTTCAAGGCTTTTCTCACAGAACTATCCCCCACTCATCATTTGGATATATTGCTTGCTATAAATAGAGAGTCCTTGATGAAAATAAGCAACAATTTAGTCAATATCCAAACAATGATTAGGGATAGCATGGAGAAGTTCTTTGTATCTTTCCCATACAATGGCAAAAGATTCATCCGGTTTTTCAGAAAAGTTTTGGATAGCCCGCATGAGTGCATTAGTGTGTCCTGGAGGGAATACCTGCTTAAAAATACACTCAGATTTCCCTCCCAATTAGAGATCAATTAGAGTAAGAGAATGAAACCATATCTTAGCCTTTCCTTTAAAGAGAAAGGAAAAACAAAACTGCATGTGCATTACGTGGAGGGGTGATCCTGTAGAAAGAAAAGCGCTACAAACATCCTCAAAGTCTCTCATGTATGAGTAGGGGTTCTCATAATCAAACCCCTGATATTCAAGGAGAAGACGTATCATCTCCGTTTCACTCACGGAAATGCTTAGCCACTTCTGCAGGTGAATACATGAGTTTGTTGTGGTTCTTTGAGGTCTCAAAATCTCTCTGAGGGTTCTACCAACATTAGGCAAAGGGGCAAGGGGAACTCCATATTGATCATGTTGAGGATTGATATTCTCCCCTCCCACCGTCGGGGTTGCCGACGGTACAACACCATCTCTTTGTCTTAGAGGATCAAAAAGATATTCAGGCTAAAGGTAATCTCGTCATTCGATTAAAAAGAATTTGTTGATTTTCGTGGTGCTCCACGAGGAGTTCGGAGGTAAATGAAACAAATGTCTTACAATTGGATTTCGAAGACTTTGTTGAGGTGTGATTCTTACAAGTCTGTTGTTCATCACGAGTCCACACCGACATACACCAATACCACCCTGCTAAGAGCAGTATTCACAGATATTATGTACATAAAGAATTTTGCAGAATTTAAGAGAATGAAGAGGACTTACTGGGTTTGCAATGTAATTGCAAATTACCACTAGCTCTCTTTGGATCAACTAGAACATTTTCCACTCCCCGACAATGGCGCCAAAAATGCTTGTAACTCGAGATGTACTCAATATGTTCCCAACCGTTGGAACTTAATGTCGCCAAGCATAATAATTCTATGGGAAGTCCACAGGTCATCTCCTCAAAGAGTGGGGTTCTAAAGGATCCTTAGGTAAGTTTTTTTTTTTTTTTGGATAAGTTCCTTAGGTAAGTTATATTTGATGAATGTGCAAATAAAGTAAATCATGGAGGGATGTTGATGGTTTAACTTGGTATCCGAATACAAGGAGATTATATTTTCCACAAGAAAGACAAGTGATATGATTCTGTGGTTTCCACTCATCCACAACTAGGTAACAATTGTCTCTTACTTATGTTCTCATCTGGTGGTCCATCGAGGAATGGTCCTCGATGGAAAATATAACTCTAGTTGGTTGTCTACAAAAAGAAAAATAGAAGAATGATGCCAAATGCTCACTTAGAAAGTTTATGCCTACACTCAGCCTGCATTTAGGTTCAAGCACAATGTGTACCAAGATTCTCTTGTTCATACATTGTCAAGGATATGCCAAACTGAGCATTTAGATGGAATGTAGTAAGTACTAAATACCATACAACTTCCATTGAAGCACAAGGGGTGAGAGAGCATCATATCTTTGTCAGGTGATGAGTTTCCACTGTCAATCAGATCTTAGAGGCTTCAGAACTCCACAAAGCAGGAAATGACTAATAAATGCAGGAACATCTAACATAAATGTAAATAGAGGATAAATAAATGTTATATATTGACGTAAAACTGAATGGAACAAGTTTGGAGATGAAGCTACCGACTAAGAGACTTAGATTAGGGGTTACAAGAGTTTAACTACAAGAACAAACAAGGATCTAGGCTATGCAAGGTGGAAATTGCAAGAAACCCTAAAAAAAGAGAAAAAAAACTAACTAAGACCAAAAGAAAACCCTAAGTAGGAGTTATCCCGTTTCTCAGCTGCTCTGGTGGCTTAAATACCCCCCCAAATTAGATACATTAAAGGGAGAACAAAAGACGACCATGCCCTTGCACAAATATCATAATTTAGGACACACCTAATTGAATCTTGAGCACTAGGACCGATACTCACTTTTTAGTACCAATACTCATCTTCCTCTGCACTTCTACTCAACCTCGAGCATCTATGACCGGACTTCGAGTATCAAGATCATCTCCCTCTCATAGCTTTAATAAATCTGAGTACTCCAGATCGGACTTATATCAATACTCATCTTCTTATGCACTTCTATTAACCTTAAGTACCAGTACTCATCTTAAAATTCTGCACTTTTCCACTCCTTAGATGCATGGGACCTCGAGTGACCATCCCCTCAGCTTCAAAAGTCCTCAATAACTTTAAGGAACCATTCATTAGGTTAAGGAGGAAGAAAGAACAAGATTTGAGTAGGCTTTGGCGAATTGCTTCGAAATTTGGCTCCGCTTGGAAGTGAAGATGCGCCAAAGTGCTTTCTTCAAAACATGGTTTTCTACTAAGCATCCAAAGGCACTTCAAAAAAAAGTGCAAAGAACATTGAGCAACCTTCACAAGCATAAAAATAGAAAAAGAAGTCAAAAGCACCTGTTCTACACAAACTAAGGGCAAAATACAGGAAAGGAAAGGTTGAAAGCAAGTATAAACATTGTACTTATTGTGTTAGACATAATACATACAATATGGCCCTCGAACCACAATGTATGCAGGGGGCAAATGTTTGCACACAAATTGAAATTTGGCCTGATCCAATAATGGGTTAGGCTTAAGACCAAGCCCATGAATAAAAGTCCAGATAAAAAGGGGCCCGGATCTAGTTAAACAAGCTCATAGAAAAGTCTAGGGGTATTTCTAAAATTTTTAAATTTTTTTGGAAGTCAAACGAAGTTGTATCAAAAGTGGCAGAGAGGTGGGGTAGTTATTTGTAGACGTGAAATTTTCTTAAGGAACAAGCCTCCCTAATGGAGATGTGGAAGAAATTCTTGAGGAACAAGCCCCACGGAGAAGTTGATTACCTCGAGGAACAAGCTTCCTTAATGGAATATATGACAAGAATTTCGTGGAAGTGGAGAGAGTGGAGAAATGGAGACTTGGGTAGCAAGTCAAGACGTCTACAAAAGGAGTAGCAAAGAAACAAATCAAAAAACCAATCAACAAATCAATCAACTCATTGTCAATCTACTTCAGCAAATCCTAGTTTTCAATAAGCTTTCATCAGTTTCAGCATTTTATTTCCTAGTTTTAGTCAAGTTTCCTTCAATTTTCTAGCACAGTGTTGTTTAATTCCTTAATTAGTGAAATTCAATGTTTACTTCAACAATTCCAGCATTCTATTTCCAAGTTTCATTCAAGTCTATCAATTTTCTAGCGCCATGTTATTTCATTCCTTCCTAAGGAAATCTAACATATTTCTTCAACATTTAATTCTTGCAATATTTCCATTCGTACAACATTTTCTATTTTGATTCCAAGGAACTGCCAAGAGAACTAGTGAGCTTACATAATTTGATTAGAAGTTTGCTCTTACGAGATATTTCAGTTTTGAAACACTTTAATGTCCTGGCACGCTCACACACTTGTATTTTGTATGTTATGTGAAATTCAAAAAACATCAAAACAACATATAATAGCTAGGGAAAAGTATGTTAGAGGGTCACATGACATTTTATTTGAAAAATTAGGTTCAAAAGAGCTGAAATCTAGGCCTAGTTCTCTTATATATAAAATAATTGATAAAGAGTTTAAAATATTTGATAAATAGTCCAAAATATTTTTAACATAAGGGAACAAGGCTTAAGTTTTAGTTTTTTTGGACCTAATTTTTCAAATAAAATGCTAACATATAACATAGTTTCCCCATATAATATACAAACTTGTCAAACATCCAAGCCCTCTCTATTGGAAGGGAACCAAATGTTGAGATTGCGATTGTGAAAATTTTTTTAACATTCCCTGTTCATCATGTTTAGTTCAGGTAGTAAAACTGTAACGCCCTAAAAATACCCTAGTATTTTTTATGATATATATTTTTTATTATTATGTGTTTAGGGTATAAAATAAAGTAAAAGGAAATTTTTTTGGAATTTAAATCCTAAGAACGAAAAAAATTTATACAACCCTAATTTACCTATGTAAAGGGCAAATTTGAATTTGTAAAATGATGACTCAAGTGACCAAAAAATAATAAGTTTAAATGCTAATGTGAGTTAAATGAAGTGAAATAAAAGACTTGAATAATGTCAAAAATGAGAATGGGACTTATTTTGAAAGAAGAATAGGGAAACCAAATAAGGGCCTTAACCATTAATGAGATTAAGACCAACATGGTCTAAGATAAGGCACATTTTGTGCATTTCGCTCTTGAGAGCAAAGGGAGAGAAAAAGAGAGCTATGGCTGAGAGAAGACCAAGGTTTGTGGGGATCTTCCCATTTATGGTTTCCACTGATCAAGAAGAAGAAGGAAGGTTAGTGTTGAAGAATTGGCAGATATTCAAAGGTAAGAAACTAAATCCTAACCAATTTTTCTCTTGTGTTCGGGGTTGGTGGAAACCCCAAATGTGGATAAAGGTGTTTTTGTGGGCTGGTTGTAAATGGGTTTTTGCATTATTTGGAGGAGTGCTTGGAAAAGGGAAATGTTTGGTTTTCTAAAAGAAATGCTATCAAAATTTGTCAAAACCCCCCAGTTCTTATATAGATTAAATTACAACTAACCAACAAAGTGATTCTAATTGCAAAGAAACCATAAAAGATAGAGCTACAAATGTATAGAAGGGACTAGGAGCAAATTAGAGCACTAAGGCTCCGAAAAGGCTAATGAGTTTCAGTAGCTCATGGGTATGCCCTGTTTTGGGAGTAGTTGTGGTGTTTTGGCCATAAAATGAGTTTCACTCATCCAATTTGAGTAATTCAAAATTCTGGGTAAACTAGACTTCTAGGGAAATAATTTACTAGAGGAAGTGTATGCAATTTGTAACCCCAAAGTGCCTAGAAATCTTTCAATGTGGAGCTATGTATAAATTCTATTTTGCAAATTAGAGTAGTCTAGATGTTAAAGTTAAAAACTGTACCAATTGGTTTATAATCTGATTTTCGGTGCTTGGGGGTTGGTTAGGCCTTGGTCTAATCTAATCAAATCAATGTTTGAGGTTAATTTTGGACAACATTAGGATTGGTTTTGGTGACACATTTTAAAGGTACTGTTGTCTAAAAAAAAAAACATGTTTTGCCCTATTTGTGTTATGTGGTTGAGGGCGGCCTTAGAGAAGAAATTTTAAATTGAAAATTTTCAGAGATGTCATTGGATATATAATGGACTAAACTGGAGAGTTTCATAATTTTTGAAGACCGTTTGAATAATTTTTGGGTAATAAAGTCCAGAGAATACAAAACTGGAAAATAATGGTCCTTGCATGTGGTGTTAGTGGTTGTTTGAGGTTTTTTACTTAATCTTCCTTTGGAGATTGTTTAGTTGATCAAGAGTACTGTTGGAAAAAGGATTATAAGGCAGGGCAAAAAATTTAGTATTTTGGTCATGTGATGGATTAAAGTTTGGGAAACTAACAACCATACCAGGCTTGTATCTTGCCTTTATTTGCTAATGAGATTAAGAATACGATATTAAGCTCCGAAAATCAACCTAACCAAAATCACTAGCACGCATGAATAATATTGTTCTTTAATTGTATTGGAATAGGGGTTGACGAGGAGGAAAACCCGAACTGAGATCGAGATTCCTAGGATTAGAATCAAAGTGCAAAGCTTTTTGGTTTGTTCTACACTTTTATCTCATTATTTCGAATCTCTATCTCCAAAATGCTTTAATTGCACATTGTATTGTTTTAAATTGATTTGATGCAAATAAATTTTGAAATAAATTGCAAGTTGATTTAAGTTAAGAACGGAGAAATTGATTGATTATAAATGAATGACATGAAAATTGCATGAGTATTTTCATGATTTGTTTGTATAAAAATACACATTTATATTGTATTTTTCCTATAAATACTCTAAATGCCCTTAATAATGTTAACCTTTTAAATTTGAGTTTAAGGATGTATCGAGATACCACAGCATTTAACAAACGTATTTACTAGAGACACCGATCCGTAAATTTCAAATGCACAAAGATCGATAGTGTACACCAACCGAGTACATATGTTTATAAAACCGTGTTTACAGTGGCTTGTAGCCCAATGGGACCATTCCGGTGATTCGTTATCCTGTGCACCAAAAGCATAGGTTAAATTCGATAAGGGCTAAAATGCAAAATGATAATGAGAATGAAAAAGTGTCTGATTTATGATTTGAATGATTTGTTGCACATAAATGCATAGTTTGAGATGACCAATGAATTGTAATTGATTAAATGGAAATATATCTTTATGTATGTATTGTACTGCATTGGTCATTTAAGAAAGTCCGAAAGCATTGCTTTATGAAATTGCATTATTTGATTTAAACTGAAATAAAATAAAAAAATCGTATGTAACCGCTCATGCATTTAAAATGCTAAAGATGTTGCTTATCAACGCGTTATGCATTCGCAAGTAGAAGTAGCAGGACCGAAGATCGTCGGCGCTGGCCACCGTTTAAACAACGCGAGTATAAGTAAATGCTTCGCCTCATGCATATTATTCCATTCACGATATTTGTAACTATTTTGCATTAAATTCAATGCATTTAAAAGTCTTCTACGAGAAGAATATATTTTTGACTCATTTTGTTTTGGATATTTATGGAATGTGTTTTTAAAGAGAGGTGGAACTCTAAGAATATCATTTGTAAATGTATTTCTGAAATGCATGGAATGCCAATTTGTGGCAAATGCATTAATAACAGTTATGACCCCTATTTGAATTAAGGAATGTATATATATTCTTTTATATCAAAGAATGTGATTAGATCATGGTATCATATACCCATAAATAATTATGTTTTAAATGAATGTTAATTATTCAAATTAGAAATGAGTATATGAAATGTGTTTAAATGAACATGTCTTTAAAAGGTAAAAGAGAGCGCTACAAAAACATTCACCGATAAGACATGCAAAATGAATGGTAATAGGGTATGAGATTGGAAAGCCAATGTAGATGCTTTACTACCTAAATTTATTAGAGTGTATTAAAAAAATTTTGAACATTCTAAGTATTGCTTGTTTTTTGACGACACGAAAGTTCGAATAACTTTCTCGCAGATAGTTCTTGTTTTTATAATTTTCTACAACATATCATGGATATTTTAAAAGCTCGAATGTAAAAAGTGAAAATATTTTGCTTTTTCTATTCAGAAAAAATCATTTTCCACCAAAATAAGAAAAATTTTACCCAATAAAGAGAAAGGCTAGCAACACTCACTAATAAAAATGACAACAGAGTACTGGGATGGGGGCTTAATTCCCATCTCGATCTTGGCTCGTTTATTTTTCACCCCAAACCTATCTCATTTAAAAATTAACAGTGACGGAATTTATAAAATTCCTAAACTCGCCTGCTACATTTATTTTTATTTTTATTTTTTATTTTTTATTTTAATTTTATTTTTATTATATTAAAATTAATATATTTCATAAAATAAAAAATATTATTAATTTTTATAAATTATTTATTAAAAACATTCTAATTATTATTATTTATATTAAAGTACAAAAATAAAATAATAAAATAATATTTTTAAAATATAACTTGTTTTAATAACAATACCTGAACCCACTCTCGAACTGCCTGTATTTGGAGAAAAATAAACTCAAACCCGACTATAACTAAACCAAACTAGTCTCATTAGGAGCGGGACGGGACAGGAACCCAAAATAATTGGTCTCATTATCATCCCTACACACTATTCAATGTTAAAAAATAAATAACTTAATACTTAATACTATTAAATATTATTCAATATTAAATTCAAAAAATGGTATAAAAAAAATTTACTCTATTTTGACTCCACATCAACGTCGCTTTTCCCAAAAAGAATCAGATCCCTGACGAGACGAGAAAGACAGACGGGTGAGATAAACGTGAAGAAAAGGGCGTGGTGGCACAGGCAGGCAGAGGCAGAAGTTCGAATGGCGGGGCTGTTCGACAAGCAGGCGGAGATCTACCAGGATGCTCGCCCCAATTACCCCCCTCACTGGTATTCTATGTTGGCCGCTCTCACTCCCCACCACGCTCTGGCTTGGGATGTCGCCACCGGCAACGGCCAAGCTGCTCTCGGCGTCAGTCCTCTCTCCCTTTTTTGTTCTGATCTTGTTTTTTTTTCAATTACTCATCTTTATTTCATCATCTTGTGATTACTCAACCCTGAATCACCTGATGTAGTTCCTTTCTATTTTTCTTTGTACCTATTATTAATTTTTTTTCATCATATTCGTGTGTTGAAGTGCATATACTAAGTTTATTTAAACCCATCTCTTTTTTTTCGCTCATCTTGTGATCAGTTTAACACTGAATCATCTGACTCGCTTATTAAATGCTAAATTTTCGGTTGATTAATTCCTTTCCTGCATTTTGTTTCTGCATATTCTTGTTAAAACTGCCTGTAGATTTAAATTGTAGCTTGTTTGTTTGATTGGGTTGAGGTGTTTTTGAAACTCATGAAGAAAAGGGGTTGTGATGATTCTTCAACATCAAGGGGTTGTGACGAAGTAACTTGATTCAATTTGTTAGAGTTTAGTGATTCCAATTCTGTTCGACTTAAACTTTTCATCAAGCTAATAGGTCTAATCACCTGGTGCTCCAAAATTAATCTTAAAAATATTTGGGTAAAAGACACCAAATAACCTTCAATGCATAAACCTAACCTTTCTCATTAATTTTCTTGAAAAATAACTTATTTTGGATAAAAATGTGCTTCCCCATTCTATACTTTACATTTTCTCTTAAAAAAAAAAAGGGGAAAAAAGGGGGTTCGAGCTTATTTAGTTCATGTTTATAAAAATTGTTTTCAATTCTTAAAAACAAAGAGAACTAAAAAACAGTAAAAACACTTATGGTTCTTAGGTTTTTTTTTTTTTTTATTCAAAATATGTAAAAATACTAAATCCGTATATATTAACATTTTAAAACAATTTAAAAGTGGTTTTCAAAAACATGAACTAGATTGGACACTTAGCGGCGTTGTTTTTCTTTGGCCACTGAAGATAAATTACCTTTCAAGATTAACCTGTTTGCTTTAATCTTTCTAATACTTACTTGAATCTCTAAAACGCTTTCAATAGAAAACCATCTATTTTCTATCCGTGCTCGCTTTCCAAAATAAGAAACTTCACCCTTGCTTAATAAAGAGGAGAGTTAACAACATTCACTCCCCAATGTTAAAAAACAAACAATTTAATAATTAATGTTATTAATTACTATTTAGCATTAAACTAAAAAAAATTTATTAAACATCAAATAAAAAAAACAAAAGCTATCTTAATTTTTCAAAAGAATGGTATTTTTGTCAAATTTCTTAAATTGGGTTTTTAAAAGATCTTTTAATCAAATCATTTTTTTTTTTAATCAAATCACTCTTAATCTTATGGGGGTATGGGAATGTAACATGCATGATTATAGTTCTTTAAGAGTGACACTATATGGTTGTGTGGATATACTCCAATTTTGTCTCCATAAATATATATATATGAAGTAGTGAACCTCTTTACTTGTTGGGTTTCCCATTATGGGTTGCATGTAAATTTGTGAATTTCTTATTTTCGCCTTTTATTTTCTTGTACCTATTCCTGATTTTTGTTTCACAAGCTCCGTTTTTTCTTTGAACACCATGAAATGTTGGGCAGGTAGCAGAGCATTACGAGCAGGTGATCGCCACTGATGTGAGCGAATCCCAACTAAAATGCGGAACCCCACATCCCGGGGTCAAATACCTGCACACCCCCTTATCCCTCTCCGACGATGAACTCGCGACGATGATCGGCGACGACGGTTCCGTCGATCTAATAACTGTAGCTCAAGCCGTCCACTGGTTCTACCTCCCGACCTTCTACCCTCTCGTTTCCCGCCTCCTACGAAAGCCAGGCGGGGTGTTCGCCGTCTGGGGCTACAACGACATCGAAGTCACTCCGACATTCGACCCCGTGATGAAGCGCTTCCACGCCACCACTCTTCCCTTCTGGAATAATAAGATTCAGTATTTGTTTGATGGGTATAAGACTCTGCCGTTCCCCTTCCAGAGCGTCGGGCTGGGATGCGAGGGCCAGCCGGCGGCGTTGGATATACCCAAGAAGTTGTCTTTCGATGGGTTCTTGAGGATGTTGAGGTCTTGGTCGGCTCTCACTACGGCCAAAGAGCAAGGCATAGATCTGTTGCCTCAAGGGATGGTTAAAGAGTTTGAGAGTGCGTGGGGTGGGTCTGACTTGGTTCGGTCAGTTAATTACAAGGCATTTATGCTTGCAGGGAAAGTCAAGCTGTGACCGCTCACGCCATCTCCACTCTCCAATCCAATTATCCCAACTGCTTCCTTCCTCTGGTATTGATGCAAATAAAGGGTATGTTTGGTTCTTTTTGAGTTTTTTATGGTTTTCTGAACAGTAAAAAACTGTGAACTATTAGTTTTCCCTGTATTCTTATTTTTCTTATTTTTAGAAAAAAAACAGTTTTAATAAACAAAAACCAAACATGCCCAAAGACTCTCACAAATGCTTTTACAGATTTTGAAGATTGTTTTTTGTTCTGAAAAATAAGAACAAGGAAATCACAGAGAAAACGGTTTGTTTCCCTTTTTTTGTTTTTCGATGATGTTTTCTATCTTTTCATTAGCAGTTTTCAAAATCAATAACCAAACCGGCCCCTTATTACTTTCTTGTTGAGTAATTGCATGAACCACAACAAAACGACACAAATAGCTTATGAATTTTTTTCACTGACTTTTTCGTAGGTTCCATTTGAAATTGGAAAAGTATTATGGAAAAAATACAGTTTCATATAGAGGAAAAGTAGAAATAAATAAAATTTAGAGAAAAATAAAAAATATGTTTAAACTTAATAAATTAATTCTATGTTTATTTAAACTCGTTTTATTTGTTTCTCTATGTCAGCAAAGTGTAAGAAATTTTAAAATATGTAAAATTTTGTGAAATTTTGATTATATTTGATGTTCTTTTATGTTTAAAAATATGTTCTCTTATGTTTTTCATGGCAAAGCTAAACATGAGAAAATAATTTTTCTTGAAATTTCTTTTCTTCTCTTAATACTTTTCGGGTTTCAAACGGACCTTAAGGAAATTACTTTCTTATTGAGTAATTGCGTAAACCACAACACAATTGTCATAGATTGCTTATGAATTTCTCTCCAACTTTCCTTAGATTCCTTATGTTGTATTTGGTTTATGAAAAAAAATGTTAAGGAAAAATTATTTTGGTTAATTTCTTAATCAGAATCTTTAAAAAAAATTAATTTTATATCTTTCTTTAAACTCATTTTATTTATGTCTCAATGTCATCAAAGGAGTAAGAAATTTAAAAATATGTAAAATTTTAAGAAATTTAAAAATATGTAAAATTTTAAGAAATTTTGATTATATTTGATGTTCTCTTATGTTTTCCATGGTGACGCTAAACATGAGAAATATTTTTTCTTGAGTTTTTTTTCTTCCCTTAGTACTTTTTGGATTTCATACAAAGCCTTAAGGAAATTGCTCTCTTATTGAATAATTGCGTAAACCACAACACAATTGTCACAAATTGCTTATGAATTTTCCTTAACTTTCCTTAGACTCCTTCTGTTGTATTCGGTTTACGAAAAAAAATGTTAAAGAAAAATGACTTTGCTTAATTTCTTCATGAGATGAATCTTTAAAAAAAATTAAATATCTTTTTTTAAAAGCTAAACATTTCAATTACAAGTAATAAACTATCTTACTATGACTCGAATCGAGGACCTCCCATTCCCTATGCTCAATGATGGAGCTAGAAAATAAGTTAAGAGGGGACAAAAACATTATAATTGTGTTTGGTTCCTGAAAAATAGTAAGGAAAGAAAAAAATTATGATGTTTGGTTTCATTATGAAAAATATAAACGTAAATCAAATGTAAGAGAAACCGATAAAATGAGTTTGAATAAAGATGTATAAGTAATTTATTAAGTTTAAACTTATTTTTTATTTTCCTCCAAATTTCTTTCCTTGAATTTGTTTTTCTCTATTTTTCATTTCATTTTATTTCCTTAGTACTTTTCAAGTTTCAAACAAGGCCTAAGGAAAATAATTTTCTCATATTTGGTTGTTCGATAAAAAAAAAAAAAAAAGATTGTGTTTGGTTCCCATAAAGTACCAAGGAAAGATAAAAATGCTAAGAAAAATAATTTATTGTTTAATTGTCTAATAAAAAATTTCAAAGAAAATCAAAATAAATTATTTAAAAATTTAAGCAATTTAAAATTATTTAATATTTATACTGATGAATTAAAATAAATAAAACTCACTTGAAATAGCAAATAAAAATATTATATGAAATTTAATTCTATTTTTTATATTTCCTTTAATTTTTTCTTTCCTCACATTTTTTCTTCTTATTTTTTTCCTTTGATTTTCCCTCAAGTTTTCCAGGAACCAAGTATATAGCCTTGAATAAAATCAAATATAAATAAAATTACTTAAAAACTTACCCATTCTTAGATTATTAATCTAAGTTAAAATATAAATTTCAAGAGGGAAGTAAAGAACATGTAAGATTTAACTTTGATGATATTTTTTCTTTCTATTTACTCCAAATTTTCTTTCCTACATTTTTCTAGCATTTTTCTAGAACCAGACACAGCCTGGTAAAAATGGACACCGACATTTCCTGGCATGATGCATTTCCTACTTAAAATACGAGACTCAAGCTTTTATTTTAAAACCATTTAAAACTAAGATAGAATTTCACTTATTTTTGTTTATTTTTTTTAAGAGGGAAAACAATATAAGAAATAAAATCCTAGTGTGACTTCTTTTTTAGAAAAGACATGTCTACGAAACCGAGTCCAAATTCGGAAGTCATGTTACCTATCGGCACTAAGAATAACCGTGAAGACCACTCTGTAAGACCTAAAACCGTGTAATTAATCGGGGGTATGAAACCGTTGTAACGCCCAAAACCCGAAAAACTCCGCTCACCACCGTCAACTCCACTTAAACCTGGTAAGGCCCGGACATCACGGCATTCATTACACGGAAGAAATGACCTAATAAGGCCCATCATCCATACTGCTCACACGCTACAAAACCATACATTTCTATAGATCTAAGAGTTATTACATCACTTTAATACAAAAACACATATTAAAAACTTAGTTCGCTTTAATATGATAACACACACAAACATGAATCAAGGCCACGCTCCAAATTTCGCTTCATATCCCTACTTTAAGGAGCGCCGCCTACCTCAGACTATCCCAGACTGAAAGGGGGCCCACGACGAGGCCAGACACTGCCCGCAGAGAGCAATCCTACGAGCGCCATTTCCCACCTGGGGGCACATGCAAATGATCATTTCACAAATAAACCAACAACCAATCCGTGCACACATGTTTTCCTATCCTGGAAAAAAAAACTACATGCATGTAAGGAGACTCCACGCCCACGCCCTCACATGTACCGTGTCACCTCCGACCCACCACCCAATGCAAGTGCCAATGGGAAATCAACATTGAGTTAGTCCCGACTCCCATCTCACAACCTGTAGTCTATGTGATAATTATTTAATCGTTTCATGTCTTTATGGGCAAATGTAATCCTTCAAAGGTCTCACAAATGGTTCTTACACCTCCGACATTTTTCGAGCTTCACTGAGGGGGTGTCTATCCCCCCACTCTCATCACGCCCCGATAATATTCAAGCTCCATTTTCTATTTAACACTCAGTAACCTCAATTCAGACTCATCCCATTCTAAGCTCACATGATTCAAAGACCACAAATGTAGTGCTAAATCGCTAATTATGTACACACACTCCAAGAATGCTGGCAGGTTACTCCACACCAATGCACGCAATTTATGCCATCGCACTCAAACCCATGACCAATGTATGAAGACTTACTGACATCTACGTCACATTATGTGTGTGCTATGAACACTCATGTCTAATGCACACAACATTTCATATATTTAGCTCAACATCAACATACATGCAATCATGTTAATATTCCACACATTCAAATCAGTACATCACATAAGCATGCACTACATCTTTTCTATCATTCGGTTCATTCATGTCAACACATCATTCAAGCATGTATTAACATAATTCCAACCATTACTTAGCACGCCATAATTCATATTCAGGTCTGCACATAGCATGTCGGCCATACAACCAATGCTATTATATAATTGTTTCCATCTTTATCACACATATATCACATAATTTCACATTATTCAAAGATGTTATTCAACTTGTTGTTAAATAACCCACATTACCATTTTCGCCATAAATCCTGGCCATGCTTGGCTCGAAAATAATCGACTTAGTCTAGAAAGTCTAGTTTTTGTAAATACTACACACAAACATCCAACACGCACTCGCCGCCACATGAGCCCAAGCATTTACATGAACCGATTCAAAATGTGTTCCAACCTCGTAATCCGATCATTCTCAATTCGTTCAGACCAAATTTTCAATGTCCAGCCCATGTTTTGGATGAGCGCTTTATTCTATTAAATTCTAGAGTCAACGTAGCTCAGAGTCCAAGAACGGTAAAATCTAGCTCGATTTGTGTTGGCGGTCGCCCGGTTGATGCCGAGTTCATTGGCAGGGTGTGCACAATTGGGCACACTCGCTTAAGCCATTATGCTAGGATTTTTCTATCCCAACATGCACGTTCTGCTTGACAATCCCAAATCCATGAAATCGGTTCGACCATCACACAATCACAAACAAATCACACAACATACAAATTCGCCCCTCGAGAATCTGACGGAACCATAGGCCATTCTACTGTGCTTAAAATAACTGTGAGTGAGGAAACCTTACCTTTTCAGGGGCCGCCAGCTCCGAGTTCTCTTACCGTCTGTGGTCTCGTCATCGCGCCGACACTCCTTTCATTTTCCCCTTCTTTTTCCCTCTTCCTTCTTTTATTCTCCTCTTTCTTCCTTTCCTTTTCTTTTCTTTTTCCTCCATTTCTCTCTTCTCCTTTTCCTCCTTCTTCCTTCCTCCCTTTCGTTCCTTCCTCCTCCTTTCTCCTCGCCGTCCCACGACTGAATCTCATTGGCCCCATGAATTGAACTGCTTCCCCGCTATAGCTTTCAAAGTGCCACGCATACGTGTCCCACACAAAGATAAAGTCTTTTCCATGCATCAGGACACACGCTTTCACATGTCACTCACATGGTTCACCATGCGCTACCGACAATTCCGCCGCACGAAATACGCTAAATTCGACTATCCTAATCCAACGAAATTGATCAGTAAATAGATTTTATGACAATTCCAACAATGCAATCTGTTTTGTCATCCAAGATCTAGAAAATTTCACTTCTCCGAACTATTCCCAGAATTACCGTTTTGCCTCCCTCCCTTTTTTTAAATTAAATTTAAAATTTTCACTGGTTTTACACTCCCCCCTTAAAAGAATTTCACCCGTAAATTCACATACACACATACACACAATCGACATGCATATGCGACAAATATTTAAAAACATTAATGACCAGAAAGCGCACCTCCCTCGTCGAACAAGAAGTGATTAGCTGCGCGCATGGTGTCCTCACACTCCCATGTCGCCTCCCGACCCTCGTGCCGCCACAACACTCACAAGCCTGGGCCTTGCCATGCAAAAACCCGCTCTCGCTATCCATGATACGCAGTCTCCTCTTCGGCTGTCCCATCTCGCATCAACAATGCTCTCGCCCCAATCCACTATAATGGCTGATCCGAGTGTACTTCCTGAAAGACAGAGACGTGAAAAACCCTCAGCAAACGCTGACAAACCCGCCGCAACGCTAATCGATGTGCAACCGCACCTACCCTCTCTCGAAAAGTACCTCGAAGGTCCAACGCACTTCTACGATAGCTTCCTCGCATCAACCCGATCACTCCTCTCTGTGCATCACCTTCAAGAAGACATGATCACCCGCCTCAAATCCTGTAGGTTGTCGTCAGATATCTGCACCTTCCGCTCTGGCCAAGAGTGGGGCAAGACGCTCGATTATACCTACCTTCTCCGAGGTGTCTCTAATCAAATCTGGACTAGTGAGGGAGCTCTCTTCTACTCCTCCTCATTCAACATATTTCCAAGGACGATACGACCCTCCCATAAAGAATTTCAGGGTGTCATCCGTATACCGCCTGATAACTCGTTATCAGGGCGACCTCTACCAAGGGCAAGTGCCCTCCTAGTCGCCTTGAGATTCAGATGCATGCTCGCAGAATGTCTTCTGCAATCTGAAGAAGTTCGCCTGGACGACCATCCGTCTCGAGGATGAAAAGTGGTACTCACGATACCAGACGCCCCAAAACCCGGGGTCCCGCTGACCACCGCCAATCTCGCAAACCTCGTGTTCATCATGGAGACCCACACATGAGTAAAATGACCCGCAGGTCCATCCATACTGGCCCATACCATGCCATGACCACATTTATGTGATCCAAGAGTTATTACATCACTTTAATACAAAACATATATTAAAACCAGTCATTTAATATATACACAAACAAGAATCATACTACGTCCGCCCGTCTAATCCCGCCAAGGAGTGTCGCCCATCAGACCGGTCCCATACCCAAAGTGGTCCCACCGATCGGGTAGAGCTAATCCACCAACGAGATAAATCCTACAAGGGCTACTTCCCCACCTAGTGCACAGTAAATGATCATTTCACGGGCCAACCAACAAACAATCAGGCATACATGTTGTTCTATCATGAAAAATTACATGCATGTATGAGACGACACTTTACACGCCCAAGTACGGCCAACCTTCGACTCCACCACTCAATGCAAGTGCCAATGGGAATCATCACGAGTCGGGCCCCTAATTTATCTCACAACCGTAGTCTATGTGATATTTATTTAATCGCTTCGTGTCTGGGCAAATGCAATCCTTCGGGGTCTCACGGCTCCCACACCCTCCGACATTTTCTAAGCTACCAACCTGACACGCCGCTCAACCACATGTGCCGTGCCACCCAAGGGGTGTCTATCCCCTACTTGCTATGCCCGACACTATTCGTTTTCCATTTTCATTTAACATTGTGAAACTCAATTTGGACTTCGTCCCATTCCCAAGCCCACACGATTCAGCACCAAACACAGTGCCAATCAGTACCATGTACACACACCCATGTAATGTGGTGTTACTGCACACCAATGCAATGCAATTTGTGCCACTGCACTCAAACCCATGACCACTTATAAGACCTCTACATGGACATTCTACATCGTACACTATGTGTGTGCTATGAACACTGGTTTAATGCACAACATTCATATATTTAACATACATGCAAATATGTTAATATTCCACACATTCAAATCAAGACATCACACAAGTGATGTACTCACATCTTTTTTCTATCATTCGGGCCTCATTCATGTCAACACATCATTCAACCATGTATTAACATAATTCCAACCATTACTAGGGGCAAGTACGCCATAATTCATATTCTGCCGAGACATAAGATGTCACTATACAACCCAATGCATATAATTATTTCCATCTTTATCACCATATCACATAATTTCACATATTTAGTATGTTATTCAATTTATGGCAATGAACATGGGCTACCATTCTACCATAATCCGACCATGCTCGCTCGAGAATAACTGACTTAGTTCATAAAGTCCGCTTTTTGTAAATACCACACAAACATTCAACACGCATCTTTCGTTTCTTCAAAGCCATATTACCCAAGCATTTCGTTATAAACCTGCCCGAAAAACAAGTTTCGTAAACCGTGAACTGACTACCTCACTCCGGTCTGACCTAACCTAATGTTTAGCCTACATTTTGTTTGAGAACTTTATCTTATTAAATTCTAAACTCAACGAGATTTCCGTAGAGTCCAAGAACGCGCAAATCGGAGTTCGGACGAGAAAGTTATGGTCGTCCAAAGTTGACGCAGCCAATTCACAAGGGTGTGCGAAAATTTAGGCACACCCCCGTTTGCCATTCTCGTCATGATTTTGCCATCCTGTAATAACACGTTGTGTTCCTATTCTGACAAATTCCAAAACTCCGTAAAATCACCGCCACACAACAACAACCAAACCACACACGACACATACAACCGCTCGAAACTGGTGAAACCGTACTAATACGCGGCCCCTAAGCGCAAAATAACTGTATAAGAGGAAACTCACTTAGCCGTTAATTCGGTTCTTCGTCATCTCCAGTCTCAAGCCACTACGCCGACACTCCTTCCTCTTTCTCTTTCCTTTTCCCCTCTTCCTTTCTTTTTTTTCTTCTCTCTTTCTTCTTCTTTCCTTTCTCTTTCTTTCCTCCCTTCTCCTTTCCTTTCCTCCCTTCTTCTTTTTCCTCCTCCTCCTTCTCCTCGGCCAGCACTCCCACGCAGGCTGCCCTTATATATGGTTCAAAAGGTGTTACATGTCGACATGTGGCACAAGCACAGGTGGTCACCTGACATGGTTCGCTACGTGTCATCTCACATGTTCGCCATGCCGCCGACACCCATCAGCCAACATATGAAATTAATTATCTTGAATTCAATGAAATTGATTGGTAGCTAGATTTCAAGACGATTCCGCAACTAGCAATCCATTTGGCCATCCGAGATCTAGAAAATCCCAATCTCTGAAAAATCCCAACTTTGGTTATTTGATGATCATAGTTTGCCACCTTTTTTTTTGAAGAATTTAAATTTAAAATTTTCATAGGTTTTACTCTCCCCAGTAAAATAATTTTGTCTAAAATTTTATACATACATTCGAACACATGCGTATAAGCGGTCATTTAAACATTAATGACCGAGAAAAATGCACTTTCAGTCGAGCAAGAAGGATAGTTTAGGCGCCTGCGATTGTCCTCACGCTCCCATGTCGCCTCTCGACTCCTCATTCTTTCCTGACACTTCTGAGCCTCACGATCTTGCCGAACTGCTCATTATCCGCAGTATGCATTAGTCCCTCTAGAAGGTCCCATCGCATCAACATAGCTCTCCCAATCCATTTTATGGGTTTAGTTTGGAGTGTACTTCGAACATAGAGGCGTGAGAAACACCTCATGAGCATTTCGACAAACTCGTTGTAGCGCTAGCGGAGTACCTAGCCGTGCCCGTCCTCTCTGGTACTCGAGAAGGGTCGATGTACCTCGGGCCGGCACGTAACACCGGTATATGTTTTGATTATATTAGTAAGGATTTTTGGGAGCAAATGCAACATACTTACATGTGTTTAAAATTGCTGATTCGATTCGCCATCTTAATGGTTGGTTTAATTAGAGGACAAAGTGTGTTAGATTGCATTTTATGGCATGTGGGTCGATTATGCGAAGGAGTATTAGTGGTTTGTTGGGGTTTGTAATTAATTATGTGTTGAAGGACCACTTTGAAAAACTTGTTAGTGGAGAGGGACTAAATTGTAATATCCTCTTGAGCTATGTGGCATCATGAGGGCATGACACCTCATATATGCATGGTAGGAGATCTTGACACATGGCAAGTGCATGAGAAGAGCTTGCCATGTGCGAAACAAGCATTCTCTTGGTTTTGGATGCTAGACGACTTCTTGCTAGGAAATTCAAAATTAAAATTTAGAAAGTGAGAGAGTTCTGAGAGAAGCTAGAAGGAGGAGAAAAGGCTTGGAAGGAAAGCTTGGTTTAGTGGAAAAAAGTTCACTAAGGTATGTAAACATGATCTTTGAGGCTTTAGTTGTATTTCCTTATGGACTTTAAGTTTATATTCTAGGGTTTGTTGGGATTACATCCTAACCACTAGATTTGATAAAGTGTGTTTAATTGGAACCACTAAATTGTAAAAGACCGAGTTTGTGAAGATGGCATGTGTGTGTGTGTGTCCGAGGGAAGTGCTGTCCGGCTCCTTGACCCCATGACATAATGTTTGGCCATAAGTTGGCTAGAACTCCGGCCCGGATGATTCAGGTTGGAGAAAGAAAGCCCAGACCTAATAACGAATGTATAGAAGTAACGAGAACTAAATCCACCATAAGACCCTTGAATTTGAGGTTGAAAGTCAGATACAGATTTGTCCCATGCAGGCCGGGTTCCTGTTTTTAGTCATAAGTTGAGTTATATTGATCGAATGGGTGATTGAAATCCCTCTCAAGTAGCCACATAGGGCGTAACTTCATGAAGAAAGTGTGGCCAAAATTATGTTTCGTTTGTTCCGTAATTTCGATCAAGTAAGGGTGAAGTGAGGACCTGATTACGTCACAGGAAATGGTCTTGGGGAGGTCGAGTGTAAAAACCATAACTACTTGATTCAGAGTCGAATGACTTCGATTTAAACTATGGAAAGGTAGAGATAGGAGAACTTACGGTGAGAAGACCATAGTGAACAAAAAACGTGTATGGCTAGTCAAAATGGTAGTTAATAAAAAAGAAAAAGGGGTCTTGAGATAAGTACGAAACAAAGTCTGAAGTGTTGTGTGTACTATTTGTGTTACCCAATAAGGGTGTTAAATGTTGATATTAGTAAGTGTAAAAGAGATTGCTCTTGAAGGATCAAGGTTTATGTTTGTGAGTATAAGAATATGTGTGGTCGAGTGGGTGAAGTAGTAATGAACCCGGTCGGTAATTTTATGTAACAGTTGTTTGAGGCTAAGAAATCTTATGACATTAATTACGAGATCCTTTGGAGTAGCCTCGGTTTTGACTTCCTTGGGAGATTTGTGGATTTTGAATCGAGGAAGGTAGGGGATCTTGTAACCTTCTCACCTTATACCATGGTTTCTTTGAAGTGCATGCCATTCCATGCTTGAGCGTGATTTTCTAATGATATATATAAATGTGTATATTTTATATCTATAGATTCTTTTGAATTCTTGGTACATGATGCCTTGTAAATATCCATGTGGATGAATGCTTTATTGAAATTGTTTTAAAGCATGACAATGGGGCGTGTGAGTACGGATTGATGCTTAGTGGACACGGGACTATGACTAGTCCACGGGTTTGTAGTCCCGAAGGTCACGGATATACGGGATGTGGGCATATCCTGGGTGAGTAAGTCCGACAATTTTGTGCGTTATACGGGATGTGGGCATATCCACGGGTAGTAAGTCCGGCAATTTGTCGTTGTTGGGGATGATCGGCTGGTCCACGGGTGAAAGCCCCGAAAGAGTCAGCGATGAAATTCGAGATGGTGGTAGTATTGCATCCATTTGTTTCCACATCAACCTATTAATTGAAATGCTCATGTTTTGAGATGTGTTGAATTATTTGTATTTTGAAATGTTTTTATAAGCATGGCTTGTTATGGGATTCACTACTGAGTTGTCGAACTCACCCCATTATTCCACCACCTTAGATGCAGTCTGAGACTAGGCGCATGACTTGAAAGGTTTGACTTGCGGGTTTTGAGTTGGGGGTGTGCGTCGACATAGCATCTTGGTGGTCGGGGCGCCACATTTGGGGAACATCTAAGTGTTGTGTGGAGGTTCCTGCTTGTATCATTTTTAGACCAGTTCATATCGATCATGGGTCATTGTATATTTGGCTTATGATTAGTTTGGGACACTTTGTAGAAAGTTTTGGGATTTTGTGTAAATATTATTTTGATAAAGTGTAAGTGTATAGTCGTGGGTGCATTGAGGACTTACCTCGATGGATATGTATATATGTTACGAGGACACAGGTTGAGTTTTAATTATGTTTCAGGCGATTACTCAAGTGGAGTTTGGACTCGGGTTTTGAAGAAATCTGAGGTTGATATATATGGTGTGTAGAATTTAGTGGTAGCCACTTTTATGCAAAGTGTTGGATTTTGAAAGAGTCACATGTTAAGAGACTCGAGTTGTGAAAAAAAAAAAAAAAAAAAGATGTTAAAATAACATAGATCTGCAGTGAAATCGAAGTGTGGCGGCTTCCCTCATTCTTAGAATCGATCACTCCTCTGCAGAGGCATCATCTTCAGAAGACATGATCACCCACCTCGAACTCTAGAGAATTAGGTAAATTCGTATATCGAGCGTAACTTCTTACAGGCTCGAGTAAGGAGATGCTTCTGAATCATAGACACCTTCTCCGAGGTGTGTCTAATCAAATTTGGACCAGTGATGGAGCTCTCTCCCACCTATGTCCAACATATCGGTGATCGACATGGCCTCCTATAGAGAGCCTCATAGGGCGCCATCTGAATACTCGCTTGATAACTGTTATTATAGGCGAACTCTACCAAAGGCAAGTGCTCCTCCCAACTACCCTTGAGATCCAGGATGCATGCTCGCAGCATGTCTTCTAAAATCTGAATAGTCCGCTCTTATTGACCATTCATCGGGGATGAAAGCGGTACTCATCGGCAATTTGTGTCCCCATTTGCCTTGAAACTCTTCAAAGCGGCTAGTAAGCCCAGGATCCGGATCTGATCTTATGGAATTGTTGTTCCATTTATGATGCTTATCTCAGTATATACTGACACAGAAAATTCCTCGGTGTGAAGATTCATCATACGGCTAGAAAATTCATGCGACTTGAGTGAGTTGGTCCACTTTATAACCCCCAGCATCATGCTTCCCACGATGTCCAGCCGTGAGTCACAAAGTCCGTGGTGATGTGCTCCTTTGCTTTCAGCTATCTCGATGGCCGGAGTAGCCTGATGGCCTATGGTGCACCGACCTTGACTGGCGGCATGTGAGACAGTGGACAAATCCACATAATGCCTCTTCGTCCAGCTCGGTAATACGGTGGCGAAGGTCGATGCATTTTCGTGCTGCACAGTGCACGAATCAGGAAGCGATGGAACTCCTTGAGGATCTCCTCCTTTTAAAATCAGATTGACCCCTAGGGACCATGACGTCCCTATGCAGAAAGCTACCATCGTGTGGATGGCCCGACAACCGTTCGATGTACTGGTGTATGGGTTCACGGTGGATGCTGGTTGCGTCTTGCGGGACTCTGTCCTTTTGCTGGTGGGGCGGCGTGGTCTCGAACTGGTACCACAGGCACACTCATAATCTTTGTCCCGACGCACCATCGTCTCGAGCATCCACCACTCAGGAGCTATACTGTGTCTCCCTTGACTTTTGGTGGGCGCCGACCACCATTTCTTCTAGGGATGGTAATCTGAAAGTGAAGTGGCGTCTTCCAAAACTCCGTCCACTATTTGCCTCGTGTTGGGGTCTGGTTGCGTGAAGATATATTTCATGCACGTGGTGCAAAGCACCTCGAGCGCTCACCGTATAGGTAGTGGCGCCCAGATCTTGAGAACTCATTGCCAACTCAATGTCATCGTGGGGTAATTACGCTCGTGATTCTTATTTGTTGAGAACCGCCAAGCCCGACTTTCTGAGCGCGCCAGGCATCCCGATCCATCCTTGAGCATCCACGATTACCGCGTACCTCACATCCTTTGGGACCTTAGATAGGAAGCAGTAGCCTCCTCTTGATTCTGGAGCAGCTCGCTGCGCATGGTCATCCCACACAAACTTGACTTCCTTAAGATTGATCTTGTCATGACGCTAATTTGGGAGAAATCTCCCATAAACATCTTGTAATACCCACGCCCAATCCCGAAACCTTCGTATCTCGAAGGCGACTTGATCTCTGACTCATCACGACACTTAACCTTCCCGAGGTCTTGACACGCTGAAGGCGACATCACGTGTGCGCCCAGATTCGGTCAGGCTCGATTGGCCCAGTCGAGCAGGTTTGGGGTGCGAAACCATGTCTTTGGGACTCTTTACTTTTTTTGCTTATACTTATTGGGTATCGATTAATTTTGTAATAATAAGCTGTCATTCATATATACAAAGACACCATCGAATTCGACATATTAAATCTCTACACATATGCTAATTCTGATTACTTATACAAATACTTATACATGTACATATTTAATGGCTTGTGGAGATCGCGAGGCTTGATCTTTGGTGAGCACATCTACGAGATGGCGTCCGTGGTGTGGAATGTCTGTCCTCTTTATCTCCTCTTGATTACCTACGAGTTGAACACGGAGTGCTGGCTTTGCGCTTAGTGGGAACATATAAACGATAACGACCAATAACGATAATCGCCGTCACTATCTTTTTATTTTTACTTTACTTATGCATATAACGAAGTCTATTGAGTGGCTTCTTTCTATCTCATATTATACATGTAGATTTTATTACGTTCCAATTCCCCATGTCATCTTGTTCATATTACTTCCTTTTGTGTCATGTCTTTTACAGGTTGCTTAACTCATATCTACTACATGTATGTCGGATCAAATCATATTAAAGTAACTTATCGTATACAGTAGCAATTGGAGACTAAATCAAGTCATATCAATTTCATACGAGGTTCAAATCGGACTCATACCAATACATATTAGACTCTGTATCACTATCCACGGCCCAGAAGCGTGTCAGCTCCTTCACTTGAAATTCGTTTCATGGTCAGGGATGCCCTTTTAAAACATTTGTTCGATTTATATTAAATTTTCAATTTCAAAAGTGTCGCTGACGAATCCACGGAAGGCTTGACCAGTTAGCGGATCAGATGGAGCCGGTTTACTCAAGCGTTTTCTATCAAAACATTTTATTTTGTCTTATTAAAATTTTATTTTCAAAAAGTGTACGCGACCAGAATCTCAGGCTTGACTTGCAGGTTGGCGGATCACAGGCTGGAGCAGTTTACTCAGGCCTTTTCAATTATCTTTCAAACATGTTGTTTATGTTCTTCCATTTTAGACCTTTTAATTAAACGAAATCACTTAACCCCGGGCAATCCCATGACATTTACAAATTCAAAGACCCGCTAACATTCACACTTAATAACATGCTTACAAAATAATGCCTTTTTATCCACATAAACTCATCTTATTCATTTCGCATGCTTTCATTTACACATCATTCCATCATATCACAACTTATGCATTTTCAATGCAATAATTCAATTCACAATTCAATTTATGGGATTTAAGCATATAAAAATCCCATTACTCTAAATCATTGTTGGTTATTTCTTTGACTCTTTAATTCCACATTTAATGATGGTTAAATGAATCCGCCATATTATCATTCGGTAATGTGCATACGCATTTTGGTCGGTCTCCGTCATAGCCGGATGCTGTTTAGTGCACCCAACATGTGGTATTACTGTCGGTTCTCCCATCGCGGATGCCGTTTGGTGCATCGACGCGGTGTCGCTATTCGGTTCTCCGTCGCGGATCGCCGTTTGGTGCATCACGACCGCGTGGTATCGCTTGTCGGTTCTCCCGTCACTTGGCGGATGCCGTTTGAGTACATCCGACACGTGGTATCACTTAAATGCCATACGCCATCAAAGCGGATCTGCGGAATTGGTGCATCCGCCCAGCTGACATTTCTTCAACGCCATACACCATCATAGCGGATCTGGAATTGGTGCATCCGTCAAGTGGGACATTGAAGGGTGGTACCTTCGCGAATCTTAGATTTGTGCATCGTCATAGGTTCATTCGATATATCAATTAATTCATCTATGACGGTTAGTTTAATGAATCCGTCTTTATCATCATTCATATTCATTCGATTTTCAAAATCACATTTAGGTTCCAATTTCACTTTCGTATTATCTTTTCAAAGATATACTCAATCTATGTACTTATTTCATATGCTCATTCATAAATTCATTTACGTATACTCATTCACGTATACTCATTCATACACTCATTCATGTGTACTCCTTCATACACTCATTCATGTATACTCCTTCATGTATACTCATTCATAAATTCATTTACGTATACTTATTCACGTATACTCATTCATACACTCATTCACATATTCATTCATGTATACTCATTCATGTATACTCATTCATAAACTCGTATACTTATTCCGTATACTCATTCATACACTCATTCATATTCATTCATGTATACTCATTCATAAATTCATTTCGTATGCTCATTCTGTATACTCCTATCATTTGTTATCATTTTAAGTTTATATGTGATAATAATCATATATCCTTAACCACATTATGTGTTCATGACATATTGTCTCTCATGTTCACAATCATGTTTCGAATTACGTTTTCATTTTCATTTTCCATATCATTTTCATGTTTCATGAACACATCTTTACATTTTCATTTCACATTTTCCTTGTTTCATACTATTACATATGGCACTTCATATTCTTGAAGTATGATGTATGTGTAATCACACCTCATTCATATATTCTTATTCCTCTATTAATCTACTTTACTTAAGTGGAATCAATCAATCGGATCATCGAACTAAAGTTATGGCATTTTCATGCCAAACTAGTCGGTTTACCGGATTACACTAGAGCAGTTCGTATTACTAATTTTCCGGGATCTTAACTGTGTTTGACTCTAGGTCATTGTATTCTTTTAAAGATAAGGTGCTAGGGTTCTATTCAACTTAGATCCCACCCAATTCGAACCAGAGAAACTCAAGTTCGTCGAAACAACTAGGACTACTACATGTTCAAAGCTGGAATCAGAGTGACTGCGCATGGACCCACACTTTGAGTGAATTTTTAGGCCACTTAGGATAAGAATTTGGTGATGCCTATTCTTTAAGTTTTGTTCTCCTTGAAGTCTATTTTCACGTAGCCATGAATCCTCAAATCGGATAAGGAAATAGGCAAGTTATGGCCAAAATCTGGCCCAGTGGGCGGGAATGAGCAGCACGTGTGCCGGTACACCCCTAAAGTGTCTGCGTGCACTTCTCTGTAAAAATGACCGAAACGAAAGTGTCTGGGTACACTTTCAAAGTGTCTGCATTACAAGTCACGAATGCTAAAATGTGTGTTTTCTCACATTTTTCCATATCATTTCAACCAAATCAACTCTATACTCCATATACACCTCAAAACATTTCAAAATTCACACTTGTAAACTCTTTCTACGCAATTAAATGCTCGATTAGATATCTTTCTTCAAAGTTTTCCTTGAATTTCTTCCAAAACCCTTCTAATATGAGTTATGACCATCCTCAACAAAAACATGAATATTAGTGGGGTTTACTCTAAACCTAACTCATTTACTTCTGATTAACCATGAATCCCGACTTAAGAGAATTCTACACAACTATCTTGTGCCATTTAGGTTTAACAACCACAATTTCAATACATCTTTGGTTAGGATTTCATCCTAACAAACCCTAGGTTTTGGACAAGATAATAACCATACAAACCAAAGATCCATACACAAATCCAAAGTTCCATACTCAAGGTTAGTAGTTCCATACCTTTTTGCTTGATCTCCTCTTCCTCTTCTTCTCTTCTTCTTCTTCCTCTTCTTCTCTTCTTCTTCTCCCATACGTTTTTGAGCTCTCCCCCAAATTGGAGACCAATTTTGGTCTTTTTAAATCCATGTTTGCTAAGGCCATGTTTGGCCCTCCAAAAACCCATTTTTGGGTTAAGTTTCATTATTTGCAAAAAGGTCCTCCAAATCTTAACCATTTGTATTTCAAGTTTCCTTTATTTCATTTGGCCTCAAATCTTCTTAATCCATCTTTTAGGCCCCTTTTTGAATGATACAATTTTTTTCCTTAAGTTTTGTAACAGGATCTCGTTTCCATGTTTAGCATTTAACTCATGGAACATTCAAATTATCTTACAAAATACCCCAAACATGTCAGCTGATAGGGTATATTTTGAGTGTTACAATTTGTCAAGCCCACCTCGATGTGGCTTCGCACTTCTTGAACTTAGCATAATCGATGATCCTCAGTAGTACGATTCTCAGTGATCTCATGCTTCGCACTCAGAATTGGGAGTAGATCGGGGATGTCATCAGACCACCACAAATTGATCCTAGATAGGGTTGGAACACCACCCCATTCATGAGTTAAATGAATGATGTAGGTGCATTACGTCGATCAGAGGCGGCCGCAGTAAACTGAGTGCCATACCGCGTCTAGCCTTTGTCTTAGGGATGTTTGCCTCCACACAACTCTCAGAGCGATGGTAACTAGTGCGAAAATTATTTTAGAGTAGACTCGCGCCTCATTGATCAAACAAGTCATGATCCTTGATAATGAATCTGGGATTCTTGATTGTAACCACAATTTATTGTGCATGTCGATGCATGGTCGAAGGGTCTTATCCTTCTTCTTCGCAAATAGAATCGGGCGCCCGTGGTGAAGTGCTCGGCTGACGAGCCATGCCAGTAACTCCACAATATCTAGACTAGGAAGCTCCTACGCTCAATGGCGCCATCCCATGGAGTCATAGAAATGGGTGGCGTACGGGATACAACTCAATGCGGAAGTCTACATCCCTCGGTGGAGGTAATCCAGGTAGCTCGTCAGAAAAAACATCCTCGTACTTCATGAGCCTTTAGGAGTAGACTCATATCTTGTCTGCCCCTCGTCCTCGAATGCTAGGTAGCTAACCGTCATTTGCTGTGCCATCGTGAATCGTGCACGGTATGGGGTGAAGCATCATACTATTCCCTTGAAACCACAACCACAGTACCATCGGGTGTGTAGGCGGTAACTCTCACGGTCACAATCTATAATGACCGTGTGTCGTCGACCGGTCAAATCCCGAGGATGACCTCGAGACTCGACATGTCCGTGACCCCGAGGTCCATAGGTAGTAGAGATCCTGGGAGATCTCTAACTCACATCCCAGGCAATATCAGATCCAGCTCTCGCCTTATTCCACACAGGGAGAACTCACATGCGGTGGCTCGTCTAAGGTCTACGACCTCTGGCTTCAGCCTCTCGGAGAGATCACGATAATAAAGGAATACGATGCGCGAGTCGAAATAACACCCTCGCCGCGGGCGAAAGGTAAAGCATACGAATCCTTTGCACGATCTTGCCTCGGTCTGCGGAGTAATGGCGTAGACACGCCCTTGAGCCCCAGTCTCGGCTTTGCCACACTCTTGCCTCGACCTCGACCCTTCTCTTACCCTTTTGGCACAATGCAGCCAGGCTTTCGATGCTCGTGTTGCACCTTGAAGTTGATACACATTTCCCCCCAGCCGTCTTTGGGGTAAGGAGAACATCTGATGCCTTTCGTATCCCACTTAATGATAGGGCTGTGGTGTCCACACGATCCACGAAACCCCTTGTATCTGGCAGACCCCATTCAGCCTCATGTGTCTGGCTTATGGCGGGTGGAAACATGTCATCACCCTATGCTTGTTATTAACCGGGCACGGCCTTGGCACTTTGTTGGTCGTTGCCTCGCCCCTGAAATCCTCGTGGAACAGAATTCCTCTGCTTCTTTCCTGAGCTTGAAGAAGAAGCTTGGCTCCCCCTCTTCTTACCACGGGCACCCGCCTCCCGGATGCGACGAGCGTCATCTACCTCTCGCTTAATGATCAAGGTTGTATTGACCATCGAGTCCATATCCTATATGTTATGCCCTGATCTTGCCAGGATGGACAACTTGACCCAATCCTCGAGACTTCTTGACCTTGGTGTCGGTAAGCCACATAACCAAATCCACGGCTTGTGCCCGACTCACGTGAGATCTGGCTACGTACAAAGTGGGTCATTGTCCACGTCTCGACAAGAACTCACGGATATGTATATAAAAGCGGAAGTACTTCCCCATGAATAGTATGCGAAAATCATCCCATGTCATAGTCTTTAAGTCCTTGGAAGTAGTGACCCACTCCCACCAGATCTGGGATTCACCCTCAAGTTCGAATGAAGCCAGCGAAATTCGAGTAGTATCCGAGGTGATCTCCATAGCCCGGAGAATCCTCTCAATCTAACGGAACCAATGGTCGGCTACCATCGGGTTTCCCTCCTCCGTGTTGTCAGGAGGATGATGTGCCTTGAACCTTTGGAGGTTACCTTTTTATCACAACCTCTGTTGCATTAGCTTGTGCGAGTAGTGGCTATCATTGCGCCCACCTCTATGAAGGCTGTGATAAAAAACGGTGGCGGTCGAGCCATGTTGAGTGGGCAGACCTCATCCTCATCCTCTGCCATCTACACAAGTTAAACAACAAGTTTAAAATCATTTTACCCACAACATACACATTTTCCTTTTTTCTCTCCACTAATTGTTCATCCTTTTGCATATTGCCTTCTTTTTCTTTGAACCTCTTAAGCTTCCCCCCAAACTTAGCTTATTGCATCTTTTTATCTCATAGCTCCCCCAAATTTGCATAATTTTCACCATCCTCTGAACACGAGAACTTTATTTTTTAAATTCTGAGGCATGGGTAGTGGGCGTTCAGCCGCACCAAGCTTTCTACCTACCCCGTGTAATGAGCTTTGGGTTAGTAACTCTTAGACCCGATTAATGCAGTGCCCCAGGTATATAACACCCACAGAACTTACTTGATCAAAGGTAGGAAGGCCCGCAAAGGCCAAACTTACTCCTCCTTGCTTTTCTATCTTTTTTCTATTTTTTTTTCTTCCGCTTTCACCCCAGAAAACTTCTTTTATTCTTCATTCACTGCTTTATCCTCCTCGTAAGGAAAAAGGGGGTCATTCTTGGCTTTTCTTGGAATGAAATGGCTAATATGACTCAAATTGGGTGACTGTGGAGATATGAACAAAAGGGTTAGCTAGAAAAGCTCAATCTATCCAAGGATGGCCTATACATTTCCTAATTTTCGTGTTGCCTAGGATTTCACCTTGAGTGATAATTGAACAAGTTCTAGAGTCTTTAGAGCTCAAAATATGAAATGCTCTCCTAATTGTTCTTTAAACTAAGCAAAATTGCCCCAGAAAGGGTAAATGACTTGTGCTCAAAATGATGAGAACTTTGGTCTAAATAGTTAACCACAAGGTCAAACCATTATGTTTTATGTTCAAATATCTCTCATTTTCTTCGTGTGAAAGAAGGTTCAATCATTATTCATCATAGGGATCACAATTATCTCAAAACAAGCTCAACTAAAACAAGAAACAACCTAACAATGAAAATTTTAACCTAAAAACTAAAAATATATACACACAACTAAAAAAAACACTAAAAGTAGGTAATTTAAGCTGCTGGAAAAAATTAAAAACAAAGGAAAATTCCCTTAACACCCCTAAACTTAAACTATGTATTGCCCTCAATGTATTAAAGATGAAAGAGTAGTGATAGAGGACTCCCCTTGATCAAGTGTGATCATTGGGCTTGGGTGTGGTGGGTCTTGATGAATCCCCTCTCTAAAATTCAGCTTAAATGTCCTGAAAAGCAACAACTAAGTAAACACTTAAAACAATATCAAATGCAACACGTACTAAAGATAACTAAAAACAAATAACTAAAATACTAAATGGATAAAAATCCTTATTTTTGCTTAGGGTGCCTCCCAAGTGCTGCTTCGTTATTAGAGTCCAACTAGACTCGTTGGGGAAGTCTGAGATCTTCGCTTTGGCCCTTCATCCATTGTGGCCAATTCTCCATCTTTTTCCTCATCACTCGTGAGGATGACTTCCTCCACCTCCGGAATAAGTGATATAAGCTCAAATGCCAACTCTTTGGTGGGAATAGAATTGGCCTCCAATTTATATCCTTCAAGAGTTTCATCTTGAAGGAAACTCTTGAAGGATCTTAGGTGCTTGCTCCTTAATGAGCGAAAATGAACTCTCTAGCTTCTTTAATGCCCTCATTTCTTCATTCGTTAGTGGTGTTCTTTGATGGAGGTCAAACTTCATTTTCTCCTCACCGACAAGGAGTGTCATTTCCCCATGTTGAGCATCGATCCACACTTGACTTTTGGCAATGGAAGGTCTTTCTATAAATGAAACTTGTTGGTTCCCTTCCATGCCAAAAGTCAAAGATTCTATGGGGAAATAGAAGTTTTCAACTCCAACTAATAGTTTTTCAATTATAAGCTCGGGATGTTGCTTTTCGACTTACTTCTCTTCCAATAACTTCTCTTCGTCAATAGCAAGCTCATTCTTCTCAACCAATGTCGGTTCTTGCAATTCTCCCTCGGGGACGAGGCATTTTATCACATTCCATTATGTCCTTGTTTTCATCCAATGTCGAGTTCGAAAATTCATCTTCAAGGCTTAAAGATATGCTTTCACTCTCCCGTATGTCATCATTCTTTATGTCACTCGGGAGTTGCCTTGAAGATTGTTCCTTTATAACTTTTTCCAATTCCTCGGCTTGTCTTGCCGTTCTTTCCATGATAGCATACATTTATCTATTGAGATCTTCCCGGGTGGTGCCATGTACGCTATCATGGTGAAATCCATCTTGGTTTTAAATTGCCCAGCCTTATTTGTAGAGCCTCATTATCCACATTGTTCATCCTTGATACATGGAATAGCTGCTTCATCGGATGGTTCTTGGGTGCTCTTGATAATAGGAACTTGAACTTCCTTGTTGACTTGGTATACTTGGATTTCCATAGGGAGAATTTTCAAATGTCCCCTAACCTGACTAATAATAGCTTGGAATTTGGTTGTGGAGTTGGGAGAAATAACCTGCATTGTTGTTAAACTGGCTCCCCCCTTCAAAACTATACACTTGTTAGCTCGTAGAGGCTTGTGATTGCCTTGAGAAGATGTCTTCCCATGTTGGTGCTATTTGGGCTGCTCAGGAAGCAAATTCTCTTTGGAGGGAGTAGAAGAGTTCATTCATCTCCTCATTTGACATTATGTTCAACACCTTATAAACAAAAAAATTTAAATAAAAGAAAAGTGAAGTACACAAAATTCAAATAAGAAACAAATAAAAACAAGAAAAGAAAAAAAAAAAGAAGTATATTAAATACACATTAGAAATAAAAGAATACTAGAAAAGAATTTTTTTTTGCACAAATTAGCAAACTTTTCTTTTGCCAAAATATCAATCCAAACCAAACCGTACCCTTCTCAACAACGGCGCCAAAAAACTTGTTCGGTAATTGGCGTATCTACCAAAGACTATGTTATTAAGTCCCCAGAAGAAACACAGCTTCGATAGTGCTTATGTGGCGCCTGGGTCGCTACAAAATAATACAGTGAACTAACGAGTCGGATACTCGATCCACGAGAAGAAGGTGTGGTTTTAGCTAGGATTGAGTACCTCAGCTACTAAAGTCATTCACTATTTGAGCGACCAGAGGGTAGTTGGAAAAAGGTTTAAAAAACAAAATAAAAGAAAACAAAGTAGGTTATAATTAATGTCCACTCACAAGGAATGGAGTAATATTGGGGATAAAACTCAAGGAAATATTCTAAGGTTGATTGTCTCCATTGATGCATTTATGGTTTATATTCATTAAGCGTTGATTAAGTGAACGTAAACTTGTACATGTCCAAGGAATTAGATATGAGGTTTACACTTTCGTGTCTCTCCTCAATTTCTCACACCAACTCCCTATTCTCCTTTATATCCATCTAGATCATTAAATGCGATACTTTTCTAAGGTAGTTCTTTCCTTGGGAATCCTATTGGTCACCTCTCTGTCCATACAATAGGACTACTCGGACTATGTTTCAAATTGATCACCTCTCGGTCCATACGATCCTCACATAATGCTTAGAGGGTGCTACTCCTAATTAAATCCATCTAGTACTAGGAATTCCTAATTTCCTAGACTTTTTTGATTAGGTTAATGTTAACTAGATTCACACCTATCACTTGGGTTGTTTCGCAGCAGACTGGCGGGCCTGGTCACATTGAGGCGGGTGAGCAATTGGGTCCCAAGATTATAGGCGCTCATAATGCCTACTTTTTCTCATTTGGAATTTTGTGCTTTTTCGGTGGGGGAAAATACCATGCTTTTTTACCTTGGGTGCTGAAAGTTGAAAGGATTGGGAGAATTGATGCGTAGCTTGAACGTGTCGGAAGGTGAAGTGTGTTTGGATACAAAGTGCGTGGGAAGCGAACGTTTCCCTATATGTCAGTGGCTCATGCTGTCTTGATGGCACATTTAATGCGCCTGTTGATGTTTTGCCCCTATATATAGGGGTTGGGTTTCAAGTGCTGCCTCTTTTACGATTTCACAAAACTCTTTGCCGACTGCAATTTCCTTTCCCCTATGCTTCGACAAACCTTTCTTTCATAGGAGTCATCGAAGATCCCTCGATAGCTTTCACTTTTCCATTAAACTTTTTTCATTTTTTGTTTGTATTGCCTTCATTGTTTTTTTTTTTTTTTCTTTTTTTTTTTTTTTGGCTCTATTTGTTGAGTGGTTTTGGGTTAGAAAGTTTTTGTTTCTTTCTGAGGGAGCGGACATCATTTTCCAGTGGGGTTCTAGTGATGATGCTCCAGGCTGTGTGTGGGTTATTCCTAGGTTTAGAGACATCCCATTAGGTTCTGCGAAGGTTCCTGGTTCGGGTTGTTAAACCTTAAGAGGGGGATTTCTTATGTCTTTCGAGGGTTTTGTCGTCTTTATTGCTTAATGGGCCTCAACATGATCCCCTTTTTCTATTTGCTTGCATGTAGAATGGTGAGGGGCCATGAATAGGCTTCTACCAGTCAAGCTGAGCATAAGAGGGGGAACCCTTGGGAAACGCCCACTGTAAGCAACCTAGTTGCTGCTATGTGTTGGGCATGGTGCCCTAAAAGCATGTAATTTGTACTGCTTCATGAAAACAATTTTCTATATTTGATTCTTTATACATGTGTTGTATAATTTAGTAAATATCACTTAAAATCCCAAGTTTATTAATGTAACTATAATACTTAGTATATAACGAGTTATATATATGAGATGATCAAGATTATAGATAATAAACTAAGCGTAAAGTAGTAAATCAAAGTAGGGATCTTTGATCAATAATACTACTAGTACGGTCACGAACATTAAGAATCACGGTAATCTTGATGCAGATTACGATGTAGTGACGCATTAAAATGGAGGTGCTATGTCTGATTACATAGGACGAGGACCGAGACATGGATTAAACTCTTAAATAATATGCAGATTACAATTAAGGTTTACTTGAATTGTCACTAGATGATCATATGCTGATTGATCTTAATCCACAGTAGCCATGGACTCCTGATACATTTGATAGGGCTTTTGATTCATAGGTTTACGGTGCATTCTAAGGCGGCCAATACCCCTATGTCTTGAAGCCCCATTGAGATGGAGTGTTTGAGAACATGTCCACATAGATATGGAATCCTAAACCGCCTTCTTGAGGGAGGCTAGGATAGTGGTTCCCTTAAGTGTTAATTTAGGCCCCGAGCAGTTTGAGTGCTTTAATTTATAACCGGGTTTTATAAATTAGCGTTATTAGTGAATTAATGGAACTTAAGGATAAAGGTGTCACTAGAGGGTAAAACGGTAATTTCACCTACCTCCCAATGATGGACCAATTTTGAAGTTGAATTGCATGTAATGATCATATCGATGGAATTTGCTTGGTATCAACTACGTAAATTGTGCAGCCAATTACGAGTTCGGTTCGGATTTTTAGTGGAATATTGGAACTAATAAATTGAATGAGAAATTGATTAAAGTTTAATTATTTATCAAATTTATTGGAGCTTGGAGTGTAGGTCCATAGGTCCCAAAGTGCCTTTGTAAACTGCTTGTATATGATTAAATTATGAATCCCTTGGAGGGCATAGTTGTAAAAGAAATTGTTTCATAGCAACTATGTAGTAATTATTGGATAATTAAATGTTAATTAATTAATTATTGATTAATTAATAGTAATTACTATATGGATGAAAGCAGTTGGTGAGAAATTAATAGCATTAATTAATTATTAGAATTAATTAATTAATTAATAATATTACTATATGGATAAACGGTTAATTTGAAATTAATCCTATTTATTTTGGTAAGCAATTTGAATTAATTTTAATTCAATATTTAAATATCTACTTAGACCAATGGTTGAGGTCGATTCAAGGTATATTATAAATAGAGGCAAAACCCTAGGCGTCAAGAGGTGATAAAATTAGAGAAAAAAAAAAGAGAAAGAGTTTCACTTTTTTTTTTGCCTCCATCTAACCCTCTTGATCTCATACTTGAGAATATAAAGAGTTCTAAAAACAAAACCTTTGTTGTCTAATAAGCCCACACATACGAAGTGAAGGAGCGACTTGGAAGATTGTGAAAGCGAAAAGAAAATAAAAAGGATCTTGAGTTAACCGACCTACTTGCAGGAAAATCTCCTTGATTTGATTGAGGTAATTATTCTTTATTGTTTGTTGATTTGTATGCATGTACCATAAGATCGTAAAAAGAGTTTTAATTAATTTTTAAAATTTACTGGACCAAAATCTTTCGCTGCAAACTTTGTTTTGAACTTTAAAGACCTTCATTTGGTATCAGAGCGGTCTATGTGTATATGCATATTAATGTGTATGTGGTCATTCTTGCATTATTTGATAATCTTGTGGATGTATAATTATTATATATTGATGAATGTTTGAATGTATGAAATTTTTAAAGGGTCGTTAATCATATGGTGTTTTGGGTTAAGATTTGTTGAGTTTTTTTTAGATCTTATGTAAGCCATAATAGGGCATAATTCTTTTTGTAATTTATTTTTGTAAAAATCTGCACACAAAAAGATCAGATCAAGATCTAGAAAGTGATTAACAAATGGATTATAGCCACACCTCTCAGCTTTCTATACCTTCAAAAAATGTCTTATATGGACATCTAGAGAGAAAGTTATGACTAAAATACGAAAAGATGTTCAGGGATACGAGATGATGGGAAACAACTTTGTTTCCTATTCTTTCTGGCTCTTAATTACTTTATTTTCTTGGCCCTATGGCTTGTTGGACCACAGTGGTGACTGTGACCCAAGTCAAGGCACAAAGTGTTTAGGGTCTCATGGAGAAAAATTAGGCTTGGGCGCATCGATAAAGTGAATTTTACCCGAAAAGTTTTGGGTTATTGAATCCAAGAAGTTGGTGGATCGAGCACAGCAAAGTTGAAGTAGATAAGGTGGCCTTAGAAATGACTTTGTAATTTATTTATTTATTTATTTATTTATTTTATTTACAAGGTTGTAATTTTAGAAATACCAGACACGTCACTTTCTTTTATTTATTTAATTTTGTTCTTTATTGTTATTGATATGATTGATAACATGTCCATGAATTTAATATGTCATACATGAATGCCCACATTTAATGTTTTTGCATACATATCATTTTTCCTAGAACATGATAATTAGGATTGTCCTATATGCTTATCTTGTTCATCTTTGATGGAACAATTAATTAAATAATGTGCTTAGTTTAATTAGCTAAACTTGGTAAAATTCACATTAATTTAATTTAGGGTTTTGCGTATCATCTTGAAAAGCCCAGATTATTCCAACGCTAATAAAATAAAAGATTTATTGATTAATATTTTAAATTGACTTAGGCCCAACTATTTTATATACTAGGTTTACAATAGTCGAGGGCCCACTTAATTTATGGATTAGATTGTCTAATTAACTTAGTACCAATAGAAGTTGGACTCATAATTTGACTAGAGTTCACATCTTAGTAATTAATTGTATAGGATATAATAATTGGCTAGGATTATAAGACATATGATGTTTTATAAATAGAAAACACTTATTTCAAAATAGTGAGTGGGAGAAGGTTATAAGACAATATACCCTACGGTCTCCATTATTAGTGCAACACCGTGAGATATAGATAAGGCCTAGCGACACTTAGATTTCGTCCTCCCTATGGAGGGTTTCTATCTATATTAATATTAAGGTTGACTTCCTTAGAGATAGGATTGAGTGATGTATTTGGATTGTCACTACGACGACAATTTTGAGTTAAGTCATTAAATCCCGAGAAATGTGGGTGGCACACTCACGAGGGTATGGTTAAAGCTGTTCATCATACATTGACGGAAATTTTCACGAGTAGTTAATAAGTAAAGAAAATATGAGATATTTTGATTTTTTCTTATTAATTTGAGATAGTCTCAAAGTTGATTTAAGAAATTGGTATGATGGCCACATGGCCAATAATTGTTGAATCAATTATCGGTGGATTAGTATAAGGTTTATGTGTTTTACTTGTTGCATCCATGCATCACGTTTACTTTTCAAAGCTTGTGATATTTATTTTCATTTATAGTAATTGCTTGAGTTATTTAATTTAAACCAATCCATGTCATCAAACAACGAATTCTCGCTCTACTCGTAATGAAAAGCGAGTGTGAAATAACCGTTAAATGGAAGTCAAGCATTAATATTATGCTAATTTGTGAGAACCCAGTTTGTTCTCATTGGCTGAATGTCCTCAGGCCCTCTTTAATGCTTCGTACTTGTATGAAAGATATGATAGTTGGATTCATTCCCGACAAACGAAGCCCGTTGTTACATGCTTGCTAGCATGAATGGTAATCATAGGAAGAAGCATGGCGACATGGAACTGCATATGAGATATGGGAATCTCTCCAGGCCATGTTTGGGCAACAAAATGACCAGTGTTGTCATGAAGCTACTCGTAGCTACATGAACGCTAAGATGAAGAAAGGAGTTTCAGTCAGGGAACATGTTTTGAACATGATCGACGATGCCTGGCGAATACATGGGGCCTGCATTGTTGATCGTCTTTCAAGTCAATATATCACCAGTCTCATACCGCTTCTATCAATTACGCAATATGCAGAACAGCGATCTCAACGTTCTGACTCTAAGTGACTGCAGGATTGAGGCCATAAGTAAGACTATGCCCAAAAAGAGAGGCCCAGAAGTAAATATTCTTGAGCATAAGCCATCTTCTTGGTAGCAGAATAAAAGAGGAAGAGCACAAGGTGGGTGCAGACACAGAAAGGAACCAGGCAAGGGAAAGAAAAAAGGCAAGCCCCGAGACGAGAAGCCTAAAGGAAAGTGTTTCCATTACGGGGTTGAAGGTCTAGAAGAAAGCGCAACAAGTAATCTCTTGATTACAGAGGAGCAAGGTAAAATGGTTCTTGCGGTTTGAAGCTGCTTAATTGGAAGATGATTTGTCACCCTGGATAGTTGATTTAAGAGCCACTAACCATGTTTGTTCTTCTTTGCAGATGCTTAGTTCTTCGAGGGAACTTGCTGATAGGGACGTTACTATGAGAGTTGGCAGTGGGGAGGTCGTCTCAGCAAAGGTAGTGGGAGTTGCCCATTTAAATTTTAGGAATAAATTTCTTGTTTTGAATAATGTATTTTTTATTCCTGGTTTTAGGAGAAATTTGATTTATGTTTCTATGTTGCATGAACAATTATTTAGTATTTCTTTTATTAATAATGAGATTGTTATTTAGAAATGGTTTAGATATTTGTCATGCAAAACTGAAAAATGTTTTAATACGTCTTAGGCCAATTGGTATCATTAAATAATTCGATTATTTAAGTAAGACATCCTAAATCTAACAAATGTCAAAAAGTTTCCCATAGTGATAGCAAGTATCCTTGGCTACCGGGTTAGGCCACATTAACCTTGACGAGAATAAATCGGTTGGCAGGATGGTTGATTAAGAAAGTAAATGTTGGCACTCTTCGCGACGAGATCTGTTTAGAAGGTAAAATGACTAAGAGACCTTTCTCAGCAAAGGGCGAGAGATCCAAAGAACCTCTTCAACTTGTACATAGCGACATATGCGGTCCATTAAGTGTACAAGCTAGAGGTGGTTATGAATATTTCATCACCTTCATTGACGATTATTCAAGATACGGTTATGTTTACCTAATGCATAAGAAATCTGAGACTTTTGGAAAGTTTAAAGAATTCATGGCAGAAGATGAAAAGCATTTAGGTAAATCACTAAAAACTCTTCAATCAGATCGAGGAGGTGAATACCTTGATATAGAGTTGAGATCATTTCTTTGGAGCATGGAATCCTATCGACTCATTTTACAGGAACACCATAGTAGAATGGTATTGCAGAAAGGAGAAAACGAGGATGTTACTAGATATGGATTTAGATCAATGATGAGCTCTCCTCATTTACCAATCTCATTTTGGGGATATTCACTTCTATTTGCGGTCACACATTTTGAATGTAGTTCCATCTAAGATCCAATCAAGGCACCCTTAGAGGTTATGGAATGGACATAAACCTAGTTCGTCACTTTAGCATATGGGGGTGTCAGGCACACGTCTTGAGAAAAGGAAAAACGAGGAAGTTGGAACCGCTGCAAAGTGTGTATGTTTGTAGGCTATCAAAGAGCATAGGGTTTGTTCTATAGTCACCATTGCGCAAGAAAGTATTTGCACTGAACCATCGACTTTTCTCGAAGATTATATGACAAACTTCAAACCTTGCGTGGGTTGTCTTGGAGGAACTACGTTTTGATCGAGATCCAGTCACCATGACCAGCGATGACGACAAAGTCGAGAGACCGCTATTCCTGGTAGAATATCTAGTACCTTGGCGTGGCGGGAGGGTAGTAAGACTACCCGTCCAGATTACAAACATGAAGGAAGTGCGATTTCTGAGTGTCGGTCACTAACTTGAGAATGATCCATTAACATCTGTGATGCCATGGATGATTCACGAAAAGACAAATGTGCAGAATGCATGAACGAATGGAGTCATGTACTTTCTGGCACTAATGCAGGAACTTGTAGATCCACTTGAGGGATGTATCGGGCCCATAGGATATGAAATGGATCTTCAAAGAAAGAGGCATAAATGGAAAGTGGAGACTTTCAAAGCTAGGCTAGTGGCAAGGTTATGCCAAAGAGGGAGTGGACTATGAAGAAACTTTCTCGCCATTAGCTGCATATAGAATCTATCAATTCTTTATCCATAGTCGCTTGTCGATTATGAGATATGGCAAATGGATGTGCGAGACGGCACCACAGATAGCTATCTTGAGGAAAGCATCTACATGATGCGACCATAGGTTTTGGCTAAAACTGACAAGAGAAAGTGCGCAAGTTGCTTAGGTCATCTATGGTGAAGCAATCTTGAGTCTTAGGTCTGTTTTGATGAAACTATCAAAACGTATGGTTTTGAAACAAGAATTTTGATGAGCCTTGTGTATACAAATTGCATCGAAAAGAAAGAAGGTGACTTGGTTCTTTACGTAGATGATATTCTACTCATTGGAAATGATGTGGCTGTTATCGAATGTAAAGAAATGGCTAAATGAGGCAATTTCAAATGAAAGATTTGGGAGAAGCAAGCTATATTCTTAGGATCCAATTATAAGAGATCAGTAAGAACAAGCTTTTGGCATTGTCTTAGCTTTATCTTATATTGATAAGGTGCTAGCTCGATTTCGATGCAAGATTCGAAAGGTCTGTGCAGGCCAGCCCGAAATTATCCTTTCAAGGTAAGCTAATCTCAGAACACCTCGAGAGGAAGAGGATATGTAAAACACGGGAAAATTCAAATTTTAGAAAAGAGGTAAAATGAAGCTAATTACAAGTCAAAATCATAATTTTCTAGATCTCGGATGCCAAGCAGACTTCAGATTAGAATTGTCTCGCGAAATCAAGCTACCACGTCAAATTTCGTCGAATTAGAGACGGTCGAGATTTCATGTTTCTAGGCAGGTGTCGTAAAGCATTGTGAAGACATGTGATGTGACAAAAGTCACCTACTACATGTACTCATGTGACACATGTTACATGATTAGTGAGATGATGGGAATGAATGGCTTAGATTAAGCCATGTGTTAAAAATCCAAATAAAAGGGACATGGATGGAATTTTTTTAAAAGTAAATGAGTATAAGACAAAAGATGGAATAGTTTTCTTCTTCAATTGAAGAAGAAAACGTGCAGTGGGTTAGGGATGCAGATTTGAGAGAGAGAGAGCTACTTCTCTCTAGATTTCCCGTCATTCGGACCGTCGGTTAACCGAGGCCAAAGTAAAAAATTTGCTCTACTTGACTGCGAGGCTGCAGTGAGCAGATTTTTGTGGAGTTTCGACAACTCCAAGAAGTAGGGATCTTTTCCTACTTGGTTTATTCTTTGGATAAATGGCCATTTTATGGATGAGGATTTGTTGAGGCTGAAAGTAGTGTTATCGTCTCAAAGCTTTGAACCAAGTGAAGAAATCCCACCCAATTGTGTGGCGTGACGATTACTGGCAGGGTTTTCCTTTACATTCACGTGATTTTATTGTGTTGAGTGATTCAAAATGGTGCTTGTATTTTGCCTAATTAGCCCGTGGGCTAATTTTGGTGTTATTAATGTGAATTTAATAGCATAGTTGTGAATTAATTATGTTAATATATCATGTTTATATATTAGCATGAGTTGTAGGGTGGCATAATGCATTCATATCTTATTAGACACCCGCAGAATATTAAGAGTGAGTGCATGACATGAAAGAAAATAAAAAGGAAAAATGTTTGTGAAGGAATTTCGACGGAAGAATTTGGGAAGAATTGTGTTGGAGATTGTCGACAATTCAGCATTCGGGGCCATGAATTGTTTTAAGGGTTATCAAACATATTCGCCTCGGAGGGTTGTCAATCTCTTCTGCGAAACTCGGTAGTAAATTTTGAAACGAACTTGTTTTGAAAATTGTATTTTACTCACATTTGGCTTAAGCATGTGTGAAGTCGGTGAAGCACTTGAGACATGGGATTGGGCATGTGGTATTGGGCGGATCATGTATTTACTTGGGGTCTGATTGTTTTCCATGACATGTGCACTTCAGGTAGGGATAACCCATGTAGGAAATTATCATTCTTGGGCATTGCTCACCTTGTCGAGGATCCTGAATTTCAAGTACGGGAGTGTCACGGGAGGACGGCACAGCTCGCTAGAATTCGCGTTTTAGAAGAAAAGTCGGTGTGGCTTTGATGTTTTTTGTACTTATGTATTAAAACTTTTTAGAATTTTAATATATGTTTTGTATTAAGTGATTTCTTAACTCTTGAACCATGTAATTTTGGTTGGTTGGATATCTTTAGTGAGTGATGGGCCCACGTGGCCATTTTGCGCCATTTAATTGTATATGGACGGTGGTCTTTGGCAAAATATTGGAATAGGTTGCCATGTGATTGAGACGGGTTTTATCAGGTTGACTCTCTCGTGCAAAGGAAGCTCTCTTGATTTTAAATGAGTGGTGTCACGGTTGCGACATCCACGAATATTCAGCAGTTGACGGGTTGTCAGTGGATCCCCGAGGATTTGGGGTGTCATAGAACATGAGATGGATTTCTATGCCTCAATTTGTAGGCAACCTCATGTATCTTAGTTTTATTAATACGAGGCCTAATATTTGTTATGCAGTAGGGATAGTCAGTCATTACCGATCCAATACTGGAATGGGTCATTGGATAGCAGTGAAGCATATTCTCAAGTATCTTATGAGAATGAGAGATTATATGCTTGTGTACTCAAGCATAAACCTAAAGCTAATCAGTAGTAAATGTCAGTAGGGATCTTTGATCATAATACTCTTGAAATGCGGTCCATTAGACATTAAAAATCGGTAATCTTATTTGATGCAGGATTCTTGATGTAGTGACATTAAAATGGAGGTGCTTTATGTAATACGATTACATAGGACGAGGACCGGACATGGATTAAACTCTTAAATAATATCTAGATTCTGATGAGTTTAAGCGAATTAATCCTTTAGATGATCATATCTTGATTGATCTTAATCTGAGTAACCGTGGACTCCACAATACATTTCAATAGGGCCTTTTGATTCATAGGTTACGGTATGTCCTTAGACAGACCCGATACTTATGTCTTGGAGGCCCATTGAGATAGGTGGCTGGGAACATGTCCTACAGATATGGAATCCAGACCCTTCTTGAGGGAAGGCGGGATGGTGGTTCCCTTAGGTGTTAATTCTAGAAACGAGCAGTTTAGGCAGCTCTAATTTATAACGAGTTTATAAATTAAGCGTTCACTAGTGAATTAATGGAACTTAAGGATAAAGATATCACTAGAGGGTAAAAGCAGTCATTTCACCTAGCTAATGATGGACCCGATTTTCGGGGTGAATTACATGTAATGATCCTTATCTGATGAATTTGCTTAAGTATCCTTACTTAAATTATTCTATAATTCTGAGTTCGAGTTTAGTTTTTAGTGGAATAATATTGGAACTAATAAATTAAGATTAATTGATTAAAGTTTAGTAAATTGTCAAATTTGTTAGACTTGGAATTATAGGTCCGTAGATTCACAGAGCCACCTTTGTAAAACACTGTATAAGATTAAATTAACAAAGAAATCCCTTGGAGGGCATAGTTGTACAAAAAATTGTTTCATAGCAACTATGTAGTAATTATTGGATAATTAAATGTTAATTAATTAATTATTGGGTAATTAATTATGGTAATTCTGCTGGATGAAACGATTAATTTAAGAAAGTAATAACATTAATTAATTGTGAATTAATTAGGTAATAGTAATTATTATATGGATAAGCGGTTAATTTGAGAAATTAATCCTATTTATTTTTATCACTTAATTTGAATTAATTTAATTCAATATTTAAATATGCCACTTGATCGATGGTTGAATCAATTCAGGTATATTATAAATAGAGCCAAAACCAGGCGTCGGAGGGTGATAAAAAATTAGGGAAAAAAAAAGAGAGAAAAGTTTGCTTTTTTGCCTCAATCCCAACCCTCTTGAACTCTCATTTGTTGAGTATATCAAGGTTCTAAAAAACGCTTTGTTAATACATGCACTTGTATCTGCGTAGTGAAGAGGAATGGGCAGAAAGATCATGGAAAAGCGAAAAGATAAAAATAAAATGATCTTGAGTTTATTACTACTTGCGGAAAAATCTTCTTAATTTGATTGGGGTAGTGCTTCTTTATTGTTTGTTGATTAGTATGCATGTACCATAGGATCGTAAAAAGAGTTTTTATTAATTTTTAAAATTTATTGGACCAAAATCTTCCGCTGCAAACTTTGTTTTGAACTTTAAAAACCAACACTATGTCTGTAGAGGAGTTGAGGTCATTCAGTTAAGTTCCTACCGTCATCAGACTAGAGGTGTCAGACGACATTGTTATCCCAACCATAGGAGGGGCAAATAATGTTGTCTACTTCACCCAAGAGCAATTTGCTGTTGGACTTTGCTTCCCCATCCAGTCTTTGGTGAAGCAATTTCTGCACTTCACTAAGCCACCTCCTGCACTTATACATCTAAACATCTTTCGGATTCTAATAGGTTGTAGTGTGCTAAACTTTCTCTACCAGCTGAATATTTCATTGGTAGAGATTTGTTTATTTACACTTTGAAGCTTGGGATTGGGGCCTCCCTATCTATGTTGGCCCATAGCTGGCACACAATTTATGCTTGGGCTCTGAACTCCCCCAGATTGAAGCAAAGGGGTTGTTGTGACACCCCGAAAATCTGAAGTCAAGTTGATTCTACCCATCGACCGCGAAATGCTATGGATATCGTGTAACTCGATACCACACCGTTGTGTCCCATTTATCGGGATCCATAATTTAACAAAAATCAAACAGAGCCTCCTTTGTATAGGGAGCTCTACCCAAAACTCAACCTGTACAATATATAATAACATGACCCATTTGAGGCCCAATATAACACAATGACCGCATAGAGTCCATTTATGAGTAAAAATTAACCACATCGGGTCCATTTATCCATATTCATACAAAACAAGCAAGGCTATTTTAAAAACAGTCCATATGAGTTCAATTACAACTCTTTTACATAAAAGTACATGCCAAAACTAGTTTGCTCCAAAATTTTTACAAAGAAAGGGTTATAAAAGTACTGAAGTCGACTCTTCACCTTTGCGACCCAGAATGAGAAACTAGTCCAGGTGTATATCACTTGTCTGAAATGTTTCAGGTATAGGGTGAGCCACGCTCGGTAGAGTATCCCTACAGAGGCTACACCCACCTAAGTGCACATGCAATGTTCACAATTCGACTTAATTCACCTTCCATTCTTTTTTGGCATTCCAAAGTAGAATATGCAAATTCTAGATTGGAATTCTACATGTCATGATATGAAATGAGATGAAACTCCCTTTCGTGCATCATATTTTGGTCTTCAGCTCACTTACATGAATACGATGTCGATGTGTAATAGATATCAGTCATTGATGAATTACCATCAATGATCTCTTTGAAATAAAGTCATGTGTTTATAAACCTTGAGAAACATTTGGATGTTACACCTCGAATGATCATTTCATAAATGAAACCATGTGTCTTTAATTGGCAGTTTTGGAATCCCACATGATCGACTCATGAAACCTATCCTTTTGGACTTTCGCCGTTTAGGTGTAGGCGATGTAGGTCTCTCACCCGAGGGAGTGTCTAGCCCTTCTTGCTATACCCGACATAAGTTTTCCATGTCATGCAACCGTGTGACTCTGTTGAACCCGGTCCAACGGTACCAAGCCACTTATCAATCACTAGATGTGGTGTTTTATTTCAACCATGCACTCACACCCATGGAATGCTATGTCCCCGTGCGTATGCATGTAATGTACCATTGCATGTCAATTTCATATCTCATATGTAGTGAATGTCACATGGACAACTTAAATCACACATCTCAATATCAATATATTAATACACATATATCAACATTTTATCTAACAACAACTACCAAGCGTGTCATGACATAATCAAGCAATAACACCCTTAATTTTATAGGTCAAATGTAACATATAATATGCCCACAAAACAGCTCACATAGTTGCCCTTAAACGAGCCATATAACGGCCCCAAAACAAGCCATAAAACAGCCCACAATTTCAACCCAAATAGTCCCTTAACTCAGTCTATAGTTTTAATCCAAAAAGTCCCTAAAAAAAATCCACAATTTTAATGAAACATTCCCTTAAACGGCCATGAAACCGAGGCCACAAATGGCCCCACTAAAGCCGAGGCCGTAAAGCGAGTCCCAAATCATACCTGAGACAAGTTTATAAAAAACCAGGCCACGAAAATAGTCCTAAACAACTCCTTAAACAACTCCCAAATAGTCACTAGAACATCCCCTTAAATAGGCCGTGGCTTGGGCCTCAAAGCCTAAACCGGCCATAAACTAGTCCAGGTGGGCCACGAGCAGGCCGCCAAAAATAGTCCCCCAACGGCCCCTTAGCAACTCCCCAGGCAGCCCACAGAACACCACTGTAACAACACCCCTTAAATCGGCTCAAAGGTACGAGTAAAACATAAATAAGGAGGTCACCTCTTAAGAGTATCTAATAGAAATGGTAAGGCTTTCAAGGAGCACCTCAAGAGAGCCCAAAACCTTTAAATCTTCTCATTTAGATATTCAGTGAAATTCCTCGTTCTTGGTACATATGCATAGTATATTCAGAATAGATTTTAATTCTTATTTCGATGGATTCATTATGAACTCAGGATCGCCAAAAGAAGACTTAGATTTCTCTCTTTCTCTCCCACGCTCAAACCAGCAAAAAACCCAGATATTGTCCCCACATCTGATTTTTTTAACCTTATCTATAACTTTAAAGACTTGGCTCATGTCGAGTCACGTGTCCACCACTTGTTCGGGTTATTTTTGCCCCAAAATGATTAATTTTGTCCCGGTTTAAGTTCAAATTATTTTATATGAATTTTATTTAAATTATTTTCCAACTTTCAAAATTTTCTTAAAATTTTGTTTTGAAATTGATGATACTCATCTTCTCGAAAAACGGCTGAAAAATCGAACTATCTCGAATCGGAATGAAATTTACTTTGAGTAAGCTATATTTTGGGAGACGAATCCAACGGTGAGGTCCGTTTCATTATTTGAGATTTAGAAAATTTCAGGTTTGCCTTCCCATATATAGTGGAAATTTCTGGATTTTGCTCTTTTTTTCGGAAAAAGTTCAAAAATTTACTCGAGAGTTTTACAATTGTTTGGTTGAGGTCAGATTATGAGGCGTTAAACCGAGGCTTCCATTTGATTTGAACAGTCTCTCTTCAGGTTTGTTTCATCTTGAAGGCAGGGCTTGGCCTCCCTGGGCCATACATTGTTTAACATGCCTCTTTTAAGGAATTTTGCATGTTTTGACATGCCTCATTTGAAATTTTGTGACCGCAATGAGATTAGTTGGTTAGTATTGCATGGAGAAGGTCATTCTGGATCACATCAAACATCTTCTCGAGATCACTAAGGGGGAGAGCAATCATGAGCTCCTCTTGTCTGTGAAGAACTTTCATGAATTAGGTGCCCTTTCTTTACATAGTCCCTTTCATCCTCGTCTAAGGTATTTTGAAGAACTTACTAAGTCTGTTGTTTTTTGTTCTCGTTGACATACGAAGTCGTCAGGGTAACTCTTCACAAGCGAGGTCCTCTCAAGAGCCTCAAGCCAAGATCTCTCAAGGGGCCTTAGTCATTTATGCAGCCCCGATCAATCGCCTTTAGCGTACGAGGATCAAGCACGCCCACAGGCAGTGAAAAGAAGAAGGAAAGAGGGAAGAAAGGTTGGAGGCGATAAAGGTTGTCGATGGGATTAAGGCTTTGTGGACTTAGTGGATCTAATTTCCAGTGAGCCAACTAAGGAGAGGGGGGACGATATGTCTAGCCTCGCTGTTGGATTTTTAATGAATGTGTAGTAGATTTGCGAGTGCTCGAGGAAACTACCCTTGGCTCTGAAGTCTTAAAAGCGATACTTGCCAAATGGTAGGGTTTAAATGACGAGGTTTAGAGGAGCCCAATGGTAGTTACTTTGGACTCTCCATGTGACTTTGGCGCCCTTCCGGCTTTAAAGGCGTGAGGTGTCCCTTAGGGAGGCTTATTACATGTTTGGAGGATGAGATTCCAATCCGGGGACCTCCCAGCGTTGATAACGTTGTGGGCGAGACTCCCTCTATAGAGATAGCCTTGGGACCATTGCTCTCGACTAGACAGTTCAACCTCGCAATTAGTGGTTCCCACAAGTCGAGATACGATGAAATTTGGTCTGACCAGTCGATTGCTTAGATGGTGGGATCATCTCGACGAGAAGCAGCGTCGTTAGAGTCTGACGTTGCCTAATTCGATTATTGGCCATTAGAACCCCTTACGATGCGGGGACGGCTTTGTCAGCGACATGCGTGAACTCTACCACAACCATGACCAATACTGGGTGGTGGCTTTTAAAGAAGGTTTTCCATCCCTTTCCTTGGCTATTTGGATAAAAAGTCCTACCAGCGTGTGGCTGAAGATGGGATGTATATGCGCAACCATGATTTTAACGAGATGACTGAGCTAGTATGACTAGACTTCTAACGCTTGAATATGAGTCTTATGCTATGATTTTCTTCTAACACCTCTTCTTTTACTTGGGGTTGTCATATCGAATGGGTGCCGGCGCTCGAGGCACATCTTACGTTGGACCCGATGCAGAGGAGGCTGCGACGTTGTGCTCGATCTCGCCTCGAAGCCGCGCCTTAGCGAAGACGCCCTAGGCGAGTCGAGGCTAGGTCTAAGCACCGAGAGACGGTGAGGAGGAATTTTAAAGAGGGTTATATGGCCCAGGAGGGGCCCGAAGCTAAAGAAGGCTTTCAAATCGCCAGGGTGGCTGAGTCGAGGCGGATTATGTGAAGGTCAGACGAAGATGATCGGCTGGTCGAGATGCCACTGTGACTCACGTGGGGAGCTGGTGAGTGAGGTAGCCACTTGGAGTTGAGCAGACTTCACTTATCTTGGGGTGGGGCAACCAAGATGAAGTTATGCTTTTCTTCGATCAGGCTGCCAAATGAAAGCCATGAAGGAGGACCTCTTAGAAGGCCTTGGAGGCGATCTTTACTGGGTTCTGATGTTGTATCTTGACCCGAACATGCATGGAGACCCGACGGAGGTTCGGATGGCATGCTGGCTCCTCGACCAACTTCCTCCGAGTTCTTTGTAGACCTAAGTACCCCCAGGCCACATGACCCTTTGAGGCCACAGCAGTAGGCGTGTCGGAGCGAAGCGAAAAAGGAACCTAAGAGGAGTGCTTTCACTGGGGATTAGAGTTGATCTTTGTTTTTTTTTCCCTTATTTTTTTTTAAAATTTCTATAAAGGGGCCTTGCATAGCCACCAGGGTATATAGTTCTATGGAACTATTGACGTCATTGGCGTATTTTGGAATTTCAATGGAATTTGATATTTAATTTGCTTATGCAATTGATATCTTTTACTTTACAACTTTCCACTATGAGTTTAGACTAGGATAGTTGCTTTTGACTAGGATAGTTGCTCAAAGGATATCATTGTTATAAACTAAGAGTCGGTATAGATTGTATACGGGCTAGTAAAGCGCCATTTTTTGGCTCTGACATGTGCCAGCAAGCTAAGAGCCACTTCTGGTCTTTGGAATGTGCCAGTGAATGGGAGCCACCTGCGATCTTTGAAATGTACTACTTGAGAATTTGAGGCCACCTGCGGGTCTTTGAAATGTCTTAGTAGGAGCTGGGAGCCACCAACAGTCTTTGAAATGTGCCCAACGGGCTAGGAGCCACCTACGGTCTTGATATGTGATGGTAGGGAGCCACAGTCTTTAAATATTTTGGCAATTTAAAAACCACCTTTGGTCTTTGATATAGAAATTTATTCAAGAGGTGAAAGAAAATACCATAAAGGAAATTTTATTGATAATCCCTTTAAAGAAATTTTGATTGATAATATTCCAAGAATTGACAAAAAATGCTTTTAAGGAAATTTTATTGATAATACCTTTAAAGAAAATTTTATTGATAATACCTCTTAAGATGCATAGCATTCCACATCTGGGCACTAGCGTCCTATCTAGTTTATCTAATGCATACGATCTGGCTACCCTCGCTCTTACTATCATGTATAGCCCTTCCCAATTCGATTAGAATTTATCGGTTGCTAGGTATTCATGTTTCGAAGACCGCTTCTCAAAGCTGAGTCTCCGGCTTGGAATACACCTTTGCCTTCTGGCTTGGATTGTATAGATTTGTTATTCTTTGTTGGTACGATGCCATACATACAGTCGTAGCTTCACAGAGTTTGTTTACCATATCTAAGTCTTTGGCAATGACTCCAGTATTAGCCTTCTCAAGGATTTCCGTTCGAAGCTTAACCACCCCCATTTCTATAGGAATTATGGCCTACATCCCATAGGTAAGAGCGAACGGGGACACTCTAGTCGGCTTCTAGTTGGTTGTTCTATAGGCCCAAAGAACTCCTGGTAGCTCATCCACCCATTTTCCTTTAGCCGAATGTAGTCGCTTTTTCAAAGTCGTCAAGAGAGTTTTGTTAGATGCTTCCACCTGACCATTGCTCTACAAGTATCGTAGGATTGAATACAAGTTTTTGATTTTCATCTCATAGCGAAATTTACGTATACTTTCTTGTCAAAGCGTAGCTGAATTATCGATTCTGAGTTATTGAGGTATTCTAAACCGGCAAACTATTACTTCCAAACAAATTGGATGACTTCTTTATCTTTAATGGAGATGAAGGCTTCATCTTATATCCATTTACTGAAATAGTCGGTGGAAAAAACAATAATTTCTTATGAGTTAGGGAGGCGTAGAGCGACGGTCAAGGCTATATCGATCCCCATTGTTGAAGACTGAGGACTTATGATGGTGGTTTAGATCATGAGTCGGCACCCTTGGAGATGATGGCTTGTTGCGGTCACACTTCGTGGCGTTGCATCTACTCATGGTTGGCTAATAATAACGCTGGCATTATAGGTCTATGAGCACAAGTTCTCACATGATGGTTCGCGTAAATTTCCTTCATGGGTTCCTCGATATATACTACCCTTCTTGACTAATTGAGACACTTGAGATCGGCCCATCACAGGAATGGTTTATATAATTGCCCATTCACAAGGGAAAATGTAGCCACCTGGACTTGAATCTTATAGGCTTCAATACTATTATCTGGCAATTCATCCGAGCTCAAATAGTGCATTATTGGAGTCAATCCAAGACGAACAAGCTTCATCTATTTCGTTTACCTGGTTGGTAGTAATTGATGATGCCGGTTAGAGATAGACAGGGAGGAATATCGTTTCTTTTATTGGGAGGGATGCAGCTATTAAGCCAACGCATCTGCCTTTCCATTTGAATTCCTCGGGATATGTTTAAGCTTCCAAGCCTCAAAACTCTCTAGTCGTAGCAACGAGCATACACCCTTGATCCGCGCGCTAGTCTCGCGTTGTCTCTCAGTTAACTTGCCTCACTAGGTTGAAGTCGCCATTATGATGATTTTTTGAAGATCTGAGAAGTTTGGAGGTCGATTCGGCTAAATTGCTTCATATTTAGTCTCATTATTAGACGTGGGGAAGTCTAGTCATTTGGCCAGTTCTATCCTTTCCCCATTTAGGGCTTTAAGTTAAACCGACTCGCTCGTTTGACAAGGCCTTTATCTACATTGAGATCCACCATTGATACTATCGGTCTCCGTCTTGTTGGGAACTTATCTTTAAAAATACCTTAATATCTACCCCTTGATGGCGAAGGCTTATATTGGATACTTAATTCACTTAGCTCAATTGCTCAACAGACCATCCTCCTTGATAGGTTAGGTTTATAGTTAGCCGCGGGGGTGGTTAGTACGGCCGGTAGGGTGTGCACAGAAGTAGGCGGAGCTTCTTGGCTACCACTGCTTGGTGATGCCACTTGTTCAAGATGGGTATACCGAGTTTTTGCTTCAAATAGGGATTTCCTTATGGAGAATATCGGTCTCTATTTTATGTTTTCATTTTCTTTGAACAAAGTTGCACTTACTAAGGCTTCTAAAACCCTAGGTAAAGATAGGCGTGCTCTTTTTAGCTACAGAGCTAGCCAAAATTAGCGGTTTGGTTGGGAAATATTGTTTGATCGCCATGAAGGTTGTCGCATTCCTCATTCAAACGGCCCTTTTCGGCTCCTTAAGAGTGATAAAAAAAGGGGTTTTGTCGACGATTGAGCGAGATATGAGCATGAATTTGCCAGTGACTGGGTGATAAGTAAACTCTTTACAGAAGTGGGAATGCGAGTCCATTATAGCTTTGAGTTGAATGGGATTGGCCTCTATGCCTCTCTAGGTCACCATAAAGCCTAGAAATTTGCCCGAACTTACTCCGAACACACATTTCAAAGGGTTGAGCTTAATACTGTACTTACGTAGTAGTTCAAAGGCTTCTACGATGTTTGGTGTGATAGAAGCACTTTTTTTACTTTACTAGCATATCATTGATATAGACTTACATGGTTTCTCTCAATATCGGTCTGAATATCTTAGTTACTAACCTTTGATAAGTCGCCCCAGCATTCTTCAAGCCAAAAGGCATCACATTATAGCAATATAACCCGTGTGGTGTAATGAAGGTCGTTTTCTCTACGTCATACAAATGCATGGGAATTTGATGATATCTAGAGAATGCATCCGAGAAGCAGCGGTGTCCCTTACTTTGTTGCAACATCAACAATTTGATCTATGCTTGCGGTGAGGAAGCTATCTTTAGGCGGCTTAGTTTAGGTCGATTAATAATCACGCACATACTCACCGCTTACCTCCTTTCTTTGGAACCACCACCACGTTCGCTAGCCATTCGAGTCGTCTTCTCACGATGAAGCACATGCCGATAAGTTGTCTGCTTTTATCGAATAATCGATGTAAGCAGGTAGAAGCACCTATTTTTATCTGGATGAACTAGAATAATCTTAGGTTTGTGAGGAGGCCCGCGGTTGGATCAATTCCAATCATATTTGAGTGGCTCCAGGCGAATACATCTATATTATTCAATAGTACGAGTTGTAACTATTCCCTTTCTTCATTGGATAGGAGAGAACTGACATACGTGAAATTTTCTAGCCTGTTCAGCGTTACTTTTTCTAGGGGATCCATAGCCAATGGATCCTTCTCTTCCACCTTGATTTAGGAGGTGAACTGTGACTGCTATGTGGGGGTTTGGTCTTCGAGGCGAGGATATTTAGAGTTCTTCTCCCTTGTCTGTTCTTGTATAGATAGTTGATAACATTGCCTAGCGGCCAACTGACTTCTTAAAAGGTCAACCCGCCCAATGTTAATCAAATAGCTGACCATTTAGTGGTAGGTTGAAGGGATAACCTTCATTGAATCCAACCAGGCTCTCCCTATTATGGCATTGTAAGGCCCCAAGTCTTCGACAATTAAGAAGCAGCTTGTTGATGGCCTTTGTTTTTACAAGGAGCGCGACATCTCCTAGTGTTACGGGAGTTGCTCCTTTAAAACGAAAGGATCGCTCGGCCCGAGTTCGCAACTACCTACATAAAGCTTCATGCCTTGGAAATTTAGTAGTTCTGTCGTCCGCTCCTTAGCTGCCCGAGTACACCCGATTACTCTATGCACATCAAAATCGTTAATACAGAGGGTGAGCACCAATGCATCATAATGGGGCACAATGACTCTTTTTGAGTTAACGAGAGAAAAGGATATAAGGCCATCTATAGGCTTGGTTTCTTCACGGCTGCCCTCGGTGTGAATAGCCTTAATCTTGGCCTTTATTATGGTAGCCCTTAATATTGGTCGTCAGACGAGCCGCCCAGTATATATTTTATAGTTTATAAACTCTAAAGATAGTGAATGGAAGAAAGGAGTAGATATTGAAAGCACTCCTACATTTTGAAGGACCGTGTCGTGCTATATGATTCTACTATTGAACGGCTTTTGAACCTCTAGTGAAATCCTCGAATATACTCCTTCTGCTTTAGAATAGTTTGCAAGAAGTAATGAACACTGCATTGCGCGAACAAAGATATTGCAATGAATGTATCCAATTGGATGCAGCGTGAGCTTGTGAAACCAAGCTAGAGTAGGCCCCTGTAAACTACTCGGGAATACTTTGCACAATAGCCGATTGTTGCTAACATTTAGTATCATCGGCTGATTATAATGGAGCATATGATCGTAAGGGTCAACCGAGTCGTCGAACGTGGTGAAGGCTGGTATGAAAAACCCTCGAGGTGGTTTATAATCAAGAATGTGTTGCCCTAGGGGTGAAAAGAGCATGTCATCGGGTCTCCGAATTAAGGCAACATGTGGCATATAGAACGTCGGCCTTGTACCAAAGGCAGAATGTGCAAAAGGAATTAGTGGCATCATGCTTACGAGCAATATTAGTGGCATCGTGCCTTACGGCAATGCCGTCGCGTTCGGGAGCCTAAAGTGGGTGGTTCACTCACTATATACCTCTGCTCCTTGCCTTGGCGGATCAGCACTGCGCGGCATCAGCGGCGGGGTGATCTGAGGCCTCTTGTGCGATTTGGCCTTTGTGCTCTCCCAAGCATTCTTGTCCGGTGAGAGATTCAAAGATGGGGAAATGCCCCGAGGATAACTCTTCATCTGTTGGGGTATCGACATTGTCAGGGATAATGGGCTCCTTCCTACATTCACGACGATCGATTAACCGAGTCGTGGATTATTTCATACATCTTTTCCAAGATCGCAGATTTTTTCTATCTGGGCCCGTAACTTGTCATTCTCCCACTACAAGCGTTCGACGTGACCCTGCAACTCATTCATCTATCTTGCTTGTTCCTCCTTTTTCCTCTCCAGGTCCTAACATCAATTGAGGAATTGATCCTCTAGCGATTAGATCATCAAATTGATTGACATTACGGCTTCCTTGGACGAATCAGATGTAGGAAGGGGAATCGGCAGAGCTCCAAGTGATGGAGAGCTACTGGACAATCGTTGAAGCTAAGCCCTTGCGGCCTGTAGACGAAACTTTCTGTTCAATTCCCATAGACGGCGCCAATTGTAAATACCTTGATCATCGGAGCCTTTGAGCACCAACAATGCAACATGAACCTGCAAAAAGGTGATCCACTAATGGAGTGTCAGCCATGCCCTCCGATGATTAAGTCTTCAAAAGATGGAGAAAAAGAAGCAGAGAGTTCACCTTGTTCGAATTCCCTTACCACATGGGAGATCTTCCCAATTTATAAGGCCTAGTTCACAAATCTCCTCTTCATTTTAGGGATAAAATCTCTTAATTTTAGGGATAAAAGCTGTTAATTTTAGGGATAAAATCTCTTATTCCCTATCAAGGATTAATCTTCCGAGAAATAAGGGATTTAGAAACTGGGAAATCTGTTGATAAATATCTCTTTTGCGTATTTTTCACCTTCATGTATTTATCCATAACGAACTTCCCATATGCGAAAGGATGGCAGCTTGAAATCCTAGACGAGGCCGTCTTGGAGCTAGTTTATGGGAAGACACCTGGTCTTTAGGATTCTCTCGTGTATGTAGTCCCCCCTGGTTTTAAAACGGTAAATAGGCTTGGGCAGTTTCACAACGCGGCCTAAGCGAGCCCTGGGCCCATTGAGCCCCATTGAGTAGCAGGTCTAAAGATTATGACACTCACAAAAAATATTTCCAAACTTATCTGTAGAAGAGATTTTGCATTCACATATAGATAGTTCGCTACTTAAGCTGATGTAACTAAATGAACTTGAGTCTTTTACTACTTCTCGAACGCAATACTGAAATAATTCTTTAATCTAAACTGTAGATATAAAAGAAAATTAATTATTTACAAAATTCAAATTACACAATTAGCAAAGTCTTTTCTCCACAAATTAGGAGCGTAAGAATCAAAACACCCCCTTTCCATCAGCACAATTGCTGCCCTTCATTGGTTAAAAATGGACGTGGAAAGTGGAAGATAAAAGGCGAGAGGGTGTCTTGGGGTTGTTTGCAGTTTTCAAGAATACAAACCAACAAGGCCTTGGTTTTCAAACTGAGAAATCGAAAAACCTTATGACAAGCATCCACAATGATGTAAATTTATTTGGGAAAACTATGCTACAAGGCGCCAATATGGGAATATTTGAAAAATGATGCCCACATAATTTTATTTGAGGAGGCCCAATCCAGCTTTTGAATAAACGTTTGATAAAGAAGATTAAAAATTGATAAAGAAGCCTTTACCAATGCTGTAAGTGAACCAGTAATATTTGATTCCCAAAGCACCCTTTTGATTTCCTAATCTAAAAAGTAAACCTTAAAAACCAACACATTCATTGAAGTTTCCTCCCAAAAGAAGATTCTTCACCAAGAGTCTGTTCTTCACGTAGCTTCTTCAATGAGGAGAACCATATTTAAGGTTAGATTGCTGAGGAGTACTGCTCTTTACCTCTTTGTCTCTCTTTCTCTCTCCCTTTATGAGAAAAATAGAAAAAAAAAAAAGTAAAATTCCTTCGTATGTTTGAGCTTTCCCTCCATATGCTTCTTAGGAGAAGAGGAACAACCATCTGAAGAAGTTTTGAGATAGCCACGGTGCATCAGGAGGCCGGCAGGCTGACCAATGCAGATCTTTTTCATTATTTGAGGTTGATAATCGTATTTTCATCTTTTCTTATTGAAACATTTGAATAATGCAGACCATCTTCAGTCCATTTGTCTTCATCTAAGGGACTGCTTGTTTTGTGTATGTTTTTTAATAAATGATTATTTATAAATAACGAAGGTATTACATTTGTAAACCTTGAATAAAATAGTAACTAGTTGGTAGGACTTATGTAATTAGCGGGTAGTAACTGATTTTATACTCGGTAGTAGCCACTATACACCTTAAGGATATAGTGAAGAAGCACAAAATAGTATTTAACCTAGGTACAAGTTGTGTAATCCTTGGGTACATGATGTGTAATCCTTGGGTACAACTAGAATATACAACACAATGATACATCAGTTACAGAACAAGTAAGCACAAGATTAGTAAATGAGTTAGCATAGCATAGGTACAAGTCATGGAAACACTAGGTACAACCCATTTAAGCTTTAGACACATTATGTAATAACTTTGATAAGTTAAAACTTTGTATACCTTTGTCGAATGTTTCAAAGTAGCAATCATTGGGTATTGCATTATGACTAATAGTATATAGTGCTTTTTGGAACAATGCAAAACATAAGTATGAAACATATAATTGACATAGACATGTTTTGTTGTATTCATGAGGAGGAGAATTGGTTAATGGTGATAATGGATCCGTCAAATGCATTAGCAGTTGATTCATTTGTATTGAGATTGATAAAAATATGTCGCATGATGAATTTAGATCAAGAGTATGTGGTATATTGAACTTGCAATCAGATTTAGTCAAACTTGAATTCACAGTGAAATTTTATCCATCTTTGCTTATCCTATTATGTGATGATGCATCATTTGCGAGCATGCTATGACGGAATGATGTCTATTGTCGGGTTATGTATTTTCAACTGGACGTGTTGCTTCTAACTACCCCGAACCTTTTATGTAATTATCTCCTTACCCAGAAGCTATGTGATTATAAAAAAAATTTCATGTTGTGCATTGAGTTACTAAATTTTTGTTTTATTAAATTCCAATGTCAATACCCCAATAGTTGCATCAAATTTGGCATGTATCGTTTCCTCAACCGTTGATGATAACATGCCGAGTTAGATTCCTTAGCTTAGTGACACACCGAGAACTGAGTCATTAGGATTCTCACATAGATGTGCATAGTCACATCTTATTGATATCTAATGGAATACAATTATCGATAGTGGACAAACATTTCACAATGTTGATGAGTTTCGGGATGTTGTGTATATGATGTCATTAGAAAGGAGATTCCGATGTAGATTCAAGAAGATTAATCTGAAGCAAATGAGTGTTGTTTGCACAACTGAAAAGTGTCTTTAGAAAATCACATGTCGTGCAATCGTTTTGACCAACGTTGTTCAAGTTCATACATTTGAGATTGGTCATAACCATAGTTTGGATGATGTAGCCTCTTCCCAACCCTTAATTAGAGCCAAACGTGTATCTAAGATGATTTATGATGTAATGTGTTACACACCAGATTATCAACCTTGCCAAATATGTAAAGAATTTGTTAAACAACATGGTCTAAGATTGTCGTATAATCAAGCATGGCATTTGAATGAAAAGACGAAAGAATAAATGTATGGGATTCCCAAAAACTACTATAATTTATTGTCTTTGATGTGTGAGAGAATTGTTCAAACTAATCTTGGAACAATAGTTGAGCTTACACATTCTAATGATGGTCATTTTGAGCAACTATTCATTGCACATTAATATCTATCCAAGGATTTGTAATGGGGTGTTGCCCAATAATTGCAATTGACTCTTCTCACATGAGTGGACCATATGGTGGTGCCTTATTCTCGGCCAGCTCATATGATGCTAATGATTATATGTTCCCACTGGCTTTTAGGATTATGAGCTCAAAGAATTATGAAGATTGTTCTTGGTTCTTAGTAAACTTGAAGACGATTGTTGGAGAGAAGGAAGTTGTCATTATCTCATGGGCATTATCACTTCAGGCCCTCTCTAGGGGAACATGTGAATCAAACTATCTTAAATATCTTTCTTGTAATTGAAATATTTCCTAATCATCAAATTCTAATTATGATAATAGTAATACTTTAATCTTCAAAATTCCCGTGCAATCTAGAACATCTTCGAACATGTCATTATCCTAAAACTTGATTAAAATAATCCAAATACAAATTACATTTTAACTCTAAAAATTATTCAAATAAATAAATAGAGATTAAGCTTTAGCTCTGTTAATGCCAAACTCTCATCTTAGCTGGCCTCTTGAACTAAAAGGTTCAAAAAATTTAATATGAATGAGAGATGAGCTAAGCCCAAATAAATATGTAAGTTTTACTAAGTCTAATACTTTTCACAATTCTTTCAAAAAGAGAAGATAATAACATTTAATCAATTTCACAAATAAATTTGGAATATAATAAAACAAAAATTCAAACTTTGTATCAAAGCTTCATATTTATAACAAATCATTTATCAGTCAAATCAAAACCGCTTTCAAGATGTTTGTTATTTGAGTTTTGAATAACAGTGATACCATTTGGTGGAAGTGAAACATAAACAAATAGTCAACTATTATAACTCGTTAACTAGGACCATAGTATCAATTATTATAACTCATTATGAGGTCATAGTGTCCCGGCTCTGTAACAGTTGACAAAGTCATAATTGTTATTGTAATCCATTGGCTTGAGGACCATGGTTGAGTATTATAACTCATTTGGCGGGTAGCCATAAGCAGATAAAACTTCTCCAATTCAAATTTATAAAACAATATCATCATATCTCCAAACTTTATATTTTTCATAAACCTAATCATAAACATATTTTCATACAAAATCACTAATTGATCCATATATAGTCAAATCAATAATGAAACTTTTCATAATTCATAATATATAAAAAAAAAATCATAACTTTTCACAATCCAAATAATATAGAAAATAAATAATTATTTTGCAAAGTCTTATACATATATAAAATAATATTTTATTTTCAAAATTTGTATTAAAATCCCTTACCTCAAAGGAGTTATGGGGTCCTCAAAGAATCTTAAGACAAAGATTTATTCTTTACCTGAAAAATAATGCTTCAAACTCTGAACTCCTAGATCTTCAAATCTTGAACCTTCAAACCTTCAATTCTTTGTTTTCTCTAATCTCTCAAGCTTTACATAAAGAGTTTTTGTGACTAAAAATGGTGTAATATTCTAATTTATACTTAGGGTTTTGTATTTGGAATACAAAAAGATTTTTATCCTTAATAAATTGATTTAATTTATTACTTATTATCCTTTTTTTTATAAAAAAAGTACACTTTTACCCTACATGGGTGGGGCATCACGGGCATCACCTTCTTCTATGGTGTTCTAAGATATTTGGGTTGAGAATGATTTCCTATTTCTATTGTACTTGAGAGAACTTGATTTATTTATTTTGGAGCCTGGCAGTGAGGAAGCAGGGCAAAGTTGTCTTTGATGGCTTGATAGTATTGCATATGCGCGTAGGAATGAAGATTATCATGCCAATCTTTTTGAGTTACAAACTTACTATGAAGCTTTAGGTAAATGGGTTGAAGAAAATTCACTTGAGCATTTGGCCATGTCGAAATTCACCAAAAAAAGATGGGACAAAATGACAACTAATCTTGCTAAGGTCCTGTTTGATAAATTATTGAAAATGTTCAAACCATTGAAAATGAAATTTTTCAATGGTTTTAATTTTTCAATATGTTTGATAACAAAATTTTAGGAAGCTATTAATTGAAAATTTTAAATGAAAAACTATTGAAAATTATAAGTAGGTAAAGACCTACTTAACGTGGAATGTAGAATACGGTCAAAAAAAAATTTTAAATGAAAATAAATTGGACCAAAAAACCCTTATAAATAATATAATATTTTGCAAATATCTCTTGGTTAGTTTGGATAGTTTTAAAAAGTTTAGATTCTATTGGTTATTTTTTAAATATATTTATGTCTTTTTTTTGGATAATATTATTAGAATAAATATTTTTACATATTTTTTAAACATGTTATTTCTGATAATTAATAATTGTAGTGAAAAATAAAATATTATTAGAAACTCTATTTATTTTGGATAATATGTAATTTAATGTGATAATAAGGGTAATATGTAAAATGTCCACATAATTTTCAGTATTAAGCATTGCGGTTATCAAACAATATATTTATCTTCGACATTGATTAATTTAGTAACTTATCAACAATTTTTCTGATCTGGTCCAATGCTTATGAAATTCAACACTTAAATTTTCAGCACTTATTTTCAACATAATTTTTCATTTTATCAAATAGGACACCAGTCATTCAATGCATAGTTGAAAAATGAACGTCATCCTTTCAATTTGTACCTTTTTTATGGAACACATTATTAAGCTCGGTGGCATGTTAGTTAAGCATAAGGAAGAGTTAATGCATTGGAAGGGGTCTATAGGACCCAAAATTGAGGAAAATGTTATGAAAAGTATCACAAAGGGTGAAGGGTATGCAGTGAGTCCATTCAATGAATAGAAAGTTTGGTGTTTCAATTGGGAGAGTTTTTGTTATTATGGACCTTATCAATAGAACATGCACTTGCAAGGCATGGAAAATGTCTGGAATACCTTGTGAGCATTCTTGTGTCATTATGCAGTCAATTGAACAAAATGGGGCTAAGTTTGTCAATGAATGATTCACATTTTCAAAGCAGAATCTTATTTATAATGGTGAGTTTTGTGGGATAAAGTCGCATGACATGCCAACTATTGGTGATGATGACTTGGTGCAAAGTTTAACTAGTGACATTTTTTTCTCTCTAAAACCTCCACGTACGAAGCGACCACCTGGTAGAGCAAGGAAAAAGCGCATAGAGTCTCAATTCTAAGACAAGCAGATTATGTATTGTTCTAGGTGTAATATAGCGGTCACAATCATGTCTCTTGCAAGAATCCATTACCATAAACAACTATGTTTAATTTCATAATTCAATATTTTGTTTAATTTGAGTAAAGAATATTGCTATTTTTTGTAACCCTCCACGTGCAGTTTTTTGTGTTTTTATGAATATTGTAAATGTATATTTAACATTCTATTTCTTTTTTTTTTTTTATTGTTGTATTGTTATTCCAAATATTGAACTGAGAATTGTCAAGATTGTAGGTGTTTATCCATTGTTTGTCTGTAAGGAAGGATGGGCAACCAACACAGCCAAAACAGGCAAGTTATTATACTATATTTTCAATGTCATTCATTTGTTATTGTTTTCTAATTGAAACTTCATATCATTGAAATATGTATTTTGTGGGTGTAGGTGGACATGCCTCAATCACGATGTTCACCAAACAAAAAATCTTTAAAATCATGGGAAATTTATCTGAGAAGAAAAAACAAGCTATAATGGCTTTGGGCTTTGTGGGATTACTGCAATTAGCATGTAGAGAGGTCTGGTTCGATTTGTGCCACTGGATCATTACTCACTATGATGTTTCGTACAATCGCGTGGTGCTAGGACCTAATAAATAAGTTAATATTACTATACAAGATGTTAGTGATGTCTTAGGAGTGCCTTCTAAAGGCATTGACATCAATTTTGTCAACCGAAAATCTAAGCCTAACCAGAAGTATTATTTAAGAGATATTGAGAGAGATTTGCTGGACTAACCTTTCAAGGAGCAATTCTCAAACGCTTTTTTGATCTTTGCATGTGCTACAATACTTGTATCGAATACCAAACAGGAGGGTATTCGAGATATATGGGATCAAATTTAGGATGATGATCTATCAGTTCAAAGGAATTGGGCCATCTTAGCCTTAACTTATCTTGAGAATGACATCCATGAATTCCAAACGGGCGGAGGATCATGATTCCGAGGGTGCATTCTATTCCTCCAAGTAAGTGATTGGTTTTCTTGTGTATTTTACTAAGTTAATTTCTGATTATATCACCGTACAACCTAATATGTATCATAAATAGCTGTGGTATGTATCATACTCCACCATGCCTACCATAACAGTGCCCTTTACACATTTGGTAGGTGCTACGTGGAAAGAAGACTTGGTCAAGCATCATCTAGCTGAATAAAATAAATATTTTGGTGGCTACGGATGCATAGATGTAAGCTTTTTTTCTAACATACATATATTACCATATATGTTACTATTGGCATAATAGAATATAAGGATGTTAATAAGTTATTTCTTTACATCTTTAGTTCCTTGAACGAAGTCCAACAAGGCACAACACTGGAGCTTCCACCACAAATGCAAATGATTCCAACATGGTATTAGATTTATCCCCATCCTAGGTGTTTTTATTGTGTCCTATATTTCATCGATGTGTTTATAATTTGGATAATGTTATGTAGGGTATTTTAGAGATGTTGATTGCAAAGTTTGATAAGTTAATCAACATAGTAACAAAGTTAGCAGAAGATGTGAACATTTTAAAGTCTGAAAAGGGAGTTCCCATTGCTGCCACATCTCTCGTTGTTGCCACACCTCCACTGCTACCACACCTCCCGTTGTTTCCAGAGTTCCCGTTGATGCAACACCTTCATCTGCAAGTACCCCTAACATGCTAACCAATGATGGTTATTGGTATAATTCTAATGAATGTGGTGGAGTTCCTAATAATGGAAATGATAGTCATACACACTCATCCCCTGCTAGGGATCGTTGGTGAACCATCAGATGCAGGTGTAGCAATCAAAACTCCGATTGAGGGAAAAGCTAAGAGGATGGGAAAGTGAATAGTGAGAAGGACTGCCGCTTATAAATCCCCATTCACACCACAATGTATTAAGCAATTCTGCCATCTCATAAAAACGAAACGATCTATTTTGCGATAGATATGGACAAAGAGTAAGTAGTACTACAGTTATTACATTTTGGCATATATTATGTTGGTTTGTTTGCTAATTTTTTCTTCATTTATTGTAGTGAGTTGATGTGCATAATGTACGACATGTTTATCACCAGGGGAGAACTATCCTGTCTTAATGTCGATTGACGGGTTAACATCATGGTATGAAAGTTTGTTACAATGAATCCATTACCCATGGAAATTTTAGTCTTTTAATCAACAATTATGACGATGTATTAAATTACTTTGATGATAACTTCCAGATAATTACTATTGTGGCTCGCATGCTAAATGCAACACAATATGTTCCTCGACGCATTCATTACTTTGATGTGTCATTTGAGGTACATTTTTTGACATATCAATCATCTTATATAACTATATTTTGTTTTATCATCTAGGTTATCATATCTATATGACTATATTTATTAGGTTGTGTTGACCAAAATGCTATCAAAATCAGGCAAATTTGAATACATCCGAAAATGTAAAACCCACCTTGATTTGACAATCGACCAAACTACTAATTTGGCTAATTGTGACATGGTATGAAGCTGTAGTAAACGTCTTCTTGTTTACTTCTTCATTCATTATGTTTCTATTCATAAGGATGTTTGTTTGTTAAAACAGAACATCATCCATGTTTTTCGAAAAAATCATTGGCACATATATGTTATAAACATTCTCGCCAAAAGGGTCAAGGTGTTATCTTCAAATTCAATGACAAGGGGGAGAACTAGTTTCAATGCATTGGTATATTTGTCCAAAGTCATTTCCAGAGCATTTGCGACATATAATTTGCTTGCGGACATGGAGATCTCCTCATTCTGCCATGTGTATCCTGACATAGTCGGTTAAACAAATAGTACTGACTATGGCATATTTGCTATAAAATATATGGAGATGTGGAATGGAGCGACACTTGTAAAGTCAATAGCTTGAGTAAGCCCCACCCTAGTTTATGTACATGTAATTATAATTCTAATTTTAGTAATTTTGATTTGGGTTAAATTACTAATTGTTATGTTTTCTATTTCTGTTAACGGGATAAAATATCCCTTTACATATTGCAACTTGCAGTGAAGCTTGTATTAGATACACATAACAAACACAAAGACGAATTCATTTTCCAAATAATATGTTCCTGAAGTTATGTTATGGATATTATTGATGCTTTCAATGAATTGTTGTGAATTTGGGATAATAAGATGGTATTATGGATTATTTTATGGACAATTTGTATGTATTACAATTTGAAAAGAATATTGTGGATTGTTTTATTGTAAAGTTAAGCTAAAAGTGAAGTGTAACTAGTTAAGGTAAATGTTGAAACAGAGTTTTTAGACATAGGAATTGGGATACTATTCCTAAAGAAATGTATTATTGTTAAGTTAGGATATTATGACGTGTTTTTTGTTAAATTTAAGGTAAATTACTTTGTTGAATAGCAATGACTCCAATTGTTACTAGTTATTGGTAAATGGTAGATAATGTAATATCGCAAATTTCACATGAATCGGTAGACTGACACATATATAACAATGCATCCGATTGATGAATGTCACTGATATGACATATACATACCAACTCCGATCGATCGACTACTATATGACATGTCGATTGGTCGAGTATTATCATTGTCCACCATAATGGTAATACTCAACAGGTTGATTGGTCGAGCTTCCTCATTGCCAACATATCGATTGATTGAGCTTCCTCACTCTCAACAGGTAGACTGATCGAGGTTTGTTACTGTCAATAGGTCGACCTATTGAGGTTTTTTACTATCAACAGGTCGACCGATCGAGGTTTGTTAATGTCAACAAGTCGACCGATAGAGGTGATACTACTCCACTTGTTGACTAACTACCCTGTCATTTGTCCTGTCTTGTATAACAGGCCAACTAGTAGACCATATACAACTCAACCGATCAAACACATTATGTGAATAACTCAAAAGATAGAAATAGACAAGAAATATGACATACATCTCGAGTTATCTCAACTTTTTACCCAAAATATAGGGAATATAGGTCTATCATAGTGTTAGTTCGTATGGTAAATGGTGATAAGAAAAAACCTTACAAAATATACTATGCCTCTAACAATCTTATACGAAATTTTCATAAAATTAACACTAACAACTGCTACACCTTCGCAAGCGGCTCAAGCCAATAAAGGTGGGGACTCAAGCCAAGTCAATGTCTCATCACCAAAAGTTGGCGCATCTGTATATATTCATTATATGTATGAAGTGGGGGTGTGTTTTGTCCAACATTAGTCATATCACTCTTTGTATCTTCCTCATCATCAACAACATCATCAATTGGACAAACCCATGAACCGTCAACGACTTTCTCAAACTTCATATGTCCCATGGACATATCATTATAGGTGTCATAAGGTGATGGCTCATCGACTTCCTCACCAAGGGTGAACTCAATACCAAATGCTTTGAATACTCTGGTCATAATGCATCCATATGGTAGAATACGAGTTTTGCTTTCACAACATGCTACCGTGTGATTCGTGATGATATAACCAATGTTCAAACTTTGACCAACTATTATGGAATAAACAAAGAATGCTTCAAGATATGAAACCTCATCCCTGTGGCCACCTTGTTGCACCAAAGAGTAGGTCATATTGTGATGCAATACACAATTAATAGGCATCAAGCTATGCGCATTCGGCTTTCCATGCCTGTAAGAAACTGGCCCCCCGCATAAAAGCTGAATAACATCCCCAACTACAAAACCTTGAATATTAGGCTAACTCTTTGACTCATATACTCTGTCTCCATCTGATTGAACTCTAAGGATCTCACATATCTTTTCTTCATTAAGCATTATATTTACTCCTCTCAATGAGCTACTAATAGCGATTGGTCCTCCTACATGAACTACAATATTGGAATAAAATGCCAGAATCAATTTAGGATAAATTGGTTCCTTCACTGTCAAAATTGGTAACCACCCCCATCATCAGAAAATATTCTCCAAATCTAAATTGACTGAGCTAAACAAAATCTATGTCTCTACTTGGAAGAATTGTTCCTGTTAAAGAAGTAACTCTTATACCTCTCATACATACTTCATGAGCTGAATAGGCTAAGGTCAAATTGAGGCTTTTGTTTCCTTTCAAGTTCATTTGCATCAGAAGGTTGCTTACCTCGCCTAAGAAATGAAGTCAGCTTCCTCCTAGGTTCCATAGCAATTATCCAACCTCAATTCCCCAACAATTGATATCAATTATTGTCACTATTAAAAAATAAACAGAGATATTCAAGCATAATTTGCATAACTGTTGTACAGAAAACAAAAGGGAAAACAAATTTACATACTTAGCACAATTGTTGTACCTAAGGTATATATGGGTTGTACCCAACATACAACATTATTGTACTCAATTTTTACATAGCTTGTACCTCTTACCTATGTTCTACTATTTAAAGAGGGTTAGTAGCTGATGTCGAGAATGAATCAAATTGTTGTTGGAACAAAGTCTTGATACACTGCCACCTGAGACTTGTTTAGAGTCCCCATCAACAGCCTCAAAAACTTGTTGATAACCAAATGTTTATTGCTCTTTTCTTACTCTTTACTATTTAAAATTCAATTTGGTTTCTCTTATTGCAAGGGCATAGGTCAATAAGTAATAAAGTGGATTTTAAAGTCCAGATATCGTACCCAGAGGGATCATGAAAGCAATTCATATATCAAGTACTCAAACTACTCAAGATCATCACTATTTAAACTTCAGTTTCTAGGATTGGAAATTAAATAACAAAAAAAACATAACAATATTTTTGTATTCTTTTCTTCAGTTGCAAGAAAGTTCAAAACTAAAAATAATTAGAGGTTTCTCTGATAATGAGTATAACACTAGGAATGGGATAGTTAATATGAATGTTAGCTTGCAGTTTGTTCAAAAACATCACAATTATGGTTTGAATCCTAGATTTGTTTGAGGGTATGATAGTATTGTCTTGAAAAACTTCAACTATTATACATTTCACAATTTAGGCAGCCATGAGCCTAAACTAGGACAACATATGTCTAAATAGTTACTAGTAGGATAAAATTCCCTCTAAGACTTGGTTGCATTTCTTAAACCAATACTACTCAATCAATTCTTAGGACTGAAGTTAACTTGTCCCCATAGACCAAGCAAGCCTTCTCCAATATAGTTGGTACCTCAATCTACAATTTCAACCAAAATAATCTCTTCCAAGAAATGAACAAACTTATTCCACAAAATTGTGAAGATACCTTCAAATATTAAATTGATATTCCACTAGGTTATCCTTATGCCTCGGGAACACACTTCTACTATCACCTAAAAGGGAACCTTGAAGTTAGAGGTTAGAACAGAGCTTGTGATTTATCAAAGTGATATTTGAAGTATATTAGTTCTAGGAGTATATATTTAGCATACCTTTCATATATTGTTCATTGATCTTAGGAATTTCTTTTTGTTGTCACTAGAAGGTGTCCTAGAAAACAGATCTTGGAGCAGCTCTTAGGGGTGTAAACAAGCCGAGCCGAGCTAAGCTTTGAACATTTGAGCCTGGGCTTGTTTATTTTAAGCCGAGCTCGAGCCCGAGCCCGAGCCCGAGCCTCCAAATTGCTTTTAGGCTCGCTTGTTAGCCTCGAGCTCGAGCCCCAGCCCGAGCTTATGCGAGCTTTTGATCAAATAATATTTTTGGGTTGACTTCTTTTTAACTTATTTCAAGCATAAAAAATTTGAGATGGATAATCTAACAGACAGTGTCACCATTAAAATCTGGAGGGATAAGTGTATATAACCGGAGCAATTGAAGCACATATATAACTATCAGAATCATGAGTCCATAACAATTTTTTTTACTGAGCATACCAAATACCAATAGCAAAAATTGCACTGAAACAGACTTAAATAGTAGTTTCATCTGTAACAAAGTTTTTTATTGAGCATGCTAATAACAAAAAAATGCACTGAACTGCCTTAATTACGCAACTATTTTTTTTTTATAAACATAAATATCTTTCTTATTCAGAGTTTTTTAAGGATAAGGCCAACTTAAAACATGATGATGTATTAAGCCCTTTACTATAAGCATGTTTAGAAATAAGTCCGCTTTTTAATCAAATAGTAAAATTATAAATTTTACATTTTAAAATATGTAAATTTTACACTTTTATATATTCAAAATATGTAAAATTTTCAAGTTATACATTTTAAAAATGTAAAATTTTTAGGGCAACTTCCATAGACGTTTACAGTTTATTTTCGCTGCGATTCATCTGCTAGAGCCAAAAATAAACTGTAAACACTGTAATTGAAATCCCAAAATTGAGACTGTGCCAAGAAGGAGAAATCCCAAAATTGCTTCGCTGCACAGGGAGAAATCGAAACACTGTAATTCTCGATTATGAAGTACAGGAACACTCTACTACCCTGGAACACTGTAATGCACTACACTCCACTGCACTAGAACTCTGTACTGCAGTGAATTGGCTGTCGAAAATCCGCCTAAATGAAACGAAGCTTGAGGTCACCGGAAGACGTTGGGAACCCCGCACTTTGATGGAAATGAGGGCAAGCCGACAGAGAATCAAGGGATGCTGAAATATCTTGCCGGACAATTTAAATCTATAAAATTACATATTCGAAATCTAATTCTTAGCCCATTTGGCTTTGCTATATTTGGAGGTCGGTTATAGTTTTTTCTCCGATTCATCTGCAACAGCTCCATCTTAGATGGAATATCGAGCTGGATAAGCTAATTCGAGAGAGAAACTGAGAAGTGCAATTACTTGGACTTAATGCAATATTTTAATTGCTCTAAGGACCTTTTTTCTAATATGTCTAAATTATGAACTTTGATTAAATAATCTTTTTTACCCATTTGATAAGAAATTCACTACACGAGTAATTGCCGAGGGATGAACATAATTATTAACTTATTATCAAGTAATACAAACTTTTCTTATCAAATACTTTGATTAACAAAAACTAACAAGAAATTCAAGCTAGCTCTCAACAATTTTAATTTGCTTGCTTACAAGCCAACATACTACAACCCTATATAAAGGCAACTCTTATTCTAGTTGAATGTCCAACATGCTCATCCACACAGGTAACCATTATCAAACTTGAAGACACTCGATCCAATATTCCTAACTCCTAACAACCTCAATAAGACACCAGAGCTCCACCATGATTCTCAACATTTTGTTATTTGAACAACATAGCACAAATCAAATAGTAAACCAAATTTACTCCTCCCATCACTAACATGTAAATAAGAATTTATAATGTACACGAGCCCTTCAAGAGGGATTCGTTTCTAGCATTTTCATAACACATAGAAAATGCACAACATTAGTTGAATCCTTCCAACATACATCATTAAAAACTTAATTCTCGATTCAATGGAAAGTAAATATTAAACCTGCACAACAATTGTCTAAGCCGCTCATATACAAGAAATCAAGAATACCGTCTAAGCCGCTGACGTGAAGCAAAAACAACCGTTTGCCAATCGACAAAAAAGAAGCAAAATAAATCAAAACTACGGTTAGGTTTGCTTCTATAATTCTTCAAGTCATATATCTCTTTTAGTATAAACTATCACTAACCCGTAAATTAAATAATAAGCAAAATAGTTACTATATAAAAAAAGAAAAAGTAAAACTAACTAATATGAAAATACAGAACTCCAGTAATGAACACTTACACATTGCAACTATACAACCCAAATTAAGGTCCCTCTCTAACCTTCTTGCATAAACTCATTCTCAACCTTAAATAAAAACAAGAAGCAAGACTGCTTTCATGTAAAAACAAGAAATATTTAAACTATATATAAACATATATTAAAGTCAATAAAAGTACTTACATTGATGCCAACTCAACCCCAAATCTTCCGTCGAACCACCTCCCATACAGTCCAAAGCTTGACAATATCGGCTTTAAAGAACTCAACATTGGTCAAGTACTCTGGCCTCTAGCACTAAAGGCGTATTCAAGCAACTGTGAGTAATAGGAATGGATAATATGTCTCGAGCCATCTTGATAAGTGTCGAAATTTTAGACTATTAGCTTTCCACCAATTCAAAGCCAGCCAAAATCCTCATATTCCTCATTACCAGTTTATAAACTCCTTCATCTAAATACATGTCTATCTCACTCTTGTTCCGTAGATATCATAATTAGTTATAACCCACTCATCAAAATCAACTGCCTTTTGTTTTTTTGCTTGGAGAGGGGTTAGGAATCATAAGTGGCAATTGCCTGCGCATTTATTTGTTTGGCTATCTACAGATAGATATTCTTGTAAAGAAATTGTAAGGACTCACGAACGCCATCTATATGCCCTCGAAAAATCATCTCGCTGGATAAATTTTTGGAAAAGAGCAGAGAATGGTTTCATTTTATACCGAGGATCCAAGACCGCCCCAATTGCCATCACCAAGTTACATTCTCTCCAATACTTGTCAAACTTTTCCTTCATCTTTAGAGTCATACGCTTCACAAAATCTCTATTATCAGTAGACATGTCATTCAACATCTTCCTTACTTTCCATATTTGATGAAGAAACAAATTTGAAGTAGGATATTTTCGTCCCGAGAACACCTTTGTGACATCATTAAAAACCTCCAAAAATTTAGAAACCTCAGCAGCCCTTTTCCAATCCTCATCGGATGGCAACCATTTATAGTTGTAGTCCCTTTCCTTGTACCGTGAAAAACTGACTTGTTCTCAAGTGCACACTCTAGCATGGCATATGTTGAGTTCCACCGTGTAGGCACATCAAGAATCAAGCGCTTAGAGGTAGATAGCTTTAGGCTTTTGACAATTTCATTGAACTTATAAAGTCTTGAAGGAGACAACTTCAAATACTTTAACACTTTCGAATATTCTCAATCACATCTCGTGACTCGTTAACCCATCTTGACCATCAAGTTTAGAATATGAGCACAACATCGATTGATGAAATATTTTACCACCAAAGTGAAGCTTTTCTTTCACTTCAAAATTTTCTTTCAATACTCTTACAGCTAAATCATTTGAAGAAGCATTATCGAGTGTAATGGTGGAAATTTTATTTTCAATTTTATTTTTTTTTTGATGACCTAGGGGTGATCGGTCCGCTTACGCATCCCCATAATCCCCTAGGGGCCCTGGAGAACCGACCGAGTAAGCCTCCCGCACACCGGGGGAATTCCCCAAAGGTCCCCCTGGGAGGTCAACCTCGGGACCTCCGCCAGGAGGCGGCCAAAGGCCAACCAAGCTCCCTGTGAGGGATTTTCAATTCCCCAATCAATCAAACACTCACTGATACTATCAGCAATTGCATGCCCAGTGTGAGGAGGTTCCAAGGGACAAAAATTCAGGATTCTTTTCTGCAACTTCCATTCGAATCTAGAAAATGTCCCGTGGAGAAACATATACCCTATGGACTCCATTTGGAAGTCCATAAATCGGTTGTTGATTTTATTAATGCCTGCCAATGCCAATTTCAAACTTTCCTTCTCAGATATATACATCTTCATGCAATCAAGCTTCAAAGTTTGTCTTTTGATTGGCTTATACTTGGGGTTAAGACTTCTATAAAATTTAGTGAAGAACTCGTGCTCTACCATCCGAAAAGGATATTCGTGGACAACAAACATCTTTACAAGTTCCTCTCTTACTTTTCCTTTATCATACTTAAAGATTGATAACATTTCATCACCTTCTCGAGAATATCAAAGACAATAAACTTTGCTTTGGACCCTTATCCTGCCAACCAAAGTAGATTTACGAGGTGTGCAAAGTTTTAGATGCCTTTAAGATGAGTTGTCAGACCCCCCTTCTTATAGGCAAGATTATGCTTGCAGTGATTACATCTTGCCTTCATGTCGCCATTGTTTGTTAGGATTTCAAATTCCTTCCAAACTAATGATCTCTTCTTCCTGCTTGTCTTGGCTTCCATTGCATCTATACCCATTTCATCCATTTCGTCGTCTTTATCCACATCTTCCATATCGATCACAATATTAGATTTTGTTGGTCTAGACATTTCTGGTAAAAAAATAATCCACATAAACTATTTATTAAAAAATGCATAATTACAAATTTACATATACATAAGAAGTAATCTCATTAAATCATTTAGACAAATATTCATCTCTTTCGAAAAAAACAAAATACTTCATTTAAAGTAAAATTTTAGGTAACTTATTTAGTGGATAAAGTATTTCTCTTAAGACTAGTTATTTTTTGAACATAAATACTTTTGGGTGCATGGTAAGTGTGGAATTACTAATAACAAAAAAAAAGTCTATAAAGAGGATCCTCAAGCCAAGTTTAAAAACTTGAGACATAGAGCTTTATAAGCAAACAAATGTGTACACTTATTTTCGCACCTTAGTGAAACTAAAAGAGGAGAGATAAAAGAAATGAAGTCTCTGTTTAACTTCCAAAATCAAAGAGCCAACCGAAAAAAAAACTAGGTTTATGTTGTTGAAGAGTGTCAATAATTGATTTAGAGGTACACTTAAATTTAATTTTAATATTAAAAAGTAACAAATTACAACAAAAATATATATATTAAAAGAATGAGTGTTACACCGACAAATATGTCACATGTCAATATATTAGTCTTATTCGTCATTATCATGTTATCTTTGTTTCATGATTTAATATCAATCATTAATTTTAAAATGCATTCACAATTAATTAAAAGGAAAAAAATAATAATTAATTAATTTTATCATACATTATGATATCAACACAATTTTATTTTCACATTTACTTTTTCAAAAGCTACAATTATGCACTACATTCAAGACCTTAATATTAGCAACTATCGTTAATATTTAAACACATAAAATGCAACATGTAATGCATTTTAGGTTTAGTACATATTAACAATTTTTTAACAACATAATGTAAAGTTGAAAAAAATTAAAACTCTGTTTATGGTGTATAATGAAATTAACTCTTAATTTTATTTTATTTTATTTAAAAAAAAATATATATATATATATATATATATATATATATATATATATATATATATATATATATATATATTTTGGGCTGTATTAAAATTTAAAACAAAATTGAACATAATATTAAATTTAAAATTTATTTTTTAATTTACTAAAATGGAAAAATAATAATGTGAAAGCCATTTCACAAAGAATGAATCGATTATGTTGTTTTGATCACCATCATGTCAACTAAAGTATTCTACTCCTTCCAATCAAGATTAATTAATTGAAAAGCTTTTAAGATTATGAATTCAACTTCTAGTCTCATTGTTCAGGCTGTAGCAATTTTTCTCATAAGTAAAGCATTCTACTGGCTATCCAAATTCAGATCCCATTCATGTACTTTGCTAAAATTCTCTGTATTTAATAATCTTTCCCAACAATTAGTTCATGCAATGAGTTATATTACTTTTGCTGATGGTCGCATGCGTCGTAGCAAAGCTCGAAGGATACGTATATATCAGATACATCTATATCACGATGGTCCCTTTTAAAACAACGGGTTTATTTACATGTTTTTTTGGGTGCAAGGAATAACCCTTGTAAATTCAAGAGTCGCACTGGAAGCTATTTAAGAAAAGTATTAGTTTAGACTGGTGAAATTATTTGCATAATATTCAACTCAAAATGCATATATTGCAGGTTTAATTACCATTAGAGAGAAAAAAATTATATACTTGGTCAGGACTGTATAAAAGGTATATTGTCAACACTTGATATATTAAACAGAGGGAAATCAATTCTATTCCCATAGTAGGATTGCGCCCTAACCCAATGTATGCAACACAAGATTGAATTCGTGAGTATTATTTGGGCATCAATTAAATGATTAAATCGAGAGAATACCTCAATGGTTGTATTTAGGCGATTCGACGAAAATGGAGCCGAGAAAATCGTGATAAGCGCAGTCGACGTCGTCGCGTAGGGAGAAAGGTTAAGATGCAGTCGACGTCGTTGCGTCAGGAGAGAGGCAAATCGATTTAGGTCGAGATGTAGTCGACGGCGTCGTCGTGTCAAGGAGAGAGGAAGTCGAGGATGACGGGGTAGATAAGCAAGGCCGGGCAATCCACCGGGTCCTGTGGATCGACGATGGGGAGAGGAGCTTAATTTTGGTTTAGGCTTTTTGAGCAGATCGCAGCGTAAAACGACGCTGCTTTGCACCGATAATTTATAAAAAAAAAAAAAAAGCTAAACGACGTCAGTTTTTTACACAGCTCGTTGTTCATTGGCTCGAAATGGCCCGACTCGTTAAGAAACAAGCCTAATTTTAGGCTCAAGCTTGGCTTGTTAGGCTTACTAGCCAAGCTCGAGCCAAGCTTTTCGAGTCGAGCCCAAGCTCGAGCCCGAGCTCAGGGGCTTAATTACCAGCCCTAGCAGCTCTTATCGGTATACTAAACTGATACTTAGAACACCTCAAATATAGAATAATACCAATTAGATAAATTCAACCTTCAACCCATAATTTACATTAAGATTCTACAAACTTAACAATCATATCACTAATCCTTTCCCAGAGGGAGCTTAGCCTTCCATCACTGAATTACACACAACAACAACTAGCTGTTTAAACAAATTCATTGAAAGTGTAATCAAGAAAATGAAGAAAAATAATTCAAATAATGGATTCAACTTCTCTTCAAGTTTAGACGGTAATGGAGCTTGATATTCAAATATTAAAGCTCAGTATCTCAACTCAGATCAACTACTCTAATTCAAAATAAAAATTAACGAAAAATAAAAAAATAAAAAAAATAAAAAATTATGTACAAAAGATTCCTTCACTATAGCACTCCTTTTCGGCCCGACCCGATTAGCAGGTCTGAACCAAATCCGAGATGCTCTGATTCCACTATATCACTTTATCAAAAACAATTCATAAATATAAGCGTTTTCGTTCTCAAATCTTTACGGAATCGATTTCAATTTGGGGCATGCCCATAAACATTTACAAATTCAATGCAATTCCTTTACAAAATATGCATTTAACCAAAAATGGCATTTTTATGCCACACATAATATCCAAAATCAGATTCAGATATAGGTACAAAATAACTGAGTTTAACCTTTTGTTTAGCAAACAATGTCATGCTAAAAATGGTGAGTGATGTATGTGACTAGCATACCCGCGAACTTCTTAATGACTCAGCCTCGACTCGGGCCCGCTTTCAATCACTCGCCCATCACTCTGACTCTACGCATTAATAAACAATACGCTACATTTTCATGCTTAGTGGTTCTATACACTCCATTCTTCTCGCTTTAGCTTAAGTCAAATCATGCAATTTTATTAAACAAAACTTTCTGAATCTTTGAATGATCAATGTCAATACAATACATTTACTTCTATTTCATATACAATCATTTATGGTTCATTGATCATTCCAAATATACACTTTCATATGGTTAAATCATTGCATAACTAAATCATGCATTCTTACAATGCTCTTTCATTTCAATTTGCAATCATGCTTTCAATTCCAATATGTCAACAATCCAAAATCAATCTCGCCATTTCTAGCGAATTTAACCTATGTTTTGCATACAAGATATCGGAATCATCGAGACGGTCCCATTGGTCATAGTCTGCATAAAAATATTTGTTTTATAACGCCAGCTCACTCATTGGTCAGCCGACCGGGTTATTAAAATCAATTCAGTGAACACTACCGATGTTAACCCTGGTCACTGGACGGAGGACACATCAATACATTTGTTCGTAGTACTGCTAATTTGACCCTTATTGGTATACCAATCTATCCTTAATGCGAAATAAACGGTTAAAATTCTATTAAGGGCATTCAAATCCTTTATAGAAAAATACAGTACAATATGTACATTTGTATAAACAGTTCATTTTCAATACTAATGCAATTTTCATATGCAAACATTTCACAATCAATTGCCTCAAATCAATTAAAACAAATCAATATGTTGTTCTTATACATTTAGAACAAACATTTCAAATCTTGAAACAAGAATAGGAGAAGATAGAACAAACATTTCAAATCTTGAAACGAGAATAGGAGGAGAAGATAGAACAAACCAATCTATCTCTTTCTTTTTGCGTTGCCTTCAATCTCGGTCCTAGGTTAGGTGATCCTCACCAACCCCTAGCAAATCACACACATCACATTTAGTAAACTAGCACTTTTGCTTCGCCTCGGCAGCAAGGTACGATACGTTTTTCATTTAGTTTTATCATTATTTGAACCCCGATTAATCATTTATTAGGGTCCCTAAACTATCGGTGTAGGAATACGAGGTGTTCGGAAACAAAAATCCAAAAATTTGCTTGTTGTGAATAGTAGCTACGCCACAGTGCAGCAATGCTACGACATGGCGTACCCAAGGGGTGCCATTTTGGCACCTCGGCCTCGCCGTGGAGAAGGTATCCCACACCTTGGCGTAGGTCTATGCCGTGGCGTGGGTTCCCTACGCTGCAGCGTAGAAGCCTAATAATGCCTAGATTTTCCAGTTTTTGCACTTTTGGATTTTTCTCCAAAATCACCCGAAAATACCAAAACAAAACATGGGAATCACTCCCAATAACATCCTAATATCATCCTAAACCAACCATGAGCAAAACCCATGGATGGATTAGGGTTTTTCTAACTCAACATCATCAAAGAAATTCTAGGGTTTGGTTCTTACCTTAAATCCCTTTGCAGTTGAAGCCCTAGCCTTTTTCCTTCTTCCTTCTTGCAAGATCTTGAACAAACATGGAGAGATTCACACCAATCTCCAACTATTTCCAAAACCCTAGCTTTTTTTCTCCTCTCCCACTCTCTCTCAAAATGTTTTTTCATAAGTGGAGATTTCTAAGACCAAAAATGGTCTAAGTCACTTATCCTTCTCAAGGCCATGTTCGCACATCAAAACCCATTTTTGGATTTAAGTTGCCTCAATTTACCTTATAGCACATATATCACTTCTATTTGCACTTACACACATAAACATTTTCTCAAATGACCCTTAGGTTCTCATTTCACAAATTTCAAATTTGCCCTTTTTCACTTGGGTTAATTCCGGGTTGGATCATTTAATTACTTAGCATATATCATTCAATCATATACTCATTTTCGATCATATAACATTTAAAATTTTCATTTAATCATTTATCAATCTCCTGAAAATCCCATTTTGCTCCTCGATGATAAATTCTAAATATAATAAAATTATTATAAAAATTATAGGTTATATTTGTGGTGTTACATTCACTCTCTCTCAGATCTTCCTCTCTCGCTTCTCGTATTCTCGCTTGATCTTTTTCACCTCTATCTCTTTCTACTTATGTGCCAATTGTCATTGCTGAAATTTGTATAAATTGTGGACTTCAATAAAGCCCATCAGATAAGCTGTCACAACAATCGCTAAATGTTCTCGCGACATTCGTCATTCGCTCAAATCATTTACTTTTGAAATATTTATTACAAATTAGTTTGAATTGTCAGCAACATTTCTTCTATGCTTTTGTCTTTAGAATTGTTGCAACAATTTTCTCTTGATTTTCAACAGTTGGTCTCTGGAAAATTTGCCGCGACAAAAGTTTGAATGTCACAACAATGTCTTCTTCATGTGCGATGTTGACCTTAAAATAATTGTCTTGACAAAATGGAAGTTGTTGCGACAATTTCTCACTGTTATGTTATTGTTGCCTTTTGATTGGTTGTCGCGACAAATTTTAGATTGTCACGACAAATTTCAAGTATTTCTTCTGGAGTCCTTCTCAATTTTTGTGGCGACAAAAGTTCGAATGTCGTGACAATTTTTCTACCATTTGCCTTCTGCTTTATCGCAACAATTATTCTTCATGCCTTGGCCTTTTTTGCTATTTTTCTTGCTCTTTTGCTTCTTTTGATCTTCTTTCCTGTAAAACAATAATTTTGGTGAAGATTCCATGATTTTGCATTAAAATATTCATTAAGCTCTCAATTATGCATGAAAAATGGACTTAAAACTATATGAGTTTTAGACTCATCAGCAACAGCAAAAATTAAGAGAGCATATAACAAAATGAAACATCAATTTTCCAGCATAAAAATTCAAAATCTAGAAAAATGATTTGCAAGAAATGAGAAAGACAACAAATGATTCAATATTATGTTGAGAAAATAAAATGGAAACAAATCAAACTGTTATCCGCTTCTAATCATCAAATGGGTTGAGGGATAACTCTTTCTTAGAGTAAAGGGGAGAAAGATAGAAAAAGAGACAATCAGAGACATGTTTTAAGGAATAAAACTAACCGTTAAGATGTTTTAAACGATTGGAACTCCTCCTTGCCGATCAGAACACCTCCTTGCTGATCGGAATGCCTCCTTGTAGATTAAAAGTCCTCATTTATTGGTTGGAGCTCTTGGTGCAAATGGTTGTTTTAGAGAGGAAATTAATGGTCTCTTAGGGATTTTTATTTTTAATTAGGGCTTTTTTTATTTGGGAATTAAAAGGATATTTTGGGAATACTTTGTGGCTAATGCATGTGCCCTGCACATGGGGACTTCTTTACCACATAAAATATCTTCTTTATCAAATAGTCTTTGAAGTGCTGGACTGGGCCTCAAATAAAATTCTTTGGACCTCATTTTTCAAATATTCCCATATTGACACCTCATAGCATAGTTTTCCCAATTTATTTTGCGTTTGGTTTGAATGAGACTTGTGCTATTTATGTTCAGAAGTCCACTGTTTACGTGCTGACATGATTTATATGTGTCCGCTAGTCTTTGCAAGTTAAAGTTGTCTTGAATGCATGTTTCTGAGTAGTTGTAATGTTATTGATTATATTTAGGAAAACTATGTTATAGGTCCTCATAACATTTTATTTGAGAAATTAGGTCCAAAAAGTTAAAACCTAGGCTTAGGCGGAGTTTGTTTTTTGAATATTTGTTGAAAGCTAAACAACTTTCATCATTTAACCTATTTGTTTTTCAATTTTTTCATGACTTATTGCTAAAATTTCTAAAAACAATTTTGAATAGAAAAAGCCAAAAACTTGTTAAGTCGTTGGCAACATCACCGAAGACTTGTCAGTCCTCGGCAACGGCGCCAAAAACTTGTTACGATATCTATAAGCGCACATATCGTACAAGTAATACAATAGACTAAAAAGTCCAAATATCGATCCCACAAGGAAGATGTGGTTTTAGTGAGGATTGAGTACCTCGACTACTAAAGTCGTTCACTATTTGAGAGATTAAATGAATTAGGGTGAAATTGTAAAATTAATAAAAACTAAACTAAAAAAAAAACAAAGAGTGATTTGTGAAAACTGGAGTAATTGAATAAAACTAGGAGAAAACTACTTATAGAGGAATTAGGGTTGGTTATCGTCATTGATGTCAAATGATTCATCTAGATAAGGCTCGGGATGAATGAATTACAACTTGAGTTGGTCCAAGGATACTGAACAAGGATCCAACTTTCTGTTCCCCCTTATATTATCTCACACTAACTACTTATTCACAGTTATGTCCTTCTAAGTCATTGGGGCAATACTTTTCTACGACATTTTTCCTTGGGAACTCTATTGATCACAGTTACGTCCTTGTAATAGAGCTACCCGAACTAAGCTCAAATTGGTCACAGTTACGTTCCTGCAATCCTAACTTAATCTGTTTCGTGTCCTCTCCTAGTAAAATCTACTTTGTACTATACCTTTTTAGTTCCCTAAGCTTCTTTAACTAGGTTAATTAGCATTTCAATTAACTAGTTCACACCTTAAGAGAATCGGGACCAGATTTTAGGGCTTAATCTAAGCATCACCAAGGATTCCCTTTTAAGGGGATCAAATACCTAACTCTCAGCATGTATTAATTAACAAAAACCTTAATAATCCAAAGATCTAACACAAAATACAACAACTCAAGTATAAATCAACCAACCAACTAAGGATTAGATAAATTCAACATCAAATATGATAATCAACCCTATAAAATGCTTAGCCTACCATTTCAGCCATCAAAACCCACAAATTCATGTTGTTGACAAACATAAAACTGCAGAAATTGAAGAAGTAGAAGAGATAGAAATATAAAACAGAGTTTAAGCTGCAAATGACTTTAATTGACTGATTTATTTGTATAGGCCGAATCAACTGCTTTTTTTTGTTTCGTTTCACTAAAATACCCAACAACAGTGTTACCCATAAATTTGTCACTGTTTTGGGAATGAAATTTCGGTTGCTAGTTTTCTCTATGTGAAATACGATTAAAATGCAAACAAGACTAAATAAATCGCTATAAGTGCACAGGTCGTATAAGTAATAAAGTGGACTGTTAAGTCCAGATATCGTACCCACGGAGATCGATAAGAAAATCTATAGATCAACTACCCTTACTACTCAAGGTCATCACTATTTGAACTTCTAAGTTTCTAAAGAAGGTAATTAAACTAAAAATGAAATGCAGAAACTGAAATAACAAAAAAGACAACATTAAAAATCTACTGGAATAACAGATTCGCTGAGATGTAATACAAACTAGAATGGAATCAGTGTTCTAATCATCGACGGCAGTGCTCTGAAACGCTTTGTTTGGCTCAACTCCGAACTTTTTCAAAGAGCAAGGTAGTATAGCCTCGAATGCCTCCCATACTATACATTTCACTGCTTAGAGAACCAAACAAAACCGTAGTCAAAGGGTCTAAAATGTACCTACTTGTAGGATTGATTCTCTTCTTTAGATCTAGTTGATTTTCTCAAACCGCATTTCTCAACTATTTTATAATCGAAGTCTCGCTTACTCCCATGTGTGACGGATAACACAAGCCTCCTTCAAAATAATTGGTACCTCAATCTGAATTTTGATTAGAATTCTCTCTCTCCTTGATTAGAATCTTTGCTAACATGGGATCAAGATTATTCTATCGAACTGAGATGACACCTCAAAACATTCAATTGATAAATCACTAGTTAGTCCTTGTGCCTCAGGAACACACTTCTATTGTCACCTAGAAGGGAACCTTGAAGTCAGAGGTTAGAACAATCACTTAATGATTTATCAAAGTGATATTTAGAGTTTATTAGTTCTAAATATATCAATACAACATACCCCAAGTTACTACTCATGTGCTCCCAGGAATCTCCATCTGTGTGTCACTCGGATGGCCTCCTGGAAATCATAGCTCAGATACAGCTCTATTGTAACACCCCAAAATATACCCTAGTCATTTAACATAATTAGGGTAAATTATAAGTACATTTGGAAAAAAATTAATTAATTATTATTTTGCTAAGTGAGAAAATTTCGAAACCTGGAATTTATACAAGATACAAGGGTAAAAATGGAATTTTTTAAAACAGGATATAAAAGTCATAAGATAATAAGATTATATACAAAGTGGAATAATGGGAAGTTAGGTGCAATAGAAGGGAATTAGAGTGAATAAATGTAATATGAAAATGAAATCAAAAGGGGATAAGACCAAGTTGGTCTCTCATTTTGAGGGAGGAAAAACGTGAAGAAAAAGAGAGGAGAAGAGAAGAAGTAGAGGAAGAAGAAGAAAGGAAGCCAAGAAAGGTATGGAAACTAGGGATTTGTATGGAGATGTATGGAAATTATGGATTGTAAGGATTTCTAAGGGTTTGTATGGAATGATATGGTTTAGTATGGAAAATAAGTATGGAACTTGTATGGAAACTAGGGATTTTTATGGAGATGTATGGACTTCTATGATTTTGTATGGATTTGTATGGATATTAGTTGGTTCCATTTTCTAGGGTTTAGTTAGGAATTCATCCTAACCCTAGATTTGTTGAAAGTTGGGTTGGTAAAACCCTAGTTGGTATAAGATGAGTATGGAATCCTCCCTTTGAGTATGGATTTTTGGTTTAGGATGTATGGATACATGTTTGGGTGTTAGAAAGTTAACCTAACTTAAAAGTATTTGAAAGTTGGGTGGTTTGGAAAACCCTATTTAATCTCTATGTTTGGTTTTGGTTGGGTTAGAACACACTTGGAAGATGTTTTTCTAGAGAGTATATGAGTATTCTTTTGTTTTTGGTTGGTTTTCTAGAAAAAAAAATGATGAAATCATGAAAATATGGGCAAATTACGAGGTCATACGCTGCAACGTAGGGATCCCAAGCAGTAGCGTAGCCCCACGCCAAGGCGTGGCATGTCCACACCATGGCGTGGCTGAGAAGGAGGATTTTGCTAGCCTCGGGTACGCCGAGGCATAGCAATGCTACGCCGCAGCATAGCACTGTTCACAACATGGAAAATTTTGGTGTTTTGTTTTGTTTTGTCTTTTCGTTGCTCTGAGGACTTGTCTATGGGACTAATGAGGACCCTATAAGTGTATGAAAGGGTCCATTCATGTTTGTAAGGTAAAGAAAAGAAAAATTAGACCGTACCTCGCCCCCTCGGCGAGTTTGTTGTTGGCAAACTAAATGTCTTGCCCATGTGATAAGATCATAAGTTTCGAAACACATATAATTGTAGGACTGCCTAAGACCGGATATTGAATGACATGGCACCTCTGTTACATGGGCAGGATATTTATAGTACTTTAGTACTCTCTGATTAGTGCGACAGAACTCTCTAACCATGCTTCAACACATTTAGTACTTCGGTACTGTGACACCCCAAATCCGGGGTGTCCGTTGACAACCCGTCAACCCGCGGAACACTCGTGAATGTTGGGTAACCCGACACCACTCATGCAGTGTAATCAAGTGTAGTCTCCTTTGTACGAGCCTACCCAATATACAAACCTGTCCCAACAATCAACTTATGACCACATCGGGCTCATATACAATTAAAATGAGTAAAAATGGCCACTTGGGCCTCTGCATTAATACTCACAACAACATATCCCAACCAAAATATACTACATGGTTCAAGAGTTATTACATTACTCTTAATACAAACACATATTAAAATTTACGATTCTAATATATGTTATACCAAAAGAAAACATCAAAGCCACAACCCGGCTTTCTTCAAAATCGGCCTCTAAGATGAGTCGTCTTCTCAAACGCTCCCTGTACCTAAAATAATATTCCCTCGATAGGGTGAGCAATTTCTTAGTAGTGGAATTACCCTAAATGGGTTACTCCCCACCTAAGTGCATATGCAATGATTTAATGTAAACACACACTCAAGTAAATATGTGATCCTACTTGAATTTCTACATGCCCCATCCCATGTCTCGAGTCTTCACCGACTCCCTCACACTTGCCTAAGCCATGTATGAGAAAACACCGTTTTCAAAACAAAACTTCTTGTTCTCGAAAACACACTATAGAATTTAAAGTGATTGACTACCCTCCGAGGCTTAATGTGTCAGAGAACCTTCCTAAACAATTCATGGGCTCCTCCGACGTGTAATTGTTGGACCATCTCCCAACACAATTCTCCGGAAAATCATCCATTGAAATTCCTTTTGAAACCGTGTTCGTTTTTCTTTTCTTTCATGTCATGCACTCACACCTAATTTTTAGGTTACGCTGGTGCATATGAAATGCATTATGCCATTTCAACACAATTTATACCAATATATCAATTATGCATATATTCTCACCAGACTCATACCATGTTATTCAATTTTGATCAACCAACACCCACTTAGCCTACTTCAGCCAATCACAATTCCATTTCCAATGGCCTACAAATTCAATTATGTTTTATCTCCACTTAGGTGCATCATGTTAACACATTAAGTTCATGCATTAACCTATTAATTTTACACACAACTCAAGCCATTCACTTCAAATAATTTCGTATAACACATGGACGTTGTCCACTAGATAAACCTAGACTGATTTTTAACAAATTCCAAATTGTATCAAAGGCTGTCCATATGTACTCCCACTCAAGAACATCGGTTCCACTTTGTAAAACCCAATTCCATGACCATTTTCGGCCTCATACACACCAAAACATAATTCATTGTATAAATTATGAAACAATCACCCAAAACAGTCCCTAACACAGTTTAAACGGGTTCAACATTTTCCAACAATTTGGTCCCAAGTTTTGGGACCGACCAAACGACCACTCACGGCCTTAAATCAACTCGACCATTAACAAAGCACTTAAACAAAGGGTAAATCAAGTAGGAAAACCCCTACCTCACGGAGTTTGTCGAACTCCCTTCAACTCCGCGCCCACGCGTAGCTCCGCCAAGCGTAGGAACAACTTTTTCGTCTGCCGAAACCGACGGTCCGATTGGCCGAAATTCTAGAGAGAAGGTGCTCTCTCTCTCTAAAAAAATCAAAATCTCACTTTCTGCACTCCACCACCAGCCACTGCCGTTTCTGCCCATTTTTTGGTCTTTTGGAGAAGAAGACCACTATTCAACTTTTGTCTTTTTCCTCATTAAACATTCAATTAATATCATCCATGTCCTCAAGTCTTGGATTTTTGACACTTTGCACTATCTCGGCCATCCATTTCCATCCTCTCTCTACTCATGCAACATGTGTCACATGAGTACATGTTATAGGTGACTTTTGTCACATCACATGTCGTTTTACTAAGACCCGACACCCGTGCTCGAAAAACGTGTCAATTCACCGCCTCTTTAATTCGACGAAATTTGATCGTGGTAGCCAGATTTCTCGGTGGAGACATTCCAACGGTGAAGTTCGCTTCTGGCCATCCGAGATCTAGAAAATTTTGGATTTTTACCAAAATTACGATTTTAGTCTTCTTTGAGAAAAATCGAATTTTCTCGGTTTTACATTCTCCCTCTTAAAAGAATTTCACCAAATTCCACGCACATACACATCCATCCACGTACATATGTAACCTCACCTAACTCCAAGACTGTCGCGTATGACAACCCTAGCTTAAGGTCCCAATTAATGACAACCGACGGCCGCTAACTCATCCATGTCAAGAATGACATCAACACCCAATATGTCTACCACCCTAAGGTCCACCACGGTTAATCATTGAGATCCCCGACTCACGATCTCAACACATCGACCACTCACCCTATGTCCTAGTGGAAGAATTTCCTACTCATCTCTAAAGGCTTCAACCCTATGCCCAAAACCTATCACACAAGATGCATTTATGAATGAAACATGATGCATCCAATTCAAACACTACCTAGACAACAAGCGCAAAGGTAAAACGCACTTACTTATCCCAGCTAGTCCTAACGCTCAACTGCTGTACCATGAGGATCTCTCGTTTCCTGTGACAACTTCGCCTCATATGCCCAGCCGGGCAATGGTAACACGTCCCGCCCACCCGACCGGGGAACTCTACCGCAACCCCGTGCTCGACCCCGACCTACGCCTACTCGGCCTATGTGACCCCATCCGCGAAGTACTAGGTGTCGGGTGTGGCACCATGGAACTTATACCGGGTTCCCGATCCATACTAAAGGAGGAACAAACTGCGGTCCTCTCCCCGTCCTATCATCTGACGGATCAGTTCAGCCCTAACACCCTAGATCTCTTGCCTCGGGGGCAATCCCTCCTATATGTCCGCTATTGGTAATGGAAACATAACATCCGTCCCGCCCGTCACAACCCTAGCTCGCCCCCGCCCGATAACCGGGGCCTGAACCCTCGGGCGAACCGTAAGCCTTCGCTTTTTTCTCCCGAACTGTAAGGCGTCGATCTCCTTCCTCTTAGCATACCACCCATATCCCGGATGCCTCGCATAACGCCTACTTCCCTCTCGTGGTCATAGTCGTCCCGAATTCTAGAGTCCACTCCTCCTCTAAACTACTGAGTGACGATGTGCTTCTAAACGCTTAAAGGTCAAGCCACCCGCCCCTCGCTCACTATTGCACATGCACGCGCGATACAGCAACTACAATCTCCTACGGCCCTCAAGAAAGCCTTCGGGTCAAAAGCCGTTGGTGCCTCGACCGCACCTCTACGGACGCCCCTCTATCAGCCCCCGCCCTCGACTAGCCCTCTACACATGTCAAATATAGGGTTAGCTCTAATACAAGATTCTAAGGCGCAACCATACTCGGCACATTTATCTCAAATATCGTAAAACATTTCATACACAATGTCCTCGCATTCTTAGGAAAATGCAAGATAATAATTCCACATTAAACCATTTTTTTTCAACAAAAATTTGATTTTAGAAAATTTCATTTTTAAAATATTTTATTTCATTTATTTATTTATTTATTTATTTATTTATCTTAAAATCTTGTAAATGTTGTCCATGAATATATTCAAACAATAATCAAACAAGGTGACTGACCAAAACGGCCGCATAGTGCACACCCAACGGACCATGGCTGCGCGCATGGTGCCCCCAGGCTACGCGCACTGCGCCCTGGCCGCGCGCGCACTACGCCGTGTCGTGGCGCGCAGCTGTGTCGTGCGGTAGTAGGCATGAGGTCGGCTCGCAGCCCCTCTCGACCGCACGTCATTGCGCGGCTCTCTCTCTCTCTCTCTCTCTCTCTCTCTCTCTCTCTCTCTCTCTCCTCCGGCCGCCGCCCCCTCGCGCCCGTGCCGTGCGCATCAACCTTCCTCCGGCCGTGTCGCACCCGTATTGCACAACCCAATGGGCCGCTTCTTCATGCGCTTTGTCACGATAATAACCCATTTTTATCACGACTGATCTTCCACAGCCGTACCCGCGCGGGCGTGCCGCCGCTCTTACGCGAAGTGCTCACTGTGTCGCAGTCGTATCGAGCCACCCAACCGTGTCACGCCCCGTCTGGGCGCCCCAACACACACACCTCTCGGCCGTGTCGTGGCCTGGTGCCCCTGCATGTCACATTACAAAACATTGTATCGCGGATTCAACACCAAAGGCGCGCGAGCGCCTTCCGCTTTCGCTTTCAGATTGCTTTTTTTCAACATATATATATTTTTTTCATTCCAACTACTGGAAAACCACCCAAAAATATACATATATATATATATATATATATATATATATATATATATATATATATATATATTTCAATATAATCAAATTTATTAAAAATTTATTTTATTATTTTTTTTCCAGTTTTACACACTGTAAAACCCTAAAAAAAATTTTCTCCACATCATTTTTTTTTTCATTTAATTCTGGACTATTTGCCCAAAATTCTCTAACACCTAAGGTTATATTTCTCGGCCCTAGTGTTCAACGTTTTTCCTATGCTATTCACCAAGCATACAATTTCAATCACAATTCACACACATGATCACACTATCACATAACATACAACTCATGTTATACACACCATCACACATCAAACACCATGCATGCAGTGTTCTATTCCTGTCCCGTGACTTCCTAGGTAATCACATACCTAAACCCTAACATCGAGCTATACCAAGCTATGATGTTCTTATACCTCAATGACCATGACCTAAGCCTAAGTCCCTCAAGCCCTAGGTATTCGTATACCTAACTTATACACTCTAAGACCGTGGCCTAAGCCCAAATCCCCCAAGCCCTAGGGTACTGGTACTTAAGCCTGAGCTCAAGCTTCGTGATCGCCTTCAACCGGGCATCCGCACAACCCGTCAACCCGCGGAATACTCGTGAATGTCGGGTAACCCGACACCACTCACGAAAATCGGGCAGAGTCTCCTTTGTACGGGGAGCTCTACCCAATGTACAAACCTGTCCCAACAATCAACTTATGACCACATCGGGCTCATATACAATTAAAATGAGTAAAAATGGCCACTTGGGCCTTTGCATTAATACTCATAACAACATATCCCAACAAAAATATACTACATGGTTCAAGAGTTATTACATTACTCTTAATACAAACACATATTAAAATTTACGATTCTAATACATGTTATACCAAAAAAAAACATCAAAGCCACAACCCGCTTCTTCAAAATCGGCCTCTAAGATGAGCCATTCTTTCGAACGCTCCGTACCTAAAGCATATTCCTCGACAAGGTGAGCACTGCCCGCAGTGGAATTACCCTAAATGGGTTACTCCCCACCTAAGTGCATATGTAATGATTCAATGTAAACACACACTCAAGTAAATACGTGATCCTACTTGAATGTCTACATGCCCAATCCCATGTCTCGAGTCCTCACCGACTTCACACTCGCTTCGCTTTCATGTATGAGAAAACACCGTTTTCAAAACAAAACTTGTTGTTCTCGAAAACACACTACCGAATTTCGGTAAAAGTATTGGACTACCCTCCGAGGTGAATGTGTTGGAGAACCTTCCTAAACAATTCATGGGCTCCTCCGACGTGTAATTGTAAGACCATCTCCCAACACAATTCTCGGAAAAATCATCCATTGGAATTCCTTTCGCAACCATGTTCGTTTTTCTTTTCTTTCATGTCATGCACTCACACCTAATTTCTAGGTTACCTCGGTGCATATGAAATGCATTATGCCATTTCAACACAATTTATACCAATATATCAATCATGCATATATTCTCAAATTTGCACTCATAACACATGTTATTCAACTTTGATCAACTAACACCCAATTTAGCTCACTTCAGCTAATCACAATCTACTCAATGGCCTACAACACAATTATGTTTTATCTAATCGTGAGAACATGTTAACACATTAAGTTCATGCATTAACCTATTAATTTCCAATACACAACTCTGCCATTCACTTCAAAACAATTTCATGCACACAACACATGACGTAAATGCTGGGTCCAATTCATACAAACCGAATCGTTTTAACAGCCCTAAACAGACAAGGCTGTCCGTATGCCCACTCAGCAAACATCCGTTCCACTTTGTGGAACCCAATTCCATGACTATTTCCGGCCTCATACACACCAAAACATAATTTATTGTATAAATTATGAAACAATCACCAAATTAGCCCCTAGTAAATACCAAATGGGTTCAATATTTTTCATCAATCTTGGCCCTTAAGTTTTTTGGGACCGACCAACGGTCACTCACGGCCTCAAATCAACTCAACCATTAACAAAACACTTAAACAAAGGGTAAATCAAGTAGGAGAAAACCCCTACCATGGATTTTGTCGAACTCCCGAACCCCGGTGCCCACGCTAGCCCTCGCCACGAACAACTTTCCTTCTTAATTGGTCGAATCGACTTCCGGCTGATCGGGCCGAAATCCTAGAGAGAAGGTGCCTCTCTCTCTAAAAATCAAAATCTCACTTTCGCACTCCACCACCTCAGCCACCGTTTCGCCATCTTGGTCTTTCGAGAAGAAGACCACTATTCAACTTTTGTCTTTTTCCTCATTAAACATTCAATTAATACTATCCATGTCATCAAGTCTTGGATTTTTGACACTTTGCATTATCTCGGCCATCCATTTCAATAATCTCTCTACTCATGCAACATGTGTCATA